>OX454526.1:130420426-131636173 GCA_949715645.1 Portevinia maculata | reverse complement strand
AATGAAGTTTGGCTTCAATGACCTAAAAAAGTTTAAAAAAAAGTCCTCAAAAAATGGGGCTTTATTATATATCAAAATGAAAAATAGCCCCATTCCATTTATGCAAAACTGCCCCAAAGCAATGCAAAATGGTCCCAAAATCTCGGCACGAAATTTAATCAAAATTAAAAATTACCCTAAAATAATACATGGCAAACAGCAACAAAAACTAAAGGGTATTTCATTAAGGACTTGACAACTTCTTTTTCAAATAAAATGCAAACTACTTGAGTATCTAGCTTGTTGGCATAGACCAATGATTTAATGTAGCCCCATAAAAAAAAGTCTAGAAGCGGTAAAGCGCACGATCTCGTCGGCTAATAGACGGGCCCGTTTTTTAAGATAATACGTTCACCGAACTGAGATTTCAATAACTCGATCGTTGCACCCGCTGTGTGGCTTGTTGGACCGTCTTGTTGGAACCACATATCACTGATGTCCAATTCATGCAATTGCTCAAAGAAATAACGTTCCAACATGTCTCTGCAGCGAATAAAAACGGCCCAATGACGCCACCTTCTTGAAAACCGTACCAAACAGTGACTTTTTGCGGATGAAGTGCTGTTTCTTGAAGCACATGAGGGTTCTTACCTGTCCAGTAACGCATATTTTGCTTATTGACGAAGCCGTTTAACCAAAAATGCGCTTCATCGCTGAAGATGATTTTGCGATGAAATTCTTCATTTTCTTCCAACATGTCCAGAGCCAATTCGGGAACGTACGTCGCTTCATATGATGAAGTGGCTTTAGTTCTTGAGTCAGCTGGATCTTGTAAGGGTGTAGCCCAAGATCCTTACACAAAATTCGCCATAATGTGGTCTGGGAGAGGCCCGATTCTTGAGAACACCGTGAAATTGACTGATTTGGCTGGTTTGCAACGAACGCCTCTACGGCAGCAATATTCTCCACACTTCGGGCAAAACGTAGTCTCACTGGCACGGCAACATCAAGCAGCGAATATTCTGACTCAAAATTTTTACTAGACTATGAATGGTGCCGTTAGTACAATGGACCGTTACCGAGTCTGAGTGCTCTGGGATTTGGATTTCCTTTTTTATTAAAAAAAAAAAAAAAAAAAATGAATGGTGCCGTGACATAACCCCAAGCGTCATAAGCCCAAATTTTAGCATTTGGTATTATGACACATTGGAAAAGCGTCATAAGGCCAATTTGGCTTTATGACACTTTCGCTTGGTGCTGTTTTTAACAATTTGCCCTCGCACCTACCCCAAATCAAACAGTGACCCCAAGCAAGGGGGTTGCAGGGGGGCAGCATGCCCCCCCTATATGAATTGCACTGTTTATGGGATTAGTTACGAAATCGCTAGTAGTTCCATAAACAGTGTAATCCGTATGGGGGGGGGGGGGGCAGCATGCAACCCCCTGCTTGGGGTCACTGTTTGATTTGGAGTAGGTGCGAGGTACGGTTTCGAAAATTTGGCTTTATGTCACTTTCCGGATTTGGCCTTATGACGCTTTGTGAAAGTGACATAATACCAAATGCTGGAATTTGGCCTTATGTCTCTTTCAAAAAGCGACATAAGGCCAAATTTCGAGATTTGGGCTTATGACGCTTGGGGTTATGTCACGGCACCCTATGAATTGCTTGTCTACTGGGACGAGAATTAAGGCCGAAAATTGGCGTTAACGCTCTTAAAGTTGCGACCGCCGACTAGCGGTAGTAAATTTTTATTATTTGTAAACGTTATCCTTCGTGTACTTGACCATGATGAAAATGTTGATATGATTTTACTGAATACTTTGACATTGACAGTTCGGTAATCGGTTTAAGAGTGCGTTCACACTGAAAGTTTGAAGTTGTAAAGTCGCTATATTAGTAGTCCGAAGAAAACAAAATACTTGTACTGCCCGTTCTCTGATCCACTTCGACCTATTCCAGGCATTTATATGAATGGAGAAGTGATTCCAAAGTGCTGAGTGGAGGGAAAATAAAGAAACACAAACTTTTTTAGACAAGGCTCTGCTCTGAACTAAAAAAGAAAAACGCCTATTAACAACAGAGTACATTTCTACTGAGGTTTTCGGATGTCAAATTAGAATGTGATCATATTAAGTAGATGCCCCTCTATTGCAATCTATTCTCGTGTTCTCGCATATAACATTAGTTAAGCCACTTTGTGTCTATATCTGCAGATAGTATTAAACGTGTCTTTTTTCGTAGGCACGAATGTTTATATTTAAATCAACCATAATAACAATATCGTCATCGCAAGACCACTTTTAAATTCCTGAATGAACTGAACTGAACTACAAGCAGGTTGTCTATAAATTCCATTAATATATTTTCTTTCATTTGGAATGCTTTTCTGTAAACATTCATTTAACGTGATATTTTACTCAATTTATACGTGGGGGTGAAAAAATCAAAAAAGTTGATATGTTCGTGTGTGTAGATTTGACGCTCTCTCTTAATGAAGGCGTGTTGCGGTGAATAAATTAAAAAAAGATCGAGTGCTTGAATGTGACGTTCTTGTCTGTGCTCCTCTTCACAGAGAAACGCAGAGTTCACTTATCATGGCAGTTCATTTTAAAGTAAATTTTAACTTTGAGAGTGAAGAAGTTTAGACTTTTGCGCAATTTGACCTTCGGCAAATTAATAATAATAAATTTTCTTGAGATCACACTCTTCACTCAGTTTTTGTCGATACTGAGTTTAGTGTCAACATAAGTACCTAAATGTATTCTTCCATTTGTGCCAGACTCAATTCATCAGCTCTGGCATCAGCGATGGCTTGGTCTTTAAAAAGCAGGTTCGGCCTTCTTGCCGTCTTGAATCTTGGGGCTGCGAGTCAAAGATACTCTTGGCTGATTTAGGGTTTTGGACTACATCCACATCTTGGTACAGCTCATATAGAGTTCGAGGTTGTATCTTCTTAGCCATTCGCCCACCTCGCACACAGGACCAAATATCTGACAAAGTATTTTTCTTACAAAAGAACCCAATATTAGCGTTCTTGCCTAATTATCGTCCAGCACTCGGCACCATAAAGCAGAATTAAGGTTCGATAGAGCTTTCATTTTGTTCTTCGCGTGAGGAGTTTTGAACAAATTTGTTTTACCAAACCGAAGTACCAGCGGTTTCCAATAGTCATTCTCCGTCGTATCCACACTAAGGTGTCATTTGTGAAGTGGATGTTTACTCAAAGGGAGGTGAACTCCTTGATCTAGTGATCTAGTCTTGCCCTCATTTACTTCAAGACCAATCAATTCCGCCTGTTCTTAAATCTCCGAAATAGCCTCTAACATGTCACGCTGAGAACGGCCGATGATGTCGATAGCCGTGTTTCTTTCCACGCGGATATAGGGATAATTTGAAATTTGCATGTAAAATACTACAACAACTTATCCTATATACGCTAACTTGGGGATAGCTATCGCCGCTAAGTCCTTTAGCGGGGATAAACAGTGCTTCCAAAATCCATTTTCTTCGTTTCTGATGAATCCTTCCGATGAATTTTTCAGGAAATGTCAAAGTTTGACAACCCACCGACCACTCACCCATCCCGCCGAATATTTTATTCGTGATTTTATTATTACATATTATTTTTCAAACCTCATTTTAAGGGTAATTGAATTTAGCAAATCTGTTAATGTGAAATTGTTTTTCATAATTTTAGAATATGCTTGGCATCAATTTCAATTGGCGGAAGTAAATATTTTTCAATTTCAGGGTTTTCAATACAAATTTCTTAGCTACAACTTACGGCTGTGTCACGGTGCATGTGTGCTGCCAAGTTTTTTTGATGAATACTTAAGCGGCGATAGTCGTTTTCTGATGCCATCCCTATATCCGCGTGCAAAGAAACACGGCTGATATCGCACGCATACCCCAGTAGTTGGGGGCCGGGATCCCATATTCGGCCATCGCCATGTAGAGCTCCTGACGATGAACGCTATCATATGCGGCTTTTAAGTCAATGAAACGATGATGAGTCTCGACTTGAAATTCGTTTTTCTTTAACAGGATTTGCCTCAGTGTGATAATTTGTTCTATTGTCGATCTGCCGGGATGGAAGGTACGCCGGTACATGCCCATTAGTGTGTTGCAGAACGGCTTGAGACGTTCACACAGTACGTTGGATAGGATCTTATATGCGAAATCTAGCAGATATGTGCCTCGATAGTTCTTGTAAGACATAGGATCACCTTTCTTGTAGATCTGGCATATGGAGCTGATAGTTCAGTCATCGGGCATTCTTTCTTCCATCCATACTTGGTTGATGGTTTAGTGCATGCGCCAAAAAAAAAATCACCTCCGTTATTGAAAAGCTCCGCTGGTAAGCCATCAGAGCCATCTAAAGCTTTTTTATAGCTTAGCCCAGCTCTTCTATTCTGAGTGTTGAAATCTGTTCTTCATCGATAGGACGTCACTCTCTCTGCATGATGCCCATTTACCAGGTGTTGGAAATGCTGCTTAAATAAATCTACTATTCCCTGCGCTTCGATGACTAGGTTTCCGTCGCTGTTTCGAGGAGCCTGCGTACCGGAGTTAAAGCCAGCAGCCAGTTGCTTCGCTTTCTTGTTAAATCTCCGGATGTTGTTTCGATCGCGAGACTCTTCGATTTCCTTTAGCTGGGAGACTGCGTATGTCCTCTTCTTTCTTCACAGGATCTTCTTCTCCTCCATTCTCTTGGCTCGATATTGTTCCCCCGCTGAACTTGTGTTGCGCTACAGCGTTTCTAAATGTGCATCTTCTGTCACCTTCTTCCGTTGCACGCATACATCATCATACCACGGGTTTTTTCTGTGGGTTGTCTGGTAACCTAGTAATATTAAACATTGCCTTAATGGTATTGATTGGTCTTCAATATTTGATGGCATAGACTTGAAACACTCATATTATACTCTGATAATGATAGTTAATGACATAATGGACATAAACACACCTAAGGCTAAATTTGGGACTAATTCAAAGCCCATATGGTTTAATAAAATATTAATCGATCTTAACAACTTAAAAAACAAGACTTATAAACAGTTCCGCAAATCACCTTAAGATCGAGAACTACTTATCCAATTTGTATACAAGCAATTTGTCCTCTCAGTGGAAGCAGACCTTAAAGTCAACAGTAAACCATTTTTGGAGTACATATCATCAATTGCAAAAAACAGTCTACTCGAATTCCTGGTAGTATTCAGTATGATAGTGCCTTGCCATTGACCTTTCAGTAATTTGCAACATGTTTGCCAGCAATTTCAAATCTGTCTATGCAAATAACCCGCCTATCATACGCGCAGGTACGAGATCTGATTACTCATCGAGTTCGATTTACTTTGGTAGCTTATATTTATCGATTTCTGAAATAGTCGTCGCTCTGTCCGATTTAGTTATTCATATTCATATTCTTTTAAAAAGATGCGCAGATGAACTTTCTTTGTCCCTTCATATACTCTTCAATAGTTCATTGGAGCAAGGAATATTTCTCGATGATTGGAAGAGCTCTTTCATGACACCTATTCATAAATCTGGTCCCAAACAAGGTGTTACTCAATGTCGTCCAATATCTAAAATGTCCACTATCCCGAAACTGTTCGAAAAACTGGTTTGTACTCAACTTACACCTCTCACAATTTCTTCTTGGGAGCATAGTTTTATTGCTGGAAGATCCACAGAGACTATTTTTGCGAATTTTAATGCCAACAATATGGAAAATGGGATGCAGTGCAATTTCATCTACACAGAGTTTGCAAAGCATTTGATCCGGTAAACCATGATATTCTTCTTAACAAATTGAGTAACATAAGTTTTCACTCAAGCCTCTTAGAATGGTTCAACTCCTCCCTAAGGCTGAAAACACACTTGATAAAGCAAAACGTTTTTTTGTTTGTTTCGTAAAACAAGAGAACATTGTTTCTTATGAGAGCACACACACCAAAGAAAACGAAACAAAAAACAGGTTTTTGTTTCGAAGTCTTTCGGTTCGGTGGTGGTTGTCGAAAATACATGCCATTGTATACGAGCAACACACACCGAATGCAACAAAACTGTTTCGACCCAGCGTCGTTGACGATAATTGCCTACTTTCTTATGGGGCAATACACACCAAATGAAACGGAACATAAAAACAAAAGCAAAACAAGAAAACGTGCTTCATTGCCGATAGCTGACCTGCTGTTATCTGCAAAACATTGTGGGGTTTTTCTTAATACTTTTTTAAAGACGCATGACTTGATCCTTTTCACTACATGCAGTGGTACCTGATTTATTTTAAAAATGGTTTATAGCTGGTTTTTCTTATAATTTTTGATAATGATTACACCTAATTATGAACCTCTACAATAACCCTTCAGTCAAAAATATGAGAGTGTCCTTATTCATTATATGGATATACCTACTCTGGTTTACTCTGTGCGCAAATTTGAACAAATATGGACGTAGATGGAGAAATACTGATTTTTTTAATTGAGGCAAGAAGCCCTATCTATAATTATAAAGATAATAATAATAATAATAATAATATTTGGTTAGGGTATATTACACTGCGACCTATTGGTCTATTGTGTCCCCTTGCTTGTGCCTCGGAGAGGTGCTTGCCCTCGTTCAGAGCCCTCTCTAGATACTTCTTTGTGAAGCGTGTCGAGGTATTGCTCTGATTTATCCTTGGCAGGTCACACTCCTTAGAGCACAGCGTCCAGTCCAGTTTCTTTGATGAATCTGAGAATGAGCTGTGGGTCCATGGTTTGTATGTCCTTGTCTGTTATTTGGTGCCTGCCCAAATGTTTCATCCTTTTGTGGGTCAGTGCCCCACAGGATTCCAGTATATGGTCTGGAGTTTCGGCGGTTTCACTGCAGAATCTACAGAGCCCGTCCTCCGATATGCCCATTTTCCTCAGGTGCTCCTTGAGTCTGCAGTGCCCCGTGAGGAGGCCTGTTAGGATTCTTAGGTTGTTTTTGTTAAGGCCGATACAAACTTTGAATCTCTTTTGGTTGTAATTTCCTAAGAGTTTCTTTGCTTGCCTCAGATCTTGGAGGTTGAGAAAGGTTTTGGCCTTTGTTTCTTCCTCCAGTCTCCTGAACTCTTCGCGTATAGTGTGTTCTCCTATCCCGCAGAATGGTTCAGGTCCTATGAAGGGTTCCTCTGCCCCTCTTCTTGCCAGAGAGTCCGCTGCCTCATTGCCCGTAATGCCAACATGGCCAGGCACCCAGCACATGGAGATTCTGTTATTCTTGCCTAGTCTATTCAGTCCTTGTAGGCATTCCCACACGAGTTTTGACTTGATAACGTAGGCGTCAAGAGCCTTTATAGCTGCTTGGCTGTCAGACATTATTGCTACGTTGCAATTCCTGTAGTTTTTCTCGAGGTTGATTCGAACGCACCTGTCTATGGCACATATTTCTGCGTGGAAGATGCTGGTACATTTGCCCATGGATTCGTAATGCTTAGTTCCCGGCCCAAACACTCCAGCACCAGTTCCCTCCTCAGTCCTCGAGCCGTCCGTATACCACTTTGTTGTGTGATTGCTCAGTCCATAAGTTATGGATTCGTTGCTCCAGTTCTCCTTATTGCTGAGCTTTATCTGGAAATTCTTCTCGAAGTTGAACTTCCTGATGCTGTCGTCCCTAGGTATGCCAAGAAGTGGGAGTTTTTTGAGTAAGTCACCGTGTTCTTTCGAACCGATGCATTTCCCTCTCCCAATTCCCTCCTTTGCCATCCTAAGGATTGTTTTGTCTGCCTCGTTCATCACCATGATGTGTAGAGGGGTCAGTTCCAATAGCACCTCCATGGCTGCTGTTGGGCAGCTACGCATTGCTCCGGTAATGCACAGGCACGCCAGTCTTTGCACTTTGCCGAGTGTCTCTCGCGTTGTGACTAGACTGGTTCGTTTCGCCCATGCTACAGCTCCGTATGTGATCATTGGTCTCACGATTGCAGTGTACATCCATCGCAGGATGCTTGGGCTGCATCCCCATGCCTTCCCCGCTAGGCTCCTACATATCATGAGAGCGCGGGTGGCCTTCTTGGATATCTCCTCTGTATGTTTTCGCCAGAGGAGTTTACTATCTAGATGGAGTCCTAGATATTTTACTTCTTTGACTGGTATCAGTGTCGTGCCTGATAGGTTTATGTCCTTAAGTCTTTGAAGTTGTCATTTCCTTGTGAATGGTACTATCGTTGTTTTCGCCGGATTGATGTTAAGTCCGACATTATGGCACCATTCCTTGGTTACTTTAAGCCCCTTTTGTATGATGTCTCCAAGGGTTTCTTCGAACTTGCCCCTGGCAATCAATACAATGTCATCGGCGTACGCCTGACAGTTGATGCCATGGTTGGTTAATTTTTCCAGCAGTTCGTCTACAACTAGGCTCCACATTAAGGGTGATAGTACCCCTCCTTGTGGACATCCTCTCGTTATGTTTACTCTGATGGTTCCAGATGGTGTTTGAGTCTGTGCTGATCTAGTGCTCAGCAGCTCACACATCCAGTTGGATACTGTACTGTTAACTCCTTTCCTATCCAGGGATCGTTTGATCGCATCATGTGAGGTGTTGTCAAATGCTCCCTCTATGTCTAGGAAAGCGCACAGTACTATTTCTTTTGCCTCCAGGGCACTTCGAATTATCTCCGTCAGCTGATATAGGGCGGTCTCTGTTGATCTGCCCACTCTGTATGCATGCTGACGATGATGTAAGGGGGATGTGTTCAGAACATCTTCCCTTAAATAATTGTCTACAGCCTTTTCTGTCATCTTCAGAAGAAATGACGTAAGGCTGATGGGTCTGTACGATATTGGCTGTGTGGGGTCTTTTTTTCCCCGCTTTTGGTATAAACACAACCCTTGCTCGTCTCCATTGCATTGGTATGTGGCCCAAGGCAATACTGTTCCTTGTTATCTTTAGCAGGTGTGGTATTAGTACCCTTTGCCCTTCTTGAAGAAGGGCGGGTATAATGCCGTCCACTCCGGCAGATTTGAAAGGCTGAAAGGAATTTATTGCCCATTTCAGCCGTCCCTCAGAATTATAAAGATAAGGAACCTGCTAATAAAGTTACTATTGATAAGCTGTGGATAGAAATAGTCTGAGTCCGACCACATGTTGAACAACACTAAAAGCAAGTCGCGAATTCAATTTTGTTTTCTTTCAACACACACCAAATGAAGCAAGAAAACAAAACGTTTTATTTTGTTACATTCTGTTTCGCTTGGTGTGTGTTGAAATAAAAAATGTTTTTTGACTATCGAATCAAAAACGTTTTGCTTTATCCGGTGTGTTTTCAGCCTAAGAGAATGCTTGCAGCTTGTACGGGTTAACGGTGTTGTCTCAAATCGCATCGACGTAACTTCGGGAGTCAACCAAGACAACCATATTGGGCCTTTGTTCTTTCTGTTTGTGAATGATATTCCTAATGTCATCCCTAATTCCAACAGCCGAATTAATAAACGCAAATTAAGGGTGAATTATCTTAAATCAATGAATTAAATGAGAAATCTTAATAACAAACTTTTTTTAAAGTTAATTCACGTTGATAAACATGCAATCAACTAATTCACGAAAGTAGGAGAATTAACGCGTAATTAAGTTAAAATATAACTGACAGCATTTTTGACAACTGATAGCGAATCTTTGAGCCAAATGGGATGTTGGATGTGGTACCTCCATACAATTTATTACTTAACGATTCACAATTTCCATACCATTCATTACTTAACGACAATTAGCTAATGCATGGACATGGACATGATTTTTAATTAACGAGCCGGAATTAACTTTTAATCCCCATTGTAATTAATTTGTGAGTTAGAAGCAAATCAAGTAATTTTTATTAATTTGGCTGTAAGTGTTTAATATTCGCTGATGATTTGAAAATATTACGGTGTAATTAATTTCTTCAGGTCTTTTTATTATTGCAGGAAGACCTTAATGGATTATCAGTTTGTGTGTACGAATAACAGTTAAAAATTTTATATTTCAAAATGCAACAGTCTCACTTTCTGCCGGAAACGGGCACCAATTCAGTTTACCTACAGTAATAACAAATTTACCACTTGGAGACCATTTCACCCAAAAAAGATATATCCGTATTATTTGACTATAAGCTCACTTTGACTAGTCATAAAGACTATAATGGAACATTAACTAAATGCTTACAAAAAGCTAGGAATTAGAAGAGGGAAATGCATCGGTTCGAAAGAACACGGTGACTTACTCAAAAAACTCCAATTTCTTGCCATACCTAGGGACGACATCATCAGGAAATTCAAATTCGAGAAGAATTTCCAGATAAAGCCAGCAATAAGGAGAACTGGAGCAATGAATTCACAACTTATGGACTGAGCAACCACAACCACACAACAAAGTGGTACACGGACGGCTCGAGGACCGAGTAGGGAACTGGTGCAGGAGTGTTTGGGCCAGGAACTAAGCACTACGAATCCATGGGCAAATGTACCAGCATCTTCCACGCAGAAATATGTGCCATAGACAGGTGCGTTCGAATCAACCTCGAGAAAAACTACAGGAATTGCAACGTAGCAATAATGTCTGACAGCCAAGCAGCCATAAAGGCTCTTGACGCCTACGTCATCAAGTCAAAACTCGTGTGGGAATGCCTACACGGACTGAATAGACTAGACAAGAATAACAGAATTTCCATCTGCTGGGTACCTGGCCATGTTGGCATTACAGGCAATGAGGCAGTGGACTCTCTGGCAAGAAAAGGGGCAGAGGAACCCATCATAGGACCTGAACCGTTCTGCGGGATAGGAGAACACGCTACGCGAAGAGTTCAGGAGACTGGACTATGAAACAAAGGCTAAACCCTTTTTCAACCTGGAAGGTCTGAGGCAAGCAAACTCTTAGGAAACTACAACCCAAAGAGATTCAAAGCTTGTATCAGCCTTAACAAAAACACCCTAAGAATCCTAACAGGCCTCCTCACGGAGCACTGCAGACTCAAGGAGCACCTGTAGAAAATGGGTATATCAGAGGACGGGCTCTGCAGATTCTGCAGTGAAACCGCCGAAACTACAGACCACATACTGGAATCTTGTGGGCCATAGTTGATGATGAACGCCAAATTGTAAGCCATATCGTTGCGCAGAAAATAAATGATTTTAATTGGGATGAGCTGAATCTTTTAACAGATGTAAACGAATTCTATCAATATTTTATACAAACGATTAATACTTTGGTAACATCGTCTACGATTATAAGAAATAAAAGGAGTGCTGAACACAGCTGGTCAACCACTGAATAAAAATAAATGTAAAGAGCGCGACAGACTATATAGACGATACAAAAACAACAGGCAAAACGATGACTATCACAAAGAATATAAACTATACCGAAACGAGCTTAATGAGAAAATAGCGAACACAAAAGCAAGTTTTTATAAACAGAAGTTCCAAAGCTGCAACAATAACCCAAAGGAGACTTGGCAGCTAGTGAACTTAATATTAGGAAAAAAGTTGAACAATCTGGATGATAACCTAAAAAAGAACTTTGCAAGCGAAAATGATTTTGGGGATCTTGTAAACAGATTTGCCAGCAAAATTTCCGCGGAAATCAGAAATATAGTACACAAATGCAATCGAAAAACCTTTTTTGGCCGTTCAAACAGCGATCAATATTCCATTTACGCAGAACACGTATCGGTGACAGAGGTAAAAAACATCCTTAATTCATTGAATTGCAACAAATCAGCGGGAATAGATGAAATAAGACCCAAAGACCTGAAGATAAGCGCACAAACTCTCTCTCCAATGATAACAAAGCTTATTAACATGAGTATAGATCAATCATCGATCCCAAATCTGTTAAAAATGTCAATTGTTCGACCAATATATAAGAGCGGGAAGAAAAACGAAATTCTGTATTACAGACCGATTTTAATTTTATCGGCTGTTGATAAAGTTATGGAAGAAGTACTTGCAAACCGGCTGTACCAATACGTTGAGAAATACAAATTATTAGCAAAGAATCAATTTGGTTTCCGCAAAACCAAGAGCATCAATATATTGCTCGGAGACTTTGCAAACAAAATACTCGTATATCAAAGCCTGGATAAAAACCACAATTCAGTGGTTCTATTCTTAGACTTCAAGAAAGCTTTCGACACATTAAGCTACAAGCAAATACTTTGACAGTTTGGAAAAATTCGACTACGAGGGGACATTCTGGCATGGTTCGAAAGCTACCTACGAAATAGAAAATTTAAAGTAAAAATTGGTGAATTCATCAGTGAAGAAAAAAATATAGAGTATGGTGTCCCCCAGGGATCAAAATTGGGTCCACTTTTATTTATAATATATGTCAACGATCTGCTGTCAGTGCTTAAATATAGTACGGGCTACGCTTATGCGGACGACACAGCTATATACGGCTGCAAAAACAACTACAAAAAATAGTGCAAAGAGCAAGGCGTAACAGAGAGGAGCAGCACCACAGAAACTATATGAAGATGTTCAATATCTCCCAAATACACAATTTGGAAATTCTGGCTAACCTATTTAATGACAACACATATAGAAGACAAACGCAGCAGACAGTGAATACCAGAAGACAACAACAGCATTTCTACGAAATTCCGAGATACTGGAACGAGTATGGACGAAGGACGTATAATGTCGCAGTTCCAATGATATTAAACGAACTCCCACGAGAGTTTCGCAACCTATCGAAAAATTAAGTTGTGAAAAAAGCCAAAGAAATCTACCTACACTTATGATTTGTATAAATGCTTCGTATATTCTTTGTTTGTTAAACTACAGTATTATAATATTATGTAGTCAGTACTTAAATATAATCCAAATTTAAATTTTTAGAAATGAGGAACTCAACATTTAAAAGTAAATAAAATAATGTAATCAGTCTTCTGCGGACAAGCCCTTCCGGCTTTGCAGATAAACCAATGTGTACAAATTTTGAAATCTTTCATAAAAATGAAATGAAATGAAATGAAAAAAAAACTGGCCCACAAAAGGATGAGATATTTGGGCAGGCACCAAATAACAGACAAGGAACTACATACCATGGGCCCACAGCTCATTCTCAGATTCATCAAAGAAACTGGACTGAACGCTGTGCTCTAAGGAGTGTGACTTGCCAAGGATAAATCAGAGCAATACCTCGACACGCTTCACAAAGAAGTATCTAGAGAGGGCTCTGAAAGAGGGCATGAACCTCTCCGAAGCACAAGCAGGGGACAGAATTAGACCAATAGGTCGCAGTGTAATATACCCTAACTAAATATTATTATTATTATTATTATTACGAAAAGCTAATTAGGAATCTCATTGATCTTTACTCTAATAAAGTAGAAATACGTTTTAAAATCAATTGCTCATGCTTTTAACAAACTCTGGTGAGGTTAATTAAGTACGATAGAGGAACAAATGTACCTCAGTTTATTGAAGTAAATAAATTATGTATTTGCTATTTACTTTGGTTGAGTTTATTCATATTCAATCGTCTCTCTTTTTTGATGAAATGTGAAAAAAACAAAAAGTAATAGAAGTTAAGTTCAGTTTCTTCCTCACGTATGAGCACCCATTTCTCCTCACATCTAAGCTGAGTCAATAAGATTTAAACGTATACACTATACAATCTTTTGTATACATGGGCACACTTGTTCAGACTTATCGAAGACACACTTGAGCCGTTCAGGTAGCCATGATATTTATTTGCAGCTTACAGATCAACGGCGGCGATCCAAGTATGAATTCGAATGCAAATAAAACTTCAGATTTAAATTGCTCACGAGTAAGACATAAAATATCAATATTTGACGACACTTCATTGAAATACCGAACAGATTATGATAAGGGCTCGTTACAGCTATATTTAGGTTTGTGAGCTCTTTAAGATAAGACAGTTCTTGCTCTCATTGATCTAGCGGGAGTGCATATTGGGTTGGAACCAACGCAAGAAGCGTAGAACACTTTATATGATAGCATAGTAAATCTCTCACAAGCATTACTGCGAATAGTTCTTCTCGATTCCAGCGATTTTAGCCCAAGCAATTATCATCTTTGGCAAAAACCTCCTGGGTGAAGGAGCGATCTAACACGGGAGATATAAATAAAGATAATCGGACGTACGGGTCCCTTAAATCCTTACAACTGCGCTTAATGAAACATACCAACGATTTGGCTTTGAGGACCTAATATTCAAAATGGCTTTTAAACGAAAAAGAGGAGTCAAATAATATACCTAAATCCTTGGCCCGGCAAATGAAATTAGATTCAATATTATAGGCAAATAACAAACTGAGCGAATTTCTGTAAAATGAAATCGCGTTACAATTGCTGTAATTAAGTCTAACTCCATTTGTGTTACACGAGTTTGCCAAAGGGCTTAGATCAGATTGAATCAGATGGCAATCTTATTAACTTTTAAATTTTAAAAACAGCTTGAGATCATCTGCATCTAACAAACTATCGCAATATTTAAACACTTTAAGAATATCATCAATGAAAAGTATGAAAAGAAGCGGACCCAGGTGACTACCTTGAGGAACGCCTGATGTTCACTTTATTGGGTTGGAACACTTATTAAATTACCACCCTGAACTATTTGCGTTCTATCAATTAGGTTAGGTACATCCGAAGATAGGCCCGATTTATTACGTATGGCCTGAACCTCGAACTTGCAGATATTGAATTGGCAGTTTTACGTTAAATTATTTCTTGAAAAAGGAATTACTAATTACTCTTTGCTGTAAAAAAGAAACCTACAAAAATCACTGTACATACCGAACTCATTAACTAGTGGGTAAATTATATATATTACTCGCCCTCGACTTGTATGAGTACTTAACGCTTCTGGGCACAGGTACCGAACTGTTGGGACTGGCTGATATATTCGTTTAGTAATAATCTTGTTACATAAATTATACACATGGATATACGAGTATTATATACTCTTTCCAATATCCGACGGAGTAAGTTTAACTTGTTTTACTTTTCCTAAAACAAATTCGTTCACCTTGCACCAGATCCGAATGCGGTACACTTACTCGAATTTTAAAATTGACTGTTAAACTGTATTTGATATGTGTGAAGATAAATTCCAAGATTTTACTAGGCAATTAGCGCACCCCGCAAATAAGGCATCTATTAATCAGACATATTGAATGTACGTGGACATATGCCATATTGATTTTTCTTTTTCAGCCAAACTAGTATCTTCCGTACATAAATCCACATCTTTGAATACGAAAACATTTTTACTTTATGACTAAAGAAATAAATTGAATAATTATGTTCAAGCAAAAGTTGTTTTGCAATGCATTTCATTTTAATGGCTAATTGCATTGCCAACAACAAGTTAACTCTAAGAAGATCGTTTGACCAACTTTAATGACTCTTAAACAAGTTTAGCATTGGAAAGGTCGGCACATTCGTGTAGAAAAGCACACATTTGAAAATATATGATATTGCATGTTTTAATTTCTTCCTTATGAACATCATTATTGCGAGCATTAAAGAGTCTTTAACTTTTTAGGATCAATGATTGTGTTAAATTTGCTTGTGTAGAAGCGTTTAATTATGTAGTATACTGAAAAAACCACTAAAAAGCATTGTTTATTTAAATAAGATGTTTAAAAACATCCTTTCACTAAAACCGCTCTTTGTTACTTAGTTTATTACAAACAAAATTGGTAGGTTTAGCTTGTTTATTTCTATAATTAAGTATCGGTTTAAATATTTTTAGGGTCTACAGTATTATCTCAGAACGTTACGCGTACGTACGTGGAAGGTTGATGAAAACGGAAAGTACATTTTAACGTGGTCTTGAAGTTATTGACAACAAGACCAAGGGCATGCTATCAACAAACAAACAAACATTTGTCCACCACAATACGTCACTGTTGACAGCAATAACTTCGAGGTCGTTAAGGAGTAAACATTAACTCCACCAATGACACCTTAGTGGAGATCCGCTGCTACTTAGATTTGGCAAAACAAATGGGTTCAAAACTCTTCACTTGGTAGGAAAGGGGGAGCTTATATTGGGTTCTTTAGAAAGCAAAATACTGTGTCGAATATTTGGTACGAAACGTTCTTGCTTTAATAAGAATTGGTTTCGAACCAAATGTTCTCGTTAGCCATTTCTACTCGTTAAATCAGGAAAAAAGTATCGGAAAAGTGTAAATAAGAATGCAGATCTGGGTGTTTCTTTTTCAACTAGCCCACTGTTGGAAAACTCCGAATGTCTAGGATCACCCCGACATATATTTGTTTTGATTTATTTTAAGTCACTTCAACGTTACCCACAAGATAGACTGTGCACGCGCTTTTTTAGAAACTGTTGTATTTAAAACTTAAAAACATCTTTTGAGAATCTGAGTATATACTATGTACATATATAAATCTGTTCAAAATAGTAGTATTAGTTAAAACATCATAATTTCTTGGAAATCACTTTACTCTCTTTTCTTAAGTGTTGTTATTCGAGTCTTGCCTGGTTTTTATACCCTATTCTAAGGGTATATTAATTTTGACGCATAGTTTGTAACATACCTTAATATTGCCCGTAGACCCCTTAAAGTTACTATATTTATGATCAGCATCGATAGTAATGTCGATCTAGCCATGTCCGTCCGTCCGTCTGTCGGCAAAAATTAGGCCTTTAAACTGGGCCTAGAGAGCTGAAATTTTAACCATATACTCTCTAGGGTCCCGAAATAATCAAGTTTACGAATTTTTGAAATCCGCCCACAGACACGCCCACACACTCAAAAAAACAAAATTTTGGAAAAAACCAAATTTTGAGCTAAAAAGCTGAAATTTTTTATATATGATCTATGACTCCTAAAACTGCTCGAGATATAAAATTTTCAAAATCCGCCCACTGACACGCCCACAAAAAAAATAAAACAATTTTATTGAAAAACCAAAATTTGAGCTAGGGAGCTGAAATTTATAATATATACTCTCTAGGGGCCCTTTAAGCTCATGTGTAAATATTTTCAAAATCCGCCCACTGACACGCCCACAATTTTTTTTGAAAATCCAAAGCTTGAGCTAGGGAGCTGAAATTTATAATATATACTCTCTAGGGGCCCTTTATGCTCATGTGTAAATATTTTCAAAATCCGCCTACTGACACGCCCACAATTTACAAAAAAACTTTTTTTGAAAATCCAAAGTTTGAGCTAGGGAGCTGAAATTTATAATATATACTCTCTAGGTGTCCTCTATGCTCATGTGTTACTGTTTTTTAAATCCGCTTACTGACACGCCCACAATAAAATAAAATAATTTTATTGAAAAACCTAAGTTTGAGCTAGGGAACGTTTTTTTTACAAAAGCCGTTTGATAAAATCTTTTAAATGGTATATAACAGAATATGTAGACCGTTCTTAACAATTCAACCATACTTAGACTTTTGTCACGCCCACTTATGAGAGATAGGAATAAGAATAGGGTATCCAACAGTTCGCCTATATTAATTTTGACTCATAGTTTGTAACATACCGTAGTATTGCCGTAGACCCCTAAAAGTTACTATATTCGTGATCAGCATCGATAGTAATGCCCATCTAGCCATGTCCGAATCTAATAAGAAAAAAATATAAAAATATTTCAAAACCTGAGTATTAAAATTCTTTAACATCACTTCAGGCGTTTTATGAAATATTGCCGGTTTTCAAATGTAATATTAATCGAAATCGGAAAAATTCATAAAGCCATTTTTTTACAATCACCCCAAATAATTGAAATATCGAATACTTAGAGCCATTTTAAAGAAAATCAGTAGTATGATTGGAACTACTATATACTCGAGATATAAGATTAAAAACCCCAAATACGATGTTTGAAGACAATCCGTCCATCTATTGTGACAGGAGCGTGTCGGTCACACACGGAAATACGGGCGCACTTTTGCGGACGTAATATCACACCTTAAGTAATACTACATTGAGTTCGAAGTTTCAGCACGATTGCAATAGATATCGTTCGCTTTAGTAGCTATACTTAATTATACGAGAAAGTTAATAGAATAAAAGTAAGCTTAAACTTAAAGCCTAAATCAATCAAATTCCAACTTTTATAGGATTTCGACTCCTACTGCTTAAAGGGCGACGACCATAAATGATTAATACGACTCAAGTTGGTACATTTGGGACACATGGAGCTTGAAGTCCAGTCATCGGACAAGCAAACAGTGAATATGTTTCTGTCGCTGTTTTAAAGATCCTGCGTTCCGGTCTTAAAGCTAGTGTTGGGTAACTCATACATGAGGTGGTACAAATGTCCCATACAAAAGATCTAAATGTCTCAACACCTCAAAAAATATTTTTGTACCACCTCTCAAATGTGTTACAAACTCACATCGAAGAGCACAAAATAAAATGTCATGTCAATAATACAAGCACACGGAAAATTACTCACGACTTCACACATTTACATTATTTCCTGCAGTAGCAGTTAAACTCGTTTAAAAAAGGGTACACACATATATCCAAAAGCGTCTCTTTCTATTTTCCTTTCATTTGAGTTTTGAGGGAGGATATAGATACATACAATATAGGTAACACTTCAATTGAGTTGGGGTATTTGGACTGTGACATTGAGGTAAAAGTAATGAATAGAGTGAATCCTCATAGCTCATTCTCATTGCCTCATTTGTATGGGACATGGGACTTTTGAGGTAAAGGTAAGCAATAACTCATTGCCTCATTTGTGTGGGACATGGGACTTTTGAGGTAAAGGTAAGCAATAACTCATTGCCTCATTTGTGTGGGACATGGAACTTTTGAGGTAAAAGTAAGGAAAATGGGTGGCGACGGTGTAGAGGTTAGTGTGTTGGCTTGTGACCCGTGCGGTGCAGGTTCAATCCCCATGGGGAACAACAACATACGCCACCCAATCACATGCCTCTACACCAAAAGGAGGATTTCTGCCTGGTAGTACAATGGAACGTTACCGAGTGTGAGTGCTCTGGGAATAAGGAATAACTCATTGCCTCATTTGTTTGGGACATGGGACTTTTGAGGTAAAGGTAAGCAATAACTCATTGCCTCATTTGTGTGGGACATGGGACTTTTGAGGTAAAGGTAAGCAATAACTCATTGCCTCATTTGTGTGGGACATGGGACTTTTGAGGTAAAAGTAAGGAAAATGGGTGGCGACGGTGTAGAGGTTAGTGTGTTGGCTTGTGACCCGTGCGGTGCAGGTTCAATCCCCATGGGGAACAACAACATACGCCACCCAATCACATGCCTCTACACCAAAAGGAGGATATCTGCCTGGTAGTACAATGGAACGTTACCGAGTGTGAGTGCTCTGGGATTTGGATTTCCTTTAAAAAAAAAAAAAAAAAAAAAAAGGAATAACTCATTGCCTCATTTGTTTGGGACATGGGACTTCTGAGGTAAAGGTAAGCAATAACTCATTGCCTCATTTGTGTGGGACATGGGACTTTTGAGGTAAGTAAGGAATAACTCATTGCTTCATTTGTAGTGCGATAGCAGAACTGAGGCAATGAGGTGAGTGTGACTAAGTGAGAAAAAGTATTGTCTATTGTCTGGTCACTCTCTCTACATCATTTATAAATTTTGTGGCGCGACTGCGGGTATGGATTTACATTACATACACTTTGTGAAAATGCAAATGTAGATGCTATCATTTTGTTTTAACTTTTAAAGGAATTTTTAGGCAATTTGGACTGGACCATACAATTAGTTCACTTAAATACATAGATATACATCATACGAATAAAATTTTCTTGAGGTATGTAAACTTACCTACCTACATAATACCTAATATTTTATATTTTTGTACCTACTACATTATATGAGCACAAACCTCAATTGAGGTGAGTACCTCATATTCCAAAATGAGCACCTCATATAAACTCATAAAAAAAAGTGTCCTACCCAACACTACTTAAAGCAAGCAACCAGTTGCTTCGCTTTTTTTTAAACCTTTGAATGCTGTTTTGATCGCGATTTCCTTGACTGCGCAGCGCACGCCATATTCTTTATACCTCTTCATTTCTCCTAGCTCGATATTCTTTCCTTCTCGCCACTTTTTTTGCGGACGGACTCTTTTTCTGGGCTGGCTACCTATAGTAGCTTGGATACCTCATTGATGATGTCGCGATATCGATTCCTGGCGCTTGTGGGTGGTGAGTGCACCGAAGAGAGTATTTCTAATAGTTGTTTTCTGTCAACTCTGGCTACTTCAGGTGTGCCAAGGCGTCTAACATAGATCTTCTTCTTTTGGGTAGTGTGCAGTTTCTTCTCGTTAGACAGTCAAATCTTCGTTTAGCCACAATAAGAAAATTGTCTGGGATCTATAATCAATAGGGAAGGAACCTGTGATGACCCTCGTAGCAGGCGGCGCACTATGGAGTAAATGCATGCAAAAGCGAGACAAAAGTCGATTTTCAAAATCGCAAAGTTAAGAAGTAAAGTTTTTATCAACCGCTAGTATACTTCCCATAAATTAAGAAGCTCTATAATTTTTTTTTATTCCAACTGATTTCGCCACAGCACTAGTTCAAAGTCAGTGAAAACGAGAGCATTATTTTTTTTTTTTGCATAATCAATGAAAAAAATGTTTAGTTTCTATTAACTATTTCTATCATATATCGCACCATTTAATTAAATTTTTAAAATGTATAATTCAGATGCAGGTGTGTTCTAATATATTCATTAAACTTCATGTTAAAAAGTTGTGTTTTAATATTTTTTTATGATTTAATTAAAAAATGCCTATGTAATGTAATTGTTTGTTTTTTGTTCTTTCATTCTTAATCATTTTTTTGTTGTTTTCCGTCGAATTCCATTGTGTTGTTTGTGTAGAATGATAAAATTAACCATTAAGCTTCAGTTAAAAAAAAATTGGGTTCAGGTTTTTGCAGATTTAGTTGTTATTGGTGTTAGAAAATGTGATATTTTATGCATTTTTAAGCTTTTTCTTAAAAAACGCAAATTTTGATCTATTTCAAGGATCTTTCGGCGTAATAGTTTTTACCAAAAAACCTTTATATGATGTGATGAAAATGTGTTCTGAAGTTGGACTTAAAGCTAAATTGGATTTCTTGGAAAAATATTTGCTAGATAAGGCTTGTTGTGAAGGAGGGTCAACTCGAAGAATTTAAACTTAGAATATGGCGTTTAAGGTTTAAATTTTAACTAAAATAATTAAATGTATTTTTGTTTATTGATAGAATTATTATAAAGATTTGATTTTAAGAGCAGATGGCTTCGTGCAAATAGAGTTGAAACGGATTTTTTAAGAAAAAATGAAACATGGCTAAAGGGAAGCTTTGATATTCCAAATAAATACAGACCTGGTCGAACCTCCAAATCGTTTGATGATCTTTGCGTTCGTAGTAAATGCAGACGAACTGAAGAACTTCGTGGATCTTATCATTCGGAAGAACTAACATTTGCAGCCCAAATAAAATTGCGGGGGTCTGGTAAGCCAGTATCTGCAAAAGTTCTTAAAGAAATAGCACATTCTCCAGAAAAAGCAAAACTGAAGCAAGAATAATCCTAGTCCCAAGCGCGAAAAAATGTCATCTCTTAAGGCCCTTTCAATTTTTGTTGAAGCCGGTTTATCCCGAAAACAATATGAAATTGTAACAACGAGTGATAAAAAACTGTTTCCGAGTTATAGTAGTACACTTAAAAAAGCTAAAAGTGATTGCTATCCTGACTCTGAGTCTTTCACTTGCAAAGCTTATTAGATCACGCCATTAAGCGCTTACTGATGTATTTGGATATTCGACAAGCTTTAACTGAGAACGAAATGAAATTTTTAGAGCTTATTTCAAAATGGGGTTGTGATGGATCGCAACAAACCCAATACAAACAAAAGTTCGAAAACTATTCCGATTCACATTCAAATGCATTTTAAATGTCATACGATATCGTTTTAGATGGATATCTCGCCATTGAAGCCAAAAAATAAATTAGTCTCGTTTTTTCATGCATTTACTCCATAGTGCGGCGCACAGCTGCACAGTCCGACTATTACATATGGTTCGCAATGTTGGACAGCGTACAAAAAGTAGGAGGGCAAATTTGCGGCAGCTGCGATGAAGATGTCAGAGTCGCCGATTTCGCTCGGAATGTGTGTACGTTTAAGATGTTGAATGCGTGCCCCACTTCGATTAGCACATGGTGGATTTTGCGTTTCGATCATCTCTAGGGCGCCAGTCTGCTGTGTTATCTTAGCCTTGGCCACTTAGTGATTCTTACCGCGGTATTACGAGCCGCTGCAAAATTTATTAATTAAAAGCCGTTAGCTGTAGCCGAATCTTGAAGGCTATAATATGCTAACCACCTAACCCTCCGAAGGTGTTTTACTTTCCGACGTAAGCATTTAATTTCCCAATCACAGCTTTGACATCAAGTCTCGGACATGCTTCGTAGGCTCTGTTCATAAACTAAAACAACTCGTCGTTGATGAGGTCTTCACGAATTTGAATCCTTATACGTACGCAGCCATATTAATAAAAAACACCATCCGCTCTACACACGAGTAAGCTGGCACACGAATATTGATTACAATTTAAAATAAAGTGCAGGACTCGTTTTGAATCATATTTTTCCAGTGGCCATTTTCTAACCAATGCAAAATCAGGAAAAAAAGAATCGTATCAATGTCGATTACATGGAGCAAGCTTTATTTAATTTGTGTTAATTGCGGTTACATAAATTTATAAAAGAATAACCTTGATTATTATTTTTTTTTTTAAATATCTTCACCGGTTTCTGAGATATAGCCATATTTCTTAGCCTTTTGTGGAAATCTGAGTACGCCAAGTTCTTAAATTTACTACGACTATTAAAAACCCCAAAAATCATCAAAATTATAAGATCGGTTTTAAAGAAAAGTGATGTTTTTCAAAATTTTACCAACTAATGGGTCTTTCATTAGCGACTTGACAACTTGAAACTTTCAGTGTGAACGCACCCTTAAATCGATTACGGAACTGTCATGTCAAAATATTCAGTAAAATCAATATTTTCATCATGGTGAAGTACACGAAGGAAAAACTTTTACAAATAATTAAAATTTACTACCGAACTTCGTGGTCGCAATTTTAAGAGCGTTAACGCTAATTTTCGGCCGTAATTCACGTCCCACTAGACCAGGAATTCATAGTCTAGTGAAAAAATTTTAGTCAGAATATTCGCAGCTTGATGTTGCCGTGCCAGTAAGACTAAATTTTGCCCGAGATTTGGAGAATATTGCTGCCGTAGAGGCGTCCGTCGAAATGGCAATGGTGCGATAGTAGTGTATTCACAAAGTGATTGAACGGTCGTGTGTTCGAATCCCGACCAGGGCCATGTTTTGTAAAATTGAATACACACAACAGTTCAAATCTCCCTTAAGCAAGTAAGGCGCCACCTGTGAAGAAAAAACCCTAACGCACCAAAACTACTTTCCTATCCTCCTATTCGTTCAAGTAAAACAGGCAATGAATCATTTGCTGGGTGCTGCTTGCAGCAACTAAAAAAATATGCCTGCGATGTGGTAACATTATAAGGGTACTGTATCAATTACAGAAAAATAAAAAATAAATCCCGTTACCGCAAAATCATCTTCAGCGATGAAGCGCATTTTTGGTTAAACGGCTTCGTCATTAATCAAAATATGCGTTACTGGACAGGTAAGAACCCTGATATGCTTCATGAAACAACAGTTCATCCGCAAAAAGTCACTGTTTGGTGCGGTTTCATGCCGGTGGCGTCATTGGGCCGTTTTTTTTCGTCGATGAAAATGACCGTCACGTTACGGGAAATGGTATTTGCTACAGAAACATGTTGGATCGTTATTTCTTTGAGCATGAATTAGACATCAGTGATATATGGTTCCAACAAGACGGTGCAAGAGGCCACACAGCTGATGCAACAACCGAGTTAGAGCCAATAGCCTATCCCATAAGCCTATCGTCATTCCTTCTAAAAACATTAGAAAGGTTAATTGATATCCATCTACGTACTAACATAGATACAAGACTTTTGTCTACGGCTCAACATGCATATTGCAAAGGCAAATCTGTTGAAACAGCCTTACATACGTTAGTACGCTCAATCGAATACTCCCTTCACCATAAGGAGTACACTATGGTTGCATTCCTGGATATTGAGGGTGCTTTTAATAACGTCAATACATCCGCGATCGCAAATGCACTGTCAGATCTAAAGGTGGATGACTCACTTGGTGAGCTAACGAGTATTAATCTACTTCTCACAAGTCGGATTATAAACTCGAAACTGGGTATGACATCGGCCAGAAGATCTGTCAGTAGAGGTACGCCACAAGGTGGAGTCCTATCTCCCCTCCTTTGGAACTTAGTGGTGAACAAGCTGCTGATGTGCCTAGAAAAGGAGGGTTGCAGGGTGATTGCCTATGCAGATGACGTTGCAATTGCCGCCTCAGGGAAGCACCTAAACACCTTGAAAGAACTTCTCCAAAACGCTCTTAATAAGCTAACTACATGGGCAGATCGTTGTGGATTGGGTGTTAACCCCCACAAAACCGAACTTGTTCTATTCACTAGGAAACATAAAGTTCCATACATTGATCCCCCCTCTATCAGGGGCACAAGTCTAGTCTTTTCAGACGAGGCAAAATACTTGGGTCTCATTCTGGATAGAAAGCTTAGCTGGAAACCTAACATTCAGGAAAGAGTTCGTAAAGCTACAGCAGCACTCTTCTCCTGCAAAAAAGCTATTGGTAACAAATGGGGGCTCCAACCCCGCATTACCAACTGGCTATACATCTCGGTAATTAGACCGATACTTATGTACGGGGTGGTTTTTTGGTGGACTGCCCTTGATAAAGCGATAAATCGTGATAAGCTAGGCAAAGTCCAACGTACAGCTTGTCTCTGCATGAGTGGTGCACTGCGCACTACCCCCTCTGCTGCAATGGACATTCTGTTTCACCTGACACCCCTGGACATCTTTAGCAAGCAAGTGGCTGCTAGTGCGGCTATCCGCCTCAAAACAACGTTCCAATGGTCCGAGAATGAAATCGGCCACGCATCTATTCTGAAAAAATTTAGAATCCTCCCCAGTAACATAGACTACATCACCCCTCAAACCCTTTTTGACAAAAACTTCAAGGTCAAGATCCCTCCCAGAACATTCTGGGAAGGGCCACCCGTCGAAAATAAATCAATCCATTTTTATACCGATGGATCCAAAACCGACGAGGGGGTAGGAGCTGGTGTGTTCTCTGACAGGCTGAATCTCAGCCTCTCCTTTCGACTCCCTGATCACTGCAGTGTGTTCCAGGCAGAAATCTTGGCTATTAAGGAAGTCCTGTCGTGGCTGAAGAAGAACGTGATATCCATTACGGATATCTGGATCTTCTCAGATAGTCAAGCTGCATTAAAATCCCTGGATTCTGGGTCCACAAACTCTATCGTAGTCCGTGACTGTCGATCATCTCTAGTGGAGATGGCGAAGCATTTTAACATCCACCTATGGTTTGTGACAATTGGTGTGATCACCGGACACTGTCTCATAGGCAGACATGCAACAAGGCTTGGCGTCCACGCAAATGACTTCTGCAGAAGCTGTATGGACGAGGAGGAGGAGGAGACAGTTCTCCACCTTCTCTGCACGTGCCCTGCTCTTTCTCAAAGACGTAAACTCCATTTAGGATCCTTCTTTTACAATGATCTTAACGATCTCATTAACACCGACATAAAAAGTCTGTCAAGCTTCATCAGAAGCTCCAAATGGTTCAACGAGTAGGAGGATGATACATCCGTGTGGCATCACAATGGGCCTGTCACTGGCCTAAGTGTGTCGGTCTTGGCCGACAGCCACTACAACCTAACCTAACCTAACCTAGAGCCAATATAAAAACCGAGAAATAGCGGCCGAGTCATTGAAAATTGGGTTCAACGTATCAACCCGTGGTCGGTATATGAACGAAGTCGAATTCCATTCATAAATGTTTTGATAGTACATACTTCAAATATCTGAAGTAGTTTGCATTTTATTTAAAAAATCCATAAATGAAAGACCCTTCATAAGAAAAAACTAAAAAATATCTAAAATCTGAGCATGCATCTTCTACATGTTCTACTTATACTTATAACTTCCTTGAAATTACTTTGTCCGTTTTTGAGATATTACTGGTTTCTTAAAAAACCGGTAATCGAGTCTTGTGGGCAAAATTGAGTAAGCCATCTTCTGACACTGCACCCAAGTATTAAAACATTTAAATGTATCAAAATCGATAGCGCCGCTTATGAGAAAATTGATATTTTCAAAAATTCAATAGAAATAGTTGATTATATTTAAACATTTTGTCTTGATTTTCAATCAGAGCCAGATCCTCAGCTAAAAGACTTTGCCGTTGTTTATTCTTCAATAATTGACACTCACTCTTGAGTTGTGAATTACCTTATACTCGTTATAAACCGAAAACAAAATCGCGTATTGATTGGACGTTTTTGTGGTTATCCACTGATGATCCTACAGCACCACATCTGGGTGAAACGTTATTTGGAAAAAGGTGAATTAGTTATCAAAAATCTTTTATATGAAAAAGTTATAAAAATATGTTTCAAAAATGTTTATAAACAAATTTGTTCCAAATATTTAGTGGTATAAGTTGGTGTGTAAATGTTCTTCGAAATAACTTGACCCATTGAAATATTAGCATTTCGTAAAGTACCGCTTTTCGAAAAATTTCGCAACAACTCAGTACGTCATTTTTATACACTTACCGCAATTATTTGATATTTCAAAAATCGTTACATCCATTTTTGAGTAAATCTGTGTCAAAAAAACTATTTGTATGGTTGGCACCGTTATTTAAAATGATATCATAGAACAAAATGGCCGCGAAATATAGTTCTGCAAACCCCAAATAAGAAGTTTGAAGTAAATCCGTCCTCCCATTGTGTAATTTTTTTTTTTATAATTTTGCTTACGCTAAAGGGTTTCTTTCTGTTGTTACACTACCCTTATTTTTTTTGTGTTTAACTGCAAGCAGCACCTGGCAATATCGTATTTCATTACATGCTCTTCGGTGCTACTTACTATTAGAAAGAATAGAGTGATGGGAAAGAAGTGGTTGGGTGCAGTTGCAGGGGTTTTTCTCCACTGGTGGTGTCTAACTTGTTTAGGGGAATTACGATTTCATGTATTCGATATAAAGTAATGGACTTGGCCGGGATTCGAACGCACGACCTTCCATTCAGTAAGCGAATACACTACTACCACCCGCAAACGGACAGACGGACGGAAATTCAGGACATACTTTTTTTGACTTCTCTATAGTCGTAATATCATACCTCATACTCAGTTTGATTTCAAAGCTTCAGCGCTATTGCAATATCTTTCTCTTTAGTATACTGTAGTGTACGAGAAATTTCAAAGGTAAAATTTTAATTCGGACATATTCTAAGCCATTATTTTGTAAGTCTAGTAAACAGGATGCGTAATCAGAAAAAGGAAATAAGTTATATATGGCCTTATTACTACATAGAAATCCATTTACTGGGGAGAAAAGCCGGTAAAGTTGTTGGAGATACAATGAAAGTGTTCTTTTAAATTTTTCAAGTGTGTTTTCATTTGTTAAAAAAAAAAAGAAAAAAAAAACTACAAACGTACTGTGGGTCTTTATTTCATTTTTTTGGGCTTATTTTCCACTGACAAAATTGGACTTTGTTTCGCTATATAATAATAATTATTTTTCGGGCCTTATTACATTTTGCCCTTTCGGGCGGTTTTTCTTTTGGCGTCATTTCTTAGCGCCCGCTTGTAATGACTCATTCGGCCTGACTGAGGGGGCGATGCTGGTTGTCAATGCCGTCAAATAGGGCCCTGATTAAAAATAACGATTCACGTTGCCTGACTGTCGTTATTGAAAAAAAACAGCTGTCGGTATGTCAGAATAGAAGCCGAGTGACAGTGAAGGAAGCATTTTTGTTAGGATAGGTTACTTCGATTTTCAATAAATTTTCATATGGCAGTTCAAACAATTTGTTAAAACACATTCAGTTGTTTGATTTTATTAACAATATTAACAATATAATGTTTATTGATATTGCACTGATCATGTTTTTATATCCCATGTAGTTTGGTTTTAGGACTGGTCATTCTACGGAGGATGCTCTTCTGGACTTCTGCTCTATTTTGTATAAGGGTTTAGATGACAAACTTTTTTGCGCTGGTCTTATTGTCGACATTACTAAGGCGTTTGATATGGTTGACCACGCAATCCTCCTAGATAAACTGTATAAGGCCGGCTTCAGAGGTTTCATTTACAAATGGTTTGAGTCATATCTTAAAGATAGAACTCAACGTGTAAAAATTGGAAACAATATAAGCAGCTCTAAAATAAATAACTTGGGAGTGCCCCAAGGTTCTGTACTTGGTCCAATTTTATTCCTTATATATATAAATTCCTTATTTTCACTTCCTTTCTTCGGTAATACTAAAGCCTTTGCCGACGACCTTGGTATTGCTTACTGTTCAGTCAGTCCCTTGGATTTAATAGCTAACATAAACCATGACGTTTTTTTACTAAGATTCTGGTTTGCACAAAACAGGCTTATTGTTAGTAACAAAACCAAACTGATGTATTTCAGTCTTACTGGTCATGAGTACCCAGAACTCAGAAATAGTAGTTCATTCCCATGATTGTGCAAGTCATGAGCTGTTGAACAACATATGCAGTTTCCAAAATAAACCATCTTTTAATAGAAACGCTGATTGCAGTATTAACTGCTTCAAAATTGAAGGTGTTGGTAGTTTTAAATATCTTGGTGTTACTATTGACCAAAATTTAAACTGGTCCAAGCACATTTCTCTTTTGAAAAAAATATCTTCTTTCTTCTACTCGTTGTTTTTTTCGTCTTAGAAAGTATTGCTCTTCGAATACATTGAAAATGGTTTACTATGGCTTATTCCATTCAAGATTGCAATATGGACTCTGCAGTTGGGGTGGTGCTTATTTGAGTAAGTTGCAGAAATTAACTGTCATTCAAAAATCTGCTTTACGAAAACTTTGTCGCTCCCACCGTTCAGCTCACACTATGGACCTGTTCAGGTCCTTGAAAATACTTTCTTTGCATCATCTATTTTACTTCAAAGTTCTGAAGGTCTTTTTTATGAGATGCGGGTATTGGGAAAGTCCGATTTCGGGAACTCGCAGCTTACGGAGCCATTCAAACTTTGTTGTAAATATTCCTGCTTTTCGCACTACAAGTTACAGAAACTCTTACTCCATTATATCATGCAACCTTTATAACACTCTGCCCTTAGAAATTCGTTCCATAAGAAACTTACGCATATTTACAAAAGTAACGAGATCTTGGCTTCTTGCTTTTGACCATACTGAAATCGAGACCCTGTTGCGCTATACTGTATAATAATAATAACTAGGGGTCGCCCCATGGTCGAAATTTATTTTATAAGTTGGGGAAAAAAAACAAAGTCGACTGATAAAAAAATTTCCCCCCATTTTCAAGTAACTTCAAGCATATCCAAGTAATTTCAAGTATGTTCAAGCATTATCAAGTAACTTCAAGTTTTCAAGCATTTTCAAGTAACTTTAAGCATTTTCAAGGAACTTAAAGTAACTTTAAGCATTTTCAGGTAACTTCAAGTAACTTCAAGCATTTTCAAGTAACTTCAAGCATTTTCAAGTAACTTCAAGCATTTTCAAGTACCTTCAAGCATTTTCAAGTAACTTCAAGCATGTTCAAGTAACTTCAAGCATTTTCAAGTAACTTCATAGTATACAAATTTTCCGTTCCGATTGGCAGATTATTGCCTAACACGGCAATAGCCGTGTTTCTTTGCACGCGGATATAGGCATGGCATTAAGAACGACCATCGCCGCTTAAGAATTCATAAAAAAAAAACTTGGCAGCACACTTTATTAGTGACACAGCTGGAAGTTGAGAAAAGAAATTTGTATTGAAAATCGTGAAATTCAAAAATATTAATTTCCGACAGTTGAAATTAATGCCAAACATATTCTAAAATTATAAAAAACAGTTTCACATTGACAGATTTACTAAATTTTGAAAAATAATAATAATAAAATAACGAACAAAATATTTGGCGGGATGTGCCAGTGGTCGGCGGGATGTCAAACTTTGACATATCCTGAAAAATTCATCGCAACGATTCATCAGAAACGAAGAAAATGGGTTTTGGAAGCACTGTTTATCCCCGCTAAAGGACTTAGCGGCGATAGCTATCCCCGCTAAAGTTAGCGTATATAGGATAAGTTGTTGTTGTATTTTACATGCAAATTTCAAATTATCCCTATATCCGCGTGCAAAGAAACACGGCTAATGTTGTTGTTGTTGAAATTTCATCCAATTCGCTTCATTTTACCTGCAGTAATTCATAATGTGTGTTATATTTCTGGATAATTTTTGTATTGTGCACTTCTATGTATTGTCCCCTACCCAAATATATATAGTTTTGGCATATCTATGTGACGTATAATAGCAAAAAGGGGGGAAACACGATATATTCAACTCCGTATTAATATATAGATAATAAATAAAAAAAAAATTGCCCACTTTCTTTATCTAATTTAGACGTAATTATTAAATATTTGAATTTATCCTTTTTTGTATCCTTTTTTCTTTTTGTTATAGATTGCCTTTCTTTCTAAATTGCCGTAATTTTTATTTTTTCTAACTTCCTTCTCACGCCATCCTTTATTTTTATCTGCCTTTGTACACCCCACACAAAGTACCAATTTCCAAATGTGGCATCACCTCTATTTTTTTTTTAAATATAGATGCCACTAACTATTCTGTGTGTACGAGCATTACCTCCATATAAAATTGTTTGAATAATTTGTAAACTAATTTCTATACTATGTACATATTTGAATAAAGAAAAAAATTGAATTGAATTGAAAATTGAATTGAATTGAAAATTGAATTGAATTGAATTGAATTGAAATATACTCGTACACGGCGTTTGAAGGGCTCATTGGAACAGACGCTTGTCAAATTTGCCTTCTCGGAACACGATAATTACACTCTTGGTCACTATTTTAACAATAACCGTTTTGTTATTGCATTTTAAAACAAACTTGTATTAAATCTTTCATCATTTCACTTTGTTTTGATTTATGTTTGGCATTTGTCATAAAACTTGAAGGTGGATACGGTTCAAAATGAACCGAGTATATATCATTTACCCCATCGTTAAAGAAAAAAGAAGAAGTATATTGTTCTTGTAGTTATTTGCCATCATATTTAAATACCTAATCAGCTAAATCTTTTCTGAAATTTTTAAAAAAAATATGCAAGTTGTACAATAAAGCTTTTTGCTATCTACAATTTTTTTTTGTCCGTCTTTTATTTTGTATCTCCTCAAAAATTATGTAAGTATTGTGAGCTGGGATATATTGCGATCTCACCGTCAATAAGCCACAGAAGAATGCAGAAAGTTCAAGCTTAATCAACCAACTTTGGTGTCTTAACTTCTTCTTGTTGTGTATTGATGCATGTGTTTCATTACAAGCGCCATCTTTTACACAAACTTCCATGAGCTGTTAACACATTAAGTAGCAAGCAGCACACTTTTCTAGTTCTCGCAGCACTGGGGTCTTATATTTATATTTGTCCAGTTGATGTTAAGTCGTGCATCAGGTATTCGCAACATTTATAATAGAAAATAAATTAACACATCGATCGTGTGAAAATACCTCTCGCCAAAGGTACCCACTCAATGAGGGTCACCTAGGGGCAAACTTAATCTTCTCCCACATCTGCTGTTAATTGAATTGATTAATCAAAAACGCCGCCCACTGTTACCAAATAATTTGAAGAATAAAAGCCGCTTGTATAACTTTCAAAACCCACTCTAGAACTTTGAAACATAGTTGCACACAAAATAAATTCAAACAGAGAGTTCATCGTCAGCGCGCATAAATAAAATAAAATTTGCGCACGCTTAAGTAACCTCATACATGAAATAGTATCTCGTTAGTTTATTAAATGGAAGTTCGCCAGGTTTTTTTCTTCCGAATTTCAAGCTAAAAAGTCATTTTGCCATTTATGGTGCTTCTTAAGCGACAAAAAAATGTTCACTTATAGCAAACAGCAACCCACACGTGGGCTTTCATCTTACCGGTATACAGTATTCCATTACAGGTGAATTACTTGCTCGTGGCATTTTCACAAAAAAAAGAACATTCATATTTTTATACTTCGGCATTTTGATCGAATAGGCCGACAGATACCTAAACTGGCGTAACTGATATGACACGTTATCCCGCTCCATAGATACTTGCATCTAGTGTCTTTATTTGCCCTAAAAACTAGAAAATGAAACTTTACTCCGTCTAATGTCTAACTTTCGGCGACCTCTTCAAGAGCGAGGCACACTCTCTGGTGATGACCAACCGCACGCTGAGCCATAAAAAAAGGCCACCAACATACCACACTATATGCGGTGTCAAGTTTTAGTCACGCTTTTCAAATACCAAACCATCCGCAAAAACACAAGCCGAAGATGTTCAGATGTATCTTTTCATCTGAAGTTGGGTTGCTAGATGATCACCCTCACATCAAAGGTGCATCACGCATATCACCTTCTTTGGGCTCTCACTTTGGGGAAAAGGCTAAATAGCCAATCATAAAATGCGAGTGCTGCTGATAGGAGTACTATTCGAAATTCTGCAAAATTTGAATCCAACAACTGTGCTGCGAGAAGTAAAAGTTTCACCTGCTATGGTTGATGTTTGCATTCGCAGCGGTTTTTTGATTTTTTTTCCTCATTGTTTTGGTTTAACTGCAACGCACCTGTGACTTGAAATTTAACGCGCCAACAGTGTAGGCCATTAAATGAACCCACAAGCCGTCAGACTTCGAAGAGAGACTCAAGAGAAACACACTCCTCTTCGGTTCTCTTTTGGATTTTCTTTTCCTGGTCTTTTACAAGAAGTGAATTGGACAGAACGTGTGCTGTTACTGTACACCTGTGCGCTACTCTATAGCGGTTCACCTGAATCAATTCATTCACAAGCGTTGAACAAAGCGAACGTGTCGCCGTTGACGTCGTCGTCGTGTTCGTTTTTACGTATCGCGTAGTGTGTGTTGTTATAACCCAATAACTGATGTTAGTCCTTTGTGAATAAATTCCACTGAACTGTGTGTATGGTGTATTTTGTCTGCAAAAAAAAACTGAATCCCTGTGACTTCGTTTCCAATGTTACGTATACGACGTAGAGTCATGTACTTCTGGGTTACAACTTGAAGAAAAAAACCTGTGTGTGATGTGTCTTATGAAGAAAGCAGCAAGGAAATTGTTTACCCACAAAATCCTTTCAAAATTTTAGTGCTTCCACTGCTGTTGCGTAAAACAGAAAAGAAAATAGTTTTCGGGAAAACGATAAGATGTAGCTTCATCTTCGTATCGCTGATTTAATGATTAATGGTTATCGATTTAAATTTTTCAATACCAGTTCTTCTTCGATACTTTACATCGTGTTTATGTATGTACTCAATGGAGTAAAGGATAAGTGCATCACTGAATGAAGTTGCCTGACCAATATTTTTTACTTTCATTCTCACTGAAATCGATTTACTTATATTTTTGTTTTTGGTTTTAGTTGCAACAAGTTGCATTTACGATAATGATAGACCGGTATTGCACTTTCTTTTGAAGTGGAATTTTTGGTTGCTTGTCTGTGAATTGTAGTGCGGTTTTCGGGAAAATATTTAAACTTTTTCGCTCTGTGATTTTCTTGGAATAGCAAATAGTAATTTAAGAGTAGCCCAAAAAAAAAACAAAGAACATTGCAAGATGTGTTCAAAAAATCAAATTAATATTCTTATGGAGAAATTGAATACGGTAAGGAACTACATTAAGTATATATTTTGGTTTTATTTATCTGCTCATTTGTTTGGCGCTATTTGTTGCAGTTAAGATATACCTGTGTACTTGTATCTACATTTTCATAATTAACTGTAATGTAGGGTTGCTCATAATACATCGATGCATCGAAAACATCGATGTTTAGTATTCGATTGCATCGAATCATTCCGATGGATCGAAAGCATCCGATGTTTAACGATGCATCGATGTATTTCATTCGATGCATCGTAGCATGAAATGTACACAGTAACGAATTTCAAATTTAATACGTTCTATATGCTCTTTTCTCTTTGATTGTATTAATGAAGGATATTAGAAATTATAACGTAATTTGTAATAAGGTAATTTTCGCCACATAAACAACAACACATATAAGACGAAGGGAACACGACGCGACGACCGAGACCGGCGTTCGCACCAAAGACAGAGAAACACAGAGAGACTATACTTTCATGTCTATTAAAGAAGAGCAAGAGAAAAATGGCCGATTCCTACAAAGAAAAATTATCAAACGAGTTGTTAAGCGAACAAATGCAGGTGTAAGAAACATCCATTATCATCTTTAAGTATAAGATCCTCAGACAACAGCTGTGCAAATAAAAACGGCAGCTGTGTAAACAAAGGGATTTTGATAAGACAACAGATGTCTATACTATTATAAAGAGGAAAGATTTGATTGTTTGCTTGTTTGCAATTTTAATAGGCTCCGAAACTACTGGACCGATTTGAAAAACTGTTTTACCATTAGAAGCCGACATTATCTCTGATAAACATAGGCAATGGGTAGGGTTGTGACCGATATATAAGTATTCATTAATATGTCCTTACTATAATAAAAGTGTAACTTTTTTTCTGGCTCTAAGGTACTTGACCGGATTTGATTAAAAAAGTACTGCACGAAATTTATTCGGGTTTTCACAGTTGCATTTAAAATTGTCGAGATTACAAGATAGGATATGTTTTTCGACAGCTTCCCAGGTATTTAGTCAGCAAAGGAATAGAATCCAAGGAAAGCGTTTATGCAAAGTTTGGAGCGGAGGTATTGGGATTTGCAATTTTAATAAAACTCAGCTAAATTAAAAACCTTAGATAATGTATTTTTTTTTTTGATTTCTTATTTTTAGCTCATATAATACAATACGTCGATGTTCTTAATCGATGCATCGAAAACATCGATGTTTTTAATCGATGCATCGATAATAATCGATGTAACGTTTCGATGCATTACATCGAATAAAACATCGATGTATTTTTTGAATGAACATCCCTACTGTAATGTTTAACGTGAAGTTCAGGCTTTAAATGTTTTTCATTTTCATTTATTTATTTGCTAATGCTTACACTTTAAGACAGTATAGTCTTATAAAATAGTGAAGATTACAATTTAAATTACAATTTTGAAACGAGCTATAGAAAAAAAAAAACGTATTTAAGAAAAAGAACTGAAAAATAAATTTAGAAAAATTTAGAGTAAAACTTAATCATACATCTCCATTATGTATCCGGTAGAATTGAAAATAAACAATGAATATTTTTGTACATATGCATATTGCTAAACTATTGGTCGTAGTTGTTAAGGAAAAAGTACTTAAGCTCTGTCTGAAACCGCGCAGTGCCGCCCGATCTTCGAACATGCTTGGGCAAGGAATTCCTGGGCAAGGAATGTTGTCCCTCCCAAGAATAATTTTCCGTCAGCTTTAACTTGAAGCGGTTATCCAACATTCGGTGTTCCATTCTGCTAAGAGGACTTTGTGTTCTGAACAAATCGTTGAAGAACTGCACTTTTAAGCGCATTCAGTGACTTGCGACTAAAAGAAGAGTCGGTGGTTGGGAAGTTTCAGTACTTTCGAGGTGTCATTTATTTCCTCGTATTTACGAGTGGCCTTTGTTCTCCATTTATTAATAAAAATACATAATGGTCCCAAAAATGATGGCTTTCAAAATGAAAATGTCGCCGAAACTAAATGAAAAATTTCCCCAAACAAAAAATTTGAAAAAAAATATTATATGGTAGCCAAGAACAACAAAAAATGGATTACGTTTTGTTAATTCATTTCAGTTTGAAAAATTTACCCAAATTTCAAATTGGGAAAATCTCCCAAAGCATAATGGAAAAAAAGTCCCCAAAAAATCTGTCAACCAACAAGACAAGTGGGACAAAAAAAAAACCCCCCGAAACTGCATAACATATATACAGTTTTCCCCCTGCTTATTTGAACGAAGTTGAATGCACACACAAACTTATTCGAACCCATGGGCAATTATGCTGATTTTTGTTATTTGCACACCCGAAAAATTGATCTTGAAGATCGAACAAAATATTCGTAGAAATTAAGCGAAGAATAGTGGAGTATTATTTATTACACGTCGGGCGCAGTGGCTCAATGGTTAGTGTGTCGGACTACTAATCGAAAGGTCCCCGGTTCAATTCCCGCCGGGGCCGAGTAACATCTTGAGTTTTTTTTTCCACTGCCCTACCTCTTGCGAACATCTGACAAACTTCCAAGAGTATCAATTGTCATGAGAAGCTTCTCAAATTTGCCGTTCGGATTCGGCGTAAAATTGTAGGTCCCTTCCACTTTGCAAAGAAAGTGGTTGGAGAAGCTAGGTTTTAGGTCCTCTATGGGCCGTTAATGCCTAATATTTATTTATTTATTTATTTTTATTTTTACAAATTTTATTCGTATATTTCATAACTATACTCAACATTTTGGCTATGGCAAATTGAACACATAAGACTTGTTGTGATACTATTACCAATATGGGTAGCATACATTTTGACAATAAATCAAGTATTGCTCCAGATTACTTCTTTAAAATCCACTTTTAAGTTGGCTCCGGACAACGTATGTTCTATGTTTCTTAAAATGTGTTCTTAAAGTCTCGCAGCTGCACTTACCAAGATTTTCAACTTGTCACTTTCTACAGGTCACTTTTTGAAAGAGAAGACATTATCGCTTGTAAGTCCAATTCACAAATCAGGCTCTAAACAATAGGTTTTTAATTACAGACCCATTTCAAAACTGAAACTAATACCAACAGTTTTTGAAGCCATTGTGAAAAATTGTATAAATGAGGAAGTGAGAACAAGCATCTCAATGGATCAGGACGGTTTTGTAAGTGGCAGATCGACGGCAACCAATCCCACCTTATTTGCAAACTTTTGCATTAAGGGCATTGAGCGTGGGAACCATGTTGACGCAATTTATACAGATTTTTCAAAGGCATTCGATACAGTTCAGCATAATATTTTGCTGAATAAGTTGAAGGACTTAGAATTTCATTCCAATATTTTCCTATGGCTTAAAAACTACTTGCCGAACCGTAGGCAGAATGTCAAAATTGGAACAGTGGTATCTAAAGAAATCCTTAACCACTCAGGTGTTCCACAAGGCAGTCATCTAGGACCTCTTCTATTCATACTGTTTGTTAATGATCTTCCGTCGGGAACTCGATATTCTAATTGTTTGCTTTATGCTGACGAATTAAAATTATTCACATCTATTCGGTCCAAATTGGATTGTCAGGAATTGCGGTTTGACAGAAGTTTGATGAGAACTGTTTGCATTGCTGGCTCACCGCTTGAAGGGACCTCGGTGTCATCTTTGATGCAAAAATTAATTTTAAAATGCACTTAGACTACTTGATTTCAAAATTCTATAAATTACTAGGATCCTAATGCGCAACTCACAGTTTTCTGACCCCTATACGTTGAAAGCGTTGTACATTTCTTTGATAAGATCAACCTTAGAGTATGCCTGCTGTATATGGTGTCCGTTGTATAAAGTGCATATAAATCGTTTAGAATCTGTACAAAGAAAATGTACAAGATTTACGCTCAGAAAACTCAATTGGGTTGACGATAGTTTGCCACCGTATGCGTACAGATGTCTTCTGATTAAGCTTAAATCCCTTGAAGTTAGAAGGCAGTATTATCTAGTAATGCTTGTTAGGGATACTTTCTGTAATCGGATTGATTGCCCTAAACTGTTCTCTCTTTTCTGTCTATATGCTCCCTCAAGGTCGTGAAGGATGAGACAAGCACTCTTTCTTGTTCCCCTTTCGTACACTAACTACGGAAGATCCGATTCTATTTTCAGATTCAGTTCTGAGTTAAATTCTCTTTCTCAGAACATCGACTTCTTTCTTAGCAGAGATGTTTTTAAAGCACGTTGTAGCATTAACGCATATTTTTTTTTTCTTGTAACTACAATTTATTTTAATTCGTACCTACCTTCTTTTTTTTATTATTATACCTATATTATATCTTTAACGTTAGGCAAAAAGGTCTTAAGTCAAAAAATTGCATTTTGGGTTTTTGATTGGGTTTAACTCAATTTTTTTCTCTTTCGTTTGGTATTAAGGACTTAAGTTCAGCACAACTGCTCCCCACCGTAATAATTAATTTAATCCCGATTTGCAAATAATTAAAATATTTTAAATTTGGTTTAACGAAAAACTGCAGTTTCTGACTTAAGACCTTTTTGCCTAACGTCAAAGATATATGTATTTATAAATTATAGTAATATTGTAAATTTTCATAAGGCCTAGTCTTTAAGAGATATTTACTCGATAGATGGGAAATAAATAAATAAATAACTGAAAAATAAATGTAGGTGTTCCTTGGAGGGACTCGAACCACTCGCTCAGTAGTCCAATGAACAAACCACTGAGCCGCGTCCACCAGATGATGCGCCTCATAGTTGCATCGAAAATTGTATATTTTATGTCTTAAGATAGATCATATTTCGGACGCTGCACTTCCAGCTGTAGTTTGTTGCTTTTTCACTTTTTTAACTTCCCAAAATTCCCTGCAAATCAGGCGCATCTATATGACCAGATATAAGCTGCTTTAGAAAAAGGACGAACGAGAAACGTTTAAACAAAGAATGAATAAATATGGATTTTAGAATTTCTTGAGAAACACTTATCCAATTGGATTGCCACCAGAACAAATAAGATTGTATAAATCCTTCTCAAAAACTCCAAAATTCACAACATCAATTCCTACATTTTGTCAGTTCTGTTTTCCTTCTAGTCCCATTTCAAAATACCTTTGACTTATTAATGTTGACTGTAAGGTTCTATAAACTGCAGCATTGTTGTATCAGCTATATTACCGTTGTGTTTCACGTTTCCCCATCCGTGAAGAGTTTCTGTCTTAGACACTGCAGTTTTCAACCCCTGCAATCCCGGGTACTCTACTTCTTGTTTTCTAAACCAAGCGCTCTGGGATCCGCGAAAAAAATATAAGACATTAATGGCCAACCCAGGCAAACCTAGGCTCCTCCAACCATTTTCGTCTGCAAAGTGGAAGCCCCTACAATTTCACGCGGACTTTGAACAGCAAATGTGAGATGCTTCTCATGACAATTGATACCCTTTGGTGTTTGTCAGACTTTCGCAAGAGGTCGGGCAATGGAATAATAAACTTAAGGGATTAATGGTCCCCGGCCTGATTTCAGCCTGCCATCCTTTTATCAGTACTCCAAACCACTGAGCCACTGCACATACATCCGCTCAGCTTAGCCTTTAAAATTTTCGTTCGTTCTTCAATGCCTTCTCGAATCTGGAAGTCGGGAGTCGAAGATGATTTTTGGCTGGAGCACTATTATGCATCCGATTGATATGGCCGAACCAATGTAGTCCAAGTGCTTTAGCTTTTTGGACTACATCGACGTCTTTGTATATCTCTTTGAATTCGAGGTTGAACCTTCTCCTCCATTCACCCTCCTCGCACACAGCACCACATATCGGGCGAAAATGGTCTTTGAGAGAAGTCCACCCATTCGCCCTTCCTGTTTTTTATCTTCATTCTGTTGGGAAATAAAGTGACAAAGACTCTCAAGCTATCTTGTCGGGTAGGAATATGGATATCCAATAGTTGTTTTGCAAAATGATCAGCTGATCAATCAGTTTGTAGTTGTACACGCACATTCGTTCTTAATTTTAGCATATGTACGTTACTTCACAGCGTTAATGAATTAATATGGTAATGTTTGTATGAAGTCTTCAGACACAACCAACTGGATCAGCACCTACTTATAAAGCTTTCTTGTCCACTTTGGGGGTATGAATAGGGATGGAATATGAAGCAGTTCGTAATTGACAAAAGGGAGAAAAGCTCTAAAATAAATGCCACTTCCACTTTGGGGGATATGACTATAGGTTTTCAGCTCTTCTCTCGGGTTCATTGCGTTTGGTCGGACACATGCATCGACTAACGTCATTTCGATTTGGCGGCATTGTTTCTATTGATCTGAAATGGGCCCAACATCTTTGCTGAAGGATTTATGTCTTAATTCTTTACGTAAAAAAACACTTAGTTACTTACTTTTAAAAAATCACTTTTATTTTTACAAAAGGCGCACTTAAATTGATTTAAAATTCTCCTAACACATCATAGTGTGTTTTATCAACGTACTCATGTGCATTATGTAATATATTCTTTTACGGTGAATGAATGAAATGCCATTGTAGTTGCGAGATTCGAAATGCCAATCAATAGAAATTTATATATTTCCACAATTCGTTAATTTCGAACAGCGACACCTACCGGTAATAAACGAAACGAAACGAAATAGGGTCCAAAAGTGCAAAAATGTTCTATTGAGCTACCATTAGCCAAATCTGTTCGTGTTTTCTGTTAGCCGTAAAATCGGCTCAGGGCTCTGCGTTGGATTTCTAAGTGTGGGGTCTTAGATTAGGCAGTAACATCTACATAAAGTTTGTTTCCACTGCTCACCTTTTGAGAAAGCCTACAAACATCCACGAGTAACAATTGTCAAGAGTAACTTCTCAAATTTGATCTTCCGAGGCGGCGTAAAATTGTAGGTCTCTTGAATTCGTGCCAAAAATATAACTTTACATTCGTACTGCATCCACATCTTAGTACAGCTTACACAGTTCGCGGTTGTATCTTCTCCTTCATTCGCGCACACAGGACCAAATACCCGACGGAGTATTTTTCTTTTGAAAAAACCCAATATTAGCTCTCATTTTCAACTTATCTCCCAGCACTCGGCGCCATAAAGCAGAACTGGCAATGCCAGAGTAGAGCTAACACTTGGTCTTGCGGGTTAGGAGTTTTGAACCCATTTATTTTTCCAGACCGAAGTAGCCACGGCTTCCTAGGCATGAGAGCCTCTCCCATAGCACGCTAAGATCGGCCGATGATGTCGATATCATCTGACTCTCCCTATTACTGGGCGGATCTGTTGAAGATAGTGTCTTCCGTGTTGACACTTGCCCTGCGCACTATCTGCTTCAGATCAAGATTGCAAACGTCACATGATAGCTCATCTTCTTAGAGGTAGAAGTTTGGAAAAGTGCGGAAAAGCTGTTTCCTTACTGCATATTGCACCGCGTATTTTCTAACGTCGTGCAACACAACTGGATCAGTTTTGCCGGGATTTCAAATTCTAATATCATAATGCGGCTTTTAATTCGATGAAAAGATGGTGGATCATCTTAAATGTGGGGTGTCCGTATCTGAGGCTGGTGTATCTCTCAAAACTTATTTTTTTACGCTGAAATTACTCCGACGACACAACCCCCACTTTGTATCATTTGATTGCGATTGGACAAACAGGCACCCATCAAGTCCACCTCCACAGCTCCATCCCATCCATTTCTGAAAACCCTTCGAAAACTACGGCGAACAGCCGCACTATTGCTTTTGATTTGAAGTCGAATAATAAATATTTAAAACAATTGCGTGTTACTTTATTGTTCAAGAAATGGCATTGTTGAGGCCGACATTGTTTTTTTTAAGATGAAAAGCGTTGAAAACCTGCTATTGGGACTTAAACCCTTACTAAATCCATCACTGCCTCTAATCATGAGAAGATTTCAGCCGTCGTCTTGCCCCATGTCTGCACATATATATGTTTCCTAAAGTTTTGTCAGTCTGGGCATGTGCAGGATGTACAAATGTATAGTGGCATTGTGTGCCTAAGTATGTCGCTGTGTCACATTGGCAATATTTAATTAATTTTTTCTCATTTTTAGGTCACGGCATTATATATAATTGATTTTTTATTATTATTATGTAAGTAATGCTAATATGTTTTAACATATTTTTAATGATAGCCTCTATATCCATTGAAAAAAATGCATTCATATTTTATATTTCAACCCGCGAATTGTTTTGAATTGGATTACACAATTTAACCATTTTTTACTGATCACTCATTTCGAAAATAATTTTCCGAAATTTTATAGAAGTCTGCCTGCCAAACGATTAGGAACAAAAATAGCAGCTGTCAGATTACCTTTCAGCTATATGAGGTTGTCATATTAAAAACAAAAACAAAATGAGTGTGCTTAAGACCACACGACTGAAGTAAAACTTCTTTCGCTCCATCTAATTTAAATTGTGGTCGTGTCAGTGGGCGAATTTTGAAAATATTGGCACATGAGCATCAAGGGCCCCTGGAGAGTCTATATTATAAATTTCAGCTCCGTAGCTCAAACTTTGTTTTTTTTGACGTCCGACCTGAAAATCTATAACGGTGACGCTCTATATGTCCAACTAATGAACTGCGATTCATGGACACAATGACTTTACTCACTTCCGGCAATTTCCATCTGTCGGCAACTGTTTTAGATATAGCTTTCTCCTTTGGATCGGTTTGGATAGATGATGAGCTTAGTATTGCCCTCTATTGAGGAGATTCAATGGTGTTTACCCATTCCACGAACCTTTCCGCCGACTAAATTGTATGGGCTGTAACGAAAGAGTGCACGTTTGACTACACTTCCGTTACGCCGGAAGTCTACATTGGTCTACACTTCCGTGTCGCATTCACCAGCTTACTCCCCAAGTCAAGCGTGCGTAAAGAAGTTTTACTTCAAAAAGTTAAAAAAAAACCCTTATATGAATAGTACTTGTTGTATTCGATAGATAGTAATATGTATATACAAATAAACAAACGAATATTGATCGTTATAATAAACAGTTGCATAGAGTTTATGACCAAAACTTGATTTGTACTTAATGTTATTTATTGTAAATATATTGTGGATACATAACTATTCGTTGTTTACACATCAAACGAGCATGTCGTGGATGAGCAGGTGCCAGCTCTTCGGGATATTTCCGGGCTGTTCTATCATCTATCTATGAAGGGTTGTAAGTCTAGCTCCAAACATATGCTTAAGAAGTTATAATGAGCCCTATTGCAAAGATCAACTATCAATTAACAATTGACATTTATCAATCAATTTTTTTTAATTGGTATTGTGACTGTCAACTGTCTATATTGTTGATGCATTGTGAATTTTTTACTTTGACTGAAAAAAATCGGTATTGTGAAGAACAGTTTTCATCAATTTTCTTATCCGCTATCAATTTTTCTTTCAATCGTAAATTTGCAGTCGATGAGTTCGTGCTGGTGAAAAAAATAAAAAATAAATGTGAGTTTCGAATTAAATAAGTGATAAAATGTTTATTTTTTCTATTTCCAAAGGTCTCAGAAAGTAGTGAGTAGCAAAAAACAGTTATGCAGATTGGTCCAGTTGATGGAAGAGAACGAGGAAAGGAACTCGCCAAGGGATGTTGTTCTAAAACTGTAGCAAATACTAAGTGGGAAGTCATTGCTGAGGAGTTGAATAGCTTAGGGCCTCCAGAGCGAACTTCAGAAAAGTGGCAGAGAGTATGGATCGATTTAAAATGTGAAGTAAAAAAGAAGAAAACAGAAAACAAAATAGAGCTAACAGCGACTGGTGGTGGCCCACACAGGCTTCACCAGTTCAGCGATTTAGAAGAAGCTGTTGTAAGTTTATTCGGATTTAATACATGCATTAATCCACCCGGAAGAGAATAAAAAGTTCTGTTGATGTCATTTTATAATTTTATTGATTTTGATTTTCTTTGCAAGTTCCTCAAAAAAAGAAACAAACATCTGTCAGACGCACATTCCCATTCAAAATTATAGAAATATTTTGAACGCATTCACAATAGCACAGTTTTCATCAATTTATTTTCACAATACCGAATTTTGCTTGAATTGATAAATTCTTTTAATCGTCAATCGGTTGATAGTCGATCTTCGCAATGAGACTGAATGTCATCACTAGGGATCAGATTTATATGCCCAAACGAACTCGGATTATGTCTCTAAAATATGCACTTAAAATATGCATTTAAGACGACCATATACGGTCGACTCCGCTTGACTAAAACCATTTTGCTTGTGTGAAGTGGAAGGGTCCTACAATTTAAGGCCGAATCCGAACGTCAAATTTGAGAAGCTTCTTATGACAAGTGGTATTCTTGGATGTTTGTCAGACGTTCGCTAGAAGTAGGGCAGTGGAAAAAACTTTTTATTTGTAATCATTATTTTTTAAAATAATGTAAATATTGTTTCCTTAAACTATCATAGCACAAATTCAGGTATAATAAAGAATGGTTAGTGACATTTGTATTTGCAAATTCAAATAGTAAGAAGTGCTACTTCATAAATAAAATTCAGAATTATGTGGAGTACGTAATATTTAAATGATTATTAATATCATATTACAAAACACGAAAAAAACCTATGCAATGATTTTTGGGAAAAACAAGCAGTAAGTAGGTAAGCAATTTAAGAAATTATTTTAGTACAAAGTAATATTAGGCAGCAAAGCTTAAATTTGACTGTGATCGTAATCCAAAAGTTATCTATTTCTATAGCTATCTATGCGCCCGAGTCGCACAAGTCCCATCCACATCATCAATCCAATAAACGTTTTTATTTCTTCGGGATTTGTTTCACTCCATCGATCGGTTGATTCTGCTATATTTTGATCTTTGGTTAGCTGCCATATTCTGTTGAGCATATCGATTGGTTTCATTTGATAATACATATGTCCAAAACCTCCTGGTCAACATACTTAGTATAAATCTCAAGAGGTATGATCTGAGGTGAAATTTCTAAAGGGTGTTCAGATTTGAGGTATCATTTTAAATGAAAGACAAAAATTGTGTGAAATATGTATTTATTTGTATTGGAAATTAATGTACATTGGTTCCGGCTAATAATGAAAACAATTGTCGCCCAAGTGACCTCCTTTGCTAGCTCGGCAGACTGTTAACCCTTAACCAAAATTTTGAATTACATTTTCGCATAATGATGGTTCAATAAGGGATATTTGTTCAATGATGTTGTCCTTGAGGGGTTGAACAGTTTGAGGATTATCGGCATAAAGTTTACCCTTTAAGAAACCCCATAAGAAAAAATCCAGTGGTGTTAAATCGCATGACATGGTGGCCAATTCACGTCTGTTCTTCGGGAAATTATGCGATTGTTAAACTTCTCTTTCAAAAGATGGATTGAGTTCGTTGCTGTGTCGCATGTTGCACCGTCCTGTTGAAACCACATATACTGCACATCAATATCTTCCAATCCACTCCACAAAAAGTTTCTAATCATCGCTTGATATCGAGCTCCATCCACAGTAACTGCACTGCCATTTTCATCTTCGAAGAAAAATGGACCAATTACACCACCGCACCAAAATCCACACCATAAAGTAACTAACTTCTTTTGGTTTCATTTGCCTTTCAAACAATCCTCTAGGGGTTTCTTCAGCCCAAATGCGACAGTTTTGTTTATCGACATAACCGCCAATTTCAAAATGAGACTCATCGGTGGAGACAATTTGCTTGAAAAAATTGTCAATTTGTAGTTGCTTCTCTATAGCCTAATTAACAAATTGCCGATTACAATGCGTTTGTAAGCCTTTACATGCAGTTCTTTGTGCAAAATGTTGAACAAAGTTGTTGGTTTGAGGTTTAATTGCTGCGAACAACGACGAATTGACGTCCTTGGCTCTTCAGTAACACTTCTTCTAACAGCTGCAATATTTCCACTCGAGCGACCACTACGATGATATGGTTTATTTCTCTGATCTTGAACCGAAACAGTTTCTTCAAATTTATGAACGATAAGTTTAATAGCACGGTTTGATGGAGCATTTTCTCTGCCGTATTTTGAACGAAATCAAATCAACTTCTGCAAAACTTTCACCTTATTTAAAATAAGTTTTAATAATAAAAACACATTGCTCAATAGTGTACCAATCCATTTCAGCTAACGGGAATGTATTGACTTCATACCTGAAAAAACGTCGGTGTAATCTAATAGCTTTAAAAAAAAGTGGCGCCAATTTAAAATGATACGCCAAATATGAACACCCTTTACCATGCTTATCAACGAATTTAAAATTGTTGTGTCTTCCCGTGTATTCTGTCCATTTGGTATTTCCCACGGAAATGTGTTCGATATTGTATTCCTCATTATCATGTAGTAGTGCATTTAAAAGTCCTCTTGTTTTTCCGATATTGTCATAGCTTCTGTGACATCAGATACGTTGTCCGCCTCAAAATCATCATCATCACTACTCAAATCTTCAGGAAACTATGCTGGGTCCGCATTAGAGTCATCCGAATCGAAGTCATATTCACTACCCGAAGCCGCCGCCATTCAATCTCTTCAACCGCTAGTTGTCTTTTCCTCATTTTTACTGGATTTTGCACAAGGTTCGCAGGACGATAAAATATGATTCGTTCTCTCATGAAAAGTTCGCAAAGGAATTTCTGATTCGATCGCGAACCTTATTTTTCCGTTCGTTTAAAAATAAAATTCGTTTTCGCAATCGAATCAAATCTGTTGCGATCTGTAAAATATAGTTAGTTCGCGAATTTATCACGTGCGAACTATTGGAGATCCGTTCGCTAATGGTTCTCATAAAAAAAAAAGTAATTTTACATGAAAATTATATAACATATTTTAATATTGAAAGAACATACACTCTGCTTCAACTGAATAAGCACAAACATTTTCTAAGCTACGTTGTCCATTTTTTCAAAACCTTGTGCCGTAATATATCATTTGATGATGCAAACTGTTTGCATATGATGTTGACAAAATAAATCGGAAAGAATAATTCAAAAAGTACCGTTTTTTTCCCTGGTTCCCTTGCAAAGCATTCAATATTCAGCATTCAATATATAAAATACAGTTTTATTTTGCGTCAACTGAATAGACACAAGGTCATTATTTTCACTGCTTGTGAGTATTCTTTGGAGATTGATCAACATCAGATCAACTGTTGAAGTGCTTTAAATGAATTTTATTTGATTATTTGTATTTCAAAGAGAAACGGGTAGGTCAAAATCTCTAAATAGTATTGAAAGAGCTCAAATCGATTTACTAAAAGAACAAGGACTAACCGGGTGTACTATAGCTGACAAAATTAGAAGAAGTTTTAGTGGGCCCTATTCTTATTTAAGAAGCAAAGATTCGTACGGAAAAAACATGAAAGGAGGTCAAAAAACGGCAACGGCAGCAGTTGATTGAAGAGCAATTTTAAGATGTGCATCCAATTCCTTCGACTCTGCGGCAAAAATCAAATAGAAAGTCGGTGTTACTGCAAGCGTTTCAACAGTGCGAAGGATTATCAATAGCGCCAAACATCTAAAACGCTTAGAATTCTCTAGACTCCATATGAGTTGGAAAAATGGATGGCGTCACGTAGCTTTTTCGGATGAGAAGAAGTTTAATTTTGATGGCCCTGATGGGTTTAATTATTACTTCCACGATGTGAGGAAAGAAGAACGATTTTTAGCGCGGCATCATAGTCGAGAAGGCGGTGTTATGGTATGGGGAGCTACTATGGTACTGTTGAGGTTGAGTTAAAAACCTCAAAATTTACTGCATTACGTTATAAAGGAAATTTGAAAAGAAATTTTGCTAAATTTTCAAGCATTTTCGGACTCATAAACTGAACTTTTTAGCAGGGCAACGCCCCCATCCACACGGCGTGCATAGTAAAAAATTGGATAGAGGAGCAGATTGTAAAATTGCTTCAATGGCCGCCGTGCTTATCGGACCTGAACCTTATAGAAAACGTTTGGGGATGGTCAGTACGAAAAGTTTATGAGTCTGGCCGTCAGTTTGAGGACAGATAATCCCTTATTGCAGCCATTAAATTGGCCTGGAGGGAAATTTCGCTGGACTACATAAAGAGGCTGTACGATTCCATGCCGGATCGAATTTACGAAACTATTACGAATATAGGCGACAGTACCAACTCTTTTAATTAACCAATAAAAAACTATTATAGGAAAAACTCGTTTCATTTAATGCCAATTACTTTTATTTCCAATTTCAATATTTGTGTCTATTCAGTTGACGCAAAATAAAACTGAATTTTTCCATATTGGATGCTTTGCAAAAAAAATAGCGGTACTTTTTGAATTATTCTTTCCGATTTATTTTGTCAACGTCATGCGCAAACAGCTTGCATCATCAAATGCTATATTACGGCACAAGGTTTTGAAAAAATGGACAACGTACGAGTAGCTTAGAAAATGTGTATGCTTATTCAGTTGAAGTGTGAAAACTATTTTTATTACATATTAAGATTTTGGAATAAATTTGCATTCAGTTTAAGTAACAAAACATTATTTATTGTTTCTTTGGATAATTTGTTTCTGTTTTTTGTCAAAAAAAAACTGGCAGAGCGCTAAAAGCCTATTCAACAGAGACTTGTGTTGATGGCACTGCCAGCACTACTTGTGCAAGTTTGCCTAGAAGAACCTCTTTGCTGCTCAATGTTTTCCAATGCTCAATTTTCTCTCACAAAGTAAGCAAGTTGATTCGTCAGCTTCCTCATTATAATAAACATATTAATTTAACTCAAATGGCTTTATTTTCCCCATTTCAACCAAAATAATAACTATGGAAAATATAAATCGCGAATCGAAAATGATTGGATCATTTCGGATCCTTATCGCGAGCGAACCATATTCTACCAGATTTTCTTTTTTCCGATCTCTCACGAACGAGTGATACAGAAAAAAACATAGGGACGGGCTACAGTCCGCTTGGGCGAACTGTTGGATACCCTATTCTTATTCCTATCCCTCATAAGTGGGCGTGACAAAAGTCTAAGTATTGTTAAGAACGCTCTACATATTTTGTTATATAACATTTAAAGGATTTTATCCAAAAAAAACGAAGCTTTTGTAAAAAAACGCTCCCTAGCTCAAACTTTGGTTTTTCAATAAAATGTTTTATTTAATTGTGGGCGTGTTAGTAAGCGGATTTAAAAAAAATTAACACGTGAGCATAAAGGGCCTCTAGAGAGTATATATTATAAATTTCAGCTATCTAGCTCAAACTTTGGATTTTCAAAAAAAAAAAAAAAATTATTGTGGGCGTGTCAGTTGGCGGATTTTGAAAATATTTACACATGAGCATAAAGGGCCCCCTACAGAGTATATATTATAAATTTCAGCTCCCTAGCTCAAATTTTGGTTTTTCAATAAAATTGTTTTATTTAATTGTGGGCGTGTCAGTGGGCGGATTTTGAAAATTTTTTCTCCCGAGCAGTGTTAGGAGTCATAGATCATTTATATAAAAAATTTCAGCTTTCTAGCTCAAAATTCGATTTTTTCGAAAAATTTGTTTTTTTGAGTTTGTCTGTGGGCGGATTTTAAAAATTCGTAAACTTGATTATTTCGGGACCCTAGAGAGTGTATGGTTAAAATTTCAGCTCTCTAGGCCCAGTTTAAAGGACTAATTTTTGACAACAGACGTAACGTAGGAACTTTTAGGGGTCTACGGGCAATATTAAGGTAGGTATGTTACAAACTATGCGTCGAAATTAATATACCCTTAAAATAGGGTATAAAAATAAAGTTGATTCGTGAGAGAACTATACATTTTTAAAAATCGAACATTTTATCGCTCGCGAACTTTATTTTTTTATGGTTCGTGAGAAGTACGATAAAGAACGATAAAGATCCTTATTTTATCGTTCGCTAGCGATATTTTACGTACCCTGATTTTGCACTAAAAATCTGAAGTAAAAAATAATATATAAAACAGGAAACTTCACTCACTAGTCAAAAAAATGTATAAGCAGGAGAATTATAAGTTTAAATTGATATTATAGATGTATCTGAAAAGTAAAAAAGAAAGCATATGAAAACAAATAAAATCAAAAAATGTGCCTATCAAATATGATAGCCATGGCACCCAGTAAACAAATTTGCATTAAAATTTCTTGAGGTGCCATGGCTTTCATATTTGATAGCTAGGACTAAATTCGTCCTAAACCTCCATGATGCATTGCAAAAAGATAGTATGTGTCCACTTACTGTTTTACTTGTGCAAAAATGTAAATAACGAAATATTTTGTATTAGCACCCCAAGAAATTTATAAAAAGTAGCTTTGGCATTCAATGTGTTAAGCGAAGTTTCCTTAAACTATTATTACAGGCGAATAATAACAAAAACATGCCCTCTACAAATTTTGTTTAAATCTACAAGACATGGTAGACACTATTCGGGTATTTCTGGTCAGCCAATAAAAGCCTTAATAAATCTTGCATGTACTTGCACCTGTTATTGTCAACGTCTCCTAATCCTATATTGTCTCATGCTGTCCACAATTACATACCATAAAAACACTGACAAATTACCATTTCTTTTGTTTGTATCCTCAATGAAATAAATAAAATAAATACCCTATTCAATCTAACCAACTAGACCGTAAAAAGCAATTTTTCCACTCTGTTGACATTTGCAATTGCGATATCCAATCCACAAAAAAATTCATCTTCATTTCAAGATGGAAAAAGCTCACAAAGAGTAGATCACAATTGAACTTTCCGAGAGAAAAAAGAACAATAATCAAATGCCATTGGATACAACAAGCCTATTCCTCTTAAGTATGCCTACCCACCTCAACAAGATTCTTATAACCTCGTTGGTTGATAATGTGTCTAATCGATTAAAATGGTTGTTTTGAGAATAATATTGTTAGTTTTGTTGAATGCATCTATGCACAAAGTGCTCGTTCCTGCCGAAAGGGTTTGCTGCAGCCGCAAATGTTTCGTGTTTCACTGCAATAAATTACACTAACAACAGCATATTAGCACATAACTGTTGAGTTGTTCAACGTGTCTTTAGTTTACCTACTGATCAACATCAAGACCGGCAAAAACAGCAAATGCGACACAACGATTTGTACGGTATTACACAGAATTCACAATCACAGCCGTATCTGCAGTTTAAAACAAGTCTTTCAGAACAAGAACCAGTTCTATAGGCATACATACATGTACAGTACATGTACTCCATTTGGCTGCTTCAATAGTGTTACAACCCTAGCGGTGCATGCGCACTTCTTTAATGGATGTGCGGCACTTAAGTGATGACTTCAACTTGATTATGATCCTCAGTCTCGTGAAGTGTGAAGATTTAGACGGCAGATAGTTCTGTGTCACAAAGAATGGTAAAAGTATATCCGTTGTTGTTTGCGAATTTTCCCTCACCTACTTTTTCTTTTGGTGAAAAATATCGATTGAGTTACGAATTATTATTCCATACATCACCTCGCGCACCATGCCCTACATTTAGTTTTCTCCCGGCTTGAAGTAGAAAAGGAAATTTACAAGCTATCAACCGATTTGTAAATCCCAATCACGTTTGGCCATGCGGCTACCACTTTCTAACGAATTTAGAATTCTAAATGCTACTTTACAGGAGTCCACCTAGTTTCCTTACTGGTATTGATACAAATGACACTGTTCTAAAAGTGAAATGAATCTAAACAGTCAAAAGAAAACTGTGGCTTATGCTAAATAGCCACGTGATGAGCAGAAGACCAAAAAAAATTGAGCTGGGCTTTTAATTGACAGACACTTATTTCAAATGCTAGTAGCGCAAGTGCTTTGTCCGCAATTGAAAAAAGATACACGAATTCTAATACAAAAGAGAGACGACATAGTCCGCCTGTAATGATTGATTTGGCAGTAAGTGATACAATACAAACCATAAAGGTCTACATTCAGTGAAACTGAGAGTGGTGTCAAGCCTACACCCACTGGAATTATAAGGGACTTCCATGAGTTTACACAGTTTAATTGCCAAAGTCAGAGATTAAAAGACATTAAAAGGATCTCACGGACACCAAGTACCCGCACGTAATAAGCGACAACGAAGAACAGTAGATGTTTTAGCTCACATTTTCAACAAAAGCATAAACTGTTCTATTTTTCCGGATAGATTGAAGATTGCTGAGGTTATACCTATATTCAAAAAAGAGGATAGGACTAAGTTAAATAACTATAGGCCGATCTCTCTTCTTCCGGTGTTCTCAAAAATGTTTGAAGAGGTGATAAAGAGCAGAGTTGTTGCTTTTCTGGAGAAAAACGTATTCTTTAGCACGAACCAATATGGCTTTAGAGCTGGCAAATCGACGGAAGATGCTCTTCTTAATTTCTGTAGTAAGGTGCATGTTTAAACAGCAAACAAAACACCGCTGCCCTTTTTATAGACATCACCAAAGCCTTTGATACCGTTGACCATGATCAAATTGGAGAAGTCTGGTCTCAGGGGCTTTATTCTCTATTGGTTTACTTCATATCTCGAAAATAGGAAACAAATGGTTAAAATTAGAAATTCTTTCAGTGAAAGTCGAGACGTTCGGATCGGTGTTCCTCAGGGATCCGTTTTTGGTCCTCTGCTATTTGTAATTTTCCTAAATTCTATTTTTAGCCAACATTTAAAGTGTAAGCAAACTGGATTTGCTGATGATATTGCTTGCTTATATTCAAATACGTCTGTACTAGAGTTGATTGCTGATATTAACCATGATTTGGAAATATTTAAGCATTGGTTCGGTAGGCGCAAGCTATTATAAGTGATAAAACTAAAATCATGTTTTTTAACTTACTATCCCTAGATAGGCATTTTCCTAATTGTATCTTTCATAGTTTTGATTGCAAGAAAATGTATATTTGTAATACTAATTGTGTTCCAATTAACTGGAAAAGAAACTCTTACAACATAAGCCAAACTTGTTCTTCAAAATGTTTTTCCATGGAAAATGTTAATCCTTGTAAATATTTAGGCTTAAGTATTGACAGCCATATGAACTGGAGTATACACGTTACACACTTCACTATTAAAAAAGAATGTTCTAAAAGCAACATATATAATGTATCACCTGAGGCTAATATGCCCTCAGAAGCTGTTAGAAACAGTTTATTACAGTTTGGTACAATCTAAGTTGGAATATGGGCTCGTATGTTGGATTGGTACTTACAACAATAATTTACAACCCCTGATAGTTTCTCAGAAACATATTCTAAGATTAGTATGGAAAAAAGCGCCGTGAACATAGATTTTGTTTGTTTTGTAATTCAAAGATACTCGCGCTGAAACATCTTTATTTCTACAAAGTTTTAAAAATATTTTACTTAAGAAGTGGAAACTTATTAAATCAGAATTTAACTACTTATGGGCTACGTAGCACAGAACGAAGTTTAGCTGATATTCCACCTCACAATACTTATTGCTTATTACATATTTATACTTCTGATTATTTAATAGGTTTCCTTTCTAACTTCGAAGTATAAAAAAATTGTCAACAGAGAAAAAATAATAAGTGGCTATTTGGGTTTGACTTCAATGAAATTAGTAACTTAATAAAAGTAATTATATAACGTAGGTTAAGTTATCAGATTTGTTTATATGTATATCTTAATAACCCCTCAGCAATTGTATTTATCTTAAGTTTTTTACTTTCCTTAAATTGTGTTATAGCTCAATTAATGCATCCGTCACTAGTTTTTATAACTAAAGGATGTTTCTTATATTCCTCAATGTTCATTTATGTAATATCTACTGTAAGTTCACTTATATAATGCTAATTGTGTTATCATTGATTGGAATAAAATGAAAAATGAAAAAAAAGAGGAAACTCGGGGGTATTTCTTATTTGAGTGTTTGATGAATAGCGAATCCAAACAAAGATCGAACGAGCCCAACAAATAGTGAAATACTTGCGAGATCGAATACAAAGGAGTTAAAGTATTAAGGCCGGTATTCACTACCCATTCTCAAATCGATATTAAATTTAAGTAGCTCTTAGTTTTGAATGTTTGCTACATACTCAATAAGCAATAATAGAGATGTGACTATTCCTGTTCGATAGACCGCCTTCTCAAAACTTTTAAAATGTACCCACCCCCCCAAACGGCTTAATGCCTTATTTGTTAGCTGCTGATGTTAGTAGAGGCTGCCGTAATAATCCGATGTTAGCTAACAGGTCACAATTTAAAATTTAAGAGGCATTTGTCGCTCTAATTGAGGATTAAAAGAGCGTTGCTATTTATTCACTCTCAATTAGCGTTGACCGATAGACAACAGAAAAAGCGCTCTCAGAACGAAGAAATTCGTGAATGTATTACGTTTGGTTCATCATCCATTACCTCCTGGATCGCTGTAATATCTGCCTTGTACCGATCGAGGACAGAATCAAGTTTTTGAGTAGCACCTGGGGTGTACAGTGTTCGCACGTTCCAGGTACATACTCTCAGATCGTAGTCCTTTGACGTTCCGGGTCTGGTGGCCATATGAGGGTATCCATTACCCGAGGCTTCATGTGTCTCTCTCATAACTATTTTTCACGTGGTCAGGACGTTACCCCGACGGCACAACCCCCAACCGGGAGGGCCAGTTCCATTGTTTACCCCTAGGACGAGTGACCGGTTGTTAGGAGCCCGTAACCCACTTCGCTGATATGAGCGCTGCAGTTGGCCCATTTAGGGTTCATCCGCCACCAACTCTTTTCCAATACCCTGACTCTGTATTGGAGATCCCAAAAGACCTGGAATTCAAATATGTCGAAGTAGCTCATATAGGGGTAACACTGATAGTTCAACCTGACTGGATCTGATAGACACCAACGTTGATCTCATCTAGGAAGTTCCTCCGCTGCCGTCTGAAGCATGAGGAAGTGTCTCCGTGTGAAAAAACTCTCCTCCTCCCCCCTCTCTCGTCCGCTGCCTCCAACGACCTTCCAAAGGCATTGGTTACCCAATCTCCAGTAAAAGCATCTAACACAGCACGCGGCGAACGGCTGCAAGTTTGGAATAATTCGGAAGAGCTGCTTCCAAACAGCACATTACGCGTGTTTTTAAACGTCACGCGACACAGCAGGATCAGTTTTGCCGGGATCCCCATATTCGGCCATTGCCATTTAAAGCTCCTGACGATTAATTCTATAATATACAGCTTTAAAGTCGATGAACAGATGTTCAGTCTCGACACAAAATCGATTGCTCTTTTCCAGGATTCGCGTCAGTGTGAAAATGTAGTCTATTGTCCATCTGCGGGGCCGGAAGCCAGACTGGTACGTGCCGATTGGTGTGTTGCAGAACGGCTTGAGACGTTCGCTAAAGGGATTTATTTTTCTCTAATTGATACAGTACCCTGATAATGTCAGCACAGCGCAGGCACTTTGCTTGTTGCTGCAAGCAGCACAAAGTAAATGGTTTATTGCCTGTTTTAAGGTGATATTTACTATACATGAAATAATAGGAGGATAGGATAGAATTTGGTGCTGTGTAAGGTTTTTCTCCAAGGGTGGCGCCTAAATTGCTTTAGGGAGATCTGTTGTGTGTGTTCAATTTTTAAAATCATCTTCCTGGTCGGGATTCGAACGCGCTCTATTAAAGTCGGTAATGTGAACAAAAAAACCTTTGATGTCAAAAACGGATCTTGACAAGGCGACGCGCTGTCATGTGACATTTTGCGAAACTCACAAGTCATCAACGGATGCACAATCTTTCAAAAGTCTATGCAACTACTAGCGTATGCCCACGATATTGACATTATTTACAGAACACAGCTGTCACTGATGCGTAAGCCGGAATTCAAACAGACGCTGCCAATGTGGGTTAAGTGATAAATGACGGCAAAACCAACTACATGATATCAACAAAAAGGAACGCATAACATCGACGAATTTGACGAATCGTCACAATCGACAGCTATAACTTTGTGGTTGAAAGTGACTTTGTCTCCCTCTGCTCTGCTATAATTTCTGATAACAACATCTCATCAGAATTTAAACAACAACGAACAGGTAGTTTCTTGATTTAATTCTTGCGATACTGTTTAAATCCTGCGATAATATGGAAAAACCAATTTATTAATTTTTATGTTGTAGAAAAAAAAATTGGGATTAAGCTGATAGATTTCCCAATAAGGTTATAAAATGAGTCACTTTCTTCGTTCCACCTGTTTACGAAAGTAACTAAATCTACCTACTCGATGCTTAAAAGGTAATGAAACAACACATTTTTTTGGAGTAAACTAATTTGATTTTATATTATGATATTAAGATCATAACAATAGTTTTTAATAATGTGCACTTCAAGAAGCCTGCTATGAAGAGATTTAATTTAGTAAAATTTCGAACCAGGCTTATTTTATGGCTTTAATTAGGTATTTCTTCCGGGTTGGAGCATTGCTTTCCTTTTTCGTAGACATTCTTTAAAAGCCATCCAAACAGTTTTTCCATGATGTTCAGGTCCGGTGACTACAGCGGCCATACCAACGTTTTGACTCTGAATCCAAGTTTTTGTTATTGCGGCATGTATCGGTGCATTTTCCTATTGGAAATTCCATCGTTGTCCACCAAACAATTCGGAAAAATGACGGAAAGCTCTTTCCAATATAGATTTGCAGGTGATTGCGGTCATTCTTGAGCTTTGCAAATCAAGGTTTGCAGTTCCGTAAAAGCTAACTGATCCCCATAACATTACCCCACCTCCCTTGCTGTGTGTTCTATCCAAGGTTATCATCCTTCCTCAAATCATGAAAATAATAATTATATCCATAAGGTCGGTCCATCCAAATTAAACTTATTTTTTATCCGAAAAGAAAACGGTAGATATGCCAATCTCGACTCCACCTGATGTGACTGCTTGCAAAATCAAGTCGCTGTCTTTTGCGTGCTTCGTTCAATGGTAGTTTCTTTTTATTTTTTTTGTGTCTGATATGGTTGGACTGCTGAAGCACGCGATAAAAAGTTGGTCTACTAGCTTCAACTCCAGTTTCTGGCTTGATTTTACTTAGGGAAAGTCTTGAATTTGAAGCAGCTCTCAGTATCACCCGTCGATCCTGACTTGTTGTGCCTCTGATTATTCCTCATTTCCGGTTTTTTGTATAGTTCTGAGGGTCGTTAAGATAGCTGTGAACAACAGTTGGTCCTCCGCCAATCTTACCGGCTATAAAACGGATAGATTTGCCTTGCTCATTGTAAGCTTGAATTTGTCCTATTTCCTCCTTGGTTAATGAATTTCTTTTACCCATAGTTTTTGTTTCTATGAAATCATGTTTGAAACTAAGGTCCGTGATACTCTTAATGTCTTTATATTTTATTTAAAATATGATAACAGGTAGATTTAGTTACTGTTCGTAAACAGGTGGAACGAAAAAGGACTAATTATATGACCTTATTGGGAAAAGCACCATAGTAATTGATTTTATCTACCGCTGGAGCTTGGTCTCTTTCCAAAGCTGATGAAAAAACGTTTGGTCGCCTTGAGAAAAATATTCTTCAATATTCTGCGGTCCCGTTTGCGTTGACGGGCTTTGAAGGAGAAAACTTAACGACAAACTATACGAGCCTGTACAGCGACATCGACCTATTCAAAAAATAGCGCATCACTTGGGTTAGACATTTAAAGCGGGTGGACGCATATGCTCCGCACAGTAGAGTCTTCGAGTCTAACCCGGAGGCATAATGCAGTAGAGAAAAACCTCAGCTTAGGTGGGGCACAATTAGAAGGGGTCATAAACCGAATTGCAGTGTGCAACTGGAGGTAGTTAGCTGAGGACTTAATGAAATGACGGACATTCCTTATGTCGACTCTAGAAATCGGAACCTCATCCATTCAATCATCCATTCCCACCTTAAATTCAGTCGTTCAATCAGTTGCTTTGAATTCCAAAGCGAAACGTTAAAAACAAACGAGAGGTTTTAGTAGATCTCAATGACAACGATATGTTCATACGTTGATATCTTTATATCCAATTGAAAACTATCCTACATACTCGTATAAATATATGCAAATTGGGTTTCGCAAAGTACATATCAAATCTCCATACTCATCCTTACTATGAGTCTACGAAACCTGAATCAGGAATCAGGATCAAATTATTTCACTATTGGTTGTGTATGAGTACTCGTTTCTAAGACCTCCTTTAGGCCGTCAATCATTCTGAGTAAAACTGCATCTTATCTTTGACTTCAAAGCGTTTGAATGTTAAATGATTTGTCGTGAAGGCTGGCATGGTTTGATTTAATGCCTTGTGCGGAAACAACTTCAAATCCAGTGTGCTCGTACGCATGAGCTCGACGCGCGTACTTAAACACTCATTCGAGCTCGCGAGCTGAATGAGATGTGTGGCTTCGTTGTCATTTTATGTATCTATTCCATCATCTAACATTTGTCTTGCTATTATCAATGGCTCCTCCACCTCTTCTTCGGATTTATTGTGGCAGCAGAGAATCTGTGCTAAAGGAGGTTGTTTGTCCGACTAAAAAACTTCACGCGCAATTGAAAAAGCATGAATGTGCGTTGAAATAGATTCCATAGATATTTTTATGTCGTATTTTCTGTCTCCTTATGGTGTCTTGTTTTATGCATTGTTTCTTGATTTTTTATACCCTATTCTAGGGGTATATTAATTTTGACGCATAGTTTGTAACATACCTTAATATTGCCCGTAGACCCCTAAAAGTTACTATATTTATGATCAGCATCGATAGTAATGTCGATCTAGCCATGTCCGTCCGTCTGTCGGCAAAAATTAGGCCTTTAAACTGGACCTAGAGAGCTGAAATTTTAACCATATACTCTCTAGGGTCCCGAAATAATCAAGTTTACGAATTTTTGAAATCCGCCTACAGACACGCCCACAAACTCAAAAAAACAAAATTTTGGAAAAAATCGAATTTTGAGCTAGAAAGCTGAAATTTTTTATATATGATCTATGACTCCTAAAACTGCTCGGGATAAAAAAATTTCAAAATCCGCCTACTGACACGCCCACAAATAAATAAAACAATTTTTTGAAAATCCAAAGTTCGAGCTAGGGAGCTGAAATTTATAATATATACTCTCTAGGGGCCCTTTATTCTCATATGTTATTTTTTTTAAATCCGCTTACTGACACGCCCACAATTAAATAAAACAATTTTATTGAAACACCCAAGGGAGCATTTTTTTTTGATAAAATCCTTTAAATGTTATATAACAAAATATGTAGAGCGTTCTTAACAATTCAACTATACTTAGACTTTTGTCACGCCCACTTATGAGGGATAGGAATAAGAATAGGGTATCCAACAGTTCGCCCAAGCGGACTGTAGCCCGTCCTTATGTTTTTATATTGAAAGAAACAGCTCATTTTATCAAATTACATTTACTATAAACATCTAAACGTTTGTGATGTAATTTTTTAAATGATGATTTGAAAATAATTTGCGGACGCAGATAATTAAAGCTGATTTCTTGTCAGATGTTCATATTTGCATTTAAATATGATTTTTTTTGTACGGAGTTATTCTGTGCTTCTTCATCATCTTCCTTTAACGGCGGTGCGGCTATGATCAGCAATAAAGGGAACAAACCCTTCCACTTAACTGCATCTCTCCCATCTGGTTCGCCTCTGGGGTTCGCCGGATCGACCTTAGATAATAGCGGAATGCCTCCCGATTTTGAGTTACTTCGTCGCTGAGGTCAATCAAATGCTGGTTTTGCTGCATTTGTGTGATCCAGGAGTTTTTAAGCCTGCCTCTCTTTCGTGTTTGTACTGGAATGTTGATTGATATTGCCTTTTTGATAGGGTTCGTAGGATCTCTGCCTTGAACATGACAGTGCCAACTGAGCCGATCGCGCACAATTTTTTCATACCTTTGTGCCCTCATACTGTGCGCTGTCCAAAATTTTGAACCGTATGGGAGCGGCGGGCCCACAACTGCGGTTTAGAGCTTTCAGCTAAGGAGGCAGTTTTCGATCACAGAAGATGGCTGAGTTTTCCCCACCTGGTCACAGCTTGCTTTGCTATTGATCATAGATCCCAGATATTTGAACTTATTGCACTTGGAAAACACTCTTCCATTTATATTAATGTCTGGAATAGGTCGGAGTGGATCAGAGAACGGGCGGTACAACTGTTTTCTTCGGACTGATACGATTCGTATTCCCCTCCAAAACTTCCACTCATACACTAAGTGATCGTTGCAGGGATGTTTGATCCTCGCTTATGATGGCTCCATCATCAGCAAAGAATAACTGATGAACTTTGGAGTCCGTCACTTTTCCTTCAAGCAGATAATCAAGGACTGTTACAAGTACCAAGGGACTTAAGACGCTTCCCTGGTGTACACTGAATTTGATTGCGAACCACTCGGTGACGCCAGCGAGGCATCTTACTCTTGTCTTTACTCCCTCATGCATGTCCATGATCATCCGTACGTAGGTTTCTGGAACTCCTCGTTGTTCTAGCGCCGCCCATAACAGATCCCTTGGTTATCTATCAAAGGCTTTTTCAAAATCAACAAACACCATATGCAAATCCTTTAAGGAATTACGATGTTTTTTCACTATGATCCTTATACTTTGGATTGCATTGGTTGTTGATTTACCTGCGACAAACCCGCACTGGTCTTCAGAGTTATTCTGTGCTATTGTTTGATAATTCTATAGTTTAGTTACCTTAAGAACAGTTAGAACGTCTGATTTGAAGACAGGGAAAATGCCAGAATCCATTCAGTCCGTTGTTGAATCGTACACAATATCGAAGTAGACGAAAGGAAAGAGGTCATCCGCAATTATTGTATTTACTGGCACTAGCTGTCTTAAGATCATGCAGCGTCCTTTGCTGGAATGCTAAAAATACTCGCTATAAAACAAATTTCAAATAATAATAATAAACCTAAGTATTTTTACAAACTTCTGTAGGTATTAAGAAAATGGAACAAGGTAGACAAATAGATTTTTTTTATACAGATTTTGCAACAGCTTTGATCATCTTCAGCGCGGTCTGCTTTTGCAAAAACTAAGAATGTTAGGTTTTAACACCAGTTTTAACAGCAGCCAAGTGGTTCACATTGATGGGTACTTCTCAAACCCTATTGATATGTTATCGGGGCTACCACAAGTAAGTCATTTGGGTCCACTTCTTTTTTATTATTTTTATAAATGGCCTGCAAGTCAGACATAAACATTGTCTATGTTTGATGTACACGGATTATCTGGATATATCCTCTCTGTTGGATTGCTTCCATCTGCAACTGGATATTGAAAATTTTTTGAATTGGTGTACTTATAATCCCCTCGAATTGAATTTTACAAAATATAAAATATTCAGTGCTTTGAGTTCGCCTTCCTTGTTTAATTTGGAATATATGATGTAAATTTTCTGCGAGTTGAAGTAGTCAAAGACCTTGGTGTCTTTTTTAACATGAATCTCGACTTTAGACATCACATTGACTTTTTTGTTGCAACTGGTAACTCCGTGCTAGGTTTCTTAAGGCGAACTTCAACTGTATTTAAGGATGTGTTTACACTTAAGACATTGTTTATGTCTCTAGTTTTGCCTATTTGAGAATTCTGTGATGTAGTTTGCTCTCCTTTCTATGAAAACAGAAACTGAAGAATAGAAAAAATACAGAGAAGATTTACCCCTGTTTCTTCAAAAGAAATTTAGCTGGCCAGGTCATTATCCCTCTAGATGCGCTTTTATTAACTTAACCCTTTCGATCCGGATGGGACATAGAACAAAGGTGTTTTTATACCTTGGATGTCCCATCCGGATCGAAAGGGTTAAAGACAGTTGAATGTCGTAGGCATACTCAATGCATTTTTTTGATAAAGATATTTTTGACAGCCAAATAAATTCGTGTGATTGATTTGCTTTCTCTTATGTTCCCGAAAGGAGTTTGAGGAACCGTGCTGAACTGTTTTATGTTCCTTAAGATGGAACTTACTATGGTTTAAATGGACGGATTACTCCCTCTTTGAAACTATTTAACTCAGTTTGCATTGAAGTGTACATTTGCATAAAATGAGACCATTTTAAAACAATAGTTCGTGTATTGTGTAATAATTAAGTTGTAACGAGGTATTTATGTAATCATTCGTTTATCCGGAACACTTTTTACTCCGGATAAGGTTAAATGGGCAATTAACTCATTTAAGCCATTCAAGGCATCAGGGAAAGACGCTATTTTTCCAGCCCTCATTCAAAATGGAATAGAAGTTGTGTTGCCATCCATGATTGCCTTATTTAGGCTCAGCTACCAAGTACCTGGAGTTAGGTAAACGTGGTATTCATACCTAAACGTGGAAACAAGCGGAACGAATTACCTAAATCATATCGCCCGATAAGCCTGACATCATTTTTTCTGAAAACAATGGAAAGGATTATTGATGTTCATATTAGAGAATGCTTATCGAAAATCATGCCTCTGCACTCATATCAATATGCGTACCAAAAGGGCAAATCAACATAAAGCGCTCTGTTAAAACTAACAACAGAGATAAAAAACGCCTACCGGTGTAAAGAGATTGCACCATGTGCCTTTCTGGTAAACGCCCTTAGCTCGCACACCATTGACTCCAAATTAGTCATGTACTGCTTCAATACCCTTCAAACACTCGAATTAAGAAACAAGACCTAATTATGCTGGGTTCCGGGTCATATCGTGGTAGAAGGTAACGAAAAGGCCGACGAACTGGCCAGTAAAGTTTCAGAAACATCTTTCATAGGTCCCGAACCTTTCTGCTGCACTCCTAGATCAGCAGCAACGGCAGCAATAAAAAGTTGGGAACATAGAAAATGTATCTATTATTTGGAAAGCATCCCTGGTCTAATACGAGCCATTCGGCCCTTCAATAATAATGCCAGCAAATGCCTAAAGCTAAGCAGGCATGATATCAAAAACTTAGTGGGTTACCTTACTGGTCACCATGGTTTAAGATATCACCTAAACAAAATGAAAATAGCAGACTCTCCTGAGTGACTCTGTCTTGAAGAGGAGAAGTCAGCTGAACACATTTTATGTGAATGTCCAGCCCTTAATGGAATTAGAAAGAAGATCTTTTTCAGGGAACATATGAGTCCCGAAGACATAAAGAAATCTTCTACTGGTAAAATTATCCGCTTTACACGGAAAGTAGAAATTCTACTAGTTTAAACCTTTTATTGCCAATATGGTACAAAAGATCTTTTAAATCGCCTTGGCGAGCCAGAAGTTTAAAAAAAAAATCATCAGATCATTGTAATCCATTGATGAAATTATAAATAAATAAATAAAACAAAATGGACGGAAGTTTCTGGTTGATATACACAGCTTCAGCCAGTCATTAAGGCAAATGCGATTGACAAAATATCAACCAGAACAGCAAAAATTAACAATATTTATTAATTATCGATTGAGCCTCCCCCCGATTTTACTAAAGTGTCGTTGAAACTAATCTCATACATATTTGTCCAACAGCCTTTCCTCCAATTTCATCATCTTTATTTTCTTTAATTTCGCTTTGTTATTTCGATAAAACTACATTCACCGCGTAATCAAAATAATTGTTCCTCGTTATGCTTTTATTACCATCATCATCCTCCTCAATATAGCAGCAACTGTCCAACACTTTCTTCAAATTTGGAATGCGGCGCATGTCTCAAACTTAACCTCAAACGATGGGTGATATTGCGCTCTTGTTGCCATCTTTAGCATTGCTGTCGGTCGACGGTCAGCTATTCAATTTCAATGAACTAAAATTTACAAATTACCTCGAATAAAATATTTTAATTGTTTCTTCCAACTGCTTCAAATCTATCTGCTCTATATGCTTGCTTTTTCTAATAAAGATTTTCACTTTTCAAATGCATGCGCTGTCATTGACTGTTTTATCGAATGTTGTGGGTGTGTGCGAAGTCCGATTAACTTAAAGCCTCGAAGATTAATTTATTATTAATTCTTTAGGCGTGGATAATTAATAATCTGTTGACTATTGAAACCCCGATCATTGGCGCTCGGTTAATCGGCGAGTTTCTTTTTGTTGACCGTTGTGACTAACTTTATGACTGTGAAACCTTTCACTTTGGTCATGGAGGGTAATTGCTGGAACAGGCTAAATCTCTTTGCGGATCGGATGGATACGATATTATGATACTTAGGGACAATCAGGTAAACTGGTTAAATAAAATTGATGGGTAATTACAGCCGATGTAAAAATGCAGTGAAAACTGCACAATTAGTCTACTCGCAATTGAAACAGCATGAAATGAAATGATAGAGAGGGATTTAACCGAAATAGAGTGTTAACATGACAGTTGACCTAGAGTGAAATTGCATGTGTTGTAAGATACCATGAAACATTGGAAGTCATGGCCAACAGATAAAGTTTATGGATTAGCGATTAAAATCGACGGTTAAGTGCTTCGGTAGTAAATTTGAATTATTTGTAAACGTTGTTCCTTCGTGTACTTCACCAGAATGAAAATATTTAAATTTTACTGAATATTTTGACATGACAGTTCGTATCTTTCATTTGGTTTCAATGTAATTCAACCCTCCACTGCAAAAGAAGCCAAAATGCCTTTTTTATTACACTTTGACGCATACTATACCATATAAATGTGGCGGTTGGGTGTTGTACGACTAAGGCAAACAGCTGTGGTTATTTTACCTCCCCGTGGTTACCACCGGGATCTGGTCAAATCGTCAAGGCTTGACTTGCTTAACATATAATGGCGAGTAGTGAGAAAGAAGAAAATAACAACATTATAATACTCTGTTAAGAAATGATGAGTCTCAGAAGTCCCTCGGAAGGACTTACAGCGTATAAATTCACTTAATTGGCCCAATGGCGTCGTCAACAGCCAGCATTTGCAGATACCTTACATGAGCTACTCCGACATACTAATATTTGCAGCAGAGGCCATTAAGGATTTTTAAGACTATGTCAGGGTTATGAAATAGAGATAGTGGCGGATGAGCTTTTAATATGTCAACGGCAGCGCTCATGTTTCCGATGAGGATTACGGACATCCCTTCCAGAAGAAACTTTGGAACTGTCATGTTGGGTGTTGTACTATGGGGGTAACATTGGTGCAGTAGTAGTGTATTCGCTTACTGAAAGGAAGGTCGTGCGTTCGAATCCCGGCCAAGCCCATTACTTTATATCGAATACATGAAATCGTAATCTCCCTAAGCAACTTAGATACCACCCGCGGAGAAAAACCCTACAACTTCACCCAAACACTTCTTTCCTATCTCTCTATTCTTTATAATAGTAAGTAGCACCGAAAAGCATGCAATGACATACGATATTGCCAGGTGCTACACGCTGTGTTCTTAGCACTATAAGGGTACTGTAACAACAGAAAAAAACCTTTAGCGTAAGCAAATTAAAAAAATATCCCACGCCGTACATAAAAAAACAAACCCGTTGTGGGACACAAATCAGGCTCGGATATGGGCACACTTGAAATATATTTTTATTGGCTTGAATTACTTTCAAAACATTTATGAATGGAATTCGACTTCGTTCAGATGTCCACCACGGGAACGTATGCAGCGGTCGATACGTTGAACCCAATTTTCGATGACTCGGCCGCACATTTCGACCGATACGGCCGCTATTTCTCATTCAATATAGGTTCTGAGCTCCACTAACGTCGCCGGCTTGTTGGCATAGACCAATGATTTATTGTAGCCCTATAAAAAAAAAGTCCAGAGGCGTTAAACCACACGATCCCGGCGGCCAATAGATGGATCTGTTGCTCGAGGTAACAAGTTCACCGAACTGAGACTTCAATAGCTCGGTTGTTCTACCCACTGTGTGGCTTGTGGCATGGAACCACATATAACTGATGTCCAATTCCTGAAATCGCTCAAAAACATAACGTTACAACATGTCTCTATAGCGAATACCATTTACCGTAACGTGTTGGTCATTTTCATCGACGAAAAAAAACAGCCCAATGACGCCACCGGCACGAAAACTTTTTGCGGATGAAGTGCTGTTTCATGAAGCACATGAGGGTTCTCACCTGTCCAGTAACGCATATTTTGCTTATTAGCCGTTTAACCAAAAATGCGCTTCATCGCTGAAGATGATTTTGCGATTCGAGAACATACGTACTTCGCGTCATATGATCAAGTGGCTTTAGCTCTTAAGTCAGCTGGATCTTGTAAAGGTGTAGGCCAAGATCCTTACCTTACATTAATTCGCCATTATGTGCTCTAGGAGATGCCAATTTTTGAGAACGCCGTGATATTGAATGATTTTGCTGGTTTGCGACGGACGCGGACGCATCTACGGCAGCAATATTATCCACATTTCGGACAAAACGTCTTCTCACTCTCACGGCAACAGCAAGGAGCAAATACTCTGATTCAAATTTGTTCACTAGACTTAGACTATGAATTGCTTGTGTACTGGGACGAGAATTACAGCCGAAATTTGGCGTTAACGCTTTTAAAGTTGCGACCAAAGACTAGGAATTTCGGTAGTAAATTTGAATTATTTGTAAACGTCGTTCCTTCGTGCACTTCACCAGTATGAAAATATTAATTTTACTGATTAATCGGTTTAAGGGTGCGTTCACCCTGAAGGTTTGAAGTTGTCAAGTCGCTAATGAAAGACATTTTATAAGACATACCGCGAAACAAGCGATACCTTAAATAGGACCATGTATACAACAACAATAACAACAACAGTGCGGTATTTATAACAGCTGTCACATTCGGATACTCGTCATTAATTCCAGGCCGATAAGTGATCGGATAGATGTCCGCATCCAAAGCACATTCTACGACATCAGTCTAATATGTTCATACGTCCCTACTACACTCTTTCATGGTGGAGTTCTATGATCTCCTGCGCGGAGCCTACGGAGCCTGTGAAGATCGTGTTCTGGGACCTCAACGCCCAAGATCGGGCAGGAAAGCATTTTGATAAAGTCGCCAAGCACAGCTCCATGACAAGAATGTAGACAGTGGCTTTGAACTTATCGACTTTGCAGCAGGACTTTCAGCTGCAAATGCTTCATTATACAAAAAAGGCGATCGTATGTCTTGCAAGACTTATGGAGGCATACCCCTGATAACTGTCGCATCTTGGAAAGAATCGGATAGGATCTTATCCAACGTATTGTGTGAACATCTCGAGCCGTTTTGCAACACACTGATCGGTATGTGCCAGTGGGGACGTGGCAGATGGAAAATAGGCCAAATCATCACACTGATGCAAATCCTGGAAAAGATCAACGTATTTCAAGTCGAAACCCCCCATATTTTCATCGACTTGAAAGCTGGATATGAAAGCATTCATCTTCAGGAGCTCTACGTGGCGATGGCCGAAGATCTCGGCAAAACTTCTTCAGTTATGTCGTGTGAAGCTTGAAAAGAAGCGGTGCAATGGGCAGTTTGGAATCAACTCTTCCGAACTATTCCAAACTTGTACCGGATTCTGACAAGCAGGTCGCACTAACATGTGACTTGCTGAATCTTCTTTTGGAGCGGATAAGGCACTTCCCTTTTTGAGTGAAAACGCACCACCTATTCCAATTTCATATTTTCTGCTCTTTCGTTTTTTACTCGGCGGTGATGAATAAGTTGCGAGAAACTCTTTAGGCTCTTTTCACATTATCCGGTTTTGCCCGGACGGCAAAAATCCGGACGACAAAAAACCGAATCTAGAAAACTTTCACACTACACGGTTTATGCACGGTTTTTTTCCATCGCAAGTTCAGTTTGTGATTGAATATTGTCCCTTTAAGTCACAATGCGGCTTAAATAAATAATTGCATTATTTTTATATAATCGTCGATGAAATAGACCACAACGAATATGCAAATTTTGGGTGCATCCCATAAACGAAAGGAGACAGGAAGTGAGAAATAGTGTAATCAACACTTCTGCATCTATATCTTGCATTATTTATTTACTTTTTATTGAAAAACAATGAACAAATTGCAAAAACAAAAGGCTCGACGACTACTGATCGGACGGTTTCAAATCGTCCAAAGTGAAAGCATTCATTTGAAAATGAGCTTTCGGTCTCCGTCCGGTCGCCGTAATTTTAGTTGCAGTGAACGGCTGATGAAAGGCAGCCGAACGGCGAGACGCCGTCGCCGTGTAGTGTGAAAGTAGCTATGTTTTTTCTCACGCTACTGAAAATATTTCGCCGTCCATACATTTGCCGTCCGGGCGAAACCGGATAGTGTGAAAATATCCTATGTATTTTTTTTTTTTTTTTTTTTTTTAATCTAAACTATCGAGCTGTGTCGGGGAGCTTACTTCAAGCAGCATTATGTATTATTGATAAGTAAATATAATTAGAAAGCATTCAAAGTGTAACTACTGGCAACGCTTAATTTTTTGAATTATTTATTTTTAATTATTTTAAATGTACAATATATAAAATAATAGTGATTTTTTGTTTTTACTTTTAGGTAAGGAAACAAATTTCTTTGACTTCGATAAAAGCGGTATGTATGTAAATTTTTGAGGGGTGGCGACGGTACAGAGGTTAGTGTGTTGGCAAGTATAATCCCCAAGAGGAACAACAACATCCGTCACCCATTATTGAGGAGAACGAATGACACCTTGTTTGCTTCAACCTATAGACAAAAAAGAGGATTTCTGCGTGCTATTACAATGGACCCTCACCGAGTCTGAGTGATCTGAGTTGGATTTTCATTTCAATAAAAAAAATATTTAAGTGAGCTATATGACTGAAATCTTCATTGAGGCAGAACTGTACCAAAATAAGAGGGCATGCAAAAGTTTTCGAAAAAATATTTGCTTTCTGACAAATGACTATTAATCAGCAAAAGATTCGTTTAATAGGATGTTGTCCTTAGTCGTGGAAGTACAAAAATGTCATTTCGAGCTTGATTGCCATATCGAATTTCTCTACAACGGTCACACATTTTAAATAGTGAAGAAGGACTTAATTTTATGTAAATCTTTTATTAGGTAGGAAGATATGTAGGTACAGTTTAATAAAAACCCAATTAGACTGAGTAAGTTGATGAGGAGCCTCTAGATCCAACCTATAGAATCTAAGAAAGTTATAAGTTTTAGAGTCTTCCTCAAAAGTATCGACGATTTTTTTTTCTAATCTTCGTTACCTGACTCTTACTAGTGCCGAACAGACGCATAAATAATGGATTAGAGTTTCTTTTTCGGTTGCAATATTACAACTGCGGATGAAGTTATTGAGGATGCCGCAAAGTGTTATATCGGCGAGTCTCCCGTAATAATCGTTGTTACTCCGGCGATATTTGTCTGCGTTCTACATAGTAATAATGAGGGTAAAGTACACTGCGACCTTCTGATCCCCTGCTTATACAGAGTGGCCCACCAATTGTGCTACAATAAGAAATTCAAGTAGTAACTTTATTTTTAATCAATGTATTTCCTGTTTTTATTGTATAGAAAATTCAATTTTATTTTATATAACTACATATATGTTTTTGAAGATGATAGACCGTAAATGACCTCCATGCTCACCCACGCATATGCGACACCTGATCAGAAAATTATTCATTGCGGACTGAGGGGTTGAAATCGGGATCGCCTCAATTATCGTTTTAATGAACTGTTTCAATTCAGTCGACTTCCTTGGTTTCATTTTGTACACCTCTTGCTTGACAATCCGGTGCAGTCAGGTCAGGTGACCTTGGGGGCCAGCGGAAAGTGGAGTTTCTGGATATTAGTTTGTTTGGGAATTTTCGTTGGAGCTCCGCCATAACCGGTCTGGATATGTGTGCAGTTCCTCCATCTTGCTGGAACCAAATGCTGTTGAGACGGATACTTCTTCGGCGCAGTTTTGGGTAAAAAAAAACTCCCTCAACATCTTTAAATAACGGTCCCCATTGACAGTTACTGTCGTTTTTCGTTTTCTTCAAGATATGGCCCACAATGCACCTTGATGAAACCACGCACCGCACAGTGACTCGTTCTAGGTGCAGTACCGTCGCATGGAGTTTTTCTGGATTAGATTCACTCCATATACGGCAATTTTGCTTATTTACATTGCCGTTTAGATCAAAATGGACCTCATCAGACATAAGCAAGCAATTTATCAGCTGTTGTCTTCTCGGAAGATCTTCTTGGTCGCAAAATTCTTCGAGTGATTTTCGGTCCCGTTTGCGTTGACGGGCTTTGGAGGAGGAGATTTAACAGCGAACTCTACGAGCTGTACAGCGACATCGACTTGGTCAAAAAAGTGCGAATCAGTCGACTAAGAAGGCTAGGACATGTAGAGCGAATGGACACCAACGCTCCGGCCCGAAGAGTCTTCGATTCCAAGCCGGAGGGACAACGCACTAGAGGAGACCTCGCCTTAGGTGCCGCGCGCAAGTGGAAAGGGATCTCAACCAACTTGGAGTGCGCAACTGGAGGCAGTTAGCCAAAGATCGTGCTAACTGGAGAGGCGTATTGGTTGAGGCCCAGGTCCGCCCCGGACTGTAGCGCCACCTTAGTAAGTAAGTAAGTCTTCTTCGGTCATTTCAATAATTTTTTCACAAAATTCCAGGCGAGTAGGCAAATCCAGAGGGTATAACTTGCTTGCAATTTGGACTTTGTACGGAAACAAGTTTAAAGGCTGAACTATAATAGAAGATGGTTGCAAGGCTGAACTATAATAGAAGATGGTTGCGGACGACCACTTCCGTAACTGTGCGAATACATGCAATTTGTATTGTACGACCATAATAGCTTTTCGCTTCGATTCGTTCAGTTTTCGTTCACTTTTGCTCACTTGCGAAAAAGCGAATTCATACGCTCTTTCTCTTTCTTTTGTTCTTTCCTACAAAAATTTGACATTTCATTTCAACAGCTGTGTGCATTTAAATTTGGAACTTCATAAGCAATGAAATTTTGTTTTTATTGTTTGTAAGGTAGGTGCGTTTGCAATTAATATAATTATCATTTGAAAGAACACAATTATTTTTAAATTTCATTTGCATAGATACCAAGCATTTATCTACACAAATGGCGGCTTGCACAGAGGACTACGATTTTCTTTCCCTGCTTATAAACTTAGTTCAACAAAATAAATTGCTGTACGAAAAAAGGGATCCCTTATATTTTAATCGACTGAAGAAAGAAAAGGCTTGGGAAGATATAGCGAGACAAACCAACAAGACAGGTAAAATAAAACAGCATATAAATAAACTTTGTCCAAATGCAAATACTTGCTAATTGGTTTATGCGGCGCACACAACAGGATCTTTTTTTTCTTTTGTTTTAAAAGCAATAATATCGTTTAATGTACTAAAAGCATCCATCGCAAGATGCAACAATTTTAAATTATCCAGTAATACTGAATGTGTATAATTCATTTCTTTTGGTTCAATAATTTTGCAAAATATTGTAACACGCACAAATGACAGGCAAAACGACTTCCACTCTGACAATCGCTTCCATTTACAAAAGTCTATTATGGGCAACTTGAGTAATTAACAGTACTGAAGAAAACTTAACTTAGAATTTTGACATTAGCTTCCGATTGCTTCCGAGTATTATAGTTCAGCCTTAAGTCATCGTGAATTATCCGTTGTAATGTCCGTCTGCTTACTCCAATTTGCGCCGATAAGTTTCGAGTCGAAACTCTTGGGTTTGCCTGAATTGACGATGCTACCGCCGCGATTGTGTCTTGAACATGGGGATCTCGATGGTACGGTCTTCGTACGATGCTTCCAGATTCGGCAAACAGTTCCCTTTGGGCGGAAATGAAGCATGGTACCGCTGCACTATCCAAATCCTCTTTTTGGTATCCCAGAAAAAAGTTATTACGCTTTGTTTTTGTAGCACGATTCGTGCGCCACCCTTTACCTTGGAGAGGTTTGTTCCCTCTTCCAGAGCACCGTTGAAATACACTTCTTTTGTGAACTAAATTTGTGTCTCGCTCTGACTTAGCCTTGGTAGGTCATCTAAGAGCACAGCCTCTATTCCAGTTTCTTTCACGAAACTGAGAATGAGCTTTGGATCAATGGTTTGTATGTTCTTGTTGGTTATTTGGTTATTTCCCAAATATTTTATCCTCTTGTTTGCCAATGACCCACAGGATTCCAGAATGTGGTCTGGAATTTCGGCTTCGAACTTCGTCTTCTGATGAAGGTTCCGCCTCCGCTTTTCCTGCCAGAGTATCCGCTACCTCGTTACCCATAATGCTGACATGGCCTCATCTTTCTGAATATGACGCTTGTTGTCAGATGGGGGGTTGAGCCCTATTTCCGCCTCCCGACTTAGTTCGCCGCTGTGGTTGTTGCTTATTGAAGCTGCAGATGATTGAAAATATGTCATATACGGAATTGTTTAGCCTTATGTCGTTTTGTTTTAAGTTTGCTATTGGAATATTAAATACGGGTAATGTTTAAATATGCAAATTACTATCTTAAGTCCACAAACAAGTTTCATACACTATCAGTTCTGTGTCGTGGAGTGCTTAAAGCAAGCAACTATCACGAGCTGAAATTTGCCGGCACTAAAAGTGCTCCCACAGGCTCATCATTTAGTGCAGGTGTTAGTAAGGACAAAACATTTAAAAATACAATAATTATGTACCTATAAAATACTAACACAAACACAAATCATGCAAATAAATTAAGACGTTAAGGTATTATTGCGCAAAATATTTTTCAGCTTAATTTTACTAACATGCAAGTCAATCACATGATCATTTATATTATAGATTCTACTCATGCGACTAATAGGCTCATGCCTCCCATAATTCGTTCTATGATGGGGGCTAAACAATAAATCAACACTACGTAAATTATGGGCACCACACCGAAAATTAAAGCCAATAGATGACAGCAAGTCAGGTGCATCTATTTGACCGGATATAAGCTGCTGTAAAAAAATGATATCGCTATTAAGCCTTCGTTGAGAAAGGGGTAACATTTGAAGAAGCTTAATACGCTGACTGTAAGGAGGAAGGTTAAAATGATCATCCCATGGAAGTCCTCTAAGTGCAAATCGAATAAATTTACGTTGAATGGCCTCTATTCGATTTGAATGAATGTTGTAGAACGGCGTCCAAACTTGTGAAGCATACTCTAGAATCGGACGGACAAAACAATTGTACAATGACATAGTAACGTATGGGTCATTAAATTCTTTCGCCCACCTTTTTACGAAGCCCAGCATAGAATTAGATTTATTAACAATAAAATTGATTGGCAAAAACCAGTTTGGGATCGAAATAAACCCCAAGATCCTTGAAATTATCAACATTACAAAGAATATGTTGAGACAAAGAATATTGAAAGGTGGAAGGTATATTCTTTCTAGAGAATGTCATATGTTGACATTTAGTAGGGTTCAGGGATAAACCGTTTTTATCACACCAATTGGCGAAGCTATTAATGTCAGATTGAAGAAAAATTCTATCTTGCTGACTAGTGATAGATTTAAATATTTTCATATCATCAGCGTAGATCAGGATATTACTGTGATTTATACATGCTTTAACATCATTAATGGCTAGTATAAATGGAATTGGTCCGAGGTGACTACCTTGGGGAACTCCAGACTCAGCTGTAAAAGATACAGATAGCGCTCCTCTAAATTTGACTTGATAAACCCTTGATCTGAGGTATGAATTAACCCATTTTCTGAAACTTGGTGGGAAACCAAAAGCCCTGAGCTTAGACTCGATTATTTCATGGGACAGCTGGTCGAAAGCTTTAGAGAATTCAGTGTATATGCAATCCATTTCGTCCTTATTCTCTAAGGCATTAGAACAATCATGTAAGAAACTTAACAGATTAGTGACAGTGGATCTATTTCTTACAAATCCATGCTGTTCATTACAAATTAAATTGCGACAAAGAAATATTAACTTTTCGCAAACAATTTGTTCAAAAAGCTTAGGGATACACTAAAGCTTTGAAATAGGCCTATAATTAGTGATATCACCACGTTCGCCTTTTTTTCAGAGCAAATGTGAAACTGATTGAAACGTCGAACGAAATCTGGTTATTGTGCGATGCGAACGATGCCAAATTTGTGCATTTGGCCTTATTTCGCTTTGAGAAAGTTAAATCAGTCGAAATTTAAAGGTTTGTCTTTATTTCACTTTCCATTGTTGCTGTTTTCAATAATTTGCTTAGAAATTAGTCACATAGCACCTACTCCAAACTAAACAGTGATCCCATGAAGGTGGTTGCAGGGTGGCATTGATTTAATGTAGTCCCATAAAAAAAGTCTAGAGGCGTTAAATCACAAGTTCTCGGCGGCCAATAGACGGGTCCGTTTCTCGAGATAGCACGTTCACTGAGACTGAGACTTCAATAACTCGAGTGTTGCACCCGCTGTGTCCAATTCATGCAATTGCTCAAAAAAGTAACGATCCGACGTGTCTCTGTAGCGAATACGATTTACCGTAACATGACGGTCATTTTCATCGACAAAAAAAAAACGGCCCCATGACGCCACCACCGGCATGAAAACCGCACCAAACAATGACTTTTTGCGGATGAAGTGCTGTTTCATGAAGCACATAAGGGTTCTCACCTGTCCAGTAGCGCATATTTTGCTTATTAGCCGTTCAATCAGAAATGCGCTTCATCGCTGAAGATGATTTTGCGATGAAATTCTTCATTTTCTTCCATCATGTCGAGAGCCCAAATTCGAGAACCTACGCCGCTTCATATGATCTAGTGTCTTTAGTTCTTGAGTCAGCTTGACTTTCTAAGAGTGTAGGCTAAGATCTTTGATCAAAATTCGACTTAATGTGGGCTGGGAGATGCCCAATTCTTGAGAACGCCGTGAAATTGACTTGTTTGCGACGGACGCCTCTACGGAAGCAATATTCTCCACACTTCGCAACATCAAGCAGCGAATATTCTGACTCAAATTTTTTCACTAGACTATGAATTGCTTGTCTACTAGGACGAGGCGTTGGCGTTAACGCTCTTTAAGTCCTAATTCCGTTAGTAAATTTTAATCATTTGTAAACGCTGTTCCTTCGTGTTGTTCATAATGCAAATGTTGATTTGACTGAATATTTTGACATTGACAGTTCGGTAATGTGTTTAAGTGTGTGTTCACACTAAAGGTATGAATTTGTCAAATCGCTAAAGAAAGACCCGTTTGGAAACTGAAATTTGCAATATATACTCTCTAGGGGCCCTTACTGCTCATGTTTAATTACTTTTAAAATCAGCCTATTTACACGCCCACTATTAAAAAAAAAAACCGTTTTATTGAAGAAATCATTGTAAAGTCCTTTTCTCCGCAAAGTATGAAGATAAAGTCATTTTGAATAATTCCTTTATATACAGTTTTGTGCCACGCCTACTTTTAAAAAAATATGTAGATCTAGATTTCCGCACACGCTCACTTTCAAAGTGATAGTAATAGGGTATCCAACAGTTCGCCCAAGCGGACTGTAGCCTTTCCCTATGTTTTTTTTTCATATCGTCAAAGTAAATCAGGCGTTATCAATTTGCAAATTATTATTTCCTTTGATATAACTTTGAAAGGCATCTTTATAATTCAAGTTCCTTACCTTTAACATCAAATAACCTAATTGAAACACTTCTCCAAGCATTAGTTATTAAATACAAAGTACTTCCTGTCTGTTCATCAAGTTTTTTTACTTTCTCCTTCAAGGATGTCAATTTTACCCTCCTCGGCATTTTACTGGAAATCCTGCCATGGATCACCGTGAATGGAATTGGAAACCCTTTCTCTTTTGCATTGACTTCTTTGAATAAACTTTTCATTATAACAACAAAAGAAAAATATCTACAAAATAATTTCTGCTGATCATGCAGATCAAGTCAAGTAACACCGTGGTGCTCACACTGGACTCGGGTACGAGTAGCGATGATTGACAGTAAATATCGACACTCTTCGAACTATCAAATCGCAATTAACAACTTGAATATAAATTCCATATTTCTCGGATCGATGCAAATGCTGCAAGATCACCAACTCCAGCTGCTGTCTAATAGCGCGATCTTCTGTCGATCGTAGTTGTTTTGAGAAAGTTGTTGCCCCGGTGAATGTTTACCACTTGATTCGGCGTGTCTTTAAATTGTATCTGCGTTAACCTCTGGCATCTCTGCCAAGATCACCGATCGTCGGAAAATTTTGCATTCACATGCAATTTGTAACTGGCCATAATACTGGCTTTTTTGTAATTTAAAAGTATTTCAGGGAAAATGCGAGTACAATGCGTATGCAAATTTTGTTATATATATTATGCATCTCTTTGTATATTTTTTGTAGTATCGTTTGAAATTTTCAATGTCAGCATGATCCACTACTTGTTGTATTGTTATGTCATGCCATGCGTTTGACATGGAAGTTACATCGGATTTCATGTGATATGCCAGATACAAAACACTGTTTCATCCACACATCTAATTCATCTGGATCGCATTTTTTCCATGTGCTAAGCTGCGTAACTTGTTACATATTTATAGAAAACACTTGTTACCTCTAAAATTTCCAGCGGTCGTATGTCATGACCTACCTACATATATAACAAATAACCATGTCAGATTCCATAAATTATCATACTAACTGATCTGTTTAAAAAAACACAAATAAAACAGAAACGACCATGCTGCGATAGAAGAATGGCAGATCGGCGCAAGCCTGAAAACCATTTTTTTACTATTTGAGTATGTCATTGCATCATCGGTAAATGAGTGATCATTTGGTTTAGAGCGCTTGTTTAGGTCTCTTTTTTTGGGGGAAAAGAAAGTCGTTAAATGTTATTTTTATTAGTTTTGATAGGTGGAAATAATTATGTTTTTTTTGTGTGACTTGAGTGCTTCATTAAGATGAATGTTAACAGATTGTTATGAATTGGAGCTATTAATAAATGCGCTCAATGATTTAAGACCAATTTAATTGGGATGAGGAATGGCTGAGACGTACAAATTAATCGAGCATTTGTTAAACGTCATCGTGTGAGATCGATCAATTATATGGCGCTTTAAATTAATGATGAACTTGGGTGGGAAAATTCATCAGATTGCTAATTAGCCGGTTTAAGAGTTTTGATTAAGATCTAAATAGAGTGCAGACAAAAGCTCTGTGGAATCCTGCCATAATTGTTTGTTTTTCAGCAGCGTAAGCTAGTAAATAGTCCAATAGTTTTTTTTCGTCGTTGATTATTTTAATTTTTACCAGATACAATGTCACCGAGTGTTCGTTCCTTGTTGAAAAATTATGTTTTCACCCTTGATAAGGGTATACCAATTGTGCAGACCATGCGATCTGGCATCCGAAATAAATTGGTCTTTAAAACGGAGGTTCAGTTTTTCTTTTCATCTAGATCCTGTGAGCTGGAAGTCGAAGATTGCCTTCGCTAGACCATTTTTGCCCTGAACCATTTCTGATTGCTTTCACACCTTGGTCTTTCGAGTAAGGAATTTTGAATCCGTTTGTTTTACCATTCGTGGAGTTGATTTGTACTCCAAGGTATGTGAACTCCCTAACTACCTAGAACTTGCTGCTATCAGCATTGACTTTTATCGGTGGAAAGATTCTAGTTGAAAGCATATAATTGGATTGGTCCTTGCTGGCCCAACCAATTTCGCATTTTCCACAATCGCCATGAAGGCCTTAGCACAACGCGCTGAGATCGGTCGATGATGTTTTTATCGTCCGTGTATTGGGTAGTTCGATGGATCTGCTAAAGATAGTGCTTTCCGTGTTCCTGTGCACTATCAACTCCAGAACAATGATAGCGGAAGAGCTATTTCCAAACTGCAGATTGCACCGCGTGTGTTCGAGAGACAGAGCAGGATCGGCCCGAGTACCCGAATACGGCCATCACCACGTAGAGATGAATGATATGATATGCGGCTTTAAAGTCGATAAAAATATGGTGGGTCTCGATTTAAAATGCGTTCTTCTTTTCCAGGATTTGCCTCAGATTTCGTCGATCTGTCGGCCCGGAAAGTGAAAACACACTCGTAAGTTCCGATAAGTGTGTTGCAGAACGGTTTTAGACTTTCGCACAGTACGTTGGTGGATAGGATCTTATACGCAACATAAAGCAGAGAAATTCCTCGATAATTCTTAAAAGACATAGGATTGCCTTTCTTGTAGATGGACGTGGGGCATATGTACCTGGGAGTTCAGTCATCAGACATGCCTTCTTCCAACCATAGTTGGTTAATAATTTGGGGCATGCGCTCTACCAAAACAACACCTCTGTATTTGAAGAGCTCTGCCAGTAAACCATGAAAGCCGACGGCGTTGTTGCTCCTTAATTTTTTCACAGCTTAGCCAACCTCTTCAATACTGGGTGATGTAAGCAGTTCTTCATTGACATGGCGTTTGTTCTATAGTTGTCCTATCGCTCTCTCTACATGATGCCCATTGTACAGCTGTTAAATGACCTCTACTTTTACCTTGGCTGAGGTGACTAGGTTTCCTTCTCTGTTGTTCAAATTCAAAGATAGTACTGGATTTATAAAAATACCCTATACAATTGAATAACATAAGGGTACTAGCCGAATGCAGGTGCTTCGCTACGGAACTTTTTAGCTCCGGTAGAGGACTGGTGGCGACGGTGTAGAGGTTAGTGTGTTGGCTTGTGACCCGTGCGGTGCAGGTTCAATCCCCATTGGAACAACAACATACGCCACCCACTCACATGCCTCTACACCAAAAGGAGGATTTCTGCCTGGTAGTACAATGGACCGTTACCGAGTCTGAGTGCTCTGGGATTTAGATTTCCTTTTTTAATAAAAAAAAATAGAAAAAAGAGGACTTTTCAAAACACTCCAAGGAATGACCGCCCAACTAATATGTTTTTGTTATTATATTTTTCGTCCCACACCGGCTTTTTATCCATCATCCCCTTATAGGTACATAATAACATATAAAACACAATAAAAAACAAAAAATAAATAGAACATAAAACAAATCATTCACGAAATCTAATTTTGGCGAAAAAAAGGAATGTCGTATACAAATATCTATGTACGAAACAGAGCCACAACTAATTTCTTTCACATACATATATGCTTTTATCCTTCGACGCCGTTATAACCAGAAAAAAAACCACAGTACAAATGCAACAGCAAAAGTACACGGCATAAATCTTATTCCCTTAAAATTTATATAATTAAAACGCCGTTGTTGGTACATATATCTATATTTAAAATTTGTTCCTCTTTGCTTAAATCGCATTTTGTTCTCGTCGCTCTGCAACGACGTTTGTGAATAGGTTCCCACCCAAAACAGAGCTTTGATGATGAACAATCATTTGCGAATAATTTCGTATTTGATCGTATAATCTGTTTGTGTGTATCTCAGCTTCCGTATAGATAATTTTTAGACAATACTCAGTTAAGACTTATGAAAGTAAGTTCGCGGGCTAGGATATTATTTAACTGACGTAAAGGTTAAAAACTCAAAAGAAGCTCCATCCGCGATAGAATCAAATATCGTTCAATACCTGTCCAATAATTTTATTTTCTATATATCCATATAAAATTTCATGTCGATGTGTAAGGCGGGTGATGAGCTACAGCCTTTTTAAGAAGTACATAATTCTGACATTTTCTCCTCTGAATGAAGATAGGGGGATAGTTTTAACAAAATGCTAAAATAATAATCCAATGATTATTACTTGACTACCAAAGTACAAAGTTTCAACTGACTACTACGAAGTGTTAGGGTTTATCAAATTTGTTGAAAAGACCCCTCGAAGGGACAGAATGGGTCATATCAACAAATACTTCATTCGTGCAATACTACAATATAAGAAGACTCATTATACAAAAGTTCCGCTTCCTAGGCTTAATAGATATTGAAAAACATCTATGAAGGAGTCAGTCAGTGGTATTGTTCTTTTATATTTAAGATGTGTTACATCTTACAAATAATGTCGTCTCCCTTTGCTGGGCACCTCCATTCAATAGACAAATTTTGCACAAAAGATTTCAGTGTATATGACAAGAAACCTACCTACCCTACACTGCGATCTTAAGTTCTATTGTGTCTAATGCTTATACCTTGGAGAGGTTTGTCCCATATTCTAGAGCACCCTCGAAATACACTTTCCATGAATCGTATTTGAGTCTTGCTCTGATATAGCTTTGGCATGTCATGCACCAGCGAGCACAGCCTCCAGTCCAGTTTCTTTCACCATGGGAATGATCTGTGAATCCTTGGTTTGTATGTCCTTATACCTGTTATTTGGTGTTTTCCCAAATATTTTATCCTCTTGTATGCCAATGTCCTCTACAGGATTTCAGAATGTGGTCTGGAGTTTCCGCGGTCGCGCTGAAAAATCTGCAGAGATCGTTTTCTGATTAACCCATTTTTCTTCGGTGTTTCTTGAGTAAGGAAACCTTCTAGGTTTCGTGTGTAATTCTTGTTTAGGCTGATGAACGCTTTGAGTTTCTTTCGTTTGTATTTTCCCAAGAGTTTCTTTGCTTATCCTAGGCCTTAGAGGTTTGCAAACGTTCTGGCCTTTATTTCTTTCTGAATTTTTGTAACTCATCGCATAGAACGTGTTCTCCGATTACGCAAAATGGTTAGGTCCCATAAAGAGTTCCGCTGCCCCGTTTATTTCCAGCGAATCCGCTGCCTCCTTACCTATAATGAAGCCAAGTACCCTACCCAGCAAATGCTTGCTCTTTTATTCTGGTCCAGTTTTTTCGGCCTGTGTGGCATTCTCACACGAATTTTGACTTGTTGACGTAGACGTCAAGTGCCTTGATGACTGATTGACCATCAGACATTATTGCGATATTGCAATTTCTGTAATTTTTCTCAAGATTGATCCAAACGCACCTTTTTTTGGCACGTATTTCTGCTGAAAGATGCTGGTATTTTTGCTCTTGGATTCGCACAACCGAATTAATAAACGCAAATTAAAGGTGAATTATTTTAAATCAATGAAATTAATGAGAAATCTTAATAGCAAACTTGTTTTAAAGTTAATTGACGTTGATAAACATGCAATTAACTAACTCTCCGAAGTAGGTGAATTAACGACTAATTAAGTTAAGACATAACTGACAGCATTTTTGACAACTGGCAGCGAATCTTTGAACCAAATGGGATGTTGGATGTGGTATCTCTATACAATTTATTACTTAACGTTTTTCCCAATTTCCATACCACTTATTACTTCTTCTTCCATTTTCGAGGTCTAGGAGGCCGTGCTTCTTTTAACGATTTCGCCACCTGCATGCTCCTGTTATTGATTATTGTTTGATCGTCCTTTTGCGACACCGGTGATCCCCATTCGTGTTAACCCACGAATTTGCATGCACACTTGCGTCAAATTTTCAAGATGTTAAATGCGTCGCTAGGCTCACCTATCGCCTGGATATGATTTGTCCATTAGTCGCATTTTTAGTGATAGACTTAGTCGTGAATAGATGTCATGTAAATGTTGACAACTGTTTGATTTGTTGTAATTGCATTAAAAAATGCACAAAAGTGTTTTTATTTTTACATTCAAAGGTAAGGGTGAATATCTGTGTTGAAATGACCTCGTCGCCCCTTTTTGAGTACCTAGGTATATTTATACGCATTTTAAACGGCAGCTTATTGTTTTTGGTACGCATAGTGAGTGTGTCTAGGTTTAATATAATTATGTTTTTACAAATCAGAAGTAAACAACAAAACCAATGTCTTGAAATTGAATGTTAATCTTCAGCGGAAGACGGAAATATGTAACAAAAGTATAGATATCCGCATTTAATAGGGCTATAATGTTAGAATATGCATAGTATACATAATAATATTTATTATATGTAAATGTTTTCATAAAAAGATGTGTGCTCGACACTGATACATATTTCATAAATGCAAAATATACCTGATGGTATTGTTGTTTTGAAAATGTTTGCACATTTCACTTTTTTGATTTTGTATCATAGACTACATAGATTTCTTTAAACTGACAAAAATTAGGCGGAATGCCATAAAATTCATAGACCTTATTTCCGGTAACAGCTGAAATTAAGTCCACTGTGATTTTTGATTGTGAATGATTTTCCATTTGTCGAAATGGCTTTCGATCTTTATGTGGGTGTTTCTTTATTTTTCACGGATGAAGAACAGAGGAGACAGAATTTTCAAACATTTCATCTGGAATATCCAGAATGGACCGGCAACAGACCGGGAACAAAAAGAATGGCAGTTATCTGTTTAGTTGTTGTGCCATTTTGAAAATGTATTTGATCCTGGTAGTTGTAAAAGGAAATCCTAAATATAAATAAACAATATAAGTATCAAACTTGATATAAAACACAATAAAACTTAAAGAAAGACTTTCACGTCTCAAAATCGTTAAAATAAAAAAGATGTAGTCCTCCTGGATCACACAAATGCAACTACACCAGCATTTGATTGGCCCTCAGTTATAAAATGATCCGGAACTCCTGCCAATATTCGTTGAGGTCGAATCGGCGGACCAGTAGGGATGAATTATGATTACATTTCTGAAACAAAACACAAAATGTACAATTTATTATAAGACTTGTCTTTTTATACCCTATTCTAAGGGTATATTAATTTTGACTAATAGTTTGCAACATACCTTAATATTGCCCGTAGACCCCTAAAAGTTACTACATTCGTGATCAATTTGTAAAATCCGCCCACTGACACAATCTCAAAAAAGCTAATTTATCGAAAAAATCGAATTTTGAGCTAGGCGTCATTTTAAAAAATAGGCCGGGTTCATCAATATTAAACGTTTTTGTCTGTGTAATTTGTCCGTAGGAAACAGTTTGCAACCAGTTTGTCTACTGTACTTGAAGGAAATCTTTTGGCCTCTCCTATGATTTTGCCACCAATAATTCAATGGCGCTGTATCCATGCTGAGGAACACACATAGCCATTCTTTCCCATCTAAAAAAAAAAAAATGCCGGAACTTCTTTGTGACTTAAACCATATTAACAGGCTTTTTCAACATCAGTATAGAATGAACTTTTTACTTTTTTCACGGCAAGCTTTGCTTCCTCAAATTGTTTTTTTTAATTTTGTCTTTATCCTTTAAAATTGTAGATATAGTGGAATGCGAAACTGAATACCTCTTGGCAAGGTGTTTATTTTGCTCTCCAGCATCCAATCTAAAAATTATACCTGCTTTCTCCTCAATTGTAAATATTTTCCGCTTTTGAGACATCGTTTTAACTTAACTTCAACTCATATTTAAATTTCTGCGACCAGTCGTCGCACAGGAATATAGCGTCAACAAACAAAGCTATAACCGATATTCTATATACAAAGATACATAGATCATCTACAGATAGACAGTTTGTTGTCCGTTAAAAAAAACCAAACGAACTCACAGCAGTTTTCATTTTAGTCGTTATAACCAATATTTTATTTCCAAAAGAGGGAAACAATGGTCGTTATAAGGGATATGTTGTTATAAACGATGTCGCTGTAAGCGATTTCGACTGTAGTTAAAGTCGTTTTGAAGAAGTCTTTTATATAAAGTTTTGTGCCATGCTCACTTTTAAGGCACGTCTTAACAATTCTCCCGTACATGCATTTTTTTTGACGCCCACTTAATAAATGATAGGAATAGGGTATCCAACAGATCGCTCAAGCAGACTACCTCCTTTATGATGTCACGGTATAGATGTCATATATTGTTGGCGCTTGTGGGTGGAGAATGCATAGAGGAGAGTCTCTTGCTCATCCGCTCTCTGTAGACTCTGGCTACTCCATTTGTGCTAAGGCGTCCAACGTCGAATTTCTTCTTTTGGGCAGCTTGCAGCTTCTGCTCGTTGAACAGTCGAGCTCTAAATTTAGCCGCGACAAGGAAATTATTATTATTATTATTATTATTATTTAAATTTCTTCATTTCTGTCCAAAAACTAAACTAAGGGTTATAATAATTCTTTTGTTTTTTACATACATACAAACTTACTTTAAGAAGACCATTTTAGTTTTTAGCAAGAAATAGCATAGTACGTTCTGTTGTCAAAATGACAAGAGGCGAAAGTACTTTCATTTTAAAAAAGAGGAAAAGTAATTAAACTATTGATGGGGAAACAAATTATATAACTTGAAATTACAACCAAATCAAAAGATATACATCGAGTAGACAATAATCATTTATTATTCATATACTATATTACATCATTGGAATCAAAAGAGAATCTATTTGAGAAAAGTTACAGGAAAAGAGCCATGTTTTGATCTTGTTTAAAAATACTGATTTTATTCTCTCACACCTAAGGTTTTCAGGTAGTATATTAAACAAACGAGGCGCGGTTACATAATAAAAACGAGAGAAGTGTGTTTTGTTAATTGTTGGTACAGTAGCGAAATATCTGCTGTTGGCTCGTAAATTATAATTTTCATGAAATCTAACATCATAATAACCGGAATTTTCAAAGAATATTTTTAAAACTTTATAGCGATAAAGATGTCTTAGAGGAAGTATCTCGAGATATTTGAACAATTCTAAACTGGGTGTTCTACGATTAACTTTACAAATAATTCTAATTGCATGCTTTTGTTTGATTAATAGAGGTTCTATTTTATTGAAATAAGTTCCCCCCCAACACGAAATTCCATATTGCAATTTTGATTTCAATAAACCGTTATAAACCAACTTTAGAATTGGTAAATTACAGTAGAGACTGAGATGATATAGCTGCCTTACAACCATATTCAAATATTGATTTAAGTAAAGCGTATGATTAGTCCAGTTGAGTTTATGGTCCAATATGACACCTAAATACTTAAAATATTCAACCCGCTCAATTTTAAAACAGTTGTTATGGCAACTTACGGTTTCGTTAAAGTTTTTAGCACCATTGGAATGGGCATCCACTAGACAAAATCGTAAGCAATCTGGTGAGTGATAAAAAAGAGGCAATTCATCACATATCACACCCTTGATATTAAATATCATAAACTTTGTCTTATCACTCATTATTAATTTATGTTGCTTGAACCATCTCCGTAGTATATCTAAGTCATTATTTACATCCGAGAATAAACTAAGATAACTCTTGTTCGAATAGGAAAGGGCAGTATCGTCAGCGAATGCTGTAATTTTGCCCTTAAAACGTTGAATAAACAGTGAATTAACATATATTAGAAACAGGATCGGACCCAAGACGGAACCTTGAGGAACACCTACATTTATCTGATTTTGGGAGCTAATAACATTTTTTACTCTTACTACCTGCTTACGGTTATGGTCAGAGTCGACGTTTGCCCCTCGGAATGTGTGCACGTTTATGATGATCGATTTGGTTGGCGGTTCGACCGTCTGGGGAGCGCCAGGTTGATGTGTGTATCCTTAGATCGTGGTCCTTTGACGTTCCGGGTCGGGTGGCCATATGAGGGTATTCATTATCCGAGGCTTCATCTGTCTCTCTCATAACTATTTATTTTTCACGTGGTAGGGAAGTTACCCCGACGGAACAACCCCCAACCTGGCCCGTTTCATTATTTACCCCTAGGACGAGTGGCCGGGTTTTCCGGAGTCAGTAACCCACTGTAGGGATATGAGCGCTCCACTTGGCCCATTTAGGGGTCATCCGCCACCAACTCTTTTCCAATACCCTGGCTCAGTATTGGATATCCCTAAAGACCTGGGATTCAAATATGTCGAAGCAGCTCATATAAGGATAGCACTGATAGTTCAACCTGAATGGAACTGGTAGACGCCACCGTTAGTCTCATTTAGCAAATTCCTCCGCTACTGTCTGAAGCATGAGGAAGTGTCTCAGTGTGAAAAAAACACTCCTCGCCCTCTCTCGTCCGCTGCCACCAATGATCTTGCAAAGGGGTAGGTTACCCAATCTCCAGCCGAGGTACTAGGCACCCAGCAGCCACCAACATGGAGGTGTGGAGTAGGAGTTGGTAGTGAAAGGCTATCGTGCGAACGCCTGCGCTCTCATATATTCGCATCACTACCCTTTGGCTGCCCTGATCATAGTAAAGGAAAAAAAGAACCTAATTTGAACAGTTGAATGAGAACTACGAAGGTCTACGGAGCTTTCATTTTGGTATTGGCCAATTGGCCATCTGCAAGAAAATGTACTGCGCTTTTAATAACATGCTTCAACATCGCATTGAAATTTTTCAAATTCAGTACAAAAATTGTCCAAATTTCGCTGAAACAGCTGTAAAATTTAATAGTTTGTCGGTCACATTTTTTTCTTTTGAAAGAACCCAATATTCTACCCTTTCCTTCTGATCGCCCAGCACTTAGCGCAACAATGCAGAACTGGCAGGATTAAGGTTTGATAGAGCATGCATTTTGTTTGTTCATACAATCAGGAGTTTTAAGCCCAATTTTCCGTACGTAAATTTATGCAATTCAAAGAAATTAAACAATTCGTTCCTATGACGTTTTCGTTTCAATTTTGTTAATGTTCCCGTTTTCACGTATAGCAATTACTTACCTTTAAGGAAGTTCGTTTCATTTTCAGGCATTTCTTTAAAGTTGGAAGTCATTTGACACCGCTTATGGAACAGCAATTTAATTTCTAACGCCCATTCAATTATGTATACTTAGTCACTTATTTTTGAACATTTAATGAACACTTAACACATAAAATTATATAAATATTACTTTCATTTTAAAAAGTTTAAGCGATAAGGGGAATAACATTAAATGTTCAACCAATCCCCCGCCACTATCACCTTACCACATCTACTTGTGCTTCAAATACCTTTCTCTAGTCTTTCTCCCGCATAAATTCAGGCGCTTCTACCGACTTTTTCTTAATCAAAATTAATCTTAACAAAGTGGCAAGTCAACGGCAAAAATAATATAAATAAATACTGACCCCCGCGGCCGCGACACAGACCGAATACTTCAAGGTATTGCTAATAGGAAATTACATTCATATTTCCCATCACCAAATGTTAGTTCCAGCAGTGGGTTCCAGTTCCATGCTTATGATTCTGCAGGCGCACATTCGATTTGCCTCAACGATGGCAAATTTCAAATTACTGCAACAATAATTCAATGTATACAATGAACGAGGCAGGAGTTGCGTAGTTGAAGTTGCATGCAGTTTCCTCATTTTGAGTGCGAATAAATGAGTTGAACTAATGGTAAAAAATGTTTTGGTTTTTCCAACAGAAGTTTGCTTTTCTCCTTACCATAGAATGACATAAATTAAAGAATTTTCTCACGTTTTGCATGAAGGTGCATATAGGTTCACAAAACCGTCTTTTTGGGTCATATCCAGTATTGCACTGGATTGGTTACTTGGTGACTTGAACGCGTGTAGCTTTCGGGTACTGAAACTGCTATTTTGCTGTTCTTATTTTTGTAATTCCGACCAGCATAAATTGGCATAGCAAAACCTGTCTTGCATTTCAGAAGTCAGAACATGTACCTAATTGAATTAAGTACATCACCATGTGTGACTTTAAATTATGAGGTGCGGTCTAGCTCTGGTATATGACTACCGACACTAAGTAACCGGAATGTACTGACTTTGGAACATACATAAATAACATATAACATTTTATATTGAAATCCAAGGATACAGTTAAACTTAATCTTAAGCGATAATTGTAAAGTATCGCAAATATTTTTATTTGAAAACTATTAACTCACTGCAGTTAGATCAATACTTTCTGATAACCTCTGTTCCAGTTCGTATATAAGCAGGAACAAATTGACTCTGAGAAATTCTCGTCCCAGTAGACAGGCAATTCATAGTCTAGTGAAAAAATTGAGTCAGAATATTCGCTGCTTGATGTTGACGTAGAGACACTTGATCATATGAGGCGACGTACGTTCTCGAATTGGGATCTGGACATGATGGAAGCGATGAAGCGCATTTTTGGTTAAACGGCATCGTCAATAAGCAAAATATGCGATACTGGACAGGTGAGAACCCTCATGTGCTTCATGAAACAGCACGTCATCCGCAAAAAGTCACTGTTTGGTGCGTGTTTTTTTTTGTCAATGAAAATGACCTTCACGTTAGGTTAGGTTAGGTTAGGTTAGGTTAGATTAAAGTGGCTGTCAGCGTAAGGCCAACACACTTAGACCAAAGTTAGGTCCATTGTGATACCACGGATCGAGGGGTTTCTCTCGCCACTAGTTAAACCATTTAGAGCTTCTTATGAAGCGCGATAGACTTCTAACGTCAGCTTTAGCCAAGTCATTAAGATAATTAAGCCAGAAATCTCCCAGATAAAGATTTCTTTTATGGGAGAGAGTATGGCATGGTGCAGAGAAGGTGAGGTATAGTCTCCTCCTCCTCGTCGTCGAAGCAACTTCTGCAGAAATCGTTTGAGTACACGCCAAGCCTCGATGCGTGCTTGCCTATCAGACAGTGCCCTGTATTGGCACCTATAGTGGAGATAATATGCAGTCGGTTTAGTGAGATCAGACTCTTAGAGCGTCGCAGGTCCAACTTTGTCCAGATGTGCTTAGTCGCTAGACACGTATTACTACTTTTCCAGTTTGCAGGTAGCGATTGGTATACCCAGAGAACCCTTTTCAGGTAAAAGAGGTAGTTTGGTTCCCTTTTTGGCGAGTTCATCAGCCCAGCAGTTTCCTGGAATATCTCTATGCCCCGGCAGCCAACAGAGGTGAATGTTAAACTGCTCCGCCATCTCCAACGGCAGTCGAGGGCTGCGATGGAATTTAAAGAGACTGAATCCACAGACTTGATCGCGGCTTGACTTTCCGAGAAGATACGGATGTCCTTTGTGGATATCACATTTCTCTTCAGCCACGTCAGGGCTTCTGTTATCGCCATAATTTCCGCCTGGAATACGCTACAATGATTAGGAAGACGGAAAGAGAGACTAAGATTTAGCCTTTCGGAGAAAACGCCACCACCAACGTTACTGTAAATGGTATTCGCCACAGAGACATATTGGAACATTATTTCTTTGAGCAATTGCATGAATTGGACATCAGTTATATGTGATTCCAACAAGACGGTGCCACAAGCCACACAGCGGGTGCAACAATCGAGTTATTGAAGTCTCAGTTCTGTGAACGTGTTATTTCGAGAAACGGAACCGTCTATTTGGCGCCTAAATCGTGTGATTTAAAGCCTCTAGACTTTTTTTTCTAGGGCTACATTAAATTATTGGTCTATGCCACATATCGACCGCTGCACTGTGGTAGACATATGAACAAAGTCGAATTCCATTCGTAAATGTTTTGATAGTAATTCAAGCCAACATATTTTATTTTGAGATATCTCAAGTAGTTTGCATTTAAAAAAAAAAAAAAAACAAGTTGTCAAGTCCTTAATAAAACACCCTTTACATCCATATCAGAATTCAGCCAAACAGTTGAAATTTTTTGAAAATCGAAGGCGATTTTTATCCCAGAAGTCATTGTCAGAAGGTGTTAAGAGGTTATTTGAAGTCTAGAAAGAATATCCCTTCCATCTTTCAATATTCTTTGTCACAACATATTCTTTGTAATGTTGATCATTTCAAGGATCTCGGGGTTTATTTCGATCCCAAACTGGGTTTTGTTAAGCATATCAATTTTATTTTTAATAAATCTAATTCTATGCTGGACTTCGTAAAAAGATGGGCGAAAGAATTTAATGACCCATACGTTACTATGTCATTGTACAATTGTTTTGTCCGTCCGATTCTAGAGTATGCTTCACAAGTTTGGACGCCGTTCTACAACATTCATTCAAATCGAATAGAGGTCATTCAACGTAAATTTATTCGATTTGCACTTAGAGGACTTCCATGGGATGATCCTTTTAACCTTCCTCCTTACAGTCAGCGTATTAAGCTTCTTCAAATGTTACCCCTTTCTCAACGAAGGCTTAATAGCGATATCATTTTTTTACAGCAGCTTATATCCGGTCAAATAGATGCACCTGACTTGCTGTCGTCTATTGGCTTTAATTTTCTTGGGGGTGCCCATAATTTACGTAGTGTTGATTTATTGTTTAGCCCCCTTCATAGAACGAATTATGGGAGGCATGAGCCTATTAGTCGCATGAGTAGAATCTATAGTCTTAATGATCATGTGATTGACGTGCATGTTAGTAAAATTAAGCTCAAATCTATTTTCCGTAATAATGCCTTAATGTCTTAAATTATTTGCATTGTGTCTGTGTTAGTATTTTATAGGTACATAATTTTTGTCTTTCTAATTGTTTGGACTTTGTGTTTGTCCTTACTAACACACAGCACTAAATGATGAGCCTGTGAGTGCACTTTTAGTGCCGGCAAATTTCTGCTCGTGATAGTTGCTTGCTTTAAGCACTCCACGACACAAAGCTGATAGTGTATTTAAAAAAAAAAATCTTGTACCTTAGATTTCTGGTCCCAGGGCAATATTAAACGATCCTTTCAACCTTTCAACCTTTCAAGATTTTTCAACTATGGCTATATTGTTCACTGTGAGTGTTGAGGCCTTAAACTCAATATTATTGCTTTTTACCAGCTCTGAGGATTTCAGTTCCAGAACTGGTTAGTGATATTTAAATATAGTTTCCTCAAGATCTGGCTACTTTAGTTCCACTTTAACGGCTACATTACAGAATTTTCTTTTACCTAATCTACTACCATACGGTCAACGAAAATGGTCAACGTGTTGACTCTCTGGCGTCAAAATTACTCGTCATCTGCCGCAGGTTACATAATTTTTTTTTCCAATCCACGAGAGAAAATGACACAAAACTGTATGTGTGACGATGAAAAACCAATGCAAAACCTAGGGTGCCTACAATACATCCCGATGCATTTATGAACTTGTGCAAGTGCAATTCGTTTACAGACTTGCCAGAGAGTTCTTCTAACTCCTGGAAGAAATGCCTTTCGAGGACGTTATTTATAATGCGCCAGATTGCAGGGCACAGAGGAAATGAGGGGTATCCTTCTTCACTTCCTCGTCCTCGCATCCTTCTCAGAGGTCATCTGTGTTGAGCCTCAATTTCCCTGCATGGTAGCCCTGCATATTGTGTCCGGTAATAACACACACCAGAGAGGACAAAGATTTTTTGTTCATTTGAAGGATTCTCTCGGTCTTTTGTTTGTTATATAGTGGCCACATTTTTCTGATTATAACACAGTAGTCGAGGGCACTCCACCTTTCGCAAGTTGCCACCAGTGTTTTATCCCCAATCATCTGTTAAAAGTAACAATTCAATTCAATTGATGACCCTTTGCTTGCTAGTTCATAGGCTCTTTCATTTCCTGTGACACCACTGTCCGGCGACCCAACAACTCTTCGCGACAGCGACTTCCATTTTGTCTCCGGAAATCGTTTGTATCGCCGCTTGGCTGTCAATGAAGAAGGTAATATCAGCCTGTGGTATTGCCATCATTGCAACCTGTTTAGCAGTTGTTGTCACCGCCAGAACCTCAGCTTGGAAGACGCTTTATGCATTAAATATTGCCTCATATAAGCATGGCGGTACACAACGGTACAAAAGATCTTTTAGGTCGAAGTATATAAGTTTATAAATCGCCTTGGCGAGCCAGAATTTAAAAAAAATATAAGCATGGCGATGTCATATTGATTAAGCGTTTGCCATCTCGCTTCCTTTTGGAACACCTATTTCAACGCTTACCAAGAAGTTGTATATTCAGGCCTTACTTATCTTCTTACAGGATAATTCGGCCAATATATAGCAATCAAGAAAAGACTTTCGCAAGAGGTAAAATTGTGAAAAATCTTTGGATGTTTCTAGCGTCTGGGATCCCTTGGTTAGTAGTCCAACGCACTAACCACTGACCCACCTTGCGTATGTTTTGATTTAGTAAAAATATAACTTCGATTGAAGATCGGTGAATTTGTCATTACCAATTCACTTCCAAGGCATCTTTTTCATTTTAATGGCGATGAGGGAATGATCAGGACTAAAGGGATCTTAAATCTCACACTCAACCGTAGCCCTACTGGTCCACCTGTGGGGTCCGACCTCATAAAATAACGGCAGGCCTCACGATTTTGAATCACTGACGTCATTCAAATGCTGATGTTGCCGCATACCACCAACCCCAACTTTGCACCTACCTAGCCTCCTAAATACAACACTGAGCCCAAGCAACGGGTAACAAATATTCATATTCAGCAGTCTCTCTTCTTTGATAAAATGCCAAAAACACAAAAAGGAATAGAAGTTAGCTGAGTATCTTCTTCACTTTGGAACACCTTTCTTTCCTCACATGTGAGCTTGACCATAAAGATATAAATGAGTGATCAGCATCAATATAGCTGCGCCTATCTTACTACTTCGTCTCCTAGACTTTGTTCAATTCATACTACCCAATTCCCAAAAACAAGTTATCCTACTTGTAGTGAAAACAATTTTATTGATGTTTTTTATGATCTAGTCAAATTCCAGTCCAATGAACCCATCCTTCACTACCACCCATCTCAGTGTCAAAGCCCAGCATGTGGCTAAAAGATTCATAACCACACACTGTGTGGTATACATCTTCATTAGGCAATGCGAGCGAATACATTTTTATTGGTAAATAATTTACTTACTGAGCATCGAAATGGAAAGTTAACGATTGCAAATCTCGGATGAGATTCAAATGAAAGTGAAAACTACTGAAAAATGAATAAATTGGTGTTTAACTGCGGAAAATCGATTGGTCGCGAACTGAGGACCAATGCGCTTGGTTGAGATTCAAAGCATACGCCTGTTTTGTGTTCCTATGATGACTGTCATTAATAATCGGAACGCTTGCGATTGCAATTGCAACAGTGTGAATACTCGAGGATATTGAGGCACATGTAGCACAAAATAGTATAATGTCGGTATCACATTTCTTAATTCATACTTTATTCAATCAATTAATTGGTATGCCCATTTATGTCTTCTTTATTCAATCTTTATTTCTTCTTTATTAGTTATTTTCTTTAAAAACTTAAATTAGTATGTTTACTTTTACTTAGAGCGTTCTTAAATACTTCTTCAATTGGAATTTCTCAAATCGGTGTTTTTTTTTTGTTTTTCGAATACTTCTTTGATCCTTCAAAAAATGGATTTGTTTTTAAGGCGTTTAATGGGTATTTATGTGATTCTTTAATACTTCTTTAAGCCTTCTAAAAATAGTATTTGTAATTGCGCCATTTGATACGATTATTATGCATGCTTCATTCTTTTATTGCGGTTTTCGTGCAAGATGGAAATCAAAATGTGTGAAAACAATTTATTAAATTTGTGGAAAAAAAAGAGATCAGGCCATTATCGCAGACCAACAGCAATTGCTGACATATGTAAAATTGACAATAAAAAACCATCAAGTGTTGTGACTGAAAAATTGTGAATGGATATGGCTGAAAAGAAATATTTTATTCTGAAATTAATGAATGCGATGAATCTGAAGAATATGTATTCGAAAATATCATTATGAATCAGTTGGAACTGTACCAGATCAATTTGACAAAGAAAAATTCATATCGGAAGTGGTTATTTGGACCATCCAAAATCGTGTGAACATCGTTCAACTAAAAGCGTCTCTTGAAATCTGGAACCAATACGTTCCACAGTTACCAAAGATCCGAGAGCGCTCCTTAAAACGCCTAGAATATTGAACATTTTCTATGATTCAAATGTAAAAAAAAGGTTAATATTGGTAGGTATTACGGTTTGAAAAAGTCTTTGGTCCGTACACTTGGGCAGTTGAATGAGCTTCCAGAACTATAACAGTTGAATATCAATGTTGATAGAGTACCAATATCAAGCTGGTTTTCGGGCTGGTTTTTCCAACGTTGATCATATTTTCGCGCTGACTAGCATCGCTAGAAAATATATTGAAAATAATAAGAAACTTTTGTGTGCTTTGTAGATTTTAAAGCAGCGTTTGATACAGTTAACAGGCAAGCTTTAATTTATAAACTGGCATCCCTTGGAGTGTCAAGAAAGTTCTTAATGTTGTATGCCAAATTTCTTTCGTCATCTTGCGCAGCTGTGTGGGATGGGTCGAACCTGTCCGAATGGTTTGAAACATCTGCAGGCGTCCCTCAGGGCTGCATATTAAGCCCAATTTTATTCGCGTTGTACATTGATGCAATATCTGATATTCTTCCGGGTGGCGTTAACTTTGCGGGCAATCACATAAAAGTACTTCTATACGCTGATGCCCTAGTGTTACTGGCGGAAAATCCTTCTTCTTTGCAACTGCAAATTAATAGATTGCAAACCAACTGTAAAACTTGGGATCTCCATATCAACGTCGCAAAAACCAAGGTCATGGTATTTGAGAACCGGCAGAGAAGACGTCCTGGGGTAGGAACTTGGCGCCTTAACAACGAACAAATTGAGGTAGTTCGTGAGTTCAAGTACCTGGGTGTTTTGTTGTCGTATAATCTAAACTCTAACAAGCATGCCAGAGAAAAAAGTATTGAAGCCAAACTGGCACTCCGAAGTTCTTCGCCAATCAAAACATTGACCTTTCTTCGAAGTATCAAGTGTTTAACGCCACAGTTAATACTTGTATGTGCTATGGTGTGCAGGCCTTTGGTGTGAGCCCCCTCGAAGAATTTGAGGCAGTCCAAAGATTCTTTTTCAAGCGTCTATTCCGGCTACCAAATGCGACTCCCACCTACGCTATTCATGTAGAGTCAGGTTTGCCTCCCATCTACGTGCGAAACTTGAAAGCTCATTCTGATTATTTAACCAGAGTGGTAATGAGAAGCGGGAATAATCTTTCCAAGACTATCTTAATAAGATTGCTACAAACCAATGCTTCTCCATTTAAGGATTGGAACCAGCTAGCGATATCTCTGGAACTGAATGTCTCCTTTACTTTAACTAATGTTAACGACTGGCAGAGGCTTTTTGCAATGATCATTGCTAAAGTGGATGACAAATTATACGATCAGCACCTAATTAGAGTATCTTCCTCAGCTTCAAGGTTAATCTATAGGAACCTAAACCATCATTTGCTATCTCACGAAAGTTATTTCAATATAAATTTTTCATCGAAAGTTATAAGCACCATTTTTAGAGCGAGAGCAGAATTAATAAATTTGAATTCCATGCCACACAGAACAGATCTTGAGGAAATGTGTAATCTTTGCAACATGAGAGTGCCTTAAAATATTCACCACTTCATTGCGGAATGCCCTATTTTACAAAAGATGACTATACTTCCGAGTAAGCAATCTGTCCGTAAATGGTCTGTACGATATACTAAACGGAGCTAGGGGGTGGCTTGTTTTGTACAAATACTGCAATAATGCTCTGTTATATCGTAATAGCTTTTAAAAGTCCAAGCTACAAGCCACTTTTGCCGTTCTTCTTAAGTTATTGCTTTAATAATCCAAAATTTTTCTTTATGTTTCAAATCATTTAAAATTGCTAATTATTTTTTTTGTGTTCTAAATCACTTCAAAATTATAAATCTTTATGTTGCAAATCATCAAAATTGTTTTAGACCCCCTCGCTGATCCATTCCATTCCTTTAATCTAGTTTTATACTTAGGTACCGATGTACAAATTGCATTTATTTTTTTTTGTTTTATTTTATATAAATATATTTTTTTTTTTTTTTATATATATAAATATATATTTTTTTTTTTTTTTCATCTTTTCTGTCGACTAATTGTTAAAGACATAACGAATTAATCTTTTATGCTTAAACCCAAAATCTTGTGTTGTAAATAAGTATTTCTTTCTTTTTCAATTTTCCTTTTCAATTTAACTTCTATGTAATAATTTCTTTAATATCTATGAAATGTCATTTCCGGCAGACGGCTATTTCTGCCATGCTCGTGTTCTCAATCTATTATCTAGAGTACCAATACCAAGCTGTTCTTGTGCATATTTCTGGCCAATTCTGTATAACATAACTGAAATGCCGGAAATTCCACATTCACTGATTTCAATATTCCACGGAAAGAGTAAGTGAAACAAATTGATTTATAAAATGGTTAAATATAATTCATTTGATCATCTGGACTCTAAGCTTGGAATTGTATCTTCGACAGTTTGTTAATGAATTACAAGATGTAATGGAAAATGGTTTGAAAATTAATAACAAAAGTGTTGAAATCAAAGTAAGATGTTTTCGATTGGATTCACTCTCAAGATCGCAGAAAAAAACGAGTTTATTTTGAAAATCTCCATAGATAGCATTTTTGACCTTTGGAAATGTAACCATTTTTTAGATGTAGCCTACCACTATTCAAAAAAATTCTGGCACAAATGCGTCGTGAAAGGAAAACATTCAGACATCTTAATACACACAATTTGTCGGAAGACGATGCGGAAAAGCGTACAAATCATGACTTTCCAAATGGATAATACCCAGAACATAGTTATTTAGAAACGCCTTGATTTACATAAGAAAATAAATAATAATTATTTCGAATTCAGCTTAACTTAACGAGCTTCCGACCCGTGAAGAGTCCCTGCCTGCGACACTGCAGCCTCACATCCTCTGCGATCCCGGGCACGCTGCTTGAAGTTCACCAGACTAAGCGCTCTGGCATCCGCGATGGCTTGGTCTTTAAACGGAGGTTCGGTCTTCCTTGCCTTCTAGAACCAGGGGGCTGGGAGTCGAAGATCCTCTTGGCTGGAGCATTATTTTCCATTTGTTTTAATTTTTACAGCAAAATTAATCAAATTAATTTTTTATTATATTATACATTTTCCCTCAAAAAAAGTGCGATTGTGTAAAATGTTGTACTCTCTTATCAATAGAAATTCAATGCTCTCAAATGAAAATAAAATAATTATCAATAAGGTAATTTTCCAGGCAATTCTGTTATACGGTTGCCAAGCATGGGGAAATTGTGCAATGTGCCATATTAAAAATTACAGACATCTCAAAACAAGTTGTCAAAAATGATGCTTAATTTACCGTGGTACCACTCAACGTTGGACATTGACGATAAAGCGAATGTTGAATTGATCTTAGATAGAAATCAAAGACTTAACTTACGTTTCCTAGACCGCTGTGAATTTGCTGACAATCCTCTTGTAAATAATTTAAATACCTTGTATTGGAGATTTACGCTATTATTTCTTCCATTTTGTGTTTATTCGTTGCTTGTATAACTATATTAACTTATTTGTATATTAAATCATTAATTATTGATTTATTTATTTTTTTAACTATTTATTTATTTATTTGCCTATTTATTTATTTATTTACCTATATATTTCTTTATTTACCAGATTTTTTATTTATTGTTTTTCCTTTTTATTTATTCATTTATTTATTTATTTATAATATTGATTTAGTTATCTATTTGTTTATTTTAATTTATTTATATCTGTGATAATTCTCTTCTTTATTTATTAACCTAATCGATTTTTTATTTACTTATTTATTTACATATTTACTTTTTCATTTATTAGTATATTGATTTACTTATTTATTTATTTATCTATTTTAATTTATTTATATCTGTGATCATTTTAATAATAAGTTTTTAATTAGAACCTGATTTGGCGACTTTCCTTGGTCAAAAATTGCTTCATAAATTTATTAAATATCAATATCTGTTATGTATTACGTTTTTTTTTTCTTTTTTTTTAATTGGAGTTTTTTTCGTATTTTCCTTTAGTATTGTATAATTTTTCGTTTTTCCAATTTAAATCACTAATGTTATGTAGATAATATTTCAGAAGAAAGATACAAATTAACATATCTCTGTATACTGTAAAATGTCAAAATTATTACAAAAGAACAAATTTGGAAAACGAGAAATAAATTGTTGCTCCAGGCTCTCTATCGCATCTAAAAACTGTTGAGAAGAGCGTGTTAAATGCGCACCTTGATATTTTTTGAAATCTGTGAATATGGAGGAAACACTAGGTTTCTGACTTAATTTCAGCTCACACTTGTTTTTTTGATGTTTTTTTTTTCTTAAATGTAGCCTGCAAAATAATAAAACGCATTTTCGCTACCGAAATCAACAGTTTTAAATTCAGATTCGGTTTTGAAAATGTTTTTCACATCGTCATTCTTTTGGGTGATTGTAACTGCATTTTAACGTCAGGATGCTATAAATTTACAGTTGGCTCGCTGTTTCCATGGGTTATATCCTCCATGTACTTTGTTGAAAATGATCTTTTAAATGAACAAATGAATTGAAATCAGTAACTTGTTATTTTATAATATAATAAAATAAACAATCTTTTATTCTTTTTGTTAAATTTTTTTTTTTTAGTTGAATAAGAAATTGACTGAAGACACGTTAAATAAACCTTTAGTCTGAAAAATTAGTATTGTTAAATAAACTTGCTTAAAACGATGTAAACGTTATTTTTTTTTTTATTTAATTTCAAAATTTCTTTTTACTGGTAAAAATGATCTTAACAGCTACAGCAATTAAAACTTTACTGAACGAATACACATTTTTGGCATGCGTCGCTACTGTTAATGCACATTATTCGGCGAATTGGAAGGTAGCTGTGGTACACCCTATCCCGAAAAAGGGCAAAGATGGGACGAACCCTGCCAATCTCCGGTCGATTAGTTTGCTTCCGAATATTAGCAAGGTCTTTGCAAAGGTTGTCAAAAGAGCCCTGTTGAAGTGGGTCGAGGACAATAACATTACTCCGGACAACCAGTTTGGTTTCAGGCAGGGGCATGACACTATTCATGCCGCGTCGAAACTGGTTTCCGACATTCAGTGGAATAAATGCAGGAACCAATGCACGGGTGCTTGTCTGGTTGATTTTGAGAAGGCTTTCGACACCGTTTAGTTACAGGGAGTTTTCTACAAGTAAACCTTTGCTTTATGTAATTTATAATATGCTTATGGAAAAGAGGTTCGTTGTCAAATGTGGCAACGTGACTTCGAGCAGAGTCTTTGAAATTAAAAACGGTATACAGAGGGCGGTGAATTCTCCTATCCTGTTTAACATTTACACGAGTGATATGGTGGGTTCAATCAGACACGCTATAGCGTATGATGGTGGCATACAGATCAGGTTGTAAAATCGAGGTGCCTAACATTCTTTTGCAGCGTGACTTCGATCAAATTAAGGGATATTGCGACGACTGGAAGTTGAAAATCAACTTTCAGAAGACGGAAACAATCTTGTTCGGAACACCATTGGCTGGGGCCTCTAGAGATACCAGAAAAAACTGGAAGAAATTGGCCATTATTGAACAAAATGGGCAGCCATTGGTAGTGAGAAGCGTAGTTAGATATCTGGGTATCTGGCTTGACCAGTATCTATATTTCGATATATATAGTTGCTTGTAGTGCTGGAGCCAAGAAGGCTTATGCTCTGACAAGGAGACTGTTTCATAGCAGTCAACTTGACTGTAGAGTGAAGGTCATTTGCTACGTGGCTCTTATAAGGCCGATCATCGCTTATGGTTGTCCATTGTGGTGGAATATAGCGCCTAGTTATATGGAAAAGATTCGGGTTTTGGAAAGACAATGTCTTAGGGCCTGTCTCCAGTTGTTCCGAACGCCTGAATCCAACTATATAAAATACTATTCCAACAAGGTCCTATATGGGGCTCAGTTGAATAGGATTGACAATTTCCTTATTAAGGTGGCTTAAAGGCACCTTGCAAGGGCGATAGCCAGCGACAGTAGTCTGATCTTTGGGGCTTACTAACCAAATGAAATGTACAGAGTATGCTCCGGTCTAGCTTCATCCCACCGGAGGCATTTATCCATATTGATGCGAGAGGGCTGGTACAGACGAGGGATGGTATCCCGGTATTATACCACCGCTACCGCAGCGCGAGAGATAAACAGCTCATCCGCGGCGGGGACATCGCTAATGCTTATCAGCTCCTCCGTTTTAGTACTGCAATAGCGGAGAGGGATAAATTCGATACGGAAAAGCAATTCTTCGAATTTTGGTGGCTTTTTGAGGGGGAGGGGTCAACATGCCCTCCCAAGACGGTGCGTTACTCTAGGTAACATCCTCTTAGTTTATAAGTTAGCTAGGACGTTTCTGTGACAGGCCGGGCTCGCCAACTTGTGGTGGTGCTTCCGCAGGGTGACTGACGCTGTACGACTTCAGTCGGCTTACGTCGGCGCTTGTGCCCGTTGCCAGGTGCTCGGAAAGCTATTGGGATTTTGACCACTTGTTGCGTTAGCAACGAGATAAAATACATAATGGAAATAAATAATAAAAAGCAAAGTAAACTAAAGGAAGCGACGAATTGAATTTTATACACGGTTACAACTATTTATTGATTTTTCTTAAGAAATAACATGCCTCTTAAAGAAGGAGTAAAGAAGTATTTAAGACGACTTTGAAGGGCAAAGGAAATTAAATACCTATTTAAGAAACAGTAAGGAAGAATTTAAGAAGAATGTAAGAATGTAATTTCCGATTTAAATTGATTTTCAGAATCAATTTAGCTTCTTAATTCTTTCTATCAGACCGCCCACTTGCGCCCTTTCTATACTTAATATGAACTGAAATACTTTTTTAAAGAAGAATGCAAAGAACGTTCCAGAATCCTTCTTTAAGTAATTTTGTGCTACTTCTGGGGTCTGTTATGAATGATGAGGTTCATTGACCCGTCCGATGGAATGATTGTGGCAAATATTGTAACTGAGATGTTTTCAGGTATTTCCACCATAAATGACACTTTGTTTGCTTTTCCGAAGGCAGCTACTATACCAAATCATTTAAATTTTATGCAAGCAACCTCATCTTTTTAAGATTCAAACGCCTGTAGAACCCCTCCAATTAATTGAGGAAACAAACTGACAACACATCAATTGCATAAGCCAGAACTTTCATTTTCACTTTCTTAACTCACTAAGGTCCTCTTCTAAGCACGTTCCCCAAAAAGCCGCATTACAAACGAAACGAAATGATGAACAAAAAAATTCACTTTCATTCGACAATCGCGATGGATTTTTCTTGAGAAGCAGAAAATAAACAAAAACTAAAACCACAATAATCAAACACATCGCCTGGAGCATGCGAAACTTTGGTATATCTTTTATTTTTCTTAATTAACTCGAAGCGCATTGGAGATGCTGTAGGATGACGATGAGGTGTTTTCATTACTCAGGTTCATTTATCAATCGCATCTTCAAAGACACTTGTAACCTGCCAGTGCTGACGATGATGGGTAAATAAAAAAGAAAATGAATTGATTTTGGTGGTGTGGTTGAAAAATATCCAAGAGGTGTGCCTTGTGCAGTGTTTTCTAAGAGTTTTAGATTATCTATATAGTAGGATACATTTTAAAACAATTTAGAAATACCTGTTACGTCTGCGCGTGATCAGAAACTTGAGTTTTTGTTTGGTTTTATAATTGGTTCGTGATCTACAACTCTTCTCTTTCTATTTCGACATCTCTTTGGATTGTGTGTACAATTTTGGGATCTTTGTGAAAAATTCATATTTGACAGCTTGTCTTTTGTGTTAAAATATGTAAGGCATTTTTTTCTCAAACAAACTCAACAAGTCGAAAAATATTTTTGTTTGAAATATTTTGAAAAATAATTTGTCATGGAAGTTCAAGTACAGCCTTCCTTATCATTCTTGTTTTTACTCTCCTTGTGGGATGAACAGTCCATTCGCTTGTATCAGCTACCAAGTCCAGGATTCTGGGTGTGTAGGCGCTCTAACACATCCGCTATCTTCCTAAGTTTCCCTGGAATCTAGCAGATGACGCATATTTTTGTCGGTGGTCTGATAACCTTAAAAGTTGTTCTGCTATCCATATAACAGTTTGCTGTGTTGAGCACTTAGTCGTAAGGGTTCCGTTGGTCAGTTGAGAATCCTCGACTTGAATTCATTCATTAGTTACCTTTGCTAGCTCTCACAGATGATCTTAACAGTTTTTGCTCTCGGCGTCGGTTATGCTGTTGTCTGGCAGTTCTCCTGATGAGAATCACTAGAGAGGAGGTAGCGGCTTTCTTAAAGTATACCGTGTTTTTGTTGTGAACCAGAATTTGTGCAGTTAGAGGTGTTCTATTGGAAGATCAGGCAGAGATTGCGCACGCCATTCCACCGACGGAGTGCTCGAAGAATGTTCCCTCCGTTTTTTCCTGTTCGAGCCATTGGAAGGGGAGGCAGCGTTGATTTCAGTTAACTGTTTGGTTTCGGTTGGGGTAAACTCTGCCGACCTGCACTACCCCTATCCGTCGCCGCCGAGGTGCATGCCGCATATGCAGCCCGTTCCAAATGTTCGGCTTACCGGGCCTCATAAGCAACATCGCACCTATCAGCTGTATTTCTATTGGACAGGAGATTAAGCGCATCAGCTTTAACCTCTCCGCTCCTTTCTCCGTTTTGTGGGCCCTATCTGCCGAACCATTCTACATTCTTAGTCTTAAGTCTTAGTTTTTATTTAAATATTTAGCTTGAACTAAGCCAAATTACCAGGGGCCCTTGCTCTCACCAAATTAATATTTAAAAACCTATCGCCAATGAGTTTTTGGTGCACCAAACTCGGGAGCTTATAAAAGCACTATAAACTGTATCCAGATCACAAGATGTGAAATATTTCTTGCATCGAACTATTTTTTGCAAGCCTAGACATTTCGCAGCGTTTATGTTAGTTGGAGGAGGTTTTAGGTTATCATTAACACACATGCCGAAAAGCGAAAGCCTTTGGATAAGAAGTAGCAGATGGGAGATCAATTAAAAAAATTAGAGCAAAGGGACGTCTTTTTCCGACGAGCTGCATAAACAATTACATCTTATCAACAAGACCTCTAACGAAGACGATAGATGATTATCCGAATTGATATAAACAAACGACTTTGGACTTTTTGGTTTTTCTCAGATTGGTTGGCTCTATATGACTAGTTATCGGTCTTGGTTAACCCTGATAACTTTCTTAAAGCTCGAATCACACCATACTCCCACCTTTTGTTTGATAATCATCATCCATTTAGCGATAATAGATTTCATAGCTATGTGAATTATATATGTTTGCCATCATATTAACAGCATAGATAAGCCTTGATCCAAATATCGCGTTTAAGAAAATGGCGGTAATTGGAAATGTGTGCGTTATGCCTCGTTAAGACTGTTTTCTAAAGAGACGGATATGCCAGTGGCAGTACAATTTATATGAACTGTTCACATTTAGACGGATCCGAGAAAAATAACGGATTAGAGTTTTTAAGCGGACGTTTTGTTACTGCGAAACGCTCGGACCGGATATAGTGTGAATGAACCCGCCGACGAGATGGCACCGATGTGCCCCCCTCCAACCCCGCGGATTACCCCGAAGATATCGTTTTGGCGTCTGCGCTCGTGCGTAAACGGATGCCGATTCATGTGCGTTAATCTCGCTGGTTGAAAATAGAGCTGTCTAGTGGGAACGACGAATAGTATTTGAATTAACATTTTTTCATTTATTGCAAAAACTAACTTTTAAAGAATGGCTAAAAGCTGTTTTTTTCTTTAACAGCGAAGTTATGATCAGGGACCAGAACCCTCAGACTGTACTGCCTTTCTATTGGTCAGCCTGTCATGTAACTTATTCAATCTTGTTCTGGAGCAGATAGTGCGTAGGACGAGGTATCAAAACGTAAGGCACTATCTTCAACAGATCCGTTCATTTACTGGGATACGCGGACAATATCGACATCACCGGCAGACCTCAGCGTTCTGTGTAAGAGACTTTCATGGCGATTGAAGAACAGGCAAAATTAATTGGCCTTGAAGTCAACGAGGACAAAACGAAGTACTTACTCTCAACAAATAAACTAACATCTGTCCACCGACTAGGACAAAACATCACTGTTTGTAGCAGTAACTTCGAAGTAGTAAGGGAGTTCACCTACCTCGGAGTAAACATCAACTCCACAAATGGCATCTTAGTGGAGATCCAACGGAGAAATACGGCGAAACGAATGGGTTCAAAACTCCTAACTCGGAAGACCAAGTATAAGCTCTACAAAACACTGATACTGTCAGTTCTGCTTTACGGCGCCGGGTGCTGGACGATAAGCAGGAAAAGCGAGCGAATGTTGGGTTCTTTCGAAAGAAAGGTAGGGGAAGGTAGTGTACCTCGGTCCGGATTTCAGTTTTTTGCCAATATTTTATGTGTCGTTTTTATACCCTATTCTAGGGGTATATTAATTTTGACGCATAGTTTGTAACATACCTTAATATTGCCCGTAGACCCCTAAAAGTTACTATATTTATGATCAGCATCGATAGTAATGTCGATCTAGCCATGTCCGTCCGTCCGTCCGTCGGCAAAAATTAGGCCTTTAAACAGGACCTAGAGAGCTGAAATTTTAACCATATACTCTCTAGGGTCCCGAAATAATCAAGTTTACGAATTTTCGAAATCCGCCCACAGACACGCCCACAAACTCAAAAAAACAAAATTTTGGAAAAAATCGAATTTTGAGCTAGAAAGCTGAAATTTTTTATATATGATCTATGACTCCTATAACTGCTCGGGATAAAAATTTTTCAAAATCCGCCAACTGACACGCCCACAAATAAATAAAACAATTTTTTTGAAAATAAAGAGTTTGAGCTGAAATATATAATAATACTCTCTATGGGCCCTTTATGCTCATGTGTAAATATTTTCAAAATCCGCCCACTGGCACGCCCACAATTATTATTTTTTTTTTTTTTTAAATTCAAAGTGAGCTAGGGAGCTGAAATTTATAATATATACTCTCTAGGGTCCCTTTATGCTCATGTGTTAATTTTTTTTTAAATCCGCCTACTGACACGCCCACAATTAAATAAAACAATTTTATTGAAACACCCAAGTTTGAGCTAGGGAGCGTTTTTTTTTTGATAAAATCCTTTAAATGTTATCTAACAAAATATGTAGAGAGTTCTTAACAATTCAACCATACTTAGACTTTTGTCACGCCCACTTATGAGGGATAGGAATAAGAATAGGGTATCCAACAGTTCGCCCAAGCGGACTGTAGCCCGTCCCTATGTTTTTTTTTTTTTGAAAATTCAAAGTGAGCTAGGGAGCTGAAGTTTATAATATATACTCTCTAGGGGCCCTTTATGCTCATGTGTTAATTTTTTTTAAATCCGCCTGCTGACACGCCCACAATTAAATAAAACAATTTTATTGAAACACCCAAGTTTGAGCTAGGGAGCGTTTTTTTGATAAAATCCTTTAAATGTTATATAACAAAATATGTAGAGCGTTCTTAACAATTCAACCATACTTAGACTTTTGTCACGCCCACTTATGAGGGATAGTAATAAGAATAGGGTATCCAACAGTTCGCCCAAGCGGACTGTAGCCCGTCCCTATGTTTTTCTTTAGTTTTTCTATTTTTTTTGTTACCACCTGAAGTCTTTTCTATGATATGGCGAAACTACCAAAAGGATATTTCTTACCATTCCTTAGAAAACTTAACTTTTATATGCTAACCTCAAACGGTGCAAGGTACAAGACGTTGTTGTACCTTGGTCCACGGAGTATTGTACCTTGGACCGAAAATATTATTAAAAGTTTTCCTATAGTTTAAAGGTGAAAACTTTAATTTATTTCACTAAAAAGTAAAAATGGTACCATTCTTTATTTATTACAAAAAAAAACAGCAAAAAAACAAACCATTATCTAAGTATTTGTGCTTGATTAAAAAAAATTAGTTCAAATAATAGTATTAAATAAAAAAAAACTCTTTTACTAAAAAAAAAACTTAACTTAACAAAGGACTTCAATATTATTTAAAAACTTACTTTAAGCGAACAACATAAAAGAAAAACAAATTTATCACTTCAATATTATTTAAAAATGTTCATTAGGAGAAACCAATGATCCAAGGTAAACGCGCTATGATAGGTCCAAGGTACACTTACACCACTTTAGCCAAACAAATTAGATTTTAACGTAGTATTCAAACCATATACGAACGACAATGTGTTCCTACCAAAAGATTATTAATACACTTACCGAAATCGACTAGAATAGCGGAAAATAGACAAAAGACTAAGCACTACATAACTTCAGAAAAGAGATAAAAAAAATACTTTTTTCACTGAAAACTATGTTTTTTTTTCTTCTGCCGTCTCGTTCAGCTGTGCCTTCAAAAAGAAACTGAGAAGACAAATGAACAGAAGATCAACATTTCACAGAAGGACCGGTTTTTGCGTGCTTTCTATTTTTCTGGATATTGGCACTCGGACCAAGGTACACAACCTTCCCCTACTCGGTCAAATATTTTTTCCTCTGTGCGAGGAGGGCGAATGGAGGAGAAGATATAACCGCGAACTCTATGAGCTGTACCAAGATGTGGATGTATTCCAAAGAGCTAAAATACGTCGCCTACATTGGCTCGGCCATATCGAGCGAATGAACAATAATGCTCCAGCGAAGTGGATCTTCGACTCATACCAAGCATGTTCGAGACAACAAGAAAGACCGAACCTCCGTTTTAAAGACGAAGCCATCGCGGATGCCAGTGCTTGGTCTGGGCAACTGGAAGTAGCGTGTCTCAGGCAGAGACTCCACGAGTCGGAAACTCGTTAACTACTTATCCGCCTTGTTTAAACTCAATAAACAAAGGCAGGTCTTTGGGTTTCGGATCACTTTTTCACCGAGGCAAATTAAATATGGCATTTATATGGCATTTTCAAAGATTTCATTTAAGGGAAATTAAGAGCCTCTATAGAGTTCGACTATCTCATAAAGTTCATTTGTGAAGAAAAGATTAATGAACGGGCACCTCGCACTTCATTAGTTTACCGTATCAAAGAACATAACGACATCATATTTTATACCTTTACTCATTGTCTTGACACCAAGAATCTAAATTACTATTACTTGTTTGATCTAACTGTGATTGCATTAAAATCTACTACATCTACTTTTATTCGACTTAAATTATGTTTCGTGATTCATCGTTTATTAGACTTGTTATCTGGAAGATTAAAACAATTGTTTAAATGAGTTTGCACAGCAATGATAACCCCATATTTAGATAGCCAAATTTAAGATGATATACGCGGTTGTTTTTATTCTGGTCACGTAAACGATCTTTAAGTTAATGTAATGAGAAGATACCTTTTTGTATCTAACTCCACCATATCATTTTGTCATACCTATAAATAGCTGCACAAGTACACTTTGCACTAATCAATGCAATACATACACCTATGACGTAACTATAGTCGAGCAAGGAAATCCACAATATGATCGTGCAAGTTGTTCAACCATAAAACTGATCATTTGGGATAGTTTCCATATTAATGGTGAACGCTTTTGGATTGGTCTACCAAAAAGTACAGAACGTATCTAATGCAAAATTTCTTATAAAACTGTTCAACTTAATAAATGCGAATTTCGAAATCTGGTCTGGAAAAACAAATTATAGCCAAATTTCATGGTCTGGTTCGGGGGGAATAAACTGTTGCATATTTTATTTGACTTGGTTCGATGCATTCAATATTACTAAGGCCATTTAAATTTGTGAAGATAGGATTATGTTGTTGTGCTGCCTTTGGTGTTGAGTGACGATGCAAACATAGATTTGTTTGTCATTATTCATTTAATTTTAGGGATACATTCATCAGTTTTATTTCAAGATTTTATAATGGGTCGAATTTGCATATGCAATAGAGACCAGACGTGGCATCTTTATCTCCCTAGGTATACGAACCTTCCACTACTCGCGAAGAGTCTGCCTGAGAAACTGCAGCTTTCTATCCTCTGGGATCTCTGCGGACGTAACCGTAAGCATTAGTTACGAAAATAATTATTAAACTTAAAGGCGACCTCTCTATTGGCCCGGACGGTTAGCCTGCAAATCGTCTTAAAAAAATGTATAAATCATCTGGGGCCTTCCTAAGTTGCCTTATTTCGTTAATCCTCAAAAACTGTATTCTCCCCTTCCTGTGGAATGAAGCTTTCTCATTCCTACTCACATGAAGGGAACTTAAACGATTTGTGCAATTATAAGCCCATTGCTAAACTTTCATGTATAAGCTATTCGAAAGCATCATTTATCGGGAAATGCTCCCTCACTTAAGTGCTTATTAATCAATCAGGGTAAATAAACCTTCACCAACTCAACGAGTTCGTCTGAAGAATATTCTGTGCAATAGAAGAAGTAAACGAAATTGATGCTATTGCCACAGATTTCAGAAAGGGAATTGACGAAATTTCTCACCTGTTTTCCTAAAATTTTAAATGCTTGGCTTTCATCCCAGACTTGTCAAATGTATCAAATCATACCTGGATGATCGGCATTACAGACCAATTTTTAGATCCTCTTTATCTGACCCAGTTAAAGCATCATCAGGGATTCCTCAAGGAAGTCATCTTGGACCGATCATCTTTATCCGTACAATAAATGATATCAACATGTTGATAAAGAATTTAGATATATCAGCCTTCGCCGACGATATGAGAAGTTCTAAAATTATTTCATTGCCCTCGGCAGCATGCAAGACGACCTAATCAAGTTTTCAGATTGGTGTAAAAATAACTGGATCTTAATGTCAGCAAATCCCAAAACAATATCATACTCGTCAAACGACTTCCTCAGCCTTCGAGAACCTACTTCATTTGTGATGAGTTAGTCCCTTGAACAACCAAAGCTCGTAATTTAGGATTGCTATGCGATATTGAATTTAACTTCCATCCCCATATTGATAACATAATCTGCTTCTTCCTTTAATGGCGGTGAGGCTATGATCAGGACTAAAGTGATCATAACCCTCCCACTTAACTGCATCCCTCAATTGATATAATCAATAGAAGTGCGCTAATTTACAAATTAGCAGCTCTAGGTTTGTCTACTAAGTTTTTGAGACTTTACCAACAGTTTGTTTCCAATACTTCGGCTACTAACTTTTTTAAGGCTGAAACGGGTGTTCCGCAAAGATGCATCTTAAATCCAATCCTTTTTGCACTGTTCATAGATGATATATGTGAACAATTGCAAGTTGGCGGTAGGTATACAGTATGGAGATCTGTCGCTAAAGGTATTATTGTATGCAGATGACCTAGTAATTCTCACAGATAACCCTGCGACATTGCAACTTATGATCAACAAACTGAAGCGATACTGCGACCTGTGGAATCTGCAAATCAACATATCAAAGTCCAAAATTATGGTCTTTGAATCAACATCTTGAAGGAGCCTACGTAAACATTGGACTTTAGAAAGGGAACCAATAGAGGTAGTTCAGCAATTTAAATATTTGGGTTTTCTCTTGTCACACAACCTTGACTTACGTCCACATGTAAGAGAGAAATGTTCTACCTACTGCAAAAACGGCTATCAATCATATGTGGAGTAGCTTTCTTTCCAAAAAAAATATTTGAACCCCTCTTCCAAATTTAAAGTCTTTGAGGCTGCAGTCAACTCGTGCCTTTGCTATTCTAACCAAGTTTTTAGTTTCAAGTATCTGGAGGACTTTGAAGCTGTTCAGAAATTTGATATTAAACTAATTTTCAAACTGCCCCTGTCAACCCCTATCTATGCAATTCATGTGGAGTCTGGTTTACCTCAGATTTACATTAGGAACCTCGAGGCCAACGCAGATTACTTGTCCGCAGTTTTGCAGAGATCAGACAGCAATTTGCAGAAGCAGGTTATGTTGTTTGCGTTTCGATGCAAATTAACCCCATTTAAAGGTGTATTGCTAGAGTGGACAAGAGTTTCTACCAGCAATGCTTAAACAGGGCGCTCACATCACCATCCAGAAATATTTATAAATGTCTTGATCATGCCTTAGGTGCTGGCAACTATTTTAACGACAGTCTCTCAGGCAATGAAATAAGCATGATTTTTAAAGCCAGATCCGAAATTTGAGGTCTCGACTATGTCCCGCATAAAAGATCTTCGAGGAATTAGCAGCCTTTGTAATATAAATGAGATGGAAGATGTATTCTATTTTCTGGCAATATGCGCCATATTACTTGAACTACGTGTTCTTTACTTCTCTAAGAGTGATCTTACTAGAAAAGAAGCTATATCAATATTGAATGGTGCCTTTTTTGCATACCCTATTCTAAGGGTAAATTAATTTTGACGCATAGTTTGTAACATACCCGTACGACCCCTAAAAGTTACTATATTTATGATCAGCATCGATAGTAATGTCGATCTAGCCATGTCCGTCCGTCCGTCCGTCTGTCGGCAAAAATTAGGCCTTTAAACTGGGCCTAGAGAGCTGAAATTTTAACCATATACTCTCTAGGGTCCCGAAATAATCAAGTTTACGAATTTTTGAAATCCGCCCACAAACTCAAAAAAAAACAAATTTTTGGAAAAAATCGAATTTTGAGTTAGAAAGCTGAATTTTTTTATATGTGATCTATGACTCCTAAAACTGCCCGGGAGATAAAATTTTCAAAATCCGCCCACTGACACGCCCACAATTAAATAAAAGAATTTTATTGAAAACCCAAAATTTGAGCTAGGGAGCGTTTTTTTTTGATAAAATTCTTTAAATGTTATATAACAATATATGTAGAGCGTTCTTAACAATTCAACCATACTTAGACTTTTGTCACGCCCACTTATGAGGGATAGGAATAAGAATAGGTTATTCAACAGCTCCCCCAAGCGGACTGTAGCCCGTCCCTATGTTTTTTTTTTTATAATTTGCTTACGCTAAAGGGGTTCTTTTCTGTTGTTACAGTACCCTTATAGTGCTAAGAACATAGCTTAAGAATTTGTGTAACAGCAAGCAGCACCTGGCATTATCGTATTTTATTGCATGCTTGTCGGTGCTAGTTACTATTAGAAAGAAAAGTGAGATAGGAAAGAAGTGTTTGGGTGCAGTTGTAGGGTTTTTCTCCACGGCCTATGATTGAAGTCTACTTTTCAAATATTACAATCCCGCCTTAGCCTATCGTAATAGTTTCGTGGAATAATTTGTGGCCAAACATAAATGTGAAATTAGTATTTTTCAAAAATTCTGCTACGTAATGTGCTAGTTTTTCTTTTTTTTCAACCTTTTTTTTAAGATCTTATACATTTATGTATTAAAATGTATTAAAACTATATTTTATTAAATATGGAAATTACTAGCTGTCCCGTGGTCGCCTTGCTTCGCCAGTCTGCCACTCCTCAAATTTAAAACAAAATACTTGCTGATAAGAACTGATAAAGAAAACGTCGAGAGTGTCCCTACTCATTATATGGATATACTCTGAGTGTGACTCCGTCTCAATCTCCTTTACATTTCATACCCTATCTTTCTCAATCCCATGGCCATGCGCCATAAAAAAACAACACAAACTGCAAAAGGTGCATAAAAAAAAAGAAAGAAAAAGCACATTGCACAAAAGGTACAGGTAGAGAAACAGATTTGTGCCGCACACACAAACTCATTTTCCTCCACTGAACGCTGGGAGAATCCAACGATCAACGAAATTCAATCGAACATTTTACTTTTTTGAATTGTATAAAATTTATAGTTTAATGCTTATTGTTCAACTTCAGGATAACCTACAAAGATGATTTATATCTTAAAATCTTTGTACATATTTGAACTTTATATTAAAAAAAATCCTATTTCATTTGGATGAGTAATTCCAAAGCTAGGAGCTAGAAAGCATTCGAGAGTTACAACTTTTCTTAGATATCAGCTTAGATCTCCGCTTCTGGACAGCGGATGAAGCATTTTCCCGCGGTAAAAAGTAGTCTATGTCCATTCTCAGGCTCTAGACTATCTGTGTACCAAATTTCGGTTCAGTAGTTTTGGCGTTAAAGCGAGACAGACAGACAGACAGACAGAATTACTTTCGCATTTATAATATTGGTATGGATTGTAATTTATAAAAAAAGGTACTGTAATTAGCTTGTCTATTTCAAATATAGATTAAAGTCAATCAATGGCAGACGGCTTTTAGCTAACGCTTTTCTTTTTCTTTAACATAATTTAATAATTGTCATTATAAGTCTAAATAAAGAATTTGGGTGTTCATAAATGTCTGCTTAACTAAGACCTGCGTTTTCATAAAGTCAGATTTTTGATCGAACAGCAGACGATATTCATAAACGTCATAAATGTCATCAGCGTCTTGCAGATTGTGCAATGTGCATCCATATTTTTTTGACTGCAGAAAGCGCGGGAGGTAAAAACAAAAATTTAAATTGCGAAAAATGTTAGTTTTATTGGCAATATTTTAATAATTTTTTATTTACAACCAAATTTAATTTTTTTAAGGGAAGAAGAAGCTGCGGAGTGGAATATGGCGAAAACAAAGCTATTAATTCAAAAAAGAATTCTGAAAAAAAAAAAAAATATTTCTTTGTGGAGGACGGTGCTATATGAAATGAAAAAAGTTGATCCATTCTTCTCGTTTGATGTCTTGGATATCAAAAAATCTGACGTTTATGAACATTCAGTGACTACTTAAAATTGTACTTAAGCAGGCCTGCTCACGTTCTGCAGAATAAGTGTGTTCAATAATGCAACAAAGAAGAAAGACGATTGTACTAACACAGATTTTCGACGTTTATGAAAACACCCTTTAGATAAAGTTTAATCTAATCTAACTGAATCCCTACTGGTCCATCTGTGAGTTTCACCGGCTATGACAACTTAATAAAGCCACGCTAAATCAACGTTAGGCGTTATGAAACGTTGGGCGAAAGGACTCTACAACTCCAACATTTGTTAGGGCGCTTCTTGAGTATGCTAGCCAAGTAGGGTCACCTTACCAACCAATCCACATCCAAAGCATTGAATTGGTTCAGGGAAGGGATTCATTCGTTTTACCCTTCGTGATTGGCTGGATCAACCCATGTATACTTTTTTTTATTGGAAGGAAATCCAAATCCCAGAGCACTAACACTGGGTAACGGTCCATTGTACTACCAGGCAGAAATCATCTTTTTGGTGTCGAGGTTGGAGAAACAAGGTATTATTCATTCCTCTCTTTTAATGGGTGGCGTATTTTGTTGTTGCCCACGGGGATTGAACCTGCATCACACGGGTAATAAGCCACCAACCATTACACTTACCAGCTGGTATTGTGTTATTTTCTATCAAAGTGATGATCTGAATCAAATTGTTAAAATCTGTACGTAAAGCTTTAATCTGACTATTAGTAGCGCAGTTAATATTAATAGCATTTGATAAAACCCAAAGACAACAAATAAATTCGAACAAGCTTTTTGAAAGTAAAAACAAGAAACCAGAAAGAAACAAGTTAGTTGTGAGCGTCAGAAATACTTTTACATTAAATGTACGCCAAGGCTAAAAAAAAACATAAAATCTGTAATGGGGGATTTCTTCCCGCAGTACTAGATCAAATACCGGTATTCGACCAAAAGTGGGTACCCAAATCGGTACCAGGTAATTTTTCATCAACTACTAAGGCGTTTGCCCACCCAATTTGGAGCCGAATATTAGTAGTAAAGTAGTCAGTACTAGCTGGACCTTCAAATTCGACAGACTAGTGACACGTTAATAACTGGATTAAGCAAATTTGATTTCTTCACCACAACAGAGAGAACTCGACTTTGATATTTTCTTGATGCGTTCCATTTGTATCTCTTGATTTCCATTTTGTCTTATTTTTTTAGTTTTGTGTATTCTATGGTATTGTGGGGTTTACAGTTTGGTGCGAGCTTTCGAAGACACGTCGAGCACACGAGGAAAGGAGGTGAATTGTGTCGCTTTGACCACTGTATCTACCGTACACCACAACGGCATCCAGTAAATACCTAGGACAATATGGATTTTCTTCAGTGGTTTCTGCTGTCGGAAGTTGCAAGTTGTTGTTTAACGGTAATATCTTTTGGTTATCTCTCGCTCTTCTGTAGCGGTGGTACACCACCGGAATAGTATTCCTCGTCTGTAAAAGCCCTTTCTGGTATACCGTATACCTAGAGGCACCTGCCAATCCAGTTCTCAACAACATTCATTCCGTCTTCTAATGTTCAGCTTCAAGTCGCGGCAATATCTCTGCCGCCAAATCGTCGGCATTCGCTAGAGCGTGTCTGAGTGAATGCCAGATAACTCGTGTTAATATTAAAAAGGATCGGTCGGTGAACTCACCGCGCCCTGCTGTAAAAAGTTTTTAATATCCTGCTCGAAGTCATGTTGCCACATTTTACAACGAAATTCTTTACCGTAAGCATTGGTTTGTGCATCCCAAGCCTCTTTAACTTGTATATGGTGTTTTTTATAGAGGTATAAAACTTCTGATAGGGATAACTGTCAAACTAGCTGTCATACTAATGAAGTGTTTTTGACATTTTTTTTTAGTATACTTTGACAAATCACCATAGAAAGACTTACACCAGAACAAAATTTACTAATCGTGGAAATTTATTTCCAAAATTCGTGCTCTGTTCGCCATACCTATAGGTCGCTTCGTCAAGTTTACGGTGCGCATAATCGTCCATCTGAGCAGCTAATACGCAATGCTATGGATCGATTCATGATTACATTTTCTCTTTGTTTATCCAAATCGAGCCCGTACCGTGCGTACAGAAGAAGCCATCGTCGCTGCAGACGTGAGTGTGAGAGAGGACCCGAATTTATCGATCCGACGCCGTTCTCAGCAACTGGGTCTCTGCCACTACTTGGAAAATTTTGAGAAAAGATCTTGGCCTACATCCATATAAGATCCAACTGGTGCAAGAATTAAAGCCAGCGGACCATCAATTGCGTCGTGTGTTCTGTGAATGGGTTGAGAAGGAAGTTGGAAGGGAAGTTGAACCAGATTTTTATCGTCAAATCTTCGTCAGCGATGAGGCTCATTTCTGGCTTCACGGGTTTGTAAAGAAGAAGAATTGTCGTTTTTGGAGTGAGCACAATCCTCGTGAGGCTCTTTAGATTCCATTACATCCCGAAAAAATCACTGTTTGGTGTTGTTTACATGCCGAGGGCGTCATCGGCCTATTTGTCTTTAAGTACGAAACCGGTGCCAACATTACCGTGAATGGCGAACGTTACAGGCAAATGGGCATGTCATTAAAAATGTCATTGAAAATCATTTCAACATCATCCAACAAAACGGCGCAACATTCCATACAGCGCGTGCAACCATGACTTTGTTGAGCCAAACGTTTGGTTACCTAATCATCTCAAGAAATTGACCTGTGAGTTAGCCACCTCGTTCGTGTGATTTGACACCTTTGGACTACTTTCTGTGGGGATACGTCAAATCTCTGGTCTATGCTGATAAACCAGCAATGATTGATCACTTAGAAAAGGTTCCTCTAACCATAGGATGTCAAAGTCCGTTTCTCAAAGTCAACCAGGCAAGCACCCGTGTATCGGTTCTTCCATTTATTCCACTGAATGCCAGAATTTTGGCATGAATGGAAGGGCCTTCAGTTAAACTACCATTTTGAAAAACTTCCCATAACAGATTATACTCTTGGATGTTTGGCAGACATTTAGAAACATTTTTATGTGTTCCTGGCTGGGACTCGAGACTTTTTGAAAGAGGCATGTAGTTTTAAACCAAATTTTTGAGAACCAGATTTAAACATTTATTATGAACTACAAACTTTTCCGGTCCCCAGACATGTGCCAATAATTTGAAGGCTTTGTTCGATGGTTGCACATGCACAGTGTAGATTCATCACTTCCATCATTTATATGAGGCATGTCAATTAATTTCAGTTGTTTACCTTTGAAAACTGTTGAAATAACCGCTAAACTGTTTATATCATGAAAATAGTTCTGCTCCCCAAGAACGTGCCTTAAAACCTTATAAATGTTTCTTACTTGGGTTTCTTCGCTTTGCCTCTGAAATGACTCGCGCGTGGCTCATTCGATCCAAATTAAAAGTTCCTGCAGTGCAGTTTCTAAGTCTATTTCATTTTCGTGTATGAGAACGTTATGTTCACGGCCCATTCTTGTTCAGTCGGCAAAGAAATTGATGTTCATATTTTTAAGGTGTATAGCAGTCTTATGAGGAAGCAATGACTTGGTTGAGATAGAATTTTTAAAACATATAAGAAAGTAGTCTAAGTGTTAGTTTCCAGCAACAACATGTAGATTGGCGTATTTTCTGGAAGAATGTTTTCTTTAGGAAGTATCTCAGAAGTTTTTCAACCTCCTTCTCAAAATGCCAGATCACAAACACTTGCCCCGCATAGCACATGGTTGACCTAACGACTTAATACTTAACACTCGGCGCGATTTTCGTTTTACCCAGTTATACAATTGATGGGCCTTTCTTATTTTTTCAACTTCTCTTGGAGGTGCTTTCTAAACGATAACTGTGGGGTGATCAGCACTCCGAGGTATTTGTACTCCTGGACTTTCTCCAGTTCCTCATATTGCCAGGTTCATTTTTCATCTACTGCATAGCGCAACCATCCGTTCCGAAAAATCATAAATTTAGATTTTCTTGTTCAGTTGCAAGCTACATAGTTGGCAGTATTGTTGCAGCTTATTTATCATGATTTGTAGCATGTTTAGAGTTTCCACGAGAAGTACGATATCGTCAGCCTAGAGCAAGATATTTATACGTAATCCATCAAGAAAAAATCCTGCTTTGAGATATGCAACGAGATCGTCCAGGAAGATTAAAAACAGAAAAGGGCTTAGCATACGTACTTGCCTTACTCCAGATTTGGATTTAAACCAGTTTGACAAAATGTTTCCATCCCAGACGGCTGTGGTTTTATATTTGTAATTTTGTTTGGAGTACTCTTAGAGCCGTTTTATTCAGTCGAAGTTGAACTCAACTTGGGGATTTTTAATGTCAACTTGAGAAATTGCTTTTATTCACTCAAAGTTGACTCGCTCAACTTTAGATATTCCGAAGTTGAGAAAAGAGAGAGTTGATCAACTTTGAGTTTGCTCAACTCCCCGAAATAGTGGAAGTTGTAGAGCAAACTTGTTATTTTACGTCAAATGTCAGATTTTTTTTTCTCATTTCTGTTTTTGATTGTGCGAACTTCAAATCAAGTGGTGTAAATAATCAAATATTAATTTTTTAAAACTTAAACAATGTATCGTTCAAATTATTTATTATGTGAAAGACGGCAATACAAGATGCTACCACGTGTTGGGCTCGAAAAATGGGACGACCGCGACTTCATATATCGTTTTCGTCTCTCAAAGCGGACGACAATGATGGTGCTCCACTTTATAATAAATTATAATAATAATAAATAAAAAAAAAATAAACAAACTTCAAAAATGTATGCTTTTTTACATATATTTAAATAAAAATGGTATCAAAATATGAACTTAATCGCAGTATAAGTATTCTTTTTTGCTGCTGCTGTGGGGAATGATGATGAAGTTTCCGGCGGATTTGATGGTGTGTGACGGATCGGCACTTTTTCGACGTCCTTGCCTTTATTTAAATCGGCCAAACGAATACGATTACATTCTGTGTCGTGAAGTAGTTGAGCCTTTGACCGCTGTAATTCGATGGCCGAACGTTCTCGTTCCAGCGCAGCTCGATCCCGATCAAATTCAGCCCGTTCACGCTCGAACTTATACCGCTCTCTCTCACATTCCAAAATTTCTATCTCAATTTGTTGTTTTTTGGTTAAATGCTGCTGCTTTTGCTCAGACATTTTATGCATTTTATTTGTTGCTTCCAATTTCGTCTTGCATCGGCGGTTGTTCAATAACGAATTCACCGGCTTGCGCAGTTTGCTCGGATTCACCCTCTCCCAAGTACGGTCAACAGCACCATCGTCCGACAACATTTCTTCCGCAGGTTTTTGTAAATTTGTTGTTGTTTCAGCAGTTGCCAGAGCATCAGCACTTGAACATTGATTTTGAGACTGATCCGCCAGCGCATTCATATCGTTGGAAAACAAATTATTCATATCGGCATCTTGTAAGTAGTATGAGTCATCATCGACGGAGGTCTCATCCAAAATATCTGCTTCTAATAAACCAGAAGATGCTAGTTTGCGGCTGGTGGATTGCAGTGCCAAATGGTTGGCAATTGTACCATCGCTATCGCCGGCAGCTGCAGCAAGACCAAACGTATTTCCCCATAAAAAAAAAAGTTTATGACGGTTGTTATAGTTATAATTACGTTAACTACCTACTTGTGTAGATTTCTACACATGTGAATATTAGTGCATTTCATATAAAATGCCAGTTTCATTGAGTCATAGGTTTCATTCACTAGGTTTGAGTAAAGAACGAATGCCAGCAAAAATATGTAAAGCAAAGAAAAAGTACTGTGTAATAATTATACACTAACGTAACTGAATTAAATTTTAAAGCATATTAATATATATTTTCAAAAATATAAACTCGTAGGTAACAGTAGAAAATATCACGGCTTTTTGTAACATTTAAAAGGAACATCATGAAAGCAGAATCCTTTCCAGCACTCTGAATCTGTTTCCTATTTAGCTTTCTTCTTTGTGTCAGTAGGAGACTTTTGAGATCCGGAACACCTGCATAGAACAGCAAATATAGTTGCGATAAAAAAACCAATTACACCGAATTTTAGCAGCTGTGACCTATCCATGTTCATCAAATTAATATTTATAAAGTCGTTCCTGTAATAACAACATCAAAGACAACTTCTAATTAACTAGATTTAACCAAATATTCACATGGGACTAGCAATTGGTGGAACAATTTCTGGCTTAGTCCTCTGCAAGTGGATGTTCTGAGTAAATTCAAGAAACTCTTTGGAGTGTATTCCTTCGTCCTGTATCGGAAGTATTTGCTTTGACGAATGCTATAAAAGATAATCAAATTTAATGAAATTCATTTAATAACTGCACCATGTCTTACAACAAAAACTCAGGAGATTCCTTAACTTTGAATCGCTTAGCGGTCGCAATTCCATATTCCAAGCGATTTATACGGGCAACATTCATCTGTCGCTTAAGAGCAGCACCTACGGCTTCCCAAACAGCGTATAGTCCTTGGCAAATGATGGACTCATTGGAATAACTAAAAAAATATGTACTTTAATTTACTAAAAGAAACAACACAAATATTTTCTAAACTTACAAGAAAACAAACCAATCACCTGTGGTAGACCCTGTTTCTGCTTGTGTTGGATGTTCAAAACAAAAAGCGATGACGTTGTCTTCTCCTGTGTTAAATGCACCTATTGCAAGAATAATGCAAACTCTTTGGAGTGTATTCCTTCGTCCTGTATCGGAAGTATTTGCCTTGATGAATGCTATAAAAGATAACCAAATTAAATGAAATTCATTTATTAACTGCACCATGTCTTTCAACAAAAACTCGGGAGATTCCTTAACTTTGAGCAACATTCATCTGTCGCTTTAGAGCAGCACCTACGGCTTCCGAAACAGCGTATAGTCTTTGGCAAATGATGCAGTCATTGGAAAACTTAAAAAATACTTTAATTTACAGAAACAACACAAAACACTTACACAAAAACAAACCAATCACCGGCTGGATCTCAGCAAATCCAAAGTTGAGACTGACATATTATGTGTCATCTGTCAGAAATATTCTGAAACAGCAAGTAGGCAAACTTCTGTTTTTCAACTACGGAGTTGAGAATTAAAGTAGTGAATAAAAACAATTTTCAACTTACCGTTCAACTCTAGAGTTTGAATCAACTGCGGAGTTGGCCAACTTCGGAGTTATCGGCAAGTTGAACAATAGTGAATAAAACGAGCCTTAGTATTTTTGACGAAACTTCCAAGTTGCTCAGTTTAAAGAACAGGGCTCTTCTGTCGATACAATCAACAGCCGCTTTGAATTCTACGAAGGAAGTATATAGATTTTCAACCTTATTCAAAAAAAAAATCCGGGCGCTGCTTGGAGCGAGAAATGTTGTCAACTGCGGAATAATCTGCGAAAACCGGTTTGAAACGTAACCAATTTGTAAGGCGTTCCAATATAATTCCTGTAAAAATGTTGGTGGCTGCATTCAGCATAGATACACCTCTCTAGTTGCTCGGCTCATTGTTGTCTCCATTTTTAAATATCCGGAATATTATATTTTTCTTAAAAGACGATGGTAGCTCGTCTATACTGAAAATCATCAGTATCATTTTTGAAAAATTCGAAAGGAATGCGATCTTCGCCGGAGCTTTATGTGAGCAGCATCTTTGTGTGACCCTGCTGACATCCTGAAAAGTTATAGATGGATCGAAAGAATTTACTTCGACCTGATATGCACATCGCATATGGTTTTGACTGAGCAGTGGATTCAGAGTCGTGTTACGCGTTTTTGTCATCTTCCAAATGAACCTACTGTGTTTTATGTTTGCAAGTTCTGACGAGAGGATCTGAATGCATAGTCCTTATTTTTGTTCGCAAATGCTCCTGAACTTCTTATTTGCGGTCACAAGTGGTGCCCCTGCTTCGCGGAAGCCGTAGGAAAGTAAACGATTTTTTCCTGACAGCCTCGCATTCCCGGTCATAGCAGGGTTGCTTTCCATTGTTGAAAGGGTCTAGCTGCGTTGGAAATAAATGTCATGAGGATATTGAAGTGTGATCCGAATGAGTTATTTCCTCTGCTTCGAAATCAGCTACATGCCTTAGAAAATTACCCTGCAAAAAAACTATAATCAATTGTTGAGCCAGCGATCTTACAAAAAAAAAGGTTTCCGTTTTCATCCACAATAGATTCCGTTGTTCACTAATGTACTCGTAAGTCTGATCGTTTCACATATTGCAAACAGTTTTTATTCCATTCCCATCGGTACATATATCTGATCCGTTTCGCATCGCATTTATCGCCCGCGGCAATAGTTCCAGTTGCATATTTAGGAATTGATTAGATATCACCCTGCCATTAAAGTCTCAAATGACCAATGGATCAGCTTTCCAGACTCCAACAGAAAATTATACAAACTATGCACATTTTCACTTTTTATACCCTATTCTAAGGGTATATTAATTTTGACGCATAGTTTGTAACATACCTAAATATTACCCGTGGACCCCTAAAAGTTACTATATTTATGATCAGCATCGCTAGTAATGTCGATCTAGCCATGTCCGTCCGTCCGTCTGTCGGCAAAAATTAGGCCTTTAAACTGGGCCTAGAGAGCTAAAATTGTAACCATATACTCTCTAGGGTCCCGAAATAATCAAGTTTACGAATTTTTGAAATCCGCACATAACACGCCCACAAACTCAAAAAAAAACAAATTTTTCGAAAAAATCGAATTTTGAGCTAGAAAGCTGAAATTTTTTATATATGAACTGCTCGGGAGATAAAATTTTCAAAATCCGCCCACTGACACGCCCACAATTAAATAAAACATTTTTTTTTGAAAATCCAAAGTTTGAGCTAGGGAGCTGAAATTTATAATATATGCTCTCTAGGGGGCCTTTATGCTCATGTGTAAATATTTTCAAATCCGCCTACTGACACGCCCACAATTTGACGAACTTTTTTTGAAAATCCAAAGTTTAATCTAGGGAGCTGAAATTTATAATATACATATATATTCTCTAGGGGCCCTGTATGCTCATGTGTTAATTTCTTTTAAGTTCGCCTGCTGACACGCCCACAATTAAATAAAATAATTTTATTGAAAAACCAAAGTTTGAGCTAGGGAGCGTTTTTTTTTACAAAAGCTGCTTTTTTTTGATAAATTCCTGTACATGTTTTATAACAAAATATGTAGAGCGTTCTTAACAATTCAACCATACTTAGACTTTTGTTACGCCCACTTATGAGGGATAGGAATGAGAATAGGGTATCCAACAGTTCGCCCAAGCGTACTGTAGCCCGTCCTTATGTTTTGATTTCCATCTCCGCCATCCATCGCCACCGGCATGAAAACCTCACCAAACAGTGACTTTTTGCGGATGAAGTACTGTTTCATGAGGGTTCTCACCTGTCCAGTAACGCATATTTTGCTTATTGACGAAGCCGTTTAACCAAAAATGCGCTTCATCGCTGAAGATGATTTCTTGTAAGGGTGTTGGCCAAGATCCTTACGCGAAAGTCGCCATTATGTGGTCTGGGAGAGTCCCGATTCTTGAGAACACCGTGAAATTGACTGATTTGGTTGGTTTGCAACGAACGCCTCTACGGCAGCAATATTCTCCACACTTCGGGCAAAACGTAGTCTCACTGGCACGGCAACATCAAGCAGCGAATATTCTGTTTAAAATTTTTTCACTACACTATGAATTGCTTGTCTACTGGGACGAGAATTACGGCCGAAAGTTGACGTTAACGCCCTTAAAGTTGCGACTCGGAATTTCGGTAGTAAATTTTAATTATTTGTTAACGTTGTTCCTTCGTGTACTTTACCGTGATGACGTTTCCTGAACATTTTGACATTGACAGTTTGGTAATCGGTTTAAGGGTGCGTTCACACTGAAAGTTTAAAGTTGTCAAGTCACTAATGAAAGACCATTTACAAAAAACGTTACAAAAGCCATACCCTGCGTCATCTTTCGAGCACTACTTGCTTCTTACTCATTTGATTTTCATGATCTTATCACAAGTTATCTAAAACATACCTTCGGGCAGTCTTCGGGCAAATCAATCGAGTTCGAGTAAATATTTGATTTTCTTTAAAACGCAGTATATCCCTGAAAACTTGTCAACCACACTTCGTGTTCAACAAAAACACAGAAATGTCATTCAAAAGTCTAATAAGACTACATTTCAAAAAACAATTGCGGATAACAATATATATTTATTTACCTACCATACCCATTAAAATTGTGTATCTAATGACGTCGATGTGGGCTCTTATAATATCCGTTCAATATCAATGCAAACACTTGGGTTATCTTAAACGCAAAACATTTGTTTCTACTTTGTTTGTTTGATTTGTTTCTGCAAAAAATGGCGTACATACTGTATCAAGAACACCAGCTAGCACAAAAGATACTCGTATCGCAGGAATTGTTGTAGGTAATCTAATCTAGTTTAAACACCAAAAAAAAACTCGTATTTTATTTATTTATTTTTTTCTCCATTTCCAAATCGTCTCGTCTAGATATATAAAAGTATCTGAAGGTTAATACGAACAAAAATCAACACAGCAAGATGTCAAGATGATTTTGCTTAGATAACATTTTAAAAAACAGTAACGATTAGACAGATACAAGAGCATCAGCAGATATCTGCTAATTATATTGTCTCGTGAAAATCCTTGTGGTCTTTTGTTTTTGTACGTTTTAATGATCCTATGATTTGTCATGGGTTGCGGATAGTTGTAGAATTTTCGATGAAACGGTGCGGTATATCGGTCGGTATATATCGAACTTGATTTATCAAACGGGAAGTGAACCAACATGACATTTTGCTAGCAAGCAATTGCATATTTATTCCAACTACGCGCAGAATGCGGAACATGCAGTGCACGAGAAGAATTCAGAATTTATTGTGGTTATTAAGTCGGGTTTTTATGCTTCTACTCTATGGCATGGTTTCTTCTTGGAATAATTGATTAAGCCATAGCAGTTGTGCTACGAGTACAATATGAACAATGGACCAGATGTTTCTAAGCACATATGGATATTCAAGTATTCGTTGGTGATCTGATCTCGAGCTCTAATTTTTTACCACATCAAAATCGATTGAGGTTGAACACTGATTTAAGAGCTAAGTGAGTTGATGTGAAGTGACAGTGATTGTGTTGTAATTTAACATTTTATATTTACTTTCGATTTTGATTGAAATTCGATTCTGTGGATACGCCTACGCATTTGATTTCTCATGACAATATGTCAAATACGGTAAGATGACATCGTCGGCTTTATTTGGAACATTTTAGATTTATTTATTAATAATAATTAATATAACTAGCGCTTCAACAAATGTGTTCTTTGTTGACGAGTGTATGGTATTTTAAAGTCAATATCTGACCAAAGTTTTGTTGGCAATTAGAGCAGTAAGTATGAGTGATTTTTGGCTTTAATTAATACAAAATCTCTCCAGCAATTTTTCGCTAAAAAAAAAATTACCTCGTATCATTTAGTACTTGTTCGGTTTTTTTGGAAGTTCCACCATCTATAGATACCTGGGTTGCTTTGTGGATTTACAGTCTTAGTAACCTACTAACCACTGTATTACGGGCTGCGAAGTTGGTTGGTCGAACGCCGTTATCTGTTGCCCTTTCGTAGCGGTTTTGTTTTTGTTTTCTATCAGAAGTAAGGAGACTTTTGGGAAAATTAAACTTTGGAAAAAGAAGAAAAGATATTTTCGATACAGTTCCAGTTAGAGGAATGTATTGTTTTTTTTTTTGTGTAAAAACGCATTTATTAACAGTTAAACAAATTTAATAAATCGGAACTTAATATTCATTAAATAATTTATTTACGCATTCTCTTGTAAAAACTTATGATAAATTGCTACCTATTTTTAAAAGTAAACTGATTGAAAATATTGGAATTGAAGTACCACTTGAAAGTCGACGTTAAATTAAAATCTTTTCAATTTATTTTCTGGGTCGTTCTACTTCGTAAAGCAAAATATATGAATTCAGAAATGATTTGCGCAAATTAATAACAATAAATGATATTTTTCTTGGTGGTAGAGATTCCAACTGTAGACATAGGAATTGGGCTTGCATTAGAGCAATTGCTTTGGGCTATATATTGTCGGATTTGAATTCAAAACATTCATTTAACATTTTATACCCACCTCACCCCACCTGTATTAATTCTAATAATTGAACAAATCCTTCTACACTGGATTTATTCCTTACTAACATGCCAGAGCTGTTTACCCAGCCTATTGTTGAAAATGATCTTAGTTCAAATCACTTGCCAGTTCTAATAGAAATTAATTTGACTCCTGTAAAAACATGTACTATTGTCTATGAATTTAAAACCAGAAATTGAAACTGACTTAGTAATGTGCGATAAAAACTGATCATATAAATTTTGCTCAAATTGATGAATCTGTGAACACTTTTACAAATTCTGTACTTTCGCATTGAGGAATCTCGCCGAGAAAATGGTAACGCACTACCACCTCAGATAGTTTAGATAAATATAGAAGTTTGTGTGTCAGATCAAAAGATCAATACGAGTATTACTACTCTGAAATAAAAACTTTGAATGCAATTATAAAAACCTTGCTTGCCGATTTTAGAAATCAATCATGAAACCTTAAGCTTCAAGGTTTAGATAAAGGAAATAAACCTTTCTGGAATATTATAAAAGTGGTTTAGAGAAAAAAGTCCACATTCCAGCTTTTAAGATAGGTAATACAGTATTGCTTTCTAACGAGGAAAAATCAAGTGCTTTAGCAACTGAATTCTATGCTAACCACTTAGCTGCAAGTAATTTAACTGTAAACAGAAATATTGAAAACAACGTTTCTCAATCAATACAATTCCTTAATACAAGTACCATAGATGTTACGAATGATATTGTATCCACCGACGACTTAAACGAAATTTTACAGAGTCTCAAAAATACTAAATCACCTGGATTTGATGGGTTACAAAATGTGTTCTTAAGAAACCTTCCTAAAAAAAGGTGTCAAATTTTTAACTATGCTTTTCAATGCGTGTTTCAAAATATGATACTTTCCAAAAAAAACTAGCTACAGGCCAATTAGTTTATTAAGGTCTTTAAGTAAATGCTGAGAAAAATTAATAAAAAACAAACTTGCCGTTTGGAATCGGCTTAAAATTGTAGGTCCCTTCCACTTCGCATAAGCAAATGGTTGGGGAAGCTAGATTTTAGGGCGAGTTAATGCCTAATATTTATTTATTTATTTGTTTTTAAAAAACGAAACAGACCAATCATTAAAGACAAGGTGTAGTGGAAATCTTAAACAGTTCATCAAAATTATATTTAAATCCAAGAAAAGGTAACTTGGTGAACTTAAGGGTTTCATATTTTATATAAAATACTTAAACTTGACCAAGCTACGTAAACTACCTGAGTTACTTAGTCTATTGAAATAAGAATGGTGAGCTCTCGATACTTCTCGCCCCGAGTTGCATAGTACACACGAGCCGCAGGGAGGTAAGCGAGTTTGTAAAGCGTCGGTCACCCCTCGGAAGACTTATTCCATGCCGGCGAACACGGCCTTTACCTTAATCCTTCTGACTCAACCTAGATTACTTTCCCATAACCCTTCTTACATAACCTAGCTAACTTACAAATTACTTACAACTAACAGGATGCTACGTAAGTAGCGCAGCGTCTTGGGCAAACGTGTTTTCTCCTTCCCCTTCGCAAAGCCACCAAAAAGCGGTGCACCTGAAGAACTAAAACGGAAAAGCATTTAACTCAATCCTTCACTTTCACGTTTCCAGATCTTTTGGTTGACAATCAAAGCCAGTATAAGTCCTTCACAAGTCCTTCACAATACTCTTGCCATCTTGTATTTAGTTCGTCATTCACAAGAAGAACTTTGGCGAAAGGATTTGCTGGGCATTTCTTCTTCTCTGAGCGTCAATTTTAAAAATAGTTTTGGCCCTGTTCAAGTTGGTTTGTCGGAGCTCGTAAAAAGCCTGGTTTCATCAACCGAAGACAAAATTTCTTCAAAATCCGGAGCAGGTCGTCAACACAATGTGCTTGAATTGAGTCTTTTGCAAAATCTGTATTCCATTCTTAGCGGGACACTTTTTGGAATGCCGTTTTCTTATCACAAGAATAATTCCGATATGAAAAAATTAAATAACAAGGGAAACAATTGTATAAATTTGCACAGATAACGCAAAAAAACAATATAGTCACTTTTTAAAGCCTTCTAGTGTCAATGGCTTAAAGCATTATGTATCTACAAAGCCTTATGATTAACACAGGCACTTCGAACATTTCAACCGCAATACCCGTCATGCCATGACTGCCCATCAGTTCACCCTCAAGCCTTTTTTCGGGCGTACAGTGAATTGCAAAGTATCTTTCCTTAGTAGTTCAACACGAGTGTGTAGTGTTCTTCCCCGCTCCGTTTTTCCCACCTATTATAATATAAAGGGTCTTTCATTAGCGACTTGACAACTTCAAATTCGCAGTGTGAACGCACCCTTAAACCGATTACCAAACTGGCAATGTCAAATTATTTAGTAAAATCAACATTTTTATCATGGTGAAGTACACGAAGAAACAACGTTTACAAATAACTAAAATTTACTACCAAAATTCAGAGTCGGTGGTCACTACTTTAAGAGCGTTAACTCCAATTTTCGGCCATAATTCTCGTCCCAGTAGACAAGCAATTCATAGCCTAGTGAAAAAATTTGAAACAGAATATTCACTGCTTGATGTTGCCGTGCTAGTGGGACTACGTTTTGCGCGAGATATGGAGAATAATGCTACCGTAGAGGCGTTCGTTGCAAACCAGCCAAATAAGTCAATTTCACGGTGTTCTCAAGAATCGGGCCTCTCCCAGACCACATTATGGCGACTTTTGCGTAAGAGTCTTGTCTAATACCCTTACATGATTAAGCTGACTCAAGAACTAGGGCTCTGGACATGATGGAAGAAAATGAAGAATTACATCGCAAAATCATCTTCAGCGATAAAGCGCATTTTTGGTAAAACGGCTTTGTCAATAAGCAAAATATGCGCCACTGGACAGGTGAGAACCCTATTGTGCTTCATGAAACAGCACTTCATCCGCAAAGAGTCACTGTTTGGTGCGGTTTTCGTGCCGGTGGCGTCATTGGACCGTTTTTTTTTCGTCGATGAAAGTGACCGTCACAGTACGGTAAATGGTATTCGCTACAGAGACATGTTAGAACGTTATTTCTTTGAGCAATTGCATGAATTGCACATCAGTGATAAGTGGTTCCAAGACGGTGCCAGAAGCCACACAGCGGGTGCAACAATCGATTTATTGAAGTCTCAGTTCGGTGAACATGTTATCCCCAGAAACGGACCGCCGAGATCGTGTGATTTAACGCCTCTAGACTTTTTTTGGGGCTACAATAAATCATTGGTCTATGCCACCAAGCCGGCGACGTTAGAGGAGCTCAGAGCCATTATTGAATGAGAAATAGCGGCGTATCGGTCGAAATGTGCGGCCGAGTCATCGAAAATTGGGTTCAACGTATCGAGCGCTACATAAAGGGTGATTTCTTTAAGGTTAGGATTTTCATGCATTAGTATTTGACAGATCACGCGGGATTTCAGACATGGTGTCAAAGAGAAAGATGCTCAGTATGCTTTGACATTTCATCATGAATAGACTTACTAACGAGCAACGCTTGCAAATCATAGAATTTTATTACCAAAATCAGTGTTCGGTTCGAAATGTGTTTCGCGCTTTACGTCCGATTTATGGTCTACATAATCGACCAAGTGAGCAAACAATTAATGCGATTGTGACCAAGTTTCGCACTCAGTTTACTTTATTGGACATTAAACCAACCACACGAATGCGTACAGTGCGTACAGAAGAGAATATTGCGTCTGTTTCTGAGAGTGTTGCTGAAGACCGTGAAATGTCGATTCGTCGCCGTTCGCAGCAATTGGGTTTGTGTTATTCGACCACATGGAAGATTTTACGCAAAGATCTTGGTGTAAAACCGTATAAAATACAGCTCGTGCAAGAACTGAAGCCGAACGATCTGCCACAACGTCGAATTTTCAGTGAATGGGCCCTAGAAAAGTTGGCAGAAAATCCGCTTTTTTATCGACAAATTTTGTTCAGCGATGAGGCTCATTTCTGGTTGAATGGCTACGTAAATAAGCACAATTGCCGCATTTGGAGTGAAGAGCAACCAGAAGCCGTTCAAGAACTGCCCATGCATCCCAAAAAATGCACTGTTTGGTGTGGTTTGTACGCTGGTGGAATCATTGGACCGTATTTTTTCAAAGATGCTGTTGGACGCAACGTTACGGTGAATGGCGATCGCTATCGTTCAATGCTAACAAACTTTTTGTTGCCAAAAATGGAAGAACTGAACTTGGTTGACATGTGGTTTCAACAAGATGGCGCTACATGCCACACAGCTCGCGATTCTATGGCCATTTTGAGGGAAAACTTCGGAGAACAATTCATCTCAAGGAATGGACCGGTAAGTTGGCCACCAAGATCATGCGATTTGACGCCTTTAGACTATTTTTTGTGGGGCTACGTCAAGTCTAAAGTCTACACAAATAAGCCAGCAACTATTCCAGCTTTGGAAGACAACATTTCCGAAGAAATTCGGGCTATTCCGGCCGAAATGCTCGAAAAAGTTACCCAAAATTGGAATGAATGGACCACCTAAGACGCAGCCGCGGTCAACATTTAAATGAAATTATCTTCAAAAAGTAAATGTCATGGACCAATCTAACGTTTCAAATAAAGAATCGATGAGATTTTGCAAATTTTATGCGTTTTTTTTTTAAAAAAAGTTCTCAAGCTCTTAAAAAATCACCCTTTACATTCCCTTGGTGGACATATCCACGAAGTCGAATTCCATTCATAAATGTTTTGATAGTTATTCAAGCCAATAATTTTTGTATACCCTATTCTAAGGGTATATTAATTTTCCATTTTGTTGTTCTTGTCTCCGGTTGTGTTTTATATGTTAAATGTGATAATTAAAACAAACAAATATTTTATTTTACTTAATATCTTTTTATATATTTTAATATGTAATTGTCACAACTTTTTTTTTTTTTTATTTTTTTTTATTTTTTACTAACGCGACGCGTTTCGAAGTATGGTAACCTACACCAACATCCTACCACAAATAATACAGCAACAATGCAAAAAACATAACTAAAAAATATAATTTAGAACAAACAACTACATACAAAAAATATTGAAACCAAAAACAAAAACCAATAAGGCAAATCTGTCCGGAGTTTACAAAATAAGCTGTTCGGATTGCGATAAATTCTATATAGGAAAAACGGGAAGAACCTTTAAAGAAAGATTTAAAGAACACATACCTAAACACAACACAAAATCATTATACGCGCAACACTTAATAGAACATAACCACAACTACAATAGTATAGAGGAAAACCTAAAACCTTTACACATATGCCAAAAAGGTAAACAATTAAACAATTAGACGCAATAGAGGAATTCGATATTTACAAAGCTTACAAAACAGACAGAGACAAACTACTTAACGATAAACTGATCATGAAGAACAATCCACTATTTGACACAGCAATAGCTTATCACAGCAGACGAAGTGAGACAGAGGTAGTCAACCCCAACAACCTCACACCCACACAACAATAGAATTACAAAAAATAATAACAAAAACTTTATTGACAACGATTTGATTTAGTCTACGCCCGATGATGAAGCTACTGCTTCGAAACGCGTCGCGTTAGTAAAAAATAAAAAAAAATAAAAATAAAAATAAAAAGTTGTGACAATTACATATTAAAATATATAAAAAGATATTAAATAAAATAAAATATTTGTTTGTTTTAATTATCACATTTAACATATTAATTTTGACGCATAGTTTGTAACATACCTTAATATTGCCCGTAGACCCCTAAAAGTTACTATATTTATGATCAGCATCGATAGTAATGTCGATCTAGCCATGTCCGTCCGTCCGCCGGCAAAAATTAGGCCTTTAAACTTTGCCTAGAGAGCTGAAATTTTAACCACATACTCTCTATGGTCCCGAAATAATCAAGTTTACAAATTTTTGAAATCCGCCCACGCCCACAAACTCAAAAAAACAAAATTTTGGAAAAAATCGAATTTTGAGCTAGAAAGCTGAAATTTTTTATATATAATCTATGACTCCTAAAACTGCTCGGGATATAAAATTTTCAAAATCCGCCCACTGACACGCCCACAAATAAATAAAACAATTTTATTGAAAAACCAAAATTTGAGCTAGTGAGCTGAAATTTATAATATATACTCTCTAGGGCCCCTCATGTGTAAATATTATCAAAATCCGCCTACTGTTATATTAATTAATTCCAGCACTATATAACTATAAAGATGTCCACATACTAAAAATCCCTTTAGTGCGCGCAAATTATAAAAAAAAAAATAATCAAACCGATTTTAATAAGAACCTACCTACAAATCTGGCAAAGCATCTGTTCGATTCGTGGCGTTCTATAATCGCTAATGTTCCATTTTTGATCAGTTTTTTTTAGCAAAATATACAATCTGCGGTTTTTATTATCGAAGCAAGTTTAAATCTTACTTCTATTTCGCCACTCACTTTTTTTTCCTTCGGCAAACATTCGTGTATTTTGTTAACTGATTACTTGTTCCAATTAAGCACTTAAACCAACTGTGAATACCATTTAAGTTACCCAAAAAACTGCATTCAAGGCTCCACTACCGTACTGGTATCATAACTTAACCAAACACCCAATCAGCTGGAACCACACAAATTAATTGGTTTAGCTCCACTGAGCGCCAAAAAATTGCAAAATCCTAATCTGCAAGTTTTGAAATACATTAGACATGCACGTCTCGCAAGTATATTTCGCACATACCTGAATAAAATAGCGGCGCAATGAAAAATCCGACAACAACAAAAAAGAAAAGTACTTAATTAATATGAAGCTATCGTTAGCTAGGCCACAGACTAAGTATTTGCTGCCCGTTGCCACTTCTTGGTCAAGAGTCTAAATGCGAAATAAAAAACTATGAATATTCACCTTGATATTGAGATTTATGCCGGACTCGCCTTCAGATGGGATTGTGTGTTTTTTGTTTTGTCTTTTCAGATATTATATATTATGCATCTTTGATTTATTAAATTATTTTCTTCTGATTTTATTAAGCAATTAACATTTTGTTTTATTTTCTTTCCAGGTAAGCAAAACATTTTCCAAAAGATTAACCGGCAAAACGTCATCGCCATTGTCGTCGCAGTCTTTCAGGTTTGCTCTGTACCCATTACGTTTATGGTTGAAGTATTTTAATTTGTATTCTGTAACATTTAAAAAGAAATTGGGACGCGAGAACAAAGAGGAGAAAAAGCCTCCAAATGTCAGTATCGGATTGAGGTAGATCTAAATACATGTAAGCTTTTCGAAAAAAAAAAATACCAAGATCTACTGCAGAGTCTTGGTGCAATTACCAATTCGCTTGAGGGTTAAACTATTTCATTCTGCGAAAGGTGAACATGCAGTGAAATAGCATTTGAAAATTGTAAGCCGCTTGGATATAGACAACAGGTTGATCAGCATCGGCGATTGTTGCCAAGGAGTGTGAAAAACAAAAAGGTGCAGTACTTCATTGATTAGGAATGCATTACTTGGTAGTTGGTTTTGAGATCAATGGATAATGTCGAGCGCGGGGGTGCTTTATAGCAGTGATCTCAATTCAAGTGTAAATTGTTAGGCATTTAAGTCGTTTAGTGTAGGGTGCACTCGGATATTTGCATTCAGTCCATAATTACGATCAACCTTTTAAAAAGAGCAAGACCATGAATTTATGTAGCTATCTCTACCTTGCGAATTGTAGAAAATAATAGAACAGGCCAAGAAACATTGTAGTGAAATTATAAAAATAAAATATTAGGCCTAATCGGCTTATATAGGGTTTGAAACTTAGATCTACAATTTAACGCCGTCCCCATATAACACATTTTGAAAAGCTTCTCATGACAGTTTAACGCACTAACACTTGAGCTCAAAGGCCGCTCGACTTTTCTATTGTTTACTGAAGTTGAGAAACCTTAACTTGTACTGGAACCAAGTTACAGGCAGTTGTGGATATCTTCACAGACATTTTACTAAGGCCACTTTATTCAATGGTTATGAAAGAAGAAACTGTTACCCGTGCAGGGATGGGCTACGAATATCACTGCATCGCCCCTCAAAAAAAAAAGCTTGTCGTAAAGCGCGACTAAGGACGGAAATCATTTCTAAGACATTTTAACACTCAGGTGGCCTAGCGACACATTTAACATCTTGAATCTTCCCCCAAGTGTGCATGCACATCCGTGGGTTGACACAACTGGAGATCATCGGTGTCGTAAAATGGCAATAAAAAAATTACCAAACATAAGATAAGGCTACAGTCCGCTAAGGCGAACTGTTGGATACCCTATATACCCGCAAAAAAGGGGGGTTGCAAAAAACCAAGTATGGGCGAATTATTAGGAAGTATATTGCGTACATAAAAGATGAAATTTAACTGGTTTTGTATGTGGTATCTCACAATTTTCCCGTTAGGTTTGTTTATATCAATTTCCTTTGTATTGCTTTGAATGAACAACCGTATTTCTTACAATCGCTACCACGTGAAGATGACGGCTGGAGTTATAGCGCTGTTTCACGGTTCACTGCAACCGATCATCCTTGTATCCCGAAATCGAATCCCAGTGGAAGTAAATGGATTTTCGGGATACAGGGAAAAACACAGACCAGTACCATAGGAAAAAGGAGTCTGATGATCGGTTGTCCACTTCACGTGGTAGCGATTGTAAGAAATATGGTTGTTCGTTCAAAAAACCAAAAATAAAAGATTGATTCTTCAGGGCCTCAAGATTTGTGACGGACGGAGATGGCCTCATCCACATAACTGATCACAAATATAGTAACGTTTAGAGATCTACGATCAATATAAAGGCATGTCACAAACTCTGAAAATTGTAAAACCCTTAGAATAGGAAATAAAAGAAGCATGCATTTGTCGAAATCGTAAAAGAGGCAGGCCCAAAACATCCTGGACGACACAAATGCAACAACACCAGCATTGGATTGGCCTTAGTGAAAAAGTCATTCGAAACCGTGAAGCTTGTCCATGTTTATAGAGGTTAAACCGGCGAACCCCACAAAGGGACCATAAAGGATGCAGTAAAGTGCGGGGGCATATGATCCCTTTAATTAAAATCACAAACTGAAAACTGGAATTATGTTCTTCGAAACTTTGGGACATATAGATCAACATTTTCAACCACTTAGTGGTTTCACATTGTTGCACATACAGTTGGATTGACCTCGTTGCTCGCTTCAAAGACGAAAAACTCCTACGTGTTCGCGGTCAATGAAGTATGCGGTTCTGCATATGCAGATGGAAATATCAAAATGCAGAAATTAATTCGTTTAAGAAATCAAAGATAAAAAAACCAGTTTCTATGAAGCTAAACAAACGTAACTCAAAATGTAAACCCGTAGTTCCTGAGAAGAATGTAAAAAGGTTCATGGTTCTGCCATCATCGCACTTCATATCAAGTAGATGTGGTTATTTGGCTTCTGTATTACAGTTGTTAGACTCTGATAGTTTTGAATGCAGAGTGTCCCAGTTAAATGGTATAATCATTGAGGTGGAGATTCCTGAACTAATAGCTACAAAATCGGTTTTGTGCATTTTGGAGACACAACACAGTGGCGCACAAAAATGCTGAAAACTTTCTGAATATGAAAATTTTTTGTTAAATTTGTTTACTTAAACTTTAAATTTCTCAAAATAAAATACTTTTTATTTTTAAAAAATAAGATGCCCACAGAAGAGTGGATTATCTTGCGAATGGCTAATGCGTCAAACTCTTCATCCAAAGCATTGTGTGGACTTGCAGCTCATATCATCGGTGATGGGGTTACTTACCATAAAATCTTTTTAAATGTAACCACAATTTAGTTATTGTGAAAAATGTCTTCAAAATTTAGTGCCTATTTGAAGGAGTTTTAGCGTAAATTGTTGGGCTGGAGTAGCAGGAACCATTGCAGTAGGGCCACAGGTCCTTCCACGTAGATTTAAGTCTAATTCTTGTTTTTTTACGCGAGAATATAATCAGAATTAAGTTATATTTTCAGCCCAAATATTTGGTTCCTCATGGCAGGCTATACAAATGTTCTCATTTTTGAGATTTAATTTTGACGAAATTAGGCTGGTATTGTCCATCATACCGTAAGAGTTTGTATGTGCTACTCTTAGGAAACCTTTATAAAGTTTTCTTGACTTTACCAGCATGGTATCTTCGCTGCTCAACCAAAAATTTCATGAACGTTTGATTGATCGGTTTGGCCCCAGCACTTTGCCTGACATATCTCCTGACTTACACCAATGGGTTTCTTTCTCCTAAGATGCAATGCATGAAAAAGTTAATTTTAGAGAAATGTTGTTGACCTAGAGAAAATGAACACCGTACTAGTTCAAGGAAAGCACTTCGAACAATCTTAATAAACCTCTAATAGAACTGCTCCACAAAACGTTCTTTTCAGGACCACAAACAAATATTAGACGTGTTTTTTCTACAGCTTAGAAGTCTCACTCTTTGAGATCAGAAAAATGAATAATAATCACTCTGATTGGTCAACTTCAAATCGACATATTGTACAGATTCTTGACATAATTTGGTTTCACCGATTGATCAACGTTTTTGACGCCTAAAGTTTCAAAATGTATACACATTTTTAATCAACATTTTAGATTCAAATATTTACCTTGGTCGTCATGTTTTTTTTCTGTTTTCAAATTGAAATCAATTTACAAACAAATCAAAACAAAGAAGAAATCACTCCAGCAATTGTTAGATATGGTTGTTCATTTAAAACAACTCAAAAAGGATATTGACGGAAGTAGCATAAAATTCAAATGTTTTATCACACAAAAAACCATTTCGAATTTTTTGACGTTTAAGTAAATTTGGCTAAATTTTTAGATGTCCACGTTCGATACAAATTGTATTGAAGGGTAGATACAGGAACAGTAAAAATCATCTTATTTGCGTTTATACGATTAATACATTTTTTACACTTCAAACCTTTTTGCCATATAGGGCAGGGTGAAGCAGGTTCAACACTTTTTTCGGCAAATTTAAAATAACTTCTTTCGCAAATATACCTATATTTGAAACTTTTTTTTTTATTATAAGCTATGATTATTTAGGTATACAATTTATTATTCCTTTATTAATTAGTAAACTTCGTCAAACATCTGTCGTAATGCAGCTTGCGGTACCGACAAAAATGTATAATTTCTTTAAAGTTAACTTCGCCCTGATAATTTAAATTTTTTTTTTAAACTTCCCTAAAAAGGCGAATCTGCCCATGGTTGGGCACAATCGTCATCCGGGTGGGGCACTTTCGACAAGAACTTAGATAATGCAATGTATTAAAAATCAATAATTACGAACGTACTGTTTTTATTTGACTAGTTAAACAGATTTTAAATCTATAAACATAAAAATTAAATGAGATCAGAAATTCATTTTTAAACTAAAGTTAAAGTAAAAAAAAAAAAAAAACCACATTGTTAAGAAAAGTGCAACGGAGTAGGTTATAAATTAGAATAAGTTTATTTGAAGTAATTCAATAGATGACGTTTCTCAATGTTTACAATGTTTAATGAATGTATTCAGTGATAGTTTTTCATTTTCAAAACCTTCCCTGAAGAACTATTCAATTTTAATTTATAAAAAAAATTAACAATTAAATCTGAATTTAACAATGTAAATATAGTCTGAAAGTTATTTAACTATATTTCATTTAAACAAAATATGAAAAGTATTTAAAAATATAGATACATATTTATATGTTATGAAGTACTCGTAGGTACTATGTATGTTACTAAATAAAGTCCATTGAAAATATACAAAGTATTTTATCTATTATTTTAAACCAAAATTGTTAGTAAGATAAATTTGTTTTGCAGCAGGTACACCTTTTGTGAGGATATCTGCCAACATCTGATTTGTTGGAAGGTAGTGCAGTTTGATTTCTGAACTCTCTAACTTTTCGCGAATAAATTTTGCTTTGATATCAACATGCTTTGTTCTGGGCGAATAAGAGTTATTTGTAGCGATGTGGATAGCACTCTTGTTGTCGCAATGAAGTACCATGGTTTTAGGTTTATCAGGAGATAGCTCACCTTCCAGGCGTTTAAGCCAGACAGACTCTTGGATAGCAGCAACAACTGCCATAACCTCAGCTTCGGTTGAAGAAAGCGCTAAGGTTCGTTGACGTTTTGTGGAATGTAAACACATACACAGTTGTAGATCGCGTGGCATCCATATCACCAGCCCAATCTGCATCACAGAACCCAGCCATATCACATGCTTCCTTCTGATAGACAATACCTTTGTCAATCGTACCCTTCAGGTACCTCATCACACGTTTGACGGCTGACCAGTGCGCCTTCCCTGGATTTGTACCAAATCTGCTCAGTAGATTCACGGCGTAGCAGATATCGGGGCGTTTAATTTCAGCAGCAAATAGCAAACAGCCTATTGCCTGCATATAAGGAACATCCTTCATTCGTTGTTTTTCATTTTCATCTCTGGGGCACATATCTGAAGACAGCTTTTGATTAAGGTCTACCGGCGTGGAGATAGGGTTGCAGTCATCCATGTTAAAGCGTCTCAAAATATCTGTAATATACTGAGATTGATCGATTTTTAAGAACGACTTACTTCGCTGGATCCTTATGCCCAAAACTGATGTGGCTTCGCCCATATCCTTCATTTTGAAGTTTTTTGACAGCTCATCTTTCAAATTATTCACCAGATCAAGTGAGTTCGAAAAAATTAGGACATCATCAACATAAATGGCAATGAATAACATCTGCTCTCTAGAATGTTGAAAATATATGCACTGATCGACATCGCTGCGTCTTAAGCCCATATTTATCAGAACATGATTGAGCTTTTCATTCCACACTCTACTGGATTGCTTGAGTCCATAAAGAGATTTACGAAGCTTACATACTCGATCGGAACCATCTTCAAAACAGCTTCGCTAAGTTATATAAATGTCTTCTTTTAGCTCGCCGTTTAAAAATGCCGTTACAGCATCCATCTGACGCACAAGAAAATCATGTCTTGCCGCTAATGTCAACAAATAGCGGATTGATGTGTACCGCACTACAGGTGCAAACGTCTCCGTGTAGTCAATCCCTTTCTGCTGACAAAAACCTTTCACGACCAATCTTGCCTTCCGACGAATGGGTTTACCTTCAGTGTCAAATTTTGTTTTGAACACCCATTTCGAACTAATCGCCTTCTTACCAGGCGGCAACTCAGTAAAGGTCCGGGTTTCATTTAAAAACAATGAGTCAAACTCTCCTTGCATCGCGTTTCTCCAGAGTTTAGCATCACAACTCGACAAAGCTTCTTTGGGACTTCCAGGATCACTGCAAATTAGATCTGTTGCTACAAAATTGTAGTTTGGCCTTTGCAGAGTCATAATTCGTTCATGTCTTCATCTTCTATAGTGACATCTTCATCCGGAACAAATGTTTGGTCATCAGTATTATCATAGTCTGAATAATCGCTCATAATAGAATCATGAATGGATGAAGCTTCATTGGGTTCAGCTTTTAAACTAGACGTTGGCAATTCTCGTAACACTTCTTCCCCTGAATTGACAATGGAGGGTGAAACAAAAGTATTAATATTGTTGTTGTCATTGGAAGTTACCTTGCCATCTGATTCCATGAATATGACATCTCGACTTGCTATTATTTTCTGCGTCAAAGGATTAAACAATCGATAATCTTTCGATTCTGTACTGTACCCAAGTAGAATACACTCTACTGATTTTGCTTCCAATTTTGTCCGTTTTTGTTTTGGAACGTGCGCCATGGCTTTGCAGCCAAAGATACGAAGGTTGCCCAAATCTGGCTTTCGTCTTGACCAAATTTCTTCTGGTGAACAATCGTTTGTTTCTGCATGGTACCCGATTCATTAAAAAGGCTGCAGCTGTGGCCGCTTCTGCCCAGAACTTGTTGTTCAAACCGGAATCCAACAGCATACAACGCACTCTTTCAATTATAGTGCGGTTGATACGTTCCGCAACACCATTCTGTTCGGGCGTATAGATAGCAGTTTTTTGGTGTAAGATACCATTATTTTTCAAAAAACTTTGGAAAACAGTTCCAGTGTACTCAGTGCCGTTGTCGGTACGGAGTACTTTGATTTTCGTTGAGCACTGATTTTCGACAATGTTCTTGAACCTTACAAACTCGCCAAACACATCAGATTTGTGCTTAATGGGCACCACAAACACTTTGCGACTAGAGTCGTCGACGAATGTGACCAAAAATCTCGCTCCAGAAAATGATTTTGACTTCAGCGGCCCCATGACATCAGAATGCACTAGTTCAAGAAGACTATTTGCACGAGTTCCAGTGTCTTTAAAAGGTGCACGAGTTTGTTTACCTTTAATGCAAACAATGCATTTTTCATCATTCCCTGCAGAGAATTTGATACCCGATGAAAAATTCATTACTTTGATTAGGTTCTTAGCACAAATATGACCTAGTCTACGATGCCACAAATCATATTTACTCGCCACTGACAGTGCTTGTTCTCTATGTGCTGGCACTTTCATAGGTTCACAATTTAGACGATACAATTCATTTATAGCACTTGCTGTTGCAATTAAATTGCTTTCATCATCATAGATTTTACAAATGTCATGCTCAAACACCACTTTGTTGCCATTTTTTGTCATCTGACGAACTGAAAGGGGATTAGCTCATCGTTCAGGCAAGTATTCGACGTTTTTTAACACTGCATTGAACTTTTTATTTTTCAAGATTAATTTCACGTCACCAGAACACTTCACACACATTTTGTGATTATTTGCAACGATGACTTCTTTGTTTGTGACCGGCTGTTTTTTATTGAACAGCAAATTTTCTTCACTCGTCATATGAGTTGTAGCTCCTGAATCAACAAACCAGTCTGAAGAGCTTTTGTTGTTGACAAAGAGAGAAGCAAATAATACTTTATCTCTCCTATTCTTGTCGCTGCTATTGCTTAACTTCTTGTTTCTATTCGGGCAAGATTTGCTAAAGTGACCAACCTGCTTACACGTATGGCAACGATACCTGACTGGAGATGCTTTCTTTTTTGTGTAAAGTGCACTATCAGTACCTTTCTTATCGAACTTTACATCTTGGAGCAGCAAGTTTTTCACAACGTCCACGGTAAGCTCCGTTTTGGAATTTTCCACTGCCAAAACCAGTGCCCGAAAGTCATCAGGTAGACCAGCTAGCATTAGAGATGCTGTTAATTCATCGTCAATATTTAAGCCGGCTTTTTGAACTTTGAGTGACGTAAGAACCATCGTATTGATATACTCTTGCATGGATTCGCAGTCGTCTAACTTGAGTTGTACCAATTGCTTTAGCAATTCAACTTTTCTCGTTAAACCACTGTCATTATAGGCTGAAACTAGAGCATCCCATGCATCTTTTGCCACAGTACAACTTGCGATATGTGCGAAGTTACTTGGCTCAACCATTAAGGTTATTTCAGCTAATGCACGCTCATTCAATTCCAACTCTTTCTCTTTCCGATCTGCAGATAATCCTGTTTCGATTATCTTCCAGCAGTTCCTTATAACCAGGTATGACTTCGCAGTTCGCTTCCATGTGTCGAAGTTTTCTCGACCGCGCAGCTTCTCGAATGGAAATGAGATCGATGATGAAGCCATTTCTTACCTATCAGTATATAAATCGGCAAAAGACTATTGAATCGTGTACAATTATTTACAAAAAAATACTTTGTTTTATGATACAACTATTAAATTTTCTAATTGCACATTTATTTAATTGAAATATTAATTGAAACTAATTTAAATCGTGACTTTAAAGGCCCTTAACCTGTTAAGAAAAGTGCAACGGAGTAGGTTATAAATTAGAATAAGTTTATTTGAAGTAATTCAATAGATGACGTTTCTCAATGTTTACAATGTTTAATGAATGTATTCAGTGATAGTTTTTCATTTTCAACACACATTCAGGTTTTGAGATCACAAAGAAATAATAATTAAGTAAAGGATAAAAAATGTAAAATGAAAGGATAAAAAAATCATTGCACGTTGTATCGACCCATATCAACGTCCTTAAAAAAGATAAGGTTTGAATATCTTGACGATCCAACTGGGTGTTCTGGCAATGGCAGCTTTAACTCTATGTCACTTCTCAAAATCCTCATCCTCAAAAAGAGGTTTAAAAACTGCCAATTGTTTGATTTTTTCCGGAGAAAATTAGCAGTCAAGAGAAATTCGTTTGAATTCTCCAATTGGTTTAACTTGTAGGACTATCCTACCAATGAAAACGAACGAAAATAAAAATTAAAAACGCCAAAATTTCATCAACGTAAATTATATTAAAGTTCAAGGAAAATCGACTGTTTGCGTGGGAATGGGATACTGAAGAGACGAATGCTTAAATAATTCTTCGTTTTGTTTGTTGCCTTACTCTAGTGCGATACTTCCGTTTTAAGCTGGTACGATTTTTCCGTTGACTTCTCGCGTGACTCGTATATAAAACAAAACTCCGCTACTGCCAGATCAATTTCTCCTCCTTCTTTTCCTTTTAGTGTTGTTCTATGGTCTCGTGTGCAAAACCCAGCTCTCCACAAATTTGCCGTTGACGGTGTTGCCGCTGTGCTCACTAGTGAATTTACTACAAACTGACCAACATAATATTATGTTTTCTTCAGTGATTGTGTTCTTCTCAGGAGTGCCGCTTTAAATTCTTGATTTACGTTTATTTATTCGATTCATGCATTTCGGTGGAGGTATTGTTGGAACCGGTCTTATCTCATCAAGAGTATTTTGACTCTCTTTCTGATTAGGAGCTGATTTATTTTGATCTTCAGAGAGAGTCCGACCTTTGAAAACTAAGGCTATTAAACATAAATATACCTGTGGCTCTAAATCGCTTTTCAATATTTTCAGGACAAAAAGCTCTCTGAAATGGAACCTTTGTCAGTCGAGCGATATCATAAATTGTTATTTGTTTTCCTGGTTTTGTTTTAGAGTGATTTAGGAGAAGCCTGCTATCAGAAGACCACCTGACCATAGAAGCGAGGTCCTCATTCATTCTTTCCACAGCGTCGTCCATCAAACCAATTGGAAAATGAATATAAATTTGTGCATCGTCAGCATACATATGAAAACGACAATTTGCATAAGTCGTAGGTCATTAATGAGCAAAGAGAATAACGAAGGACCGATTATTTAGCCTTGGGGCTCTCATCAGTTTAAGTTTTACTACATTTTGATCACCGGAACTTCAGAAATCTCCAATTCAAGTATTAAACCTCTTAACTGGGGAAACTTTAAAAGAAATAAATTAAGCCATAAGTAAAAATTTCACACAGAAAAGATTGCATACAAGCGCCACTTTGAATTTATTAATTTTCTTATTCCTCCAATTCGTTTTACATACTGTATTAATAATTTAACTATGTATTTGTGATTTCGCATATTGTTTCTATAAACAAACTTAATTTTAATTAGCATACATACATGTTGTTAGAAATTAACAAGAATCATTTTATTAAGAAAAAAAAACATTTTTTTTTTGTGGAATTCTTTCACTAATCTTAATTAAATCTTTATTCAGTAGACAATCCATTTTTGTTTAATTATTATATTAAAACCTTCAACATACCAAAAAGCCTTATCACAAGATCAAAACTAAGTGATTCACAGAGGTGTTGTATAATATATAGATAAAGTCGTATAGCGTCTAGTTTACAGCAAATAAAAATCACTGATCAATTCCTAAAGTTGGAGTTAAGTTGAACGGTAAACTTAACCTCCATACGAATGTTCACGTTTTAATGGAATTTAAATGTACTTTTGTATTCAAATCAAGATCTTATAATTTAAATTAAACTCTTCCGATCTTCAACAATTTAATGTTTCTTGTGTGGCATCTAAAATATGGAATATTTTTGCATCATGAGTTTCTAATATGCAGAGGTCGCACTTTATTTTAATAATTCCAAACGCCATTGATGGTGAAGGATTAAACTTACTTGGCTAAAATAGTATCCAGTTATATAGTAGTGCATCAGCAGTGTATAAGAAAACGTATTAATTTTGGCCATAGGTTAGGTAAGGTAAATTTCTCCCCTTCTCTGGAATTTGGTGGTGAATAAACTACTGAGAAACCTGGAAGGGGAGGGCTGCAGGGTCTCAGGAAAACACCTCAATACCATAAAGGAACTCCTGCAAAACGCTCTTAACAAGCTAACGAGATGGGCTAATCGGTGTGGACTGGGCGTTAACCCCCACAAAACCGAGTTGGTCCTCTTTTCCAGGAAATATAAAATCCCACATATTGACCCTCCCTCTATTAGCGGTACAAGCTTAACTTTCTCTGACGAAGCAAAATTTTTGGGTCTAATCTTCGATAGGAAGTTAAGCTGGAAACCCAATATACAAGAAAGAGTCAAGAAAGCTGCAGTAGCACTTTTCTCTTGCAAAAAAGCCATTGGCAATAAGTGGGGTATACAACCCCGCATTACGCATTGGCTATATACAGCGGTGGTTAGAACAATTCTTACTTACGGGGTGGTCGTCTGGTGGACTGCCCTGGATATAGCTGTAAACCGCGATAAACTGGGCAAAGTCCAGCGTTCAGCGTGTCTGTGCATTAGCGGAGCACTCCGCTGCACTGGACATTCTGTTACACCTGATACCCCATGACATCTTCAGCATGCAAACAGCGGCTTGTTCCGATGTCCGCTTAAAAGCTACCTCACAGTGGACCAACAAGAAGATCGGCCACTCCATCATTTTGGACTCCTTTAAGTCTCTACCCAGAAACATAGACTATACACCATACCCCACCTGCAGTTCGGAAAAAACTTCCAAATCACCATTCCTTCCAGATCATTCTTGGATGATGATGCATTTGCGGAAGATAAATCGATCCACTTCTACATCGACGGATCTAAATCCAGCGATGGGGTAGGTGGGGGCGTTTTCTCAGAAAAGCTAAATCTTAGCCTTTCCTTCCTTCTTCCAGACTATTGTAGCGTGTTCCAGGCGGAAATTTTAGCGATAAAAGAAGCCCTGTCGTGGCTAAAGAGGAATGTGATATCCTCAAAGGATATCCGTATCTTCTCGGATAGTCAGGCAGCGATTAAGTCCCTGGACTCAGTCTCTTACAAATTCCATCGTAGCCCAAGATTGCCGCTCATCTCTTTCGGAGATGGCAGAGCAGTTCAACATTCACCTCTGTTGGGTGCCGGGACATAGAGACATACCAGGTAACTGTAGGGCAGACGATCTCGCCAAAAAAGGAACCACTTTACCTCTTTTACCTGATAAAGGTTCTTTAGGAATACCAATCGCTACATGCAAACTCTTGCTCAAGCTATCAGCAATCGAGAGATCAAACCTTAGGTGGACATGTAGCAATACTTGTCTAGCGACTAAGCGAATCTGGCCAAAGCTGGATCTGCGACGCTCTAAGTGTCTAACCTCATTAAACCGACTGCATATTAGCTCGACCATAGGTGTTATCACAGGACACTGCTTAATAGGCAGGCACGCCTCCAGACTTGGCGTGCACTCAAACGACTTCTGCAGAAGCTGCATGGACGAGGAGGAGGAGGAGACTATACTTCGCCTTCTCTGCACATGGCCTGCGCTCTCCCACAAAAGAAATCTCCATCTAGGGGACTTCTTGTTTAATGACACAAACGACTTAGCCAACACTGGCGTCAGAAGTCTTTCGCGCTTCATAAGAAGCTCCCATTGGTTTAACGAGCAGTGAGGGAATCCCCAGATCTGTGTGGTACCACAATGGACCTAATTTTGGTCTAAGTGTGTCGGCCTTAGCTGACAGCCACGTCAACCTAACCTAACCTAACCTAGGTAAGGTAAAAGCGGGGTATGAAAGCTCATTCAACATTCGGCACAGAAATGGGCCCATCTTAATCCCAGGTTAGCCACCAATTTATCTTAAATATCAAACGAAAGAAAACCTTAAAACTTACCCTCGAGATAACCCTTATTTCCCTGCAGAATTTGAGTGTTCTCTTATACTCTCTTATAAATATATCGAATCATTCCGATGCATCGAAAGCATCCGATATTTAACGATGCATCGTAGCATGAAATGTACACAGTAACGAATTTCAAATTTAATACGTTCTATATGCTCTTTTCTCTTTGATTGTATTAATGAAGGATATGAGAAATTATAACGTAATTTGTAATAAGCTATTTTCGCCAACCAAACACATAAACAACAACACATGTAAGACGAGGGAACACGACGAGATTTAAACAGTTCTTGCAAGTAATTTAGTGAAATTTCGGACCAGGCTTGTTTTATGGCTTCAATTATTTCTTCCGGGTTGGAGTATTGTTTTCTTCCTTCTTAGACCTTTTTTGAAAGCCATCCCACATGTTTTCCATAATGTTCAGGTTCGGTGAATACGGCGGCCGTACCATTAGGTTTACATTTTGACTCTGAATCCAAGTTATTTATCTGCGCGTTGTCCATCGTTGTCCACCAAACAATTCGGAAAAATGAGGGAAACCTCTTTCCAGTATAGATTTGTAGGTGATTACGGTCATTCTTAAGCTTTGAAAATCAAGGTTTGCAGTTCCATTAAAGCTTACTGCTCCCCATATCATTACTCCACCTCCCTTTCTGTGTCTTCTATCCAAGTTCATCCTTTCTCAAATAATAGAAATAATAAATATATCCATCAGGGCCATCTAAATTAAACTTTTTTCCATCTTAAAAGGCAACGGTATGCCACTCTAGACTCCACCTGATGTGACTATTCCAAAATCAACTCGTTGACGTTTGCGTGCTGCGTTCAATGGTGGTTTCTTTTTAATTTGTTTGTGTCTAATATGGTTGGACCGCTGTATTACGCGATAAACAGTTGATCTACTATCTTAAACTCCAGTTTCTGCATTGATTTTACTTAGGCTGAAAACAGACCGGATAAAGCAAAACGTTTTTGATTCGATAGTCATAAAAATATTTTTTATTTCAACACACACCAAACAAAACAGAATGTAACAAAACAAAACGTTTTGTTTTCTTGTTTCGTTTGGTGTGCGTGAAAATTTGTAACTCTTTTGAAATAGGATTTTTTTTAATATAAAGTTCAAATTTGTATAAAGATTTTAAGATATAAATCATCTTTGTAGGTTATCCTGAAGTTGAACAATAAGCATTAAACTATAAATTTTATACAATTCAAGTAAAATGTTCGATTGAAACTAGATCGTTGGATTTTCCCAGTGTTGAGTGGAGGAATTTGTATGTGTGTGCGGCACAAATCTGTTTCTCTACCTGTACTGCAATGTGCTTTTTCTTTCTTTTTTTTATGCACCTTTTGCAGTTTGTGTTGTTTTTTTTATGGCGCATGACCATGGGATTGAGAAAGATAGGGTATGAAATGTAAATGAGATTGAGAGTCTCACTCAGAGTATATCCATATAATGAGTAGGGACACTCTCGATGTTTTCTTTATCAGTTCTTATCAGCAAGTATTTTGTTTTAAATTTGAGAAGTGGCAGACTGGCGAAGCAAGGCGAGCACGGGACAGCTAGTACTGTAATATATTCATACACATTATGTACATTAATAAACATGAATAACATTAAAATTCAATAAAACTTACCTTGGCAATTCATTTCGGTTGCTATTTCTATCCACAGCTTATCAATAGTAATATTAGCATGTCCCTTATCCTTATAATTATAGATAGGGCTTCTTGCCTCAATTAAAGAAATCAATTTTTCTCCATCTACGTCCATATTTGGTAAAATTTTCGCACAGAGTAAACCAGAGTATATCCATATAATGAGTAGGAACACAGTAATTGTAGAGGTTCATAATTAGGTGTAATCATTAAAAAAAAAAAAAAACAGAAAAACCAGCCATAAACTATTTTAAAAAGTAATTCAGGTACCACTGCACGTAGTAAAAAGTTATACACAACGAGGATCAAGTCGATGCACCTTTAAACAAGCATTAAGAGAAACCCACCAATCATTCGTCTTACGAAGGAATCAAAATTTTGTTTTGCAAAAAACAACAGGTCAGCTATCGGCAACGAAACACGTTTTTTTCGCTGGGTCGAAACAGTTTTGTTGCATTCGGTGTGTGTTGCTCGTATACAATGGCATGTATTTTTGACACCCACCACCGAAACACTTCGAAACAAAAAAGTGTGTTTTGTTTCGTTTTCTTTGGTGTGTGTACACTCATAAGAAACAATGTTCTCTTGTTTCACGAAACAAAAAAACACGTTTTGCTTTATCCGGTTTGTTTTAAGCCTTAGGAAACGTCTTGAATTTGAAGCAGCTCTCAGTATCGCCCGTCGATCCTGACTTGTTGTTGTTCTGATTATTCCTCATTTCCGGTTTTTTCATAGTTCACAGGGTCTTTGAGATAACTGCGAATAACCATTGGTCCTCTACCAATCTAACCGACTATAAAACGAATAGATTTGCCTTGCTCCTTGTAAGCTCGAATTTGACCTATTTCCTCCTTGATTAATGAATTTCTTTTACCCATAGTTGTTGTTTATTAAGGTTTTTTACGTTTAGGTTATGAGTCAAAATTAATATACTCTAATAGGGTATAAAATTGGAAGCACCAAAAAATCAAAGTCGATTTCTCTTTGTTTTGGTAACGAAATCAAGTTTGCTTAATCTATAACTAACGTGTCAGTATAGTCTGCCGAATTTGAAGAAATAACTTGGTTCCCTTTTGTTAACTAACTTTTGGTCTAATACCGGTACTAGCGCTAGTAAGTCTTGCAGAAGTCGGTCGTTGGCTTCATTATTAATAAGGCTGTAAGTAAATCAAAGTAATAATTTAAAATAAAGATATCAATAACTTCGCTAACTTATTTTTTTTTTTAAACCAACTTTTGTCGAGTGTAAGCCCAAACATGTTTGCCAAATTTCGTAATTCTCCGTTTCATATTTTAGTTTTAACTAGGACTGAAAGGGTTAACAAAAGACAAACATAGCTAGTGCTAAATTCCATCAACAACTTAATTATAGCAATTTCTAACCGCCTCGCATCGATGACCTACTTCAGCTGACAAAGTTATGCATGTTTAGCTCACTCCCTTTCGCAAATGCAATAAAAAGTAGAATTTCCTACTCACAGCATTCAGTGTAGAATAAGAATGGTCGGGTGTGTTATGTCAATCCATAGCCGTCTAGGCTCCACAAACGTTCGTATTGCGCTGCAAAAATAGTACGCCATAACCGGGCTCAGTTGATGGTCTGGTCAAATTGAAGCACGTACACAATTTCAAGTGCATAGCACGGTCGTTGTTGGAAATGAATATATTTGAGCTGTTCTGACAATGTCATGGATCAAGGTAGCTAAGTGCTCAGTAAATTGTCTAAGAAATTAAAAATTCTGAGGAGGGCTTGACTCAATTTCCTTATTTTGTTGACGTTAGTTTATTGGTTTATTTTGCGACAATCACACCTATTGATTTGGAGAAATAAATCTACACAAAAAATCATCTGCAAACTTTTACAGGACCTAAACCTAGTTATGTTGCTTGCAATATTAAAATCTGATCAGCAGAAATATTTTATAACATTGCGCCAAAAACAAAATCTGTTTTCGTTTGGTTGAGCATGTTTGCATGATGAATACATTGACCTAGATCTTATTTACATAACTGTGCTTCAGTTGTGGTCCATTGGTTTTTCAAATTCAAGTTTTTGTTTTTGATTGAAGTACAAACATGTTATTATTCAAAAAGCCATTCTAGCGTTCGTTGTTCGATGCGGACTGAATTTACGTAATAGATGTTCCGTCGTTCTTCGCTCGAGTTATAAAGAGAAACTCGATCTTATTCTGGTTCTGGTATTCTTGGATCCATTATGGCCAAGATTTATCATTAATTTTAGATTTATGTAACAATATTTGTCTACGTTTAATAGGTGAGTCAAAAACAAGTTGCTGTTGAGTAAATGTAGGTCGAAGAGCGTATCTTGAAATTGAATGTGGGGAGTTATGTAATTAATCTTATATGCCTTGTTAGAGTGTTGCCGTAAAGGTTTTCTTGAAGTCACATTGCTCTGTATTCTTTCTACAATGGGGTGAAGAACGTTACTCAAATTTAGGATTTGTATTGCACCCTTTCTCCTGATGGACCCTGGGCTGGGGAGATCTAAAGCAGACTTGTTTAGTTCCATGAACTTACTAGTTCAAAACATAAGGAAAGGCTACAATCCGCTTGGATATCTTATTCCTATTCCTATCCCCCGTGAAGTGGGGGTGGCAAAAATCTAAGTATGGGTGAATTGTAAAGCGAGGATATGGTCTACATCAAATCATCTTCAAGAAAGCAACCTACAAATTGGGCACTGCAGAAAACTTTGTTTGAAGGAATTGTGCAAATCGACTCTGTCTACATAATTTGCGAGGTCAGAGACCTTCGATTTCGAATGATATCTTCAATAAAACAATTTATTTTATTTTTGTTTTATTTATTTATTTGAAATGCTTATACACTTTAAGATATAATATCTATACATTTGAGAATAGTAGATATACCAAATTTAGAGGCACAAAAAGTTAGAAAGATCGAAACTTATAAAGCTTATAAGGATTTTAAAATATAAATCAATAACCAACAATAGTTTTGAGAAATTTAAATTTAAAGTTTTTAGTTACCGATTTCCGAAAAAATAAGTTCTTAAATCCCTTTCAAACCTTGTTGTGCTAGTACTCTGAAATCTTTTGTTCCGCGGTAGTAAATTCCACAATCGGATAGCATTAACAAAAAAGTGGGGTGGCGACGGTGTAGAGGTTAGTGTGTTGGCTTGTGCCCCGTGCGGTGCAGGTTCAATCCCCATGGGGAACAACAACATACGCCACCCAATCACATGCCTCTACACCAAAAGGAGGATTTCTGCCTGGTAGTACAATGGAACGTTACCGAGTCTGAGTGCTCTGGGATTTGGATTTCCTTTTTTAAAAAATTTAAAAAAAAAAAAAAAAAAAAAAAGTGACGCTCTGATATAAGTGATGCATAGGGAGGTGAATGGCCTAGGCCTGTGCGAATTGGCTAATCGAATCCTTTCGTACAAGTAGTGCGGTTGCCGTGTTAGTGGAATGTCCAAAAGAAGGCATAAAGTGCGAAAATGGAGATAACTCTCAAAAGGCATGCTAAGCAGGGGGGGAGAAACACCACTTCACCTATCATATGAACGTAGTCCGAAAACATGCCGAATCGTACTATTAATGGCTACGTTGAGCTTTCGCTTACTAGTTGCGTCACATCTGCAAAAGATTTCGCATCCGTACATTGAAGTAGGAAAGACCAATGATTTTGCTTATATGAAGCGTGTTTTTATTGAGATAAGGGACTGTGTTACCGACAAATTTCGGAGTACCCCATATACTTTTCCAACGGCCGCATTGATATGATTATGCTAAGTTAACATACGCCTAAAAATAACTCCAGGATTTCTTGCAGTCTCAATATATTCTACTGGAAAGCTCCTTAGTAAAATGGTAGGAAAGATCTAAAGGTTTGCTAGATATGAGTATCTAATCCGTTTTGTTCAGACCACCGTTCAGTTGTCCCCCAGATCTTCATTCACGCAAGTTACTCTGTTCTCAATAAAACCGAGAAGGCAACTCATACACGTATGCACATCGTCCGCATCCTATGCGCCAAACAGTTTCCTTTAATAGATGGAACTTCATTTAAATTTAATGAAAACAATATAGGACCAAGTATAGAACCTTGAGGAACACCACTTACAATTGGAAGAAAATCGGACAGATTATCATTTAGCTGAACTGCTTGCATCCTATTTGATAAATAAGAGAAAAGCGGCGTCACTGCAACTGATGAAAAATTGTGTTTTCGAATCCGTTTCTTACATAATATTGTGTGATCAACCATGTCAAATTCCTAACAAAAATCAATTAGCACTAACACGTTCTCTTCATCTATTGCCTGTCGTATGTCGTCAGTAACATTCAATAGAGCCGTAATACAGCTGTTGCAGATTGTTTCGGCGTAATAATGTTATTATTTTTGAGATACGTACTCATCTGTTTTTGTAGTATTCGCTCAAAAACCGTTGAATTGAAATTGGTTTAAAATCATCAGCCTTAGCAATTTTAAGGATAGTATTATTTTTACCAAATTCAATTTACATATTTAGTATTGAAAATGAAAGTGATAAATGGCAGTAGGGTCATAGTTACTTCAAAAATTTAGGATGCATTTTGTCAAACCCAATTGCATTCGACTTTATCGCGGCCTGAAAGGTTGAAGTCGGGATCGCCTCAATTATTGTTGTAATGGACTGCTTCAATTCAGTCAAATTTCTTGGTTTCGTTTTGCACACCTCTTGCTTGACATAACCCCATAAAAAAAGTGAGCACCACACAGTGACTCGTTCTGGGTGCAGTACCGTCTCATGGAGTATTTCTGGATTAGACTCACTCCATATACGGCAACATTGCCGTTTAGATCAAAATGGGCCTCATTAGACACTAACCAGCAATTTATCAAGCTGTTGTCTTCTTCGGACATTTCAATAATTTTTTGGAAAAATTCCAGGCGAATAGGCAAATCCAGAGGGTAAAACTTGCTTGCAATTTGGACTTTGTACGGAAACAAGTTTAAGTCATCATGAATTATCCGTTGTAATGACCATCTGCTAACTCCAATTTGAGCCGATAAGTTTCGAGTCGAAACACTTGGATTTGCCTAAATTGACGATGCTGCAGCCGCGATTGTGTATTGAACCCGAACATAGGGATCTCTATGGTACGGTCTCTGTTCTATGCCTCCAGATTCGTCAAACATGTTTGCCAGCCTCATAGTGGTCCATCAACTCGGGGGAGTGCCGCCGAACGAAGGACTGCAAAGCATGGTACCGCTGCACTATCAAAATCCACTTTTTGGTATCCCAATTAATAAATCTAAATACGAGTAGTAACCTGAAAAATAAAAAAAAAATCGATTTCTAATACAGAAAAAAGTTATTACGTTTTGTTTTTGTAGCACGATTCGTGCGCCACCCTGTACTAGATAGGGCGAGTATTAGGAAGCTTCTTGACAGACAATTTGTGACTTAAGATATCATCTTAACAAAATGCACTTGTGCTCGGAGACAGAATGTAGGTTTTGTCTGTAGGAGGATGAATCTTGTGAATGCCCGCTTGGAATGACATTGTAAATGATCGTCGGGATAGATGACGAGGCCGAATTCTTTATTTTGTTAACAAACCAATTTTTTACTACCCATGGGACTTTGTAGTATTTGTTGCCTCAACTTTTGGTCGTAGGAGAATTTGACACCATTGATGTGGGCATTGCAGTCATTTGTGGGTCGTTTGAACTGTTTTTGGTTTTCCTAAGACCGATTGTTTTTATGACCGAAAGCTTACCTCTTTAAACCTGATCCCCTCTTTGAAGCTCGAGTCATAACACGCGTTCACCTTGGGTTTGATAGTGTTTACCATGTTAGGGATAAAGGTTTCCATGACCAGGTTTGTTTTCATATCAGCGGCAGGATCCACGTCGCTGTCTTCCATTTATTTCTTCCCAGTTGGCTTTCTCGTATCGCCATACGGTTCTTTTATGAGTTTGTTTTTTAACTATGTGGTTGGAGTACGAGAAATATTCTTCAGGATGAGAGGTAAGATGTCGGTTCATTGCCTGTCCAGATTTAGGCTTCTATAAACGAAACAGTATAGTGGATAGAAAGCCATTATGGCAAAAGTAAAAGTCTTTGGCCCGTGTTGTAGGTTATACATAACCAGACGTGGAATATTCGTATAGTAGCTTATAGTCGCTTGTGATTATCACCAATAATTGTTTGCTCTCTTTAAGTTGATCACAGAATATTTGTCAGAACTTAGCAAATCAATTCCAGTCAATCACAATCAAAATATTATTTTTGTTTATTAAAATTTCCTTTTTATAAGCTTTCTGGCTTGCATAACAAAAAGCGACTATCGCATTGCATACTATGCTAGAAAGATAACCATGCATAGTTCTTTCACTCTTCTAATTTTGCGTGAATTTCAAAATAAGTCATGTAGGTTTCGCACTGCGCGCGCAATTAAATTGAACAAAACTAAAAAAAATGGTCTTCGACTCACGATCTGGAAGGAGTATTGTCAGGCCCTATCTCTTCAACTGGTTTAATTTAAAAAGAAGGTTGTAATGTTTTTTTTTTTTTTTCAATATTTTTTAATTCAACAATTGTTACATAGGTACATACTTAATCTAACAAACTTATATTTAAAAAATAAGTAGTGACATTTTTATTTGAAAACAAAAATAGTTGTAATGTCACTTCATGAAAATTAACAACTAGAAGTGGGGTGAAGGGTCATAAATTCAAAAATAAGACAAAAAAGCGCGAAGAGAAAGAAGAGAAAACTAAATGAAGAGAAGTTAAACAAATCAAATAACATAGCGCAACAAAACTTTAATTTCCTCATGATCGAAACTAAGAAGCCAAATTTTAACTTTATTTATAAATTCGGGTAAAGATTTAATTACACGAATATTCATATTAAAACTATTAAACAGCTTACGTGATACAACGGAGTAGAAGTTTTTGAACATAACGGTGCGAAAAGTCGGCAAAACTACAAAATTACTTGAATTACTACGCAAAGTGCAGGTGTTAGAAATTGGACTCTGCATCTCATAAAAAAAATTTTTGAAACTTTAAAGTAATATAAGTGTTTTAGCGGTAGAATTTTTAATGTTCTGAATAAAACCGAGCGATTTGCCCCACAAACTATACTGATAGCGCACTTTTGTAAAACAACCAAGGGCTGAAGCCTCGTTTGGTAGCCCCCCCCCCCCCCATTCCATACTGTAATTTTGATTGAAATATTCCAAAATAAACAGTTTTTAGTGTTCTATTATTACAGTATTTTCTAAGACGATAAAAGCTACGGACAGTAGAGCGAAAATATTATTTCAAGTTTGAAATATGTTCAGACCAACTCATATTTTGCCCAAAAGTAACACCCAAATATTTAAAGTGTTTTACCTGTTCAATTTTAAAACACTTATTCCCACAGGATATTTGGTCATTCGACGACGTGCTTACAGGTGCCACATTACAGGCACAATTAGACATGACGGATCTATTACAATTTAATTCGTGAAAAAAGATTTCATAGTCAGGGAAGTCTTGCATACTAGAGCTGAAGTTCATTAATTTAGTTTTGTTACTGACAACTAGCTTGTGGACAGTAAACCATATTCTCAGAATATGAACATCTTGATTTATTTGTTTTCCAAATTAGGATTTCTTTTCATTTATTAGGTTAAACAAGTGCAAGGGATGGCACTGTGGGTCCCGGTAATTCTCCGAGATCATGAGTTGAAGACCTGTCCATCATTTGTATACCCTTTATATTGCTTGAAGGCATCTTGAGGTTACTGTATTTGTGATCAGCCGCGCCAACTTTTGGGGGACAGGACTATGAAAAGGGCCTTTTTCTTTTCTTTTTTTAATTTTGCGCACAGAACATCATCTTCTCGACTGTGAAAATTAAAATTCATATAGGAATAGAAGAGAAGATTCAATTTTTGCATAAAACAACAGAGTCAAAAGAAAACCGACATGGCACGTGGGTCGTAACTCCATTACAGATACAGATATCTCGGCTTGGGCGGGCCATTGACATGGCCTGAAACACTGCAGCCTTCCATCTTCTTTCAATTGTCTGGGCAAAGAGCTCTGTCGTGCTTTATGCGTTTGTCTCAAAAACGGAGGTTCGGCCTCGTCTTACGTCTCGAACCTTGGTTCTGAGACTCAAAGTTCGTCTACGCGGGAGCATTATTATCCCATCGCTCGATTTGACCATTCCAATGCAGTCTACATGTTTTAGCTTTTTGAACTACAAACACATCTATCTTGGTACTTCCAGGCTGTATGAGCTAAAGCTTACCACTAATATAGCTCGCGATTGTATCTTCTTCTCCACCCAGCCTCCCGCACACAGTGCTGAGTGTCCTTAAGCCAGAACTGAAACTATTAGTGTTGTATATAGTTTGCACTTGGTCGACCGGGCTCCGAGTTTTGAATCTTTTTGTGTTGCCAACGAAGGAGCAACGGTCGTCGCATCTCCACCAACTTGTCATTTGTGGAGTTGATGTTTACTCCGTGTCAGTACTTTCAATACAAACATATTATAGAATAATCAATTAGTATATTAACGGATGAGCAAAGCGACTGCCTTAATGCACACATGACGACGTTTGCCTCACCAAAATAATAATCCATCAGTGTGCTACTTTCTCTTCAAAACAGATTCAAGTTTGTCAGGATTGCACTACATTATAAACATTACTGAACTTCTAAAAACTAACACAATTCCAGTAATACTACATAGTGAATTTAAGCTTATGAATGGATAACATATAGATACTATCCGACACGATACGGACCGGCCATCACATCTAAGTAAAAACTTTCTTTTGAATAACCATAAATCGATCAACGTTGATGCGGAACCTAGTCTCTTCACCGCGGCACACTTCCGATTTCTTAAAAAAAAGTATTTTTCCAAAAGCAGTCCGTTAATTACCAACTCTTTAATGAAGTGAATACTATAGATGGATGACTGAGATTTTTATACACACGGTTGCTGTCACTTTTATGGCATCACCAGAAGTAACCGTCCTTACACATTTTTTTCTCATATGGCTATAAGTATCCATAGTCTTTCAGTTAAAGATGCGGAGACTGTATAATTTACACGAACGAGTAAAAGCCGGCAATTGAAAGTGAACGGGCGGCATTCCTTGCCGTCGAGTTTTTGTACAAATAATTTCTTTTTATGATAAGAGCTCACCAGCTTCCATCTATCATGATGTCATGAATTTAGCTAGGTGACATATTGACTGACTTAAGGTATGTGTAGGTACATCTCTAGACAAAAAGAAAATAGGTAGTGTGGATACGATTGATTTTTCTTGATCTCTTAGTATTTTATCGTGGTATTGAGCTTCTCTTCAATAAAATGCATGCCGATGACGGTATGTCTGCCAAGGTTAATTAATTTTAATTGAAATCACCACAACTTCTTATTTAAAAATAATTAAATTTGTATAGTTTTTTTTTGTTTGCTCTTTTCTGACATACAGGTTATATGGTACTTAATGTGGTATTATCCCGTTGGAGGCAATATGCACTTCGATGTGTTCTGTACTTTAATTAAGATTAGAGGTTAGGATTTCATTTAATACAGTCTCGCAGATGGGACAACATTTTTCTTTGTAGACTTTCATTTACCATACACCAAATCCTACAGGAGAATTCGATTACAAAAAAGCCAGTTCAAATAACATACATCCACTCTTTACTGCTATTTAATTTTTAATTTTCATAACCAGGTAAAATTACCTTATAAAGGAGCTCGATATTTTATAAAGAAAATTAATAGCCAACTGACAACGTTTATAAATACAATTTCATTATGAATGTTTATGTTGTTCATTTAAGGTTACAACCCGGAATGTCAAAATACTTTGAACTGGGCGAATGCGACCGGAGCGTATGTAGTTCACTGTATACTCTTGGTGCTGCTCAAAAACTTCAAACTTTCCTGGCAATACAATTTCAATTGGGATTTATATTACCGCATTCCAAGAGATACGAAAGATAGGGTCTGATATGCAAAAACGATAACATTGCTTTAAAAAATTATTGCATCAATGCATCATTTTATCCTCGAAAATTAGGATTTACAAAAGCTTATAACTTTTAAGCTATATAAAACGGCCGCCGATTTTGTTCACTTTTATGCTTGTTTTGCGCCTTTTAAACGAAAAAAGGATGTTTTGAATGTATGCCTGTAAGGTTAGGTTAGGTTGGAAGGGAAGTGCACAACAGGGCTATGCTGTGCTTGCACGGCGGCCCATTGGTCCATTGTGATCGCCTGTTGTTCTATGTGGTAAACCTACATTTACAATAAAACACTTACCATACTCAGTTTAGGTTAATCTTGCTGGTTGGCCTATTGGAACCAACCTGTGTTCTTGACAAACCTGATTGTGTCCGTTAGTGGTACCTGCGCTACGTCCTCTAGGGCTTCGAAGAATCTGTTGCCCAGATAGCGAAGTCGAGATGTCTGAAGGTTTGGACATTCGCAGAGCAGGTGTTTGATGATCTCGTTTTCTTCTATATCTTGACAGCTCCTGCAGTAGTCTGGTGAGCTGATGCCCAGTCTGCTTGCCATTACACATATGGTGCAGTGGCCTGTTAGTACGCCGGTTAAGATACGTATTTCTTGCTTATTCATTTCCAGAATGTATTTTGTTCTTTTTTGTCAATTCTTGGCCATAGACTGCGAGATATAACACAGTCGTGCCTTTGGGACCAGGTGGTGTTAATTTGTTCCCTCAGTTTTTGGTCAATGTTTCTTTTTGCTGCACTAATTGGGATGTCTATTGACGTAATGGCGTCTATTGCGTCAAGTTCTGACCCGATTCTTGCTAGCTCGTCTGCTTTTCATTCCCAACAATGTCGCTATGACCGCGGACCCAGCAGAGAGTGATCCTGTGTCGTTCGCCTATTTTGTTGGGCGATTTTTGGCAGTTCCTGACTGTTTTTGACTTTATGGTTTCGCTGTCTAGTGCTTTGATAGCCGCCTGACTGTCTACGAAGATTGTGATCGTGGAAGGATCCAGATTCTTCGCGGAGATTGTTTCTGCTTAAGGTTTAAAATGACTTCCAGCCCGGCTTGGGGTGTTGATCTCATTGCTCCTGTTCCACCGATACATGCTAATCTCTGTACCTTTGAGAGGTTATGGAGATAGGTAGTCCTTTCTGTTGCCTTCCACCATACAATTGACCCGTATATAAGCATGGGTCGTATGATCGCTGTGTACATCCAATGGGTTATGTAAGGGCGCATACCCCAACGTTTGTCAAAGGTCTTTTTGCATGCGTAGAAGGCGCATAGTGCTTTTTATGCTATTTCTTCTGTGTTACGTTTTCAAGTAAGCTTAGAGTCTAGGATGATGCCCAGATACTTTGCCTCCGGGGAAAGTTTCAGACGAATTCCGTTTAGCTTCGGCATATCGAATTTCTCGATTTTTCTTTTCCTAGTGAACAGAACACATTCGGTTTTGACTGGATTAACTCCAAGGCCGTGCCCACGAGGATAATTCTTTTAGGGCAGATTCCATGAGTTCACTAATAGTGGGGAGATACTTGCCACTTATTAGAATTACAATATCGTCTGCGTATGCTACTATTTTCGTCCTTTTGACCTTTAGAGTCGCGAGGATTTTGTTGACCACTATGTGCCACAGGAGGGGAGATATGACGCCTCCCTGTGGGGTGACCCTGGTCTCTGTTTTCCTTATGTAACTCTCACCGATCTCTGAGTTAATTACTCTGCTGTTGAGCATTTCGTAAACCCAGTTCGTTATTTCTTTTTTCGCTCCCAAGTATTCGAGCGCTGTTTTGACATTGTTGAAAGCTCCCTCAATGTCCAAAAATGCTGCCATGGTCTATTCTTTATGGTGTAATTCTTTTTCTATAATTGACACAACTTCGTGCAGGGCTGTTTCAATGGACTTGCCTTTGAGGTATGCGTGTTGAGTGCTGCATAGGTTGTTTTCGTTTAGAAGGTCCCTTGGGTATAAGTCGATTGTTCTCGCCATTGTCTTTAGGAGAAAAGAGGAGTGCAGTGTATATGTCTCCCTGCTTTGGAAATGAATATCACTTTAACTTCTTTCCAGCTTTGCGGTATGTAGCAGAGTCTTATACAGCTTTTAAAAATTACTTTTAGCCATGGCAGTATTACATTAAGAGCCTGTTGTATCATTGCTTGTATGACGTTATCTGGTCCCGCCAATTTGTAAGGCTTGAATGATTTGACTGCCCAAGCAATTTTGTGCTCTGTTATAATGCTTTCCATTGCTATGTCCGGTTGTGTGTCTGGCGGAACCGGAGTGTAGTTGATCTCACCCCCAGTGGATTCACTAGACTCCGGAAAGTGGGTATCCATTAAAATTTGTAGAGTTTCTTGACTAGACTCTGTCCAAGAGTCGTCAGCACGTTTAATATAGCCTGGGACCGTGGGGTTTTTGGATAGTACTTTACGTAGTCTGGCGGCCTCGTTTGTACTCTCTATGGATTCGCAAAACGTATTCCAGAATTCGAGTTTTGCTCTCCGTATTTCTTTAGTGTATAGATTAAGTTCTTCATCTGCCTTACTCTGTCTTGCTTTGTTAAACAGTTGTCTTACCAGTGTTCGCCGCTTTTAAAGCTCGCTGGTCCACCAAGTTGCCTTTTTGGGTTTGCGATTGCGAGAGATGGGACAGTGTTTAACAAAGGCTTTGTGCATATTTTTGGTAATATAATAGACTGCGTTGTCGATTGAGTGAGTGTCGACAAACTTGTCCTCTTTCGTGTACTCACTGACCGTTTTCGCATAGTCTGCCCAATTCGTTGTAAAGAGTATTCTACTATGGTCTGAGAATGAGTTCTCTCGACAAACTCTCCAGTCTTCTACCCTAACATGATCATTGTTGCTTTTGAGAGTTATGTCTAAAATTTCTGCCCTGTTTCTGTTTTGGAATGTGGGCTGGTTTCCCCTGTTACAACAAGCTAGATTTGTGGAAATAATGTATTCAAACAACGACTCACCTCTTTCATTTATTCCTGTACTACCGCACAGCGTGTGGTGTGCATTCGCATCGCAACCCACCACTAAGGTTGTGTTCCGTGTGCTAGCGTGTTCCACTAGTTCCCGGACTGTATCGGATGGTGGGTTTACCTCCTCGTGTGCCGTATAAATTGAAACAAGGATAAGGTTCCTTCCTGGAGCTTCAATTTTTAGAGCCACTGTGTCTCCATTGCTGTACCTGCGATGACAAAATGTATTACTAACGGTTTTTAAAGTAAACTCTTGTCAAGATAAGTGACAATTTCCCAAAACAATGTCCGGAGATAAGGGTGAAGATCCTCTTGGCTGGAGCAATATTGTCTATTCGCTCAATGTGGCCGAGCCAATATAGTCGACGTGATTTAGCTGACATGGTGTCATTCGTGGAGTTTATGTTTACTCCTAGGTAGATGAACTCCTTAACTACCTCGAAGTTATTGCTATGAACAGTGACGTTTTGTCCTAGGCGGTGGGCAGATGTTGATTTGTTTGCTTATAGCATGTACTTGGCGATAAATAAAAAGTTGGCATTAACAGCCCATACAGGGCCTAAAACCAAGCTCCTCCAACCATTTGCTTGTGCGAAGAGGACGGGACCTACACTTTCAAACTTTGAATTATATTAATTTGAGTTGCTAAGTATTTCATTTACTCATTTCCATTCTTTTTTTGAATTACCTTGGAAGTCATGAAATTTATTTACAAAGAAATTGTTTTTACACAACAAAACATCCTTTGAAATATCTTTACATAATTGTTTGTAAGCAATAGTGAAACCATCTTTATTAGGGTACTAGGGGACCCGGCGAACTTCGTCTCGCCCCAATTTAACGCCTTCAGATAAAGTCCAGAGTGATAATAATACACAAATAGTTCAAATTTCAATGTGATTTATTTGAATGGAATCGAAATCAGTATATATCGTAAACCATGGTTTACAATTTGTTTTCCGGCGTAAAAACAAACAACGAAGACGGTTTGCCAACAAGGGAACAGGTTATGTACAGCTGACCGTGCGAAAAACAGGGAAATTCGAGATTAATTTCACAGACTTCCAACGATTGGCCTTGCGATTTTTTGTTTGTCATCGCAAAAGCCAATAGAACGATGAACTGAATCCGCTTGAATTATTCTTGGAATAATCGAAGTTCGTGCGATTAGGACTTCCTCTCCTTTGAATTTGCCCTTGATGGTCGTCACTTGAATCACATTGCTCATCAGTTTCTTGCCGGACAACCGCGTACTATTTCGGATGATTCTGATTCCGCAACATGATTATAATCGATCCCACCTTCAGCTGTATATTATGCGGCGCCGGCGGACTTGCTGGTCGCTTCATCCTCGTCGGTCACGCTGTCAACGGAGTTGTACAAATGCAGTTCTCCAGCGATTTAACTTTGAATAATGAAATTCAAGCTATCGACGTCCTTATTCTTCGCTGCTAGTTTCGACCTTGACGTACATGTCGACGCAGCGATATCTCAACAGATGATTGTCAACATCTTGCCGAATCATCAATCGATACGCATAAAAATTCATTGGGCTTACCTTCTTACTCGTTTCTTCTCCTGAAATATGGATTCCAACTTAGTTGTAGAATGAAAAAGAAGTAATGACTTGTAAACAAACCTGTTATTGGATTGACCATCTTTATATTGAAGTGATAGCTATCCTCTCCACGACAGAACATCAACGGGTATTGAGGTGCATGATATGACCGATGAGTCTCGTACACGCCCTGCAATTGTCCACTATCCCGACGCTTGAGAACAATATCGAGTGATTCCACATTCTCGCCAACAATCACCACTGCGAATTCATTGATAGTGGGAGTATTGAATTGTCTTGCATGGCCTCCAGCGGGTCTTTTGATTTTGTAATTTTGCTCTGATAATGATTTTGTGGTCTTCAGAATGCATTGTATCCAATGCGGTTTTGAACAGTCTGACCAATTCATTATGCTCATGCAGAACATTTTGCAATTATTCGATCATTTCAGATTTAGTCGCAGTAAGAATTGCACAACGCTGAGCTAGTTCAATTGCCGAATCACCAACGAAATAGATCTGAAGGAACTTATGATCTTCGTTTTGTGGTGGTAATAAAGCGCCCGCTCTATGGTGAATTTGCCCTGGAAGCAATTTCGAAAAAAATGAGAAGAATTGTTCATTTTGATTATAATGAGATGCCATTACTTTATAACTTGGATTGTAGCCGGGTTGATCAAGAACTTCAAGCTCCAAACGACGTCATTTGAAAGCATCCGTTATATTTTTGTGCATTCGCCAGGAAATGTTTTGATTGGATTGTATTTCCATAGAGAAACGAATACAATGGCTCTGGAGGATGATTCAAAACAGGCAATTTCATTTTGCCACCAGCGCAGCATAAGCTGGGGGTTTCCGATTGAAACTTCATTGCATTGTAATGCTGGCATACGACAGAAAATGAACCCATATCAACGCAGCGAAGATCTTTGCAGGCGATTGCGGAATTGTATTTGAAAGCAGCGTGATTCAAGTCTACATTTACGACTGGTCTTCTTCTAGTAACATTTTGTCGAATTTGAGGTGGTGATTGTGCTGCGCGAACCTGGGCAATATGGGCACGTCTCCATTCATTTTCTTCTGCACGTTCCTCTTTTTGATTATTACGCGCATTCTGACTAATTATTGAACGGACTTGTACGTCGTCCAAGGTTTGATGTCTAATAGGAGGCATTAGTCAAGCAAATAACTCTCCCTAAAAAACAACAAAGTCGTTTTTGACCAATCCTATTCAAAAGAAATTTAAAAAAAAAACTTACGCAATGAATGTTTTGCAATGAATGCAGCAACCCAATTGGATAACCTCACTTTTACACGCAAACTTATTTTCTGAAAAATGATCAAATTAATAAATATCGCGTCGAATTCAATCAATTGTAGCCGTGTTTCGGTGCTAATGTATACCCAGCTCAGCATAATTTTACAAATAAAACGCCTAGATCGTATTCTATATTCACTTTTCCTTTTTAAGGATGTGTTCGCAGTGTTTGTACTTTAAAAGAGTGCGATTTGGATTATTATTAAATCAAGGATGCAAATCCAAACGTATTTTTTGAAAGATTTTTAAACATCATAAAATCCTTTGCGTTTGACAGCAAGGAAAAGAACGGATGCTTATTTTTTTTTTTTTTTTTTTTTTTTTTTTTAATTTTCTTCGCATAATTTTCTTTTTTTGTTTAATCGACGAACACATCCACTATCTCTGCATAACAATCGGAATATTTTTGCTACCAACTTATTTTACCGCCATCTAGTCGCTTCATGGCATCAACACTCTATGTTCACTTCGTCTCAGTCCTCGACCGCTGACCTCTTTATCTTGAGCACTCCTTATTATTTACGTGTAAAATTATGCTGAGCTGGGTATACACTTAGCACCGAAACACGGCTTGTATAATACGCTAAACTCCAATCAATTACAGCAAGAAAAATAGCACATTTGCTCTGTAGAAAATGACAATGCGAAAAGGACACCTGTCAAATTGCGCACAGTCTAAGTCAACGTATAACGCCATATATCGGGTTGTGGCATTGATCACAAAACAGCGCCCTCTATTATTTATCTCGTTAAGTTCCCCACCCAAAATGCACGCAAAACGTATTTTATCACAATCAATTTCACAATCATCCGAAATATTCCACCTTTACATCGTCCAAAATCATTAAAATGCAAAATTTCATCAAAAAAAATTCAAGTTTTTCTGGAATTTTCCGAGTTTTCCACTAAGAATTTTTCCATTCGAAAAGCCAATCCGGAACAATTGCACACAAAATTTCATACAATCAGTTTTCGATTTTTCCAATTTTCCCGACTTATTCGGACGGTTTTTCCAAAATTACGGAAGTAGAACAACAAGTTGGAAATGAGAAATGGCCCAAATACCCTATATGACTTAACCTAAATTAAAAATCTGGGATAACGCCGCGTCCCGGGTAGGTGTGTTAACCCATTTACCCTTGTCATGCTTCCAAAACTTAGCGAGTTGCCCTTTACTCTGGAGTCAAGTTGACTACTTGAAAACAGTCTCCTTGTCAGAGCATAAGACTGCTTGCTCCAGTTAGGCAGGCATCTATAATGTCTATTGAAATACAGAAACTGGTCTAGCCAGATACACAGATATATAACTACGCTTTTTACCACTAATGGCTATCCATTTTGTGCAATAATAGCGAAATTTTTCCTTGTTTACTGGTTGTTCTGAACAAAATTGTTTTTGTCTTCTGAAAGTTGATTTTCAATTTCCAGTCGTCGCAATATCCATAAATTTGATCTTAGTCCAGCTGCAAAATAATATTGATGACCTTGATTTTAGGACCTGATTTATATGCCGCCGAATCGTTGAAATACGCCTTTATCATTTTCCTACAGTTAGCGTGAAAGCTAAATCGTTTTCTTTTCCGTTATTGATGCAGTACCGATATAATGTATAGAGAGCACAGCGCAGCCATTTATGCCATTCTGCATCTACAAATGCAATGCCATTGTTAGAGTGTTTTATTGCCTACTCTTAAGTGCTAGAAGTAAATGGTTTTTCAATAAGAGCGCTACAAAAGTTTTTTTTTAAATAAAACAAAAACGGTTTTGGATATCAATGAAATTCTTTATTCCTGTGAAAGTACGTTCGATGCCATTATGTATGGAACTCGATTTCTTTTGCATGGCCACCACGGGCACGCTTGCAGAAGTCCAGACGCTGAACCCAATTTTCGACGGTTTTCAAGCATAAATCGGCCGATACTGCTGCAATTTCAAGTTCGATATTCGTACGAAGTTCATCAATCGTCGCTGGCTTGTTGGCATAGACTATAGACTTGACGTAGCCCCACAGGAAATAATCTAACGGCGTCAAATCGCACGACCGAGGCGGCCAAGCGACTGGACCATTTCGTGAGATAACACGGTTTCCAAACTTGATTTCCAATAAATTGATTGTGGCATTCGCTGTGTTGCTTGTGGCGCCGTCCTGTTGGAATCACATGTCCTCCAAGTCCATATCATCCAATTGGGGCCACAACGACGTCACAGAAATGCCCAACGACGTCACAGAGATGCCTAACGCTTGAGAACGACGTGTGAGAGACACATTTGGGCTTTTTTCAACTGAATCCTCAGTGGCAGCAATATTCTCGACACTACGGGCACTTCTTTGTCTCACTGGCTCGGGAACATTTTGTAATGTGCTTGTGGATTCAAATTTTTCCACTAGACGCTCAATTGTTGATCTGCTAGGACGATTATGACGACCATAAATTGGACGTAGCGCTCTTAATGTTGAGGCCACTGACTCCAAATTTCGGTAGTAAATTTTAATAATTTCAACTCGTTGTTGGCTCGTATATCTTTCCACCATGAAATGGCAAACCTTACTGAAGAGAAATGTGAAAAGAAAGGCAAGAAATTCGGCTGTCCCTGTCGCTCTACTTTTGTAGCGTCCCTGTTGAAAAACCCTTTAAATATATGAATGATTTGTTCATGCAATAGGTGGGGTTTCACGCGAGCTTACCAGATCACTCACGTATATGTTAAACTAGATTGGAGAATTCCCTGCCCCAAATAATAAACCGTTTTTAATATCAAAATTACAAACAACTGAAAAAAAAATGGGGCAAATCGGCCCAGCCGTTCTCAATTGATGAATTACTATACAATCTAAAGGGTGTTCAAATTTGACGTATCATTTTATATCGGCCGCCACTTTTTTACAGCTATTAGATTACACCCAGATTTTTTGCAGGTATGAAGTAAATACATTCCCGTTAGTTAAAATGGATCGGTACACTATTGAGCAACGTGTTTTTATACCCTATTTTAAGGGTATATTAATTTTTACGCATAGTTTGTAACATACCCTAATATTGCCCGTAGACCCCTAAAAGTTACTATATTTATGATCAGCATCGATAGTAATGTCGATCTAGCAATGTCCGTCCGTCCGTCCGAGCTGAAATTTTAACCATATACTCTCTAGGGTCCCGAAATAATCAAGTTTACGAATTTTTGAAATCTGCCCACAGACACGCCCACAAACTCAAAAAAACAAAATTTTGGAAAAAATCGAATTTTGAGCTAGAAAGCTGAAATTTTTTATATATGATCTATGACTTCTAAAACTGCTCGGGATATAAAATTTTCAAAATCAAACAAACAAAATACTAAACGACTTGGACGAGCAAAAATTCTGTGTCGCAGTTCACCTTGACGTTGCTAAAGCTTTCGATAGTGTATGGCACAAGGGACTATTATGTAAACTTAGGACAATACTACCTGAATACTGCCAACTCATTAAAAGCTACCTTTGCGATCGGCATTTCTACATACAATACAACAACGAATACTCAGGTCTACGAGAAATCGACGCAGGCGTTCCACAAGGGAGTGTATTAGGTCCCACTCTTTACCTCCTTTACACATCGGACATACCTAAACCAGTAACACATGACTCCATGCTAGCAACATTTGCGGACGATACAGTGGTCCTATCTTCACACAGCTGTCTACAAACTGCTACAAATCAAGTACAACAACACCTAACCAAAACAATAAACTGGTTCAACGAATGGGGAATTCAAATTAACGAGGAAAAAACGCTCCAAATCATATACACCACGAAAAAGAACTTCAACCCTCAACCCATCTATTTAAATAACAAGAACATTACTACAGCCAACTCAGCGAAATACCTGGGCATGACAATAGACAGCAAGCTAACATGAAAACTGCACATAACTCAAAAACGCAACCAAATTAAAAACAAGTTTAGACAACTTTTTTGGCTCTTAGGAAAACAATCGAACCTTTCAACGCAAAACAAACTACGAGTATTAATATACAAGACTGTGATAAAACCGATATGGACTTATGGCATTCAAATATGGGGAGCCGCTGCCAAAACAAATATCGACATTATACAGCGACTGCAATCAAAAATACTTCGGACGATTGTCAATGCACCCTGGTACATCCCTAACGAAGACATCCATCGTGACCTTAAGATATTGAGTGTTAAGACGAAATCAAAAAACAAAGTAGAAAACATCAAATTACAATATCAAACCATCAAAACAACGACATACGTAATTTACCGGACAACGAAGTAAACTCAAGAAGACGATTAAAAAGACGCAGACCAGTAGATCTTCAATAAAAATTCAAAATCTGCTATATGTATAACAGATGCATACATATATGCTAGGATATAACATACTTGTCATTTAACATATTAAATACATAAAAAAAAAAAAAAAAAAAAAAAAATTGTATTGTATAACTACTCTGTAAGAACGAAGCACTTTAGGCAATGGTCTAAAGCCTGAATTTACATCCCATTGTATCCACTGTAAAAACAATTAATAATTGTCCTTGGACAGGTGTAAAATAAAAAACTGGGGAAAAAAAAATCCGCCCACTAACACGCCCACAATTAAATAAAACAAATTTATTGAAAAACCAAAATTTGAGCTAAGGAGCGTTTTTTTACAAAAGCTTAGTTTTTTTTTGATAAAATCCTTTAAGTGTTATATAACAAAATATGTAGAGCGTTCTTAATATTTCAACCATACTTAGACTTTTGTCACGCCCACTTATGAGGGATAGGAATAAGAATAGGGTATCCAACAGTTCGCCCAAGCGGACTGTAGCCCGTCCCTATGTTTATTATATAAACTTATTTTAAATATGGTGAAAGTTTTGCAGAAGTTGACAGCAAATTTCGTTTGAAATACGGTAGAGAAAATGCTCCGTCAAACCGTGCTATTAAACTTATCGTTCATAAATTTAAAGAAACTGGTTCCGTTCAAGATCAGAGCAGTAAAGCCTATCATCGTGGTCGTTCGAGTGGAAATATTGCAGCAGTTAGCAGAAGTGTTGCTGAAGAGCCAAGGACGTCAATTCGCCGTCGTTCACAGCAATTAAACCTCAAACCAACAACTTTGTTTAACATTTTGCGCAAAGATTTGCATCTAAAGGCTTACAAAACACAGTTAACAGAAGAATTAAAGCCAACTGACCACGCAGTGCTTCGGCAATTCGTTAATTGGGAAATAGAGAAGCAACAACAAAATGACAATTTTTTTAAGCAAATTATCTTTACCGATGAGGATCATGTTGAAATTGACGGTTATGTCAATAAACAAAACTGTCGCATTCGGGCTGAAGAAAATCCTAGAGGATTGTTTGAAAGGCCAATGAAACCAAAAAAAGTAACTGTATGGTGGCGTAATTGGTTCATTTTTCTTTGAAGATGAAAATGGCAATGCAGTAACTGTGGATGGAGCTCGATATCAAGCGATGATTAGAAACTTTTTGCGTAGTCAGTTGGAAGATATTGATGTGCAGAATATGTGCAACGAGCTCAATCGATCTTTTGAAAGAGATCATGCGATTTAACACCACTGAATTTTTTCTTATGGGGTTTCTTGAAGAGTAAAGTTTATGCCGATAATCCTCAAGCTGTTCAACACCTCAAAGACAACATCATCGAGCAAATGTTGAACCTTCACTATACGAAAAAGTTATTCAAAATTTTGGTAAAAGGTTGACAGTCTGCCGAGCTAGCAGAGGAGGTCACTTGGAAGACATTCTTTTTCATTATTAACCGGAACCAATGCACATTAATTTCCAATAAAAATAAATACAGATTTCACACAATTTATGTATTTCATTCAAAATTTAAAATGATACATCGAATTCGGGCACCCTTTAATATAAACACAGAAAAATGTGAACTTTTTGTCATTCACCTTTACTTTTAGAGCACCACAACTACGCAAACTATAACGATAATTGACTTAAGCATGTATCAAGATTTTCATCTCAAGCAAGGAAAACATCTTACAAAGACGGCACACATATTGCACAGTTAGGTTATGGTGAACTAAACCAAACGCCTATTCATTTGTAAAAAATGCATAACACACATATTACATTATAAATAAAATCTGGTTTATTTCACATAATGTGCTTTGCACCTCCTCTTCACAATCCCAAGCCTGCATTTCTGCATAATGTGCTACTCATAAAAGCATTCTCAGATTCCATCCATGCGTCGTCAGATTACATTAATTACATAAATTTCCATACGAAAGGTATTAATTTGCTAGCGAAACACTAACAACAAGTGACCATCATTGACCCATCGCATCGTAAAAAGACAAGTATGTACCGTACCTACATCTTTTTGCTGCATAAACATGTTGAACAATATTTGCATTTGAAATTCTACTCGTCTGTTGACCATGAAACTGACCTTAGCATAATAATAAATACATTAAGGCAACGTCATCAATCAACGACATATATGGTAAAGTCATCTGAAAGTCTAATCGGATTCGGAGGTATGCGGTGCAACTATATTGGTGCAACATGGGAGTTATCCGATTTTATTGTAGGTTTAACGATCTTGTAGAGTCCCACAGACCAATAATGATAGTGTTTGTTAGTTATTACAACACTTGCAGGCTGTGACTCCCCAATTGAACAGCTGAGTGTCAGGAATTTAGTAAATTAGTATCTAATAACCCGGAATGCTTTCGAGAATTCAAATAAAATGTTTATCCAGAACTGCCGTCAGCATAAAGTTGTTGTCGCTCACTATACAAAAAAAAGCAAAGTGCGCTGTTATCAAACAAAACCAGCCACTCCTTAAAAGTTGTATTTTTGGTAGTCACGCAGAAAGATTGTTATCGACATTTTACACTTTCAAAGACGTTAAGTCTGAAAAATATTTATTGTGAAGTTGGGAAAGATTTGCAAACTCTAACGGTTGTATCTTTCAATGATCTACCTACTTTTCCCCGTTGCCTATTTGCCTTGTACAAAATTCATTCAATTAAATTTTAAAAGTTGCAGCCATACATTTTTAACAATTTTGCATCTGAATAAAAATATACTGGCTTGGCCTTTAATAGCCCATATATCTGTCAAATGCAATTTGTGTACCTGCAAGCGATGTACTTTTTACTTTCTAAAATTATAAGCAGATAATCTTAGGCAATAGCGATGTCCAAGGGAACAGTCAGCTGACGAATTGGCTAGACGAGGCTCATCTTGTTAAAAAGGTTTTACTATAATATACTGTACCTGGTGCTGCGCTAAAAAAAAGTAAACCTTAGATGGAGCCAGCTTAGCCAGTGTAGTACCGCTGTACAATTATGGCCAAAGCTGGACCACTGAAGATCCAATAGACTTCTAAAACATAAGAGAGGAACCCTCTCTACCATTACAAACATAATCACTGGACACTGTGCGATGGGTAGTCATGCTCAGAGATTGGGCATGCCCAACAACGATTTCAGCTGAAGTTGTAATTATGAACTTCCTGTACACGTGTCCCGCACTTGCCAACATAAGGATGGTTACTTTAGGTCAATTCCTCTTCAACGATCTGGATGATCTCAACAACGTCTGCATTACTAATATTAACGACTTCATTAAGAAAAGCAAATGGTTCCAGGAGCGGACGGCGTTACCAACCTATGACATTACAATAATGCAAATATGTACAAGAACAAACTTTGTCAGTCATTCGTGTGAAAATGAAAAGTAGTTTCACTCTGGTTTGCGTTGCCACAGCTTTGACAGTGAGTATTATATGGATTACCGATTTCGGTGCTTGTGTGCTTCGGCCAGTGATCCGTGCTTATGGCCACTAATCAAGCGATGTCAGTTCGTGTCCTGTATAATATGGGTGTCTATTTTCGGATTTGCAATTCATGAGATTCGTCCACCTAGTCCTAGATTCCGTCTTTGAGGTCTTCTCTTACTTTAACGGCAATGTTATGATCTTGATTAAAGGGATGACAACCCTCTCACCCTCCCAACCAGTGATTGGAGCAGCGGGTCTGGGTTTGATTACTTCAGTCACCCCAATCAGCTCTCGTGCCAGAGAGAGAGTTACAGTTAAAGCGTCCCGCTGAGCAGACAAAGGGGCCTAGTTTGAGATTTTGATTATACCAGTCATCTCCTCCCATGGATTCAACCACTGGATGCATCTCACAGCAGGAAATTCATGGTTCTATATCGAAAAGCATTTTCGAAAGTTTTAAGCTTTGGGTAATGTAGTAAGCGCTTTGTTCGGTTATGACCATTGGGCTTCAATGGTAGCTATTCATGCCGGCCTTTGAATTCTTCTCAAATTTGTGATGTTTTAAGACTTCGCTTTAACCAACGACCATACCACGTCGATTTAATCGGTTCTCGTTAGATCACCGCAATTAAATGACGTTGGGCGCGGTTAGTACGTAGATGGGGGACCATTTGAGAACAATCGCGTGTCCCATCTACAGAGTTGAGGTAGATAATTACATACGTGGTATCACAATCGACCTAATTTGGTCTAAGTGTGTCGGCTTCTGCCGACAGCCACCTAAATCTAACCTAACCTAACCTAAGACTTCGCTTAAGGTTGGTCCAAATACTAGGGGACTACGTAAGGATATGGCGTACCGCTGCTGTGTGCACAATGGACTAGTACTGAATCTGAGTGCTCCAAAGTCTCGTAACCCGACAAAAAAAACACTACCGGTCTTATTCAAAGAACCTTTTCTAGATGAAGTCGCTTCTTTTGCCAAACGTTTTGCTACAGGATTTATTCTGAGAAAACACGTTATAGCAAGTGCTTATCTTATCCAGAGCTCTTTCCATAATTTATCACTAATCTAGACTTACAGAAATCTAGATTTTGTAAGACTGTCATTCGCTGTCTGTTTTCCATACAGGGAAGACTGGCATTAAGGTCAATTGCCAGTCCATGAATCAACGATACCCATCTATACTGATGGCTTCAAAATGGATGCTGGCGTTGGCGCGGACTTCAATTCCGAAGTACTCGGAATATCTTCTTAAACATATGGGGAAAAGTCGCAAGCAGAGACAAAGTCCTGTAATCGCGTATATCCTTGTGATTTCCTTTTTTTAAAAAGAGGTACTATTTCTGCGCATTTTAAGGATTGTGGAAAACATTCATTAGGTAGTTATACTACGATTAAATAAGTAACACAGTATGTCACTAATATTGAAGGCGACCTTTTTAGGGTTCCGTAGCCAAATGGCAAAAAACGGAACCCTTATAGATTCGTCATGTCTGTCTGTCTGTCCTGGAATGTTACAGCCACTTTTTTCCGAAACTATACGAACTATAATGTTGAAACTTGGTAAGTAGATGTATTCTGTGAACCGCATTAAGATTTTTACACAAAAATAGAAAAAAAAAAACATGTAATTTTGGAGGTTCCCCGTAATTAGAACTCAAACTCATTTTTTCCATCAAACCCATACGTGTGGGGTATCTTCAAAAATGATATTGATGTTTCTAATATAATTTTTTTCTAAACTGAATAGTTTGAGCGTTCCATGGAACTTCTGTATTCAAGTCCAGTAAATGCAGGGGACAACTTTGTATCTATTACTGAGGTGGAGACGGTATTGTCAAGCTTGAAAACCAATAAATCTGCTGGTCTTGATCAAATAAAGAACTTGTACCTAAAGAAACTTCCAATTATAGGTATAAAATTTCTTCAATGTCTGTTCAATGGTTGCATTAAACTGGGATACTTTCCTAAAGAATGGAAATCAGCAAAAGTTATCCCAATTTTAAAGCCGGGCAAAAGTGCTACCACAGCTTCTAGTTATAGACCGGTAAGTTTGCTAAGTAGCCTGAGCAAATGCTTCGAAAAAATAATAAAATGTCAATTGCTAGCTCATGCATATTCTCGTAATATCCTTCCACCAGAACAGTTTGGTTTTTGGACTCACCACAACACGAGTCAGCAGGTTCATAGAATTACGCATCTCATCAAAAATAACTTGGACTCGGGAAGAAGTACAGGTATGGTTTTACTTGATGTGGAGAAAGCCTTTGACATCGTATGGCACAATGGTTTGCTGCACAAACTTATCAGTTTCAAATTCCCGATTTACATAATCAAAATTATCGAGTCCTTTTTAACTGGGCGTACTTTTAAAGTGTCACTTAACAACTGGTTTTCAGAAAACTACTCTATTGTTGCTGGCGTACCCCAAGGCTCGGTGATTGGTCCCATATTATTTATCATCTACACCGCTGACTTTCCACAACTTAGAAATTACGATACCACTATGTTTGCAGACGATACATGTATTCTGTCATCAGATGCAATCGGTTCCAACATTGAAACCAATTTGCAATCTGCCTTGAATGCAATTCAAATATATTTCAGTAATTGGAAAATAAAAATAAATGCTTTAAAGACTCAGGCTGTCTTTTTTCAGCAGAAAAAGAAAAACCTGTTTATTACCAAGCAACAGATTGGAAATAAGTGGTATTCAGACAGAATGGAAGCAGAGTGCAAAGTACCTAGGGGTACATCTCGATAAAACTTTGACCTTCGGGCCACATATACTGCAAATAAAAACGAAGGTAAACATAAAAATAAAGGCGCTTTATCCGTTCATTAGTCGTAAGTCACAATTGAGGCTCGAAAACAAAATAATCATATTCAAGGTTATCTTCCAGGCAATAATGTTTTATGGATCCCGTGTTTGCGGGAGGTGTGCAAAAAGCCATATTCGTCGGTTGCAAATAACCCGAAACAAACTCTTAAAAATGATTTTTGATCTTATCTGGCATTTTTCAACCGAAGAGCTGCATGCATTGGCAAATAGTGAAAAAGTATCGGAAAGAATTTTAGAATTACATGATCGATACAATGTTGCATATATTTCTTCCGACAACATCCTGATTTCAAATCTAGCTATTTGATAAAGGAAATGTGATAATTTATTTATTTATTTATTTATTTACTTATTTATTTATTTATTTGTGGCCGACTTTGAAGAAAACCACAAAGCACGGAAGCCCGTGCTCACCTCACACGACTACGAATGAAAATCAAGAAACTCCATCCAAGCGAACGAAGTCCAAGAAATTAAAAACCTCCGCCTCTGCATCCACCATTGATGCGACGCGACACGATCAGTACCACTAAAAAAGAAAAGAAAAAATGAAAATATCGGGGGCACAAGTTAAAGTCAAAAAGCAAAGAGAACGACGAAAGTCCCAATCTCCTAGGCACGCCGGAGAAGAAGAAAAAAGAGAAATCGAAATTCTCTTCCACCAAAGACGACGAAGCAGCAAGCCACAAAAAGAAAGACAAAAAAGAAAAGCATCACAATCGCCACCATAGAGAAAAGAAAAAAGACTCCTCCACATCGATAGCGGACTATGAAGAAGCGTTCGGTATCTCGACACCCAGCAAGGAGATTATCTAAACAAACCACTGCTAAGTATTGAATTCGAAACAACTCAGTCCTCTCCTCTCTTAGGTTAAACCGTTTGAGACGAAGAGAATAAAGTTGTGTTATAAGGCGAACTATTAATCACTCAATGTATAGTGCGTACCAAAACAGTTGGCCATTCTACTGCGCATGTCTCTTAAAATGTGTTTTACAATCTCTTAAATTGCAAAAACAAGCATAAAGAGACGAAAATGGGCGGAGCCATAATAAAAAACGACGTATACCCTGCCTTGTGTTCAAGATCGCTGTCGCGATCTCACTGAGGGTGGTTTCTTCATTTTCCTTCTTTTATACTGAAATTAGGAGCGGAGGAAAAATATAGACCATTATATGTCAACTTTACTTGGAGGCAAATATATTGTTTGGTTTTTTGTCTTGTCGGTTCTTTGTAGGAGTATGATGTGATCACGGTCGGATAGATTAAGCAAAACATTGCACATGAATTGATTGTGTGACTGTGTCTGTATGAAGGTGTACGGTTTTAGATTTAAACCCTATTTGCTCATTATGCTTTCGTTGATTATTATTAATTGTGTCGTGCATATTGATCATGTAGGTACTGATATTGGCACGCAAAGTAAAGTAAATTGCAGTGTCACACCAAATTTTTTTTGTTTATATCATTGAATTTGGGCGAGGTAGGTAAATTTAATAAAAAATTTACAATTTGGGAATTTTTTGGAAACGTAAACGATTTTATGCCCAATAACAATAGGCACGATTTTCTGTCACAAAAAAGAGGATGGGGTATTAAACGGTTCGTTAAAGACAAAATGGTGAACGTTCTTGATTCTTCAATAATTTTTTTTAAGAAATGCAGTTTTTAAAACTTATTGAACTACCCACCATTTTTAAATTTGTAACCTTGATTAAAAGTGTAAATTATAGCGAGATAAAATTGACGATGAATTGCAAATATAAAACAGATTTACAGCGAGCAGCAAAACAAAACACCAGTATACCAAATGGGTGGTTCGGTTTGGTTTGAATTAAGAAGTAAAAACACACACGTTTTAGTACTAAGATAAAAATATTTATTGATTTTGCTACCTATATATGAAATAGTTAATATTAATGTATATTAAATTGAATTCGAAGAACTGTCAGTTTCATAATCGGTTGAAGAATCATCTCCTGGATTGATAATTATTGCATCCAACATTGTGTCCCACATCTGCTCGTGTGAAAAGTATTCCTCCTCTGTCCTTATAATCACAAACTTTGCGCCAATCTTCAACTGTTATTTTTGAAAATTCTTCTTCAGCTAGTTTCTGAACATCCGATAATCTAAACGTTGTATTTCGGCTTCCGACTCTTCCCTTGACTGTTGTCCAGATCTTTTCAATAGGGTTGAGATCTGGATGATAGGGTGGCAATCGTAGTACTTCGTGTCCCGCGCCGTGAATCATATCGTCAATCTTATGCTTGGGGTGGTGATTAGTCCGATGTCGCTTTATAAGGTCATAAAGTTCGACTTTGAGCATTTTTGAAGAATGCGGTATATTGTTGACGGAAAGCCATTCTAACATCTCCGATTTAACGGAAGCAGAAGTGATTTGCTTGTGTTCCCATTTGTTGTGATATGATGCGTTGTCCATTACAATAACCGATGGTTCCTCTAGGTTATTTAAAACTTGATCCTTCATCCATTGCAGGTGGCAATGGTGCGATGGTAGTGTATTCACTAAAGTGATTGGCAGGTCGTGCGTTCGAATCCCGACCAGGGCCATGATTTTTATAAATTGAATACACACAACAAAAACTGATCTCCCTAAAGCAATTTAGGCGCCACCTGTTGAGAAAAAAAAATCCCATCGCACCAAACCTCTTTCCTATCCTTCTATTCTTCCAGTAAGTAGCACCCACAAATAGGCAATGAATTGCTGGGAGCTACTTGCGCAACAAACTAAATGCCTGCGCTGTGCATTATAAGGGTACTGTGTCACTACAGAAAAAAGAAATCCCTTTAGCGCACGCAAATTATAAAAAAAAAAAAAAAAAAATTGGAGAAATTTTCAAAATTCATCTCATCGTGATAATCTGTTTTCGACCCAGATTTAAATAAAAGCAAGGCATTATTCACGAAGCCCTTCGCTCCACCTGCATGCGCCATTATCAGCCTTTGGCCTTTTGAAATTGGCGCCTTGAAACCTTGACTGGTGCCGTCAGTCCATGCCCTTGGCCTTGTGTGAGAGCTGTGAATATAGCTCTCGTCCAAATAAATAATCTCATATCCTTCTGACCTGTACTCCCGCACCTTCCTCAGATATTTCACTCGTAAAAGTTTGATTTCATTTCTTTCGCAAAGAAATTTACGGTTGTTCTCCGTTTTCCTATAAGAAAATTCATTTCTTTTTAAAATCCTATGTAGCGACATATTGCTTAGGTTCAGCTCCAAATCTTCCTGCACCCGTTGTCTTAACATTTTTAATGTTATCATCATTTTTTCTTCAATGTGGAAGTTGTATAATTCGCCGAACAGCTGTGATACTAAATTCGTCCAATCCAGTTTTCCATTTTGTATGTGGTACTCTTTTAGTTGGAGATTCAATAGCGCCTTTCTTCTCATATTCTTCAATTATCCTTCTTATTGTTCGGGCCGAAATTCCCGTAAACTCCTCTGTCTGTGAATTTGCGTATGTGATGGGATTATCTATACATAAATTCCTAGCTTCTTCAATTTTTTTGTAATATATCTTGAAAGATCCATGACAATTTATTTTATTTTAATAAACTTATGTCCTAGCAATGCTTTTGTTTTCGTGAAAGTGAATTCCAAATAGGAAATCCATAATATATATGCGTTATCTTAAAATAAAAAACTCTAAAAACCACGCAACAAATTTATTCCTTGCCCCTACAGGTAACCAAATGCAAACACTAATCATGTCGTAAAACTTTTACACTTAAGTCAAACAGGTAAAATCAAACATCATAAAATTTATGCTAACCAAGCACACCACCCATACAGGTACCTAGCGCTAAACCACGAAATGTTCAACCATAAAAAGGGTTGGGAACCCTTTCAAATACAATCGGACTTCTAGCTAGAAATGTATAAAAGTCGACCTCATAATAAAAAATTAAGTTTATTTAGATATTCAACAGCATTTTAGTTCTAAGCACTGTAAAGTTGGGTTACGCATTGTAAATTACAGGCAAAAACGCTTAGTGATTAAATCTCTTTCGCGTCATTTTTGTTCTCTTAAATCCTCTCTCTCTGCGCAATCGACCGTTGGCCAACTGTTTTGGTACGGACTATAAAAGCGTCTTCTTCTCGCGACAGCAAAGCAGAAAGCAGAGCAATTATTTTTTCAAATATAAGTAAACGAAAAGCACAGTAAGAGAACAAAAATAAAGAACCATGCAATTCCATTTGCTAATGAACAAAAGATTCAATTAATTAGTTAAACTTATTATTATATATTTTATATATGCAAAATTATCTACGTAAAACCATATGAAAAATATTAAGTAAGAGAGACATATTTTGCGATTTATTTTAAATCATTTGTTACTGTAAGACACACACATTCACATCCACACATGAGAGATTGCTTATTCTTTAAAAACTAATACCATTGCAGCGAAATAAGTAATAAATAAATAAATAATTGTAATGAATAAAATTGTAATTATTTATTTATTTATTTATTATTCATTTATTTATTTATTTATTTATTTATTTATATACCTATCTATTGATTTATTTATTTATTCATTTATCTTAAATTGATAAGAAGGTTTTTATAGTAGCTTTTCATTCTTACATAGTTTAAATACAAATTCTTTAAAACATTTATAATTAATATTTCAGTGTTAAGGTAGAGTATACCACATCTCTGTAAATTGTGCAATATAGTCTTAGGAACAATGTAATATTTCCGCTAAAATAAATAATACAAATACAAATACAATATGGCAATTAATGCTAAGAGTTATCCTTATCATATGGTGATCGGTAAGTCTAAAATCATAAACATTCTGTTAGTCTGTTAGTTTTATTAGCAGCGATTCAAGATTGGCAATATTTAGCAACTTGGTATCATATTTAAACTCTTGTTTAAATTTAGTGAATATTAAAGGACTTAACCATGACCTCCCGCTCATCAAATTTAATCCTCTCAGTTGGGACTATCCTTAACACTAAATTCTCTATTGGTTCACGACTTATTTAAAGTGCGCAGATTTTCTTTTATGCAATAAATACGAGTAATAACGATTATTTGTAAGGCAAAAACTTTAACACATTCTGTTGGCTCACCCTATATAATATCTACGATCTTTTCGATCCTTTGTCTCGAAATTCCGAAAAACGACTGAATCTGTAATATAATGAGTGATTTTCCAGAAGCACAGTTTAATGGCATTTTCACTATCCCCATTAAGCATGAAAGTAAATACCGCAATGACAAATATTCACCGATTTAGTCCGGTTACTCGGTAATTAGCGAAATTACTATGTTGCAGTGCACGCGATGTCCAGGTTGATAGAGAATTTCCACCACAGAAGACGCGAGGAAAAGCCTTAAGGTGGGGAGGAGAATAATGCGGAAAATCGTTTTGCCTATGGGCGTGGTTTTCTAACATGATGTTTTAATTGTTATTGCCTAACGGGCGTTTAACATGTCTCACAGTTGGCCCGGTATGTTATTATTGTATGTGATTTCAAAGAGGAGTGCAAATAACATTCAAATGCAGGGTAGCCGTCAGAAGATAGCCCACGACGAGTGAAAGTACTTGCATGGCTAGGAAGTGCACCATAGCAATGTAGCATTGCATTTGTTTGTAGTTGGTGGATAATATACAAATATTTTGTTGGCTCGATTATATCCGCGTATACTAAAGAATTCAATTATGTAGTATGTATCCACTAAGGTAAATAAATATAATATTTATACATATTTTTTTTTATAATGAACTCGCACTACAGGGATTTTTGAATACCCCAATATGCAATAGTTACACAGCGCGGGCGTTAAGGAAATTAGGGTTAGAAGATAGGGAGAGATGCTGAGGCACATTGGTTTTAAATGTTTGTAAATCACAATGCGTAGGAAAAATGGAGCGGGGAAGAGCATTCCACATTCGTGTTGTACGGCTAAGGAAAGATTCCTTGTATTTCACTGTACGTCCGAATACAGGCTTAAGGGTAAACTGATGCGCATTCCTGGCATGGCGGGTATTGCGGTTGAAATGTTCTAGGGGTGGAATTCAACTGGCTATTTCGTTTGAGCACTTATGGTGGAAATAACGATAAAATAACGAGAGATAAGAGACATTGCGATGATGACTAATAGAGTCAAGCGATCTCGCGATGTTACAGTCACCAATGAGTTTCATCGAGCGTTTTTGGAACCTGTGAAGTAGCTCCAAATAAGTAATTGGTGCACCAGATCAGGTTAGGTTAGGTTAGGTTAAAGTGGCTGTCAGCGCAAGGCCGACACACTTAGACCAGGGTTAGGTCCGTCGTGATGCCACACGGATCGAGGGCTTTCCCCACTACTAGTTAAACCATTTGGAGCTTCTTATAAAGCGCGATAGACCTCTAACGTCAGCGTTAGCCAAGTCGTTAAGATCATTGAGCAAGAAATCTCCCAGATAAAGATTTCTATTATGGGAGAGAGCATGACATGTACAGAGAAGGTGAAGTATAGTCTCCTCCTCCTCCTCGTCCAAGCAACTTCTACAGAAATCGTTCGAATAAACGCCAAGCCTCGATGCGTGCTTGCCTCTCAGACAGTGCCCTGTAATTGCACCTATAGTGGAGCTAATATGCAGTCGGTTTAGTGAGATCAGACTCTTATAGCGTCGCAGGTCCAGCTTTGGCCAGATGTGCTTAGTCACTAGACATGTATTACTACTTGTCCACCTAAGGTTTGTGCACCAGATCAGATATGCGCATTGTACTCAAGCTTTGGACGGATAAACGCCTTATAAATAGTAGCCAGATCAGAGGCAGTGAAATATTTCTTGCAACGCTTAAGGAAGCCTAGGCGTTTCGCAGCCTCCTTGGCGACATCGAATATGTGGTCATTCCAACGAAGGTTGTCATTAACACACATACCGAGAATGAAAAACCGTTCGGTTTCAACGATGCAAGCGCCATTCATGGACAATGGCATGGTGTTAGGGTTTTGCTTTAATGACAGAAGACAGCATTGCGTTTTGGAAGCATTAAGATGAGGGGCGTAAACCAAGAAACAAATGTGAGATGCTGAGGGTACTGTCATCGGCACAGGAGTGGATTGAATTAGAGGTAATAGACAGGAGATCATTTGTAAAAATGAGAAAGAGAGTCGGTTACAAAACAGAGCCTTGGAGAACACCAGCATTTATTTGTTGAGTTGCAGACTTGAAACTGTCCAAAACAACTTGAATTGAACGGTCCGAAAGGTAGTTTCTAATCCATTAAAGAAAGGTAGCATCGATTCTAAATGCACGCATTTTCGACAAGAGGGAGCTCGGTGCCAAACTCTGTAGAATGCCTTTGAAATATCAAGCGCAACGATTTTACTTTCACCACCTTGGTGAAGAGATGAAGAAATCACCAGTGGACCTGTTGCTGCGAAAACCGTACTGCCGATCATTAAAAAGTTTTCGGGATTCAAAATATTTCATGAGCTGACGGTTTATCAGCGTTTCCATGACCTTGGAAAGAAGGGAAGTTATTGCAATTGGTCGGTAGGAGGCGGGAGATGAAGATTCGCCTTTTTTTGGGGCGACAAAGTGGACAAATGCTGTTTTCCATCTTTTCGGGAAGAGCCCTGAAAAAAAGGATAGATAGAAAAGCTTGCGCAATGGGTTTGCCAACGACGCAGAACACCTCTTCAGGACGATAGGGGAAATATCGTCTGGACTAGCGGATTTGTGAACGTCAACATCTTCAAGTACTCTAGCCACGGTACGTGTGCAGAAGTGGATTGGTCCCATGGAGTATTCTACGCGGTCGAGTACAGGGGGATACGAAGCACAATCTGGAAGCGTTGAGCTGACTGCAAAGTGAGCAGCAAGCAGATTGGCCTTATCAATAGAGCTGACAGCTGGAATGCCATTGTATATGTAAATGTAACATATAAAAAGAAAACATCGTAAAACAATAATAATTGAACTAATTTGTTTATAAATGCAGAAGAAACAACGGATCTATTATGGTAGTTTTAACAGAAAGATGATTTGCAAATGCAATTATGTAGTTAAGCCAGATTTCGAAGAAGGACAATAGCATTGAATAACTACAAATAGAAGTGGACACCGCTCATTTTGAAGCGACATACGGACCTTCATTGCGGCGAAAATTTGTATTAACTTAGTCTATGCATATACCAGCTTTTCTAGTTTCGTGCATTAGGTAAAATTAATTTCCCAAAATATTCCCATGTTTATTTTTCTTGTGAACGGTAGCGATGACAACAATTGAATCGTTTATTTCAGAAACAACATAAGTCAATGAGCATTAACTTTTCAGGAGCAACAAAAAATAATATTGATTTGTATCGATTGGATAAGAATCTATTGAAACTTTAGTTGTTATTTATTTTATTATCCATATTAATATTATAAATACGAAAGTAACTCTGTCTGTCTGTCTGTCTCGATTTAACGCCAAAACTACTGAACCGATTTAAATGAAATTTGGTACACAGATAGTCTAGTGCCTGAGAATGGACTATATGGCTACTTCTTACCGCGGGAAAACGCTTCATCCGCTGTCCAGAAGCGGTGATCTAAGCTGATATCTAAGAAAAGTTGTAACTCTCGAATGCTTTCTAGCTCCTAGCTTTGGAATGACTCATCCAAATGAAATAGAATTTTTTTAATATAAGGTTCAATTATGTACAAAGATTTTAAGATATAAATCTTTGTAGGTTATCCTGAAGTTGAACAATAAGCATTAAACTATACATTTTATACAATTCAAAAAAGTAAAATGTTCGATTGAAGCTAGATCGTTGGATTTTCCCAGCATTGAGTGAAGGAAAATTTGTGTGTGTGTGCGGCACAAATCTGTTTCTCTACCTGTACCTTTTGTGTAATGTGCTTTTTCTTTCTTTTTTTATGCACCTTTTGCAGTCTGTGTTGTTTTTTCATGGCGCCTGGCCATGGGATTGAGAAAGATAGGGTATGAAATGTAAATTAGATTGAGAGGGAGTCACACTCAGAGTATATCCATTATAATGAGTAGGGATACTCTCGACGTTTTCTTTATCAGTTCTTATCAGACAGTATTTTGTCTTAAATTTGAGAAGTGGCAGACTGGCGAAGCAAAGCGAGCACGGGACAGCTAGTATTTCATAATTTGTATTCTTTTGCTGGGCTTGAAACATGGCCTTAGAGTGTGAAGCCACTACATTGCACATATTTTCCAAATTTGTTACTAGTTCAGAACTATATAATTAAACTGGTATAGGCTTCTTTTTTAAGACAGTTTTAACTTTAATTTTGAACAAAAGACAGGACATTTCGTTGAGTGGTTTATTTGTATTCAACTGAGAAAATACATTCCGCAATTAGTTAACTAAGTTTTTAAGTCACTTGAACATTGTAAATAACAAATGATCACGATTGGAGGAAAGCACATTCCTCTGGCTTGTACGCATTTGTCGTTTAGAGATATGGTGTTTTTTTTGTAATCCAGTTTAAACTTTGATTTTTAACAGAACACATGTAATTTTATTAAGCAACCATTTTTTTGTGCTCAATCGAGAGAATACAATCTGCAATTAGTTATTAAGTTCTTAAACACACTTGTTTTGCGAAAACGGTCAGCAATATAGCCAATAGCGGTCTCACGTGGTCGAATATGTTGGGTGTATTTTACACAAATGAAAGTGTAATACATGTGATGTATGTTTACTAAAAGTCTACCTCGCCTACAAATCTATGGGGCTTATTGAAAGGTTAGCCCAAGCCTAGTGGAATTGGATGGCAGAAAAGCCTTAGTGTTGTTTTTTCTAAAGAGCCGACCTGAAAATTAAGATGAGACATTCACTGTGTCCAGTTTAAGATTAAATTTATTGCGTCTTTCTTAACCTATTTATACAAAATTCTTATTCTAATTATTTACACCTATTCACTAATACTATAAAATAAAATGCTTATTGCAGCAGTAATTCTCAAAAACATACCTAAGTGTTTCAAATTTGCCATCCGCCTGCACAATTTGACACCATGCACAACGCGGCTCAAGGTGAAGCGGAACCATAATCTCATCGCTTGCACCTTCGTTTGAAAATTGTGTGGATGGATAGTAATTACAATTCCATCGTCTGTGGCTGGGGGAAGCCCTTGTGTGAACTTTGAGTTGTTGTTCTAGTTGCCACGGTTGGCATCTGGAATTGTAATCTATGAAGTATTGAATATAATTATAGAGTTCTTCGATCCGGATGGTAGTTATATAATTACAGATCTAGTATATGAAGATGATGCACTAGCATCGAAGATAGTTCCGGTATTGCAAAGTACGAATGTTTGCGTCATAGTTTTTGTCTTAATATGTGTCTTAGTTTGTGTATCCATCATATTACATAGGTGATGTTAATATTATCTGTCATGGCGACACCGAATTCAATGAAGATTCCAATGCTTGCGAGTATGACGATTTTGATGGGGAGAATTTAACAATATCAGAGACAGTTCCAGCTATGAAAGATATGGCAACACATTATTTTTTCGGGATATATTTCTCATGCCATTTTAAAGAAAACCCATTGTAGAACATGCAAATTATTTATGTGCAAAGAGGGTCAAAATGAGTCCCCTCCAAAAGCCAAGGGTCTTATTGAAGCTCGTCAATATGAGGATACTATTAATGATGGCTACTACACATTTTGTCGAGTTAATTGAATGAATTATAAAGTGTTTTGAGGAACGTTTTGAAACTCTATGCTTCGAACAAAATGTCCTCAATACTCTTTTAAACTTTTGTAGGAACCTATTTGAGCTTCCATGTTCCGATTAATGGTTTTTTATGTGATACCACACGATTTTTCCTGGTTTTAATTTTAATAGAATTTTAATAGAATTAGAGAAAACATAGAAAGAAAAAACCAGAATGAATAACATAATATACTTACAGGAGCAAAGTTTGTCCAAGAAAATTGAAATAAAAACTGGATAAACTCGTGGCTTCGATGGCACAGTGCATGAGTGCTCGCCTGAGAAGACGCTGGTCTAGGTTCGAATCCCAGTGAAAGAAATGGAATTTCGGGATAAAATGAAGGAAAAAGACAGACCAGCACCACAGAAGGAGTCTGATGATCGGTTGTGGCTAACCGTGAAACAGCGCTGTAACTCCAGCCGTCCACTTAACGTGGTAAGGAATGTAAGGTTATTCATTCAAAACAATATTCCATGTTCCATTGAAGAGCACAATCAAGAATTGATCAAGCACACCATGCGGGTCTTTTATGTGCGAAAATAAATGTAATTAACTCCAAGGCAAAATGTACGAAAAGAAAACTAAAAAAATTGATATAAATACTTAATCATATATAACAGTGTTACCTATTAGAACTGTGCATACATATTTGTTAATAGTGTTGTTTTATTTTTATGCGTTTCTTCGAATTATATCAATGAATTTGAACTTTGTATTTATAATTTTATGTATTTTTTAAATACCTACCTATCGAAATAAAATTAAAAATTATACCTTTATTATATAAAAATAAAAGCACAATTATCAGAAAAGGTTCTCAGCTCTTACATATCATACCTTACCTATGCACCTACATTACATACTTTGAAAAACAAAATAATATCGAGCTATAAATATTCATATCTGCAATCATTATGATAGCTACATAAATGCATATGTATTTGATTTTTATAATCGCAATGAACATGAAAACAACATTTTCAATTCTAACAAAAATTCCAAAAGTAAAAAGGAAATAAAAACAATCGAAGCGTAACGACAGCAACGATAAGTATGAAATATCCTACCTTAAACTGGTTAATAACAAAAAATTACCCATTCGGCATTCCTTGAGGGATATTATACATTTATATTTTTATCCAATCCATTTCACAAACCAGCACAAGCGATTACAGCGACGTATGGACCGCGTAGCGGATGTTTGCTTCGGTGCCGCTTCTATTTGTAGTTATTCAATGACAATAGGAAATTGTTAGAAGTTAGGGGAAGAAGAAAGAACAAAAAGAGAGGGGGGAAATAGATTATCCACTAGTATGAAAAAAGAAAATAAATAAAAAAGTTTTAAACATTGTTTACACGTCGTTTAAATACCGAGACAGACTGCATCGCTTGAACACGATTATCAAGACTATTCCAAAGCCTAATACTCTGGACAGGGAAAGATCTCTCCATCACCAACCTGAGAAATCTTGGTATAACGATGTCGAGATTTCGCGGAGATGCCGTGTAATTGAAAAGCTCGCGTAAGTAGGGTGGCCAGCCACTTCTTAGAAGTTAAAAAGCAAAGAGCATCCCAGTAAAATATCTTTATATGGCGATATGTGATCAATAATCGGGTGCAATCATTGAAAGCTACCTCATCTCGACGGGCAAAAATTGTTTCTAGTTTGGGGAAGATACATCGTCCATATGTGAAATTGGGTAAAAGTAGTGTTTTAAAAAGTTTAAGACGAACTTCAGATGAAATAAAGTCTGCCGTAAGTCATCGGTTTGCCAAATCACAGCATTGCATTGATGAGCATAGAACTATACTGAGACTCTTAACCTTATCTGCAATGGGTAGCTGATATCCTTTGAGTGTTATGAGTGGAACCTCGCTAGAGGGCAAACTCCTGTTAAACAAATAAATATCGTGCAATGTGCTAAGGTTTAAAGTTAATAAGTGTGTTTCTATCCAGATCACAATTAATCCGTTCTATTCAGTCTACAATCAGTCCTATAGGTCTGCTTAGATAAAGTTATACATCATCCGCATATAGATGGAAGGAAGAACTAAGGGAAGTTGTATTTATAAATAGAATAAAAAAAAATGAACCAAGATTTGATTCTTAGGGTACTCCTTGAGCGACTAACAATTGATTAGGCAAGGAATCTTTAATTTTAACACGTTGCATGCGACCAGATAAAAAACTTTGTTTAAAACTTATAGCTGTTTTTTTTTTTGTTTTTCTGTATTTGTAGGTACAGACCCTTATAGTGTTGGAACACAGCGCAGGCATTTTTTTGTTGAATAGTAAGAAGCACCTAGCAATGAAGTATTGCAATGCATGATTTTAGGTGCTACTTACTATTTGAAAGAATAGGAGGATAGGAAAGAAGTTTGGTGCTTTTGTAGAGTTTTTTTTTCTCGACGGCTGGCGTCTAAATTGCTTAGGGAGATCTGTATTTGCGTGAGTATTCATTTTTAAAATCATGGCTTTGGTCGGGATTCGAACGCACGACCTGCCAATCATTAAGTGAACCATTGCACGAATGCGACACAGCTGTTGAGCTAAAATGGAAGGAACAACTCAGTTTCCTAAGCAGGAGGTGGTGGTTAACTATGTCAAAAGCTTTGGAAAAATTCAGTAGAACGAGAGCAGTGAAATCGTCATTGTCTAAGGCCATTCATATACCAGTAGTTACTTTCAGCGTAGTAGTTTCACAGTTGTGATGTATGCGAAATCCTGATTGCCAGCTAGAGATAAGGTTCTGTTTCGCTGGTTAAATTTATCTATCAGTCTACTTTCAAACATTTCAAACTGCTTTGCGATATCACTATTCCATTTCGTTGGTGGCGTAGATTTACCATGACTTCTTGTAACAGTAGCGTTGGGCGATCCGGAGTATCATACGTGGCTAAGGGTTTCTCTTTTTGTTGGAGATGGCTTAGACATGATATTTTGTTGTTGTTAAAGAGAGAAGCACGTAATTTATGTATACCAAAAATCAGTGACACAAAGCGCAGGCGGAAACTACACGAATTGAGTGCAATAAATATTGGGAACTTGAAAATCCACTGTGCTCTTCTGTTTTTATGAAATAATAGAAATTCGGATAGAGCTATTAATGACACACGTCTACTCAGATGACATCTTATTATTATACGAAATCTAAATGAAAAGTGCAAGAACTTTACCACACAGTCTTGTCATGATTGTTCCTCTGGTCTATCTGGTGCTGTCCAATGAAGTTATTTTGACGGTCTGCAACTTATATCACCATATATGTGATTAAGTTCCCCAAGGCTCTGTTTTGTGTCCGACTCTATTTCTAATTTTTATAATTATTGGTTTCCTGCCTGTCGCATCATATTCAATTCATTAATCCGCGTATAACAGAACTCTTTCTTAGCGTCTAATAAATGGTTTTTCAATAAGTGCGGGTATATGTTGAAATGGACTAGCTGTGTGTGAGCTATTTAAATTCTTTTGTTTTTTTTTTTGAATTTGAAAGGCCCATGTATGTCATTAAGTTTGGAATACGACAACGTTTAAATGCCCGCCTCGGCTTCTTGAGGTGGCACGGATCCGAGTGGTCCTATTTGCAATGACTTCCGCATAGATCCGGCTGAATTTGAGCGATGGCCTGTGTTAGGTAACCCCACAAGAAAAAGTCTAGCGGTGTCAAATTGCATGACCTTTATGGCCAATTCACATCCCCTCCGCGAGAGATAACCTTACCCTCAAATCGTTCATGCAGAATGTCAATCGTGGCACGTAGCGTCCTTCTGGAACCATATGTCGTCTAGGTCCATATGGTTCAGATTGGTTATTATCGTTCTGTAGCGCTCGCCATTGACAGTGACCGCCTCACCAACGTTGTTTTCAAAAAAGTACGGACCAATGACGCATCCGGCCCAAAATCCACACTAAGGGTGAAAACACACCGGATAAAGCAAAACGTTTTTTTTGTTTCGTGAAACAAGAGAACATTGTTTCTTATGAGAGCGCACACACCAAAAACGTTTTCTTTTCTTGCTTGTTAATATAACCTTTTATCCAAAAATGCGCCTCGTCGCTAAAGATGATCTTTCGGCCAAAATTGGGGTCCTCTTCTAAACGCTCCGAAGCCCAGTCACCAAATAAACGGCGTTGTCTATGCTCATGTACTTTGAGCTCCTAAGCCAGTTGGATCTTGTACGAGTGTAGGCCCAAGTCCCGACGCGAAATTCGTCAAGTTGAAGTCTGCGAAATGATGAAAGTCATGCTGATTCGGCATTAGTAACTGAATAATAAACAACAGATTTGACAGATGTCACCAAAACAATATGGCCGCGAAAATCTACCCGCGTCAATGGAAAAGCACTACTTGTTTCCAGGTTTATATCCGTCATCTTCGAGTGTGCAAGAAATGCAAGAAAGAGTTTACCTCCTCTGATCTGGCTATAATTAAGGAATACAGCGCTTATATCTGTTCCGGTGCACCGATTATAAAAGTGAAGTTGCTTGACAGAATTAAAAAACGCACGATAAAACTTATTGGTGATCATCAAGCGAGATATCACGAAATTGCTTGAATCTCTTGGTCGTCGTCGCGATGGCTGCAACGATGGCTTGGTGGTCGCCGCGATGAATGCAACGCCTTTCACTCCTATGTCGCTCCAAATATTAGATAGCGTACACAAAGGCAAATGAACCGCAGCTGAGATAAAGGTTGCTTCGCATGACAGCATGCGTAGCAAAGCTTGATCGCAAGAAGTTCCAAGATCCGAAGAAGCCTTCACGTCATGGAGCGCAAGCGTTTCAGTTTTTATTGTCATGTTCAAAGGAATGATCATATGAATTCCGTCATAAGGGATCAAACAAACGCAGCAACACTTATTTCATTGGCCTAAGTGACAAAGTGATTCGAAATCAGAAAAACCAGCGAACGCCACAGCCGGATCACTAGAATTGCAGTGAATCCTATGTCTTGCAGGAACTAACGAAGCATATCCCTGCTAAATGTCGCGTATAAGATCCTATTCAACGTACTATGTGAACGTCTCAAGACCATCTGCTACACACTAATCGGCACGTACCAGTGTGTCTCTCGGCCCGGCAGATCGACAATAGACCAAATGTTCACTCTAAGGCAAAACCTGGAAAGAATTTCAAGTCGAGACCCACCACGTTTTCATCGACTTTAAAGCCGCATATGATAGTTTTCATCGTCAGGAGCTTTACGTGGCGATGGCCGAATTCGGGATCCCGGAAAAACTGATCCAGTTGTGTCGCGTGAATTTTAGTTTTTGGTATTTTTTATTTTAAAAAAATACTTTATTTTTTCATATAATACAATTGATGGTTTATCTTAGACTAACTACTGAACACTCTGACTCCTGACTCTCGACTGCCCACTTGGTCTCCTGTCTTTATGTCATCCCATTTGTCTGCTTACGTTTGGGTGCGTCCTTTTCTTTATCTGCTGACCATGTGTCTCCTTGGGTGGTTTTACTGATTCAGCATGTGCGCATCCGTAGAGTACCCTGAATGCATCTTTTTATGTCAGTCTATTAATAAACAATGGTTTCGATGGGCCATGTATTGAACGGTCGATCTCTTCTTCGGTGGTGGTCTCATATGTAACTCTCCCCTCCTTAAGGTTTGGCTTCTCCTGGGTCAAACTACAGGGTCTATATTTTTTATATAAGGTGTATAATATAATAGTTACAATAATAATGGTAGTACTAATACTCGTATTAATTACAATATTTGTTTTCGAGTGACTATATGCTATTTCGTGAATTTCTTCTAAATTATCTATATTTTCGATTTCTTTATCGGATAATTCGAATGGTGCATTTATAAGAGGAATTTGGAATACATTAGTATCAATGCTGAAGGGTTGCCTTCTTAACTGTTTGTAATTTTCAAAGATTTCGTTATTTATTACAATGTTACAATTTTCGAAACTTATCAGGGTATTTCCCTGTAATTTTATTGATGTTCTTTCATCACATGTGTTATTTATTTTTTCATTACTTTTTATAATTACAATTACGCCTTTTTCTATTTGTTTTACAATATTGTTTTCAGTAAATTTGATCTTTTTACAAGTTTGTGATATGCATCCTTTATATTGTTTTAGATGTTTCAGTTCTTTGTTTTCCACTTACTCATAAAATGTATTGTTTTTACTAATTAACATGGTTTCTCTTATCTGTAGTTGTTCATTTAAATTGTTTGGGATAGGTAAAATGTAGGATTTAGGAAAGAAAATGATTTCTTTAGGAATTTGAACTATAAATATAATTATGTCGTGATTATACTGGGCTGAGTTAATTTTTATATTTTTACTTTTCTCAAAGCCTATCTCGAATTCTAATATTTCCTCTATAGTCAGAATATTTTCTACCATCACTCCTAATCTACTTGATAGGATGTTGGCTTGGATTTTTTCTACTATATTTTTTAGGTTGTTTAATTTATTTTCAATTTCTAACACTGTAATTCTGTATATAATTGATAAATTATTGTTTGTTTGGTCAGAACCTAAATTTTCCTGATGTTCTCTTTCGAGTCTAGCTTTCATATTGTTTATTTGATTCTGAAGTTGGTTATTGATTTTTATTTGTTTGTTCAACTGTGTCATCCCCATGTGATTATTTTCAGTAATAACTCTGATTTGGTTCTCGATTTCGATTCGATCTTCGCTGTCCATTGTCCCAAACAGAAACTTCAGAACTCCTCCTCCGACGTCTATTAGACTTCTTTTGGGTCTGTGTTCGCTGATGGTTTGAATTTCACTTCGGATAGTTTTTATTTGGAGATAAACACTTTTTGGTATATAATTGTTTACACTTTGAATATTCGTTTCTATTGTATTTAAAATGTCTTCTATTTCTTTTATATTTATGATATGGATAATATTATTGTATTCGTTAACTATGCCTACCGGCTCCAGGTTTATCAAAGTATACCCGTTTTCACTGTCTATATTTTCTAAGTTTATTCTAGCGTACACACTAGTTAAAACAACTGATAAGAGCATTAAAAACTTCATGCTTGCTGTTGAACGTCCTTCTGTTTATTCACTAATTTTCTAGTTCTCTCTGCTCTAGTCATAGGCCTCTTTGTTTTCGGGATATTTTCTTTATTATGGAATTTACTGTTCTTGGGTCTTTGTATTTGTTCTGGGTGTTTGTTTTCAAGTGCATCGTATTTGAATCGCATTTGAGTTTTATGTCTTAAGGCTAATGGGTTTTTTACCATTCCCTCTTCTCGGGTTTCCTAATATATTGTTGTTGTGCTGTCTAATTTGTGCACTATTTTCGAAACTTAAGTCCCTGAAATTTCTCCTAAAATTATGGTTTTGATTGTTACGATTAAAATGGTTATGTGGGTTTGTCCTAAAAGGATTCGCTGTGGGATGAGGGATAGGATTTAAGGTTATATTCTCGACTGGTACCAAATTTAATTGTATGAGCAATTGATATGCTTCACTAAAATTATGTATGTTCCTAGCATGAAGGATACTAGATATATGTGGATCCAAACAGTTCTTAAATTTATCTAGCACTACTTTTTCATTAAATGCAGGATTATATAAAATATGTGGTTCAAAGCAACATTTCTTATTTAATAAATTTAATAATGTTTGTAGTTCGTTATAGAGGATATGAATATTTTTATTGTTTTTAATTTCTAAGATTCTATTGAATAAATAATCATACCCTTCACGTACTCCATATTCGGATTTTAATTTTTTTTTGATGTCAGTCCATGTTGGGTTTACAAGTCCTCGCATTTTTTCCAACGCCGACCCTCGTATTTTGCTGATTACTCTGCGGTATATGAAGTCTCTGGTGTCTTCTGGTATAAATGCTATCAGATACTCCACATCGTTGATGAAAGTTAATAAGTCCTGCTCATGTTCCCTCCCGGTGAAATCTCGAATGTTGTCTACCTGTCTGAGGATCTCCTTAGGTGTGGTAAAGAAATTCCTTTGAATTTCCTGTGCCCGTCTATTTTGGTCCATTTCTTGTTGTAGTCGATTTCGTTCGGCTATCATTTGAGCTTGCTGATCTTCCATTGGGATAGTCTTTGGTTCCTCCTCTAGGACAATGCCTGCTCTCAAGATGAAGTCGCTTAGTCTTTGACGTGTTCGTCGCTTCCGGTCCAGATTTGAAATGATTGCAAAACTTTTCTGCCCTTCCACTGAATATCACCGAATTTGTATTATAAACAAAAAAAAATGTTGTTCAACTCTCTCTACGAGATTGTGTGCATTGGAAAATATAATTGATTAATTTTTCTTTGAGCACTGGTTGAACTTGTTTCACGATTTTGTCTTTTATTTACACTAAAAGTTTTAAATCACGATTCGTTTCACTGGATGTCTATAGTGGTTTTTCATTTACTTTGAAAACTTTTTAGAGCATCCTACCGACTGCGCCAATTTTAGTTTTTGGTATTTTTTATTTTAAAAAAATACTTTATTTTTTCATATAATACAATTGATGGTTTATCTTAGACTAACTACTGAACACTCTGACTCCTGACTCTCGACTGCCCACTTGGTCTCCTGTCTTTATGTCATCCCATTTGTCTGCTTACGTTTGGGTGCGTCCTTTTCTTTATCTGCTGACCATGTGTCTCCTTGGGTGGTTTTACTGATTCAGCATGTGCGCATCCGTAGAGTACCCTGAATGCATCTTTTTATGTCAGTCTATTAATAAACAATGGTTTCGATGGGCCATGTATTGAACGGTCGATCTCTTCTTCGGTGGTGGTCTCATATGTAACTCGTGTTACTTGAAAATACGCGGTGTAATGTGCAGTTTGGAAGCATCTCTTCAGAATTATTACAACCTTGCACCGGATTTTGGCAAGGAGATGCGCTATCATGTGACTTCTTCAATCTTGTTCTGGAGAAAATTGTGCGAAGGGCAGGTGTCAACATGGAAATGTGACTTCTCCAATCTTGTTCTGGAGCAGATAGTGTATAGGACAGGTGTCAATTCGGAAGGCGCTATCTTCAATAGATCCCTTCCAACTACTGGGATACGCGGATGATATCGACCTCATCGGCTGATCTCAGCTTGCCGTATTAGAGGCTTCATCGCGATTGAAGAACAGGCAACATTGGTTGGCCTGGAATAAAACGAAGTACTTGCTTTCAACAAACAAACAAACACACATCTTTCTGAGTGCTGGACGATAAGCAGGAAAGGTGAGCTAATTTTGGGTTCTTTTGAAAGAATAAAACTCTGTCGGATACTTGGCCCTGTGTGCGAGGAGGGCCAATGGAGGAGAAGATGTAATCGCGAGCTGTACTCTATGAGCTGTACCAAGATGTGGATGTAGTCCAAAAAGATAAAATACGTCGACTACATTAGCTCAGCCACATCGAGAGAATGAACAATAATGGTAAAGCGAAGTGAATCTTCGACTATCAGTCCCCAGGTTCGAGACGACAAGGAAGACCAAACCTCTGCCATCGCGGATGCCAGACAGCTTGGTCTGGACAACTGAAAGCAGCGTGCCCAGGATCGCGGAGGACGGAAGGCTGCAATGTCTTAGGCAGAGACTCTCCATGGGTCGGGAGCCCTTTAAATAAACTTCCTCGCATATCCCCGCATTTGCAATGCTACATTTTCACGTGGTCGCAATTATTTGGAAGTTCGCAATTGCTCGCAAATGATTCGCATGTGTGGCCAGAAGATTTGTGAAAAAGTTGCAAATCGCCGGCAAATGGTTTGCGAGCATTTGCGGACAGTGTCCCACAGAGGTGTTCACACGATTTGCAAGGAAGAACCGCAATTGGTGACACAACATTGACGTCAGGCTCGCAAATGGTATGCACATAGCATTAAAATGTTTTTATTTTTATTTTTGGTCCTGAAAAGAATCTTTTTGAGCAGTTCTATAAAACCATTGGTGATGATCAAAAATTACAACTGCGAAGCAGATTATCAGCTAGATATCTCCTTAGGATAGTGAGCCCCAGTAGAACATATAAATACAAAATAAACTATACTCTATCCAACAAAAATTGTCAGTAGGTACAGGCCTTATGGAGTAGCTTTTTTTCTACCAGTCTCTCAGCACTATATAAGTCTCACGGCACTCAAACGCAAGAATTGCCACTGAAATAAAAACCAAATCACTGTCATACCAAGGAATTGTTGTTGTAATTTTCCTAAAATTCGCATACAACCCACCACAACCAGTCTCCCACACAGCCGAATGGGAATGAGCATGATCGTCTTGTGTTCGCTTGCTATTATCATCCACCAAAATAAGCAGTGTGTGTGAAGCACATCAGAGGAGTATTACCATCTCTACAATAAAGCATATCATTAAGGGTTTTTCTATGGATTTTGTCAAAGAACTTTCGGTTTTGGTGCTTTTGAGAACGAATTATTAGGTGGGGTGCTGCCATTCGGTTTTAATTTGATTTTATTTGTATTGTACAGCTGCACAAGTGCAGTTTTTTTTTACCATCTGCTTAGGTATATGACATTGCGTCGTGGTTATATAATTTTGTATTCTAATTGCCTGATTGTGTCTAGCTTTCAAAATATACATATAGCGGAAAGGACTGGGAAATGTTTTTAGAAAATTGAGTTCATGCCGCAAACTGTTAAAATAAAAAAACACATAAATACATCCTTTCATCTCATTATGCACCTGTTTGTATGATGTCTTTGTTTTTCCGATGAATGACGCCTGTTTTGCCAATGAATACGAGAATTCCCAAAAGGAAGATCTCAAGTTAGGTAGGGAAGCAATCATACAATGGGTTGCTTGAAATCGTTAAACGTTACAAAGCCAAGTATGAAACATACGTCGTGGATGAAATGGCTCAAAATGCGGGACATAAAGTGCTTCGCTTGCCGCCTTATCACTGTGACCTTAATCCAATAGAATTGGTTTGGGCTCAAGTGAAAGGGTTTGTAGCAAGCCAAAACAAGTCATTTAAAATGGCTGAAATAAGAGACTTACTAACGACAGCACTTACAAGGGTTGACAAGGAAAAATGGCATCGATGTGTCCAACACGTTGAACAGGTTGTTGAGCTGAATATGTGGGAATTGGACGTTTTTGCCGAGGAAGCAGTTGAAAGGTTAATAATAGACCTAAATAACGAGAGCAGTAGCAGTATATACTCATCGGATTAGTTGAGTAGAGTAGTGATATTAGAAATTAGTATTTTATGTTTTACAATATTTATAATGAATAAATTGGATTACAGTGATATATTTTTCGTTTAGATTTTTTTTTTTTGTGTTACGAAATTTATATATTTTCTTGGTCTACTGGAGATACCCATAAAAAACGCGCCTATTATTATCTTACCAGGAAAGGAAAAAGATAAACGGAATTTATTTCGTTCCGCAATATTTTTATTTTAAATTGGAAGATGGTAACCCTAATAGAATTGCTCTGTGAGTTATGGCGAATTATCATACACACTACGGCAACCCTGTGAGAGCTTTAAAGAGGGACCAATTTATGTAAGTCATTGCAACCAGACTGAGAGACAAACATCCTACATACCCTGTACTGACAATTTTTGTTGGATAGAGTATAGTTATTATGTAAATTATCTAAGTTGTCATCAAATACGTTAAAGTTATTCGACGTGATATAGACATTTTTTGATTGCAGTATTTGTATTCGACTTCACTTTTTTTCCGCTCAGCCTTGGGCTTAATCAGTTGGCTCGTACATAGGACGAGAGTATCTATTTTGTTTAAACCTTCAAAGTTATTAATCCAAAAAATACAAGATATCACCTGCATACACAAAAAAGCTAATGGCTGTTGCTCAAGTTCGGTTGTATTTTTGCACACCATGCCAATATCCAACAGCCATATCTAGAGAGTTTATTTATTCTGTTATGACTGCATTTGAGTACAAACTTGTTTACAAAGCCTGCCCCCTTCGTCATGCGAATTAAGAATGTAAATTTACGAAGTCAACGAAATTTTTTTCGTCTATATGAGAGACCGTAGTTTGCCCAGGACCACCTGCACCAAGCGTATGATTAGAGAACCCATGCTTTCAATAGCCAGTGAACCAATAAACATGACACCTGGGTCTGGTGGACTTTTCAACTTTCGAATTTGTTTACTTGAAGTACACAATCAAAATGTGTGCTGTTTATTTTGGTGATGACGCTAATGATGATTAGGAGGATAGTCTGGTTACGTTGATTTTATTTAGAAATTTTATTTTCCAATGCAGCATTGATTTTAACCAAATATTGTTTTCTTGTTTTTTTTTGCAGACATTTCAAACGTGTCCAATTAATTGCACTTCCGATCCAGACACCGTCAGTACAGATAACGAAACTCCTGTTCGAACTACCACCACAGGTGGGACAAAGCGCCAAGCTCCACCACCACCGACTCTTCAGGCGCAGCAGGGAGCAGCCGTTACCAATAACAACAACAGTTTACTACAGCAGGCGTCAGAATCTGAATCGCAATCTTCTCCGTTTTATGCGAATCTAGACTTTGGCACATTACGTTCGCGTTTACATGAATTAAACTGTCTTCACGGATTACAGCGATATTTGCATACAGATGGTGGCGGTAATAGACCGAAGGACGATACCCAAGGTTCTGGTAATAATTACGCAAATAATATACTAGAATACAATAACGGACCAGAGGGAGCAGTTCACCCAAAGGAGACACCACTCCATAAGTTCTATCGGGCACAACAGCAGAAGAAGATGCCTGCGTTTCGGGGAAAACGGGGCTGGTGTGGGTGCTTTCAGGTTTGTACAAATTTGCTTACTGTCGATTTCGGCGAAAATGAGTTTGAACTTTTTATTATTATTTTTTTAGAGAGTTGTATAGCTCTGTTTAAGGATAACATTGAATTTTTGAAGTGTAAAAATCGAAACAATTGTCGGTGTATCTACCCATTGCATCTGCATTTCAAATATTGAACTTCTAATTGTCATCCATTATTAATTCGGTTAGGTTAGGTTAGGTTGTGATGGATGCCAGACTAAGGCCAACACACTTGGACCAATGTTAGGTCCATTGTGATACCACACGGCTCTAGGGGTTTCTTTCACTACTCGTTAAACCATTTAGAGCTTCTTATGAAGCGCGATAGACATCTAACGTTAGTCTTAGCCAAGTCACTTAGATCATTAAGCAAGAAATCTCCCAGATGGAGATTTCTTTTATGGGAGAGAGTAGGACATGTACAAAGAAGGTGAGGTATAGTCTCCTCCTCCTATTCGTTTTTTGCTTTTTTAAGCTCAGACAATATCGATGCAGGTTTAGTAAAAACATGTCTTAATCAAAGCATAGAAAAGTTCTCAAACTTGGAATACAAATGCTACCGCTTAGATAGAAATGAGAGAAGGAATTCTTCCAATTGCTAGAACTAAATTAATTGAGAACATAGGTATTCAAATTCCATTCTCCAACGGCCGTTCAGTAAAAATATTTTGCGTTTACTTTCCTGGTGGTCGTGTGGCAGCACAGAAACGATCGCATTTAAATTGTGATTTACGAAAATTGGTTAGTTTCAATGACATTTCCTGGATGGAGGCGATTTCAATTGTAGGCATTGGAACTGGGGTTATCTAAGAGTGAATTCATATAGAAATATCCTAGCTGACTTGCATTCTAGACACCCAGTCCATATTTTGTATCCTCCTCATCCAACGTTTATTCCCTCCAACCCTCAGGCTAACCCGGCAACACTCGATTTGTTTCTCACGAATATGCAAGAACTTTTTAGCCAACCTGTCGTGATAAATAATTTAAGTTCTGATTATTTACCGTTTAAATGTTGCATTCTATTGTCACCTGAGCAGATGCTCAATTCAGTTCTCGATTACAAAAATGCTAATTGGGATCGATTTAGGGGCAAAATGCGTCAAAAATTAAGGAACTATGAGGAAATTTTACCTGTTGTAAGGGCGCCAGCGCTGCCACTTTGCTACGATCGTAGCAAAACTGCTACGCACTCTCCCTAAAACCGTTTATTTTGCTACTTTTTCTTAAAGCACGAAATGTCAACATAAATCTTGGAATTTTTTTGGAAAAAAAAATAAACGAAAGTATATTCACTCACTTTCCCACATGAACTTACATTCTTTTCTACCATACCCAACAAGTACCCATTTCTTCGGATGTGTTTTTTTCAGATTTGAGCTTGACAAAGAACAAGAAGACGAACTCATTTAAAATAAAGACAGTAGATAAAATAATGGCTGCAAAATGTTTGGGTTCAAAAAGAGTCGAATCTTTATTTTTTATTTTTATTTTATTTTTTCTAAAAGGTATCTACTTAAAAACTTAATTTTTGAACTTTAAAGAAAAACTGTATTAATCTAAAAGACTTGCCGGAATTTCTATGTGATATTAATTCTGCTATTGGTACAAAGATCCTACATTTATAATTTTGTGATATGAACTATTTTTTTCCAAGGCAATGCATGCAAAGCGCCTGTAAAGTAAAGTTTTTTATGTAATTTTTTTTATTTGTTTGTTTATAGTTTTGTAAAATATATAGTTTACCAACTATACTTGTACTAGCCCTTAAAAATATATTTACTTTGAACAGAGAATTAAGTGTTTTTTTGTTTGTTTTCGAAAAAAATGATATTTTGGACTTTTGAGTTTTGCTACGCAAATTAAGTTTTGCTACACAAATTTGCTACGCAAATATTTTCCCTTGTGCACTAGTTGTAACTACGAGTAAAACCAAATCGATGAAGCTGTAAATTATTTTACAAGCTCTGTACACCATTGTATCGATCAGTCAGTACCCAAAAAAACAGTCGATGTACGGGCGCAAATCTACTTCCACGTCATATCGTGGAATTAATCAAAATAAGAAATCGTTGCAGATCCATGTGGAATAGAACCAGAACTACCTCTTATCTGACTGAAGCAAAAGCTTTAACGGCAACCATTAAGACACTAATTTTGAACTTCAGAAACAAATGCTGGAATAGAAAGCTGCAAGGCGTAGATAAATGCAGCAAGCCGTTTTGGAATATAGTCAAGGTTATAAAAAAGAAGAACCGTATCATCCCCGCATTTTAGGATGGTAGCACGGTATACCTGTTCTGTTCCCAAAAATCAAATGCACTAGCTAACGCTTTTTTGCAAACCATTCAATACGTAGAACCATAACAAACGACAACGAGAATGTAGTTCGAAACTCACTTGGCATAATCAGCGTCCAAGCTACATTGGTTGGAGGAAAAGACCTTATTTCAATTGAAGATGTAGAGGCCATTTGTATGCAATTAAAAATTTGTAAGTCCCCAGGTTTCGACGGAATAAGAAATACGTTTATCAAAAGCCTTCCAAGAATCGGTTTACAGTTATTGCAGCGGCTCTTTAACTGCTGCCTCAAACGGGGATATTATCCTAAAGAATGGAAAACAGCAAAAGTCATCCCGATTCTGAAGGCAGGTAAAGATGCTTGCCTACCTGGTAGATACAGGCCGAAAAGCTTGTTAAGCTCGCTAAGTAAGTGCTTTGAAAAAATTCCTAAAATAAAATTAACAACTCTTCTTAACGAGCATAATTTTTTACCTGCCGCACAATTCGGTTTCAGAGCACATCATTAGACAGTGCACCAAATTCATCGGATAACGAAGCATATCAAAAACAATTTTGAAATGGGAAAAAGTATGGGTATAGTTATCCTTGACGCCGAAAAAGCGTTTGACACAGTATAGCACCACGAGGTCTTACTGCACAAACTACGAAGCCTACGTTTCCCAATCTACTTAGTGAAATTAGTCCAGTCATTTTTTCCAGTGCGTTCTTTCAAAGCTTCTGTTAATAACTGGTTATCAGCAGATTTCTCAATTGACGCAGGGGTACCCCAGGATTTCGTTCTTGGGCCAACCCTGTTTAATATTTACACGCACTATTTTCCAAAATTAACCAACTCTGAAATTGCCATTTTTGCAGTTGGTTTAATAAACATTGAAACAAAATTGCAATCTGACTTAAATGTCATCCGAACGCACTTTGCCAATTGGAAAATTAAATTAAATGCTTCAAAGACTCAGGCTGTCTTTTTTACTAGAAAAAGAAATCTCAGCTTCTTACCAAGCAACAGACTAGTAATAAATAATATACAAACGGATTGGAAATCAAGTGCAAAATATCTTTGGGTTCACCTTAGGTTAGGTTAGGTTAGGTTAGGTTTAGGTGGCTGTCGGCAGAAGCCGACACACTTAGACCAATTTAGGTCCATTGTGATACCACGTATTATTATCTACCTCAACTCTGTAGATGGGACTGGCCAACGACACGCGGTTGTTCTCAAACGGTCCCCCATCTACGTACTAACCGCGCCCAACGTCGTTTAATTGCGGTGATCTGACGATGGGTTCACCTTGACAAGTCGAAGTAATTTTTCAAGCAACATTGTTTTATAGATCTCCAGCGCGTTCGTGGGTATTGAGACGGAGGCGGCGAAGATGGGTTTGACGATCAATGAGGTCAAGACAACGTATATGCTGTCATCAAGAAAGGACACCCAACACCGACGTCTCGGACAAAATGTCACTATAGACAGATATAACTTTGAGGTGGTTCAGGACTTTGTCTACCTAGGCTCCGCAATGAACTCAGGCAGTGACACCAGCGCTGAGTTTAAGCGAAGAATAACTCTTGCCAATCGCTGTTTCTTTGGGCTAAGAAAGCAATTGAGTAGCAAAGCCCTCTCTCGAACAACTAAAGTGACCCTTTATAAGACCTTAATAATCCCAGTCCTTCTCTATGGTGCAGAGGCATGGACTCTAGCAAAAGCGGATGAGGTCACTCTTGGTCGTTTTGAGAGGAAAATTCTTCGGGTAATTTTTGGTCCCGTCTGCATAGACGGTGAATGGAGGAGGAGATTCAACGATGAACTGTACGGGCTGTACAGCGACATCGACTTAGCCAGAAGAGTGAAGGTCCAACGACTGAGGTGGCTGGGTCATGTAGAGCGAATGGATGTGAATGCTCCGCCCCGGAAGATCTTCGAATCCACACCCGAGGGACGGCGCAGTAGAGGAAGACCGCGACTCAGGTGCCGCACGCAAGTGGAAGGGGACCTTAACCAACTTAGCGTGCGAAACTGGAGACAGATGGCCAAAGATCGTGCTGGCTGGAGACGCTTGTTGGTTGAGGCCCAGGTCCACCCCGGACTGTAGCGCCATCCTAAGTAAGTAAGTAAGTAAGGCATGATTTAATATATCTTGCCTTTGACTTTGAAACTGTGAGTGTTGTAAGAACTATGGAATATGGAGATTTTAAGAATATTGACTAAGCGCTGCTAGAGGAACATACCAGAAGTATCGATTGGAATTCAATCTACTATTTTCCTTATCCAAACGAACAAGTTGAGTTTTTTAATAGCAATATTAAAACCCTATACAATCGGAACATTCCGCTAAAGACTAAAATCGTGTTGCCTCGTAAGTTTCCTTGGATTTCCCCACAAATCCGCTCACTAATGCAACAGCGTGACCTTGCTTACACTCGTTGGAAACGTTTCCGTTTGGTAGGGTATCGAAAAGCCTACTGTGTACTTCGCAATAAAGTTGTTACTGCAATACGAGCCGCAAAATCTAACTTTTATTCAACTAAACTAAACGCCTCATTAGGAAGTAAGCACTTGTGGAGTAATCTGCGCAATATTGGCATTGGTAAATCCAAAAACAATAACGTTGATGCTTCTGATCCTAATGAACTCAACTCAAAATTTATTTCGTCGCAGAAATTGTCAAATAGTTTGCAGTCATTTCAACAAAGTGGCAACCCATCTCCCTACGCTTGCTGTCCTAGTTTCTGCTTCACAGCTTTCAACAGCGCTGATGTTGTTGAAAGTATTCTATCTATCAAATCGAATGCCAAAATCTTCTAAGTGTGATGAGTACAGGCCGATTTCAATACTCCCTTTTTTGTCAAAAGCCTTTGAAAGGATCTTCCAAAAGCAAATTAGCCGTCATATCGCCATGTTCAACCTATTATCATCTAAGCAATCTGGTTTCCGACAAAAACACAGTTGTATCACTGCTGTGATAGGTGTGTCTGAAGATATTAGGCAAGCTCTTGATGAAGACAAAGTGTCCTTCTTAGTCCTTCTTGATTTTTCTAAGGCGTTTGATTTGGTTGACCACTCTTTTTTGTGCCGCAAGTTGTCTAATATATATAATTTCGAGCCTTGTCCTATATAGTTAGTATCGTCATACTTAACTCACAGATTTCAAGCTGTAGAAGTTAACAAATCCCTTTCAAACCCCCTGCCTATCATAAGTGGTGTCCGTCAGGGATCCATACTAGGGCCTTTGTTTTTCTCCCTTTATTTCAACGATCTTGCTAATGTCATCAAAAACACCTCAATTCATTTGTATGCTGATGATGCTCAGCTCGTATTGAGCTGTCCTCTGGGTTTAATAGAGCACTCCGCCCAATCGATAAATAATGATCTTGCCGATATAGTGCAGTGGTCTCAACAAAATGGACTGATATTAAATCGAGATAAAACTAAGTGCATCGTGATTTCGCGAAAGCCCCTAGATCTGGCTTATTTTCCTATCGTCACACTCCAAGATGCTCCTATTGGGTATGTAGAATCCGTCAAGAACCTTGGGGTGACCTTTAATCGATTCTTTGGGACAACCACATTAATCTTGCAGTCGGCAAGGCTTATGGAGTTATCCGAACGTTGTGGGCGACCCAATCCTTTACACCCTTTAAAACACGAGTCTTACTTGCTAAAATTCTAGCCATGCCAGTCTTAACTATGCTTGTGAAATTTTTCCGAGCTGTAGTTATGCATCCAAGAATAAACTTAATGTGGCATTTAATTGTATTGTGCGATATGTGTTCGGATTGCGTAAATTTGATCGAATATCACTCACTCCAGCCAACTTTCGACAATCTTCTCAAATTTCGAACTCTTTGCCTGTTTTCGGACATACTTTTAACACATCAACCGACTTATATATATGGAAAAATAAGATATCCCACCTTAAGCAGATCTGCTTAATTGATCCCTCCTCGGTACTCTTGCTTAACTTCTGAGCGTCAGTTTTTTATTCCCTGCACACGGTTGTGGAACTCCTTACCCTACTCTATCCGAAGTTTAAATAACACAACTAAACTTAAAAATGAATTAAAATCGTATCTCTCCTTGAATTCTTAAAATTTTGTATTGATTTTTTGTATATTTTCGTGTAAAAATTGCTTATGCTTTACTTTTCATTATTTGTTTTTTCTCATCAACATGAATTCTTCGTTTTGTAACTAATGTAGCTTTTTATACTCGCTTCAACTATTGTATGCCTTTCACTAGTTTATAAGATATTGTATCTTACTGTGTACAGGTAAATCACTAAATAAATAAAAATAAAAATAAATAAGTTTGGGACAAATGTGCAAAAAGCCATATACATAGATTACAGATAACCCAAAACAAGCTACTGAAAATGATTTTAAAATTACCGTGACATTTTTCGACCGAAGAACTGCATGTGATCTCAAACATTGAAAAAATATCAGTAAGACTGAATAAATTATTTGATCGCTACAGCTGGTCTAGCAGCTCCTCCGCCAACCCCTTGATTTTAGGTCTTCTACATCGAACAAACATAAAATCACTACTTGGTTTACTTATTTGTTATTATTTATTTATTTATTTGTTTATTTTATTATTATTTATTTATTTATTTAGTAATTTATTTATTTATTTATTTATTTATTTACTTATTATTATTAAGATACTTATTTATATAATTTAAATTGACTTCATTATTATCCATTTTTGTTGTGTTTGTTCGTCTCCGGTTGTGTTTTGATTTGTGAGTAAAAGATTTTGTTGAACTTTGTTTATTTATCTTTATTATTTATACATTATTTTTTTAATTTTCGCAACTTGTTTTTGTATATTTACTTCTTTGCGACGCGTTTCAGAGCTGCTGCTCCATCTTCGGGCGAGTAAATTTGTTCATTTAATATTATATTAATTCATCGTCTGCATTTGTTAAGTTATTCATATTTCTTAAATTATTTATATATGTATGTTAAATTTTTAAATATTTTTCTTTAAATTATTTATATCTGTTAACTTATTATATTTGTCAATTATATCTATAATTGTTAATCTATTTATATATGTTAATTTAGTAATTGTTCTTAATGTACACTTCGCTTCAACTGAATAAGCACAAAAATTTGTTTAGATTCGTTGTCCAATTTTTCAAAACCTTGTGCGGAAATAATATATCATATGATGATACAAAATGCTTGCTTATGATGTTGAGAAATTAAATCAGAAAGAATAACTCAAAAAGTACCGCTATTTTTTCTCTTGCTCTTGCAAAGCATTCAATATGGAAAAATGCAATTTCATTTTGCGTCAACTGAATAGACACAAGGTCATTATTTTCACTGCTTAAGAGTATTCTGTGGAGATTGACACATTAGATCAACCAGTGGCGGATCTAGGATCTCGACTAGAGGGGGGGGGGGGGGGGGGGGGGTCCATAAAATGTATGCTCATTACCTCATTTTCTCATTCTTTTGATACATTTTGCATGAAACTACGATAGTGCCGCTTGTGTGGACACACGGTTACCACTGCAATCAATTTTAATTCGGAACATCTACTTCGCGACACAGTGTCGATAATTTTAACGTAAACGGAGTACAAGCCCATATCAGGTCTCATTTTCCTCTTGCAATCTACGTTCATTGTGCCGCGCATGGATTCAGTTTGGTCATCAATGCCGCTTGCGGAGTTTCGGGTATAAAAAATGCGCTAGGAACTATCGGAGCAATAGAAGCATTTTTCCACTGGCCGAAGAGACAAAGCATTTTAAAGGAAGACATTTTGAAAATGCCGAAAAAGAGTGACCGGAGAAAAGAAAAATTGAATTCTTTCGCTGTTACAAGATGGGTTCAGTCTCATGAAGCAGTTTCAACTTACCTCAAACTTCAACCGGCCGTTATAGAAGCTTTGGAAGAAATAAAAAAGTTGAAAGATCGAGAGACTTCACAAAAGACTTCTCAGCTTTTGACCGCGATTTTGACAATCGAATTTCAAATCTTCTGTCATATAATGGAATCGATCAATACTATCGTCTTGCCTATGAGTCGGGAATTGCAGACGAAAAATCAAGATCTAGGAGAAGCCACAAAGTTAGCTGATGATGCTACGAATGATATCAAGGAAAAGCGGGAAAACGTTGATTCAAATTTTTGTATCATTTACGACAATGTAGCTGAAATCTGTTCTTAATATGAAATTGCCTCGTCGTTGCAGTCAACAGAAAAACCATTGCAACGTTGAAACACAAAATGTCGAAGATTACTACAGAATTGCCTTCTAGATTCCATTCCTTGATACTTACATTTTTCATCTCCAAAGTCGGTTCGAAAAACACAAATCGATCTTCCACAGTTTCGGACACCTATTTCCTTCCAAGCAGGAATTTGATGAGGAAAAATGCGCAGATCTTTACAAGTTTTATGACGAAATATTGGACTGTTCAGAAAGGAATTTTATCTCAGAGATCAGAATGTGGAGGCAACGGATCTTTGATCAAGATATTCAAAATGCGCTCGATGCACTATCAGTGAGTAACTTCAGATCGGAATTTTTTCAGAATCAGTTTCTATAACCCATCGAATACTTATATACGATTAAAATCTTTTCTAAATTACACTTAAATTATACACTTGGTATAGTATCCCGAGTAAAATGGGGGGGGGGCGAAAAGAGAAAATGAACGTTTTTGCTTGTGGTCGCGTTAATTAATTATGAAAAAAAAAAAAAAAACGACACCTTATTGACCACAATCATCAGTAAAAAATAAAAGAACATAAAACCAAACATTAAACAAAAAGGAGAAAACGAAACTAACTTTTGATTATTTTATGTAGGTACATTGTGTTTATTTTTCATTTTAAAATTGAATGCATTTCGAGTCCGATGTGACTCATCTTCAGCAATACACTATTTGGTGTAGGAAATTACAAACAAAGAAAGAAAGAACGTCAAAACAAAATATTAAACATAATAACTTTTAAATGTTAGAGGGAGATCATGATATTAAGTTGAATAAAGGTGAAATGATATTTCCGTCATCACAGTTCATCAAGTTGTTGTTGATATATATGTATAAGCTTTCATACGCATCAAGTCGTCTATGGTTTGTGACGTGTTTAAGCAGTTTAACGTCTTCTAAATGCACGTCAAAATGATTGTTGGTGAGGACGTGGGAGGCAACAGAGGATTTTTCGGGTCTATTGTGTTTAATGTGGTTGGCATGTTCTTTAAAGCGTACTTCGATGTTTCTTTTTGTTTGACCGATATATTTAGCTTCGCAGTTCCTGCATTTAACTTCGTAGATTCCCGATTTTTTATTGGGTTTTGATTTGTCTTTTGTTGTCCCAAGTATATTTTTTAGTTTTCCGCTGTTGGAGAAAACACATTCAAGGTTTTTCTTTTTAAATTTAGATGTTAACTTATCAGTTATCGAGGGAAAGAAAGTCATGCTTATGCGTTCAGAGTTGTTGTTGTCGTTTATTTTTTTGTTTTGTGTAAATAAAGTTGATAAATTGGATTTTTTAATTTTTCTTGTGTGTTTGAATATGAGTTTATCCACTATCGATTCACTATAGCCGTTGGTGATAGCGACATCCTTTAAATATTTGTATTCGATTTTATAATTATTGATTGATAAAGGAATTTTACACAGTCTATGTACCATTGAGTGAAATGCAGCCAACTTTTGTTGAAACGGACAAAAGGAATCGCTCGTAATATAGCGATTTGTTGTTGTTGGTTTTCTATATATAGAAAAATCGATTTGATTATTTTTCCGTGTTATCATTAAATCTAAGAATGGCAGCATGTTATTTGACTCCTTTTCATATGTAAAATTTATATTTTCGAATCTAGAATTCAAAGTTTTTAGGCTATTCTCAATTTCAGATGTTTTTATGATAGCGAACACATCGTCCACATATCGAAACCAAATTCGTGGGAGTAAAAATTGTGTTTTCAAATTTATTTCAAATGAGGACATAAACACTTCGGCGATTAAAGATGATAGAGGGTTTCCCATGCTAGTACCAGACTTGATTTTGTAAAATTGATTTCTGTATTGGAAGTAGTTATGTGACATACATACTTTCGCGGCTTTCATATATAAAAGTTTTTTATCCTCCTCAATTGTATACCTGTCCAAATGTGTTCTTAAAGCGGTTATTGCATCCGAAATTGGGATGCTCGGGAATAAAGCTTCAACATCGAAGGATATCATGATTTCGTCATCGTCTATTCGTATATTTTTGGATTTTTCAACGAAATCAAACGAGTTTTTTACGCACAGGCTTTCGATCGGGTACTTCTTTAGATCTTCAACTAACCATTTTGCTATTTTAACTGAGGGTGAATTGAGGTTTGAAACTATATGTCGCATTTTACAGCCCGGTTTATGTACTTTTGGGAGTGCGTAAAGCTTTGGTACATCCGGATTGGATACATTCAGTTTCAAATTTGGCACTTCAAAAATTTGGTTTATATATTTTATAACCTCCTTTGAGTCACGAATCATTCCTGGTAGTGGTGTTTTTGGTAATGCTTTTATGTTGTTTGTAAGAAAAGAACTTTTTACTTTCTCGTCGTAGTCTTGTTTCGGCATAATGACCAACTTATTTCCTTTGTCAGCTTTCATATAAAAGACTTCCTTCTGTTTTAATTCATTGATGATCTTATGAATCTTGGCAGCTTCCTTATTATATTTAAACATTGATTTTGCGCTTCTTATAATAGGTTTGGCAAAATCTCTTATTTCCTGTTTAACTTGTGGTGTTTTGTACTTTATGCACGTCTCTATATCAGCAATCAATTCTATGATACGAGTAGGTATATTCAAAGGTTTTGGAGTGTAGTTTAATCCTTTGTTCAAAACTTCAAGTTGTTGTTGTGAAAAGACTTCGGTTGACAAATTAATGATTAAATCATCCACTGGCTTTGGTTTTTGGCGAATTAACTTTGATTCATTGTTTTTTATCTGTTCTTGTTTAAGTCTTAAAAGTTTTTTGTTTTGAGAATCACGTTTCTTTTGAAAGGTTTCATTGCATTTATTTATTACGTTAATCTGAAAATTAAGCCACGATTCAAATTGGAATTCATTTAAACCTTTAGTGATGAGCAGGTGTAGATGATATAGTTCTAACTCAACGTCAGTAAGTTGTGAGTAATGATATTTTAACTCTAGATTAAGCCAAATTTGTTTAGATTGGATAATAACTGCGGAGGTTCTTAAATTTCTAACAGCGCACTTTATTTTAATAAAATGGGGAAACACCTTGAGGCGGCGACAATCTTTGAGAAAGAAAATATCAGCTTTAATCTTTTTGACTTTCCTAACAAAGTGTGAATATTTGTTCAAATTTGTCTTGGTTGACATTGTAATACGATTAAAATCTTTTCTAAACTTAACTTTCAATGGTTACGTTATTTTTTAGGTTATCAATGAAAAATGTTTCAAAAACGTGAACACGATCATTTTCGACCCTAAGAAGAATAAAAAACTATCTTAGAAGTACAATAGGACGGGAGCGCCTGAATGGACTTGCTTCTTTGAGTATCCATCCTGAAATTGGACTAACGGAAGACGAAATTTTGCAAAAATTCTTCAAAAAAACGCGGAATTTTAAAAACGATTGAGATTTTCTCTAGATTTCGCACTATTGCTAATATGTTGTAGTAACATGAATTGAATAATAATATGACAAAATACGAGAAATCATTTATTTGCACATTACAATCCTTTTTGGATTTTCGAATCGTAAAATAGAATATGCAAATTTTCGGCGACAGAATACCAGCGTTTCAGATTCAGTTCGGTTCGGACCTCCCCTGGGGGGTCCAGATCCTATACCCCCCCCCCCTCCCCCCCCTTGGATCCGCCACTGAGATCAACAGTTGAAGTGCTTTAAGTGAATTTCTTTTGATTAATTGTATTTGAAAGAAAAATGGATAGATCAAAATCTCTAAATAGTCTTGAAAGAGCTAAGATCGATTTACTGAAAGAACAAGGACTAACCGGCGTTCTATAGCTAACAAAATTGGACGAAGTTTTAGTGTGGTCTATTCTTATTTAAGAAGCAAAGATTCGTACGGAAAAAACATGAAGGAGGTCAAAAAACGACAACAACATCAGTTGATCGAAGAGCAATTTTTAGATGTGCTTCCAATTCCTGCGACTCTGCAAAAATAAAGCAGAAAGCCGGTGTTACTGAAGCGTTTCAACAGTGCGAAGGGTTACCAATAGTGCCAAACATCTAACACGGATGAAAATTCAAAAGAAACCACCCTTAAACGAGAAACGGAAGTGTTTGCGCTTAGAATTCTCTAGACTCCATATGAGTTGGAAAAATGAATGGCATCACGTAGTTTTTTCGGATGAGAAGAGGTTTGATTTTGATGGGCCTGATGGGTTTAATTATTACTTCCACGATGTGAGGGAAGAAGAACGATTTTTAGCGCGGCATCATAGTCGAGAAGGTGGTGTTATGGTATGGGGAGCAGTTAGCTACTCAAATGAGTCCAGAATAATGGAGTGACCAATATTATTGTTTACCCACTGCGAGGTAGCTTTAACACATTGACTGCCAAGCCAATTTTCGAAAAATAGCTAAAGGTGATCAAAAGAAAAATGCTTATGTGTTTCATCGTCAATTTTAATCTTCAATAGAAACCACATTTTCGCAGATTTGCCCGAACCAAGTGTACTACCATGATCACCAGAGGCCAGGCTTTTACATTTCTATTCAGTTTGTTCCTAGTGTCATTAATTTTTGAATGCCATGGCATGCAGTGGAATGTTACCGTCATACACATATGAATGACGTGGCCCCCACGGAAACATGAGTGTCATTCATATTTGAATGACGAGGCAGTCAATGTGTTAAGGCGGACAGCAGAACAGGCCGCTGTGTGCCTGCTAAAAATGTCTAGGGTTATCAGATGTAACAGAATATCTAGATCTGCGGAGGGGGTGGTTTGGAGTGCTCCGCTTATGCAAATACAAGCTGTGCGTTTTACTTTACCCAGCTTATCGCAATTTGTAGCTTTACCTAGGGCAGTCCACCAACTATTAACTAAGTCCACGCGAAATAACTCTTTGTAATTTTTAACCTGCGTCTACTTTTTATTTCATAGTAAACAAATTTAAACACACGTCTTGCCTATTGGATAATACATATATCTAAGCCAGCTTAACCAACTGAACACTTACAGGCCAATGCGCTTTTAAATGTTTAAATTTGCGTAGAAAGTGCCTGGCGTTAAAGACAAGTTCTCAGTAAGTAACGGAGAAAGATGCCCAGGTGGTGAGCGCCACAGATGCACGGATAAATTTCTTGATTATTGATCTGTAATTGATCTTTGTGCACATGGTGCGTTGTTTGACGTTCGCATCGAGTGGTTGCCCAAGAGGTAGACTAACACATTAAATAGTGTAAGCTGTTGGATGGCGGGTTTGTCGATTGTGTTAAGACAGTTGGGTTTCAGCTTTCATTTGAGCGTAAAACATGCATCGAAGATAGTTAAACAAGCATGTCAAACATATTTGGCGATCTTGTAGTTTTATGTGCACGTGCACGGCAATGGTGATCGTAAAGCAAACGCTTGGAAGTATTCAAATGAAATACCTGGAGGTGGTTGTCTTAATTAATCTTAATCTGGACACTATCGCTGATACCTACGACATGTGACATGGCGTTACTAATGATGTATGTATTATTATTATTATTTTTTTTATATGTACTCGCAAACGGCAAAACGCAGCACTATGGCTTTTTTGAGAGAAGTGCGTGCCAAAATAAATTCTTGGGTGGGCCTATAATGCAAACCCTTTTAATTCAGTGGAGTAACAAGTAATTGGATATTTGGTTTCAGTGAATGGGTATGGCTTGTAGAGAGTCAAAGTATCTTAATTTTTAAAATGATTGAGAATGAATAACAAATTGTTTTTGCGTCACTAATATCAGGTTTGCTGCAATTTTGCTTACACTTTTTCATCGTGACGGCGCGAATTATGACCTTGAATGCTTTAATTGACTGAGGAGCATTGGAATGAACCTTCTCTTTCACATGGCCCCAGAGAAAGAAGTCGCACCGTGTTAAATCACAGTTCTCGGCGGCCCATTTTGATCGCCATTTGGAGAAATGACTAGGCCCGGAAGTTTCTCTCGCAAAAGAGCAATGGTTTTACCACTTGTGGAACATGTAGCCACTTTTTTTTGGAACTAAAGATCGCCCACATCCGCATACCTTCAAGTTCTGGTCTTTTCTCATCGTGGTTCAATGGCTTAATTTTTCAAGCAGTAACACGTCGTCGAAAAAAGAACTTGTTAGCAATAATTATAATCGGTTTTCTCTGCCTCAAATGCAGGTTAAGTTAGGATCAGGGTGAGGTTATTCATGCATTCGAACCTTGGACTGATCCCATTACACTGCGCAGCAGAGGGATAGCTACTACTTTCTGATCCACGGAAAGAAGAGCCTTTTGAGAAAACTGTTTCATTCGAACCTCAATCTGCTGTCTAGTCTCTTGAAGGATATTCCGAGTCGGGTGACTGATAAAATCGAACCTGGAACACGTTATTAGATTCCATGCGAGGGGGGGGGGGGGGTTGAATCGGCCGCACCGTCGAGTTATTGGTTGAGAACTGTGCCTGAGGGGGTGCCCGAAGCCAGCCCACCCTGAATGCTACGCGCATCGCGGAGGGATTGCAGCTTGGAGTGATTGTTTCAATACGCACCGCAAGCTTACACTGGTTCGCGGAAAGTGAGTAGAGAGGGGTTCTTGCCACAGTCAAGCGTTAGAGGAGGGTCCATGCTCAAGATTAGTATAACCATTTGGATTTTGTGATGAATTTGCTGATGCAACAAACGTCTGTCTCGCTCAGGTCGCTTAGATCTTCGAAAATTGTTTCCTTGTATTGTTTCCTTGTATTGGCTAATGCGGGACAATTACACAGGAGCTGTGTGATGTTTTCCTCCTGCTCAACGTCTCTACAGCTTCTGCAAAAGCCGTTTGAGGCTACTCCCATTCTGGTGGCAAGTCTGCCCAAAAGGCAGTGACCAGTGATTGCTCCTACTGTCACGAACTCATATTTGTTCTACTTATGAAGAGGAGTTTGGATGATTTTTTTTGCTTCATATTTTATCCATATTTGTTTTGAGGATGCACTTGTCTTGAAGCTTATCCGCCTGTTGTTCGCTTTTATTAGTGCGTCGTCTGATAGTTTGAATTTTAACGTTTGAATGAGTAAAGCCGGTGTTTCTCTGTTGTCAGAGAAGTCTTGTGTACCCCGTCTGGCTAGTTCATCCGCCTTGCAATTGCCTCAAATGTCACTGTGGCCGGGGAACCAGCACCGCGAGATGTTTCATCTGCCGGCGGTCTCATTAAGAGTTTATTATCTGCTTGATATATTTATATATTTTATATTTTTTTTTTAAATGTAAAAGTTTTTAGCTAAGGCAAAACTCACCAAACGAAATGGAATAAAATATTTTTGTTGTCTCCAAACATTGACGCCCTACCCTAATATACATCTTTTTTTAACGCCGAGGCCCTGATCTGAAGTTAAGTGGGTACATATACATCATTTATATATTTATATATTGTCCCGCCGAACTACTTCTGGAATCTGGAAGACCTAATCCGCCTGTGGGGTTTGCCGGTTCGACCTCAACAAAAATTAAAGCCTCCAAAGCCAGTCAAATGCCCATGGTGTTGCCAGGTATTTAGAGGCCTGTCTATTTTATTTACATACCCTATTCTTGCATGCCTTAATATTGTCAACACTTGAGGTTTAAAATTCCAGCAAGGAAGCTGAAATTTGCAACATATACTCTCTACACCTCTCTCTACTGAGATTATTTTATCCTCAGTGTACCTCAAATTCGACTCACTGGCCCCACCTGGTAGCCGATTGATCTTCTCATGCGGATGCGCAGAAGGAGTACAAGAGGCAAATTAAGAGCGCTAAGAAGGTATCTTGGCAGAGGTTCTGCGGAGAACTGAAGGACGTTAGCGCGGTTTCGAGATTGCAGAAAGTCCTCTCAGCTGATCCGGGAGCCAGGCTTGACGTCCTTCGGAAGCCTGATGGCACCTCGACCAACTGCAATGAGGAGGCACTTCAACTGCTAATGGACACCCACTTTCCTGGCTGCAAAGGCGTGGATAGTTGCGTGTGGAAAAACAAAAGCAGAGCGACCACTGAGCAGTGGCGGGTCGCGGCGAGTATTGTTACGAGCGAGAGGGCGAGAGTTATTATCCTGTCCTTTTCTCCTTTCAAAGCTCCTGGACTTGATGGCATCTATCCCATACTCTTGCAAAAGGGTATAGAGATTTTGCTCACACTGCTAACTAGAATCTACAGAGCTAGCGTGGCTCTGCGACATATTCCTTTGGCCTGGAGAAGAGTTAGGGCGGTTTTCATTCCCAAACCGGGAAAGGCCGCCTATGATCTTCCCAAAAGCTTCAGGACTATTAGCCTTTCATCATTTCTTCTAAAGGGCCTTGAAAAATTGATTGACGTACGGCTTAAGAGCTTTCCAGCTTCGCTGGGTATTCATAATAGCCAACACGCCTATCAAAAAGGCAAGTCCACTGAAACGGCATTAACGGACCTGACGGCCAGAGTGCGCAGGGCGCTCGACCGCAAGATCTATGCTCTTTCTGTGTTCGTGGATATTGAGGGTGCCTTTGACAACTCCACCTTTTGCAGAATTGAGTCTGCCTTAACATTGAAGGGCGTCGATTCTACAACTGTGGAATGGATCCTGGAAATGCTTAGGGGCAGAGAAGTTACAGCTGCTGTTGGCGGCAGTGTCAGAACTGTGCGTTAAAGGCTTTGCGCAGGGCGGTGTACTCTCCACTACATTGTGGAACCTATTGGTCGACTCCTTGCTTAGAAGACTTGATGGGGAAGGTCGCCCTGTTATTGGGTACGCTGACGATGTGTGTATCATTGTCAGCGGCAGGAGTTTACCAACTCTTTGCGAGCTGATGGAAACAGCGCTCAATAGTGTTGGGAGTTGGTGCCGCGAGCAGGCTCTATCAGTCAACCCCGCGAAGACTGAGATGATGCTGTTCATGAATAGAAGGGCAATACCTCAAGTGAGGTGGCCTTACTTCCAGGGCACTCAACTATAGCTATCAAGCAAGGTTAAATATCTGGGTATCGTTCTAGACCCAAAGCTTAACTTTTCTGAATATTTGTTTGCTAGAATTTCGAAGGCAGCTAACATTCTCTGGCAGTGCCGTAGGATGTTCAGCAGAACCTGGGGACTTAGTCCCAGGCTGGTTCACTGGATTTACACGTGCATCGTTAGGCCATACCTTATGTATGGTGGGCTAGAGTTCACATCCTCAAACGTCAACTGACGAAGTACAGCACCTTGCGTGCTTATGCATTACAGATGCGATGAGAGGAACTCCCACTGCTGCTATGGAAGTGTTGCTCTGTTTAACTCGCTTGCAGTTCCTTGCTGAGAGTGAGGCCAGAAAATCACTATACCATATGTGTGTAGTACTTGAAGGGCAGGTCAATCTCGGCGATGGGGCCAGAGGTGCTAGGTACAGAGCTCTCTATGACAGCCTACCTGGCCATCGGGAAGGAGCACTTGACACTGTGTGCACGAAGCAAGTCTTTGAGCGCCGTTTTCAGGTCATCCTTCCTGAACGGCAGGAATGGAACAGTGAGGGGTGGAATGGCTTTAGGCCGGGTGATGTCATTGTCTATAAGGATGGCTCACTCATTGACGGTATCTCCGGAGCCGGGGTCTACTCTAGACACTGCCGGATAAATCTATCTGCAGCCTTGGGTAGACAAACAACTGTTTTTCAGGCAGAAATCTTTGCGATTGTCACTGCCACGAATATCCTGTTAAGGAGAAGAATTACGGGTAAAACCTTATACATCTGCTCAGATAGCCAAGCCGCTATCAAAGCCTGTTCGGCTGGCTCTCCCAACTCAAAAATAGTTGAGGGAACCATGGTTATGCTTAACCGTCTGGGAAGATGTAACTCGGTATCACTTACCTGGGTTCCTGGGCACACAGGTATCCAGGGTAATGAAAGAGTGGATGATCTGGCCAGGAAGGGCTCTTCAACTGCCTTCATTATCCCACAACCATCCATAGGATGCTGCTCATCCGTCCACAAACGTGAAATGGCTTCGGCTCTACGCCAACAACATTCCGAATACTGGCGTGACCTGGTCTCATGCAGGTATTCGAAGACGGTCCAAAAATCAGCAGAGCTAAGCTTTTACTTGGACTAAAAAGGAAAGACTTGAGATCATTGATTGGTCTCGTCACTGGTTTCAGTCCTCTTAACGAGCACCTTAAAACCATCCACATTAGGAGCTCGGGCCTATGTGAGTGCTGCCTAGAGGCGGATGAAACGGCATCTTACTTCACCTGTGAATGTCCTGCTTTCGCCAGAACCAGGCTCAGCACTATAGGTAAACAATTCGTCAACGAAGATGAGATGGGGGACATTGAACTTGCTAATATCCTTCGCTTTGTCAAGGCTACTGGCAGGTTCTCCCTCACTGACTATTACTAATCGCCAATAAGCAGCGAGCGGGCAGCTATGCTGAAGTACAATGGACCAATAGGTCTAAGTGCTTGTCATCTACTGATGACCCCACTGCTCATACAATACAATACAATACTCTCTACACCCGCGAATTGATCAAATGAAACGAATCAGCCTACTGACTTCAAAAAGTGCTTCACCCCTATTGCGAGTGTCAATCGACAATTTATAATTGACTATTTTCAATGTGTGCTATTGTGAACGAAGGATTCTAAAGGACTTTGTCAATCGCAATCAATTGAAAAAATGCGATTGACAAGAATATCAATGAAAATGATTCGTTCACAATAGCACACATTGAAAATAGTCAATTATCAATTGTCGATTGACACTCACAATAGGGGTGATTATGTTTATAGCTTTTTGATTCCACCAGATCTTAAAAGTTCAAATGCTAAATATTATTGGAGGAATCTTCGTCAATTTTCTGTTCATTTTTGCCGACTCATAAATATTTCAATATGCAAAAAAAACTGCAGAATTCATACATAATCAATGACATCAAAAATCAAATTTTAACCTTCTGAATATTGATGAGATAAATGGAGAAATAAAGAAAGTGGTCAATCATGAGTTCTGTGATTGATGGAGAAGTTTTGAGTTACTGGTACAAAATGAAACCGTCTATGTCATAAGGATGCAAAAAACTTAAAATAATAAAGGTGAATCAGCTAATGACGAACATAACTACAAATATGGAATCTCACCGCTACGTAACAGAATCAGATGCATGGAATTTATTTTGAAACTTACATTAAAGAAGATGGAAAAAAGAAAAGAAAACAAAAGATACAAACGAAATATTTCGCGAGGAGATTGGGGTCTATGACGGTCAGACCACGTAAAATAAGCATAAGAATTGGCTATAGTGCGCTTGGAAAAACTGTTGGGTACCCTATTAATATCCCCCAAAAAGTGGGCGTGTCAAAAATCTAAGTATGGGTGAATTGTTAAGAAGGATATTAGCCGTGTTTCTTTGCACGCGGATATAGGGATGGCATCAGAAAACGACCATCGCCGCTTAAGAATTCATCAAAAAAAAACTTGGCAGCACACATGCACCGTGACACAGCCGTAAGTTGTAGTTAAGAAATTTGTATTGAAAATCCTGAAATTGAAAAATATTTACTTCCGCCAATTGAAATTGATGCCAAGCATATTCTAAAATTATGAAAAACAATTTCACATTAACAGATTTGCTAAATTCAATTACCTTTATAATGAAGTTTGAAAAAAAATGATAAATCCTAACCTGAATTAATCGACCACGTTCTTGTACTTCAATATATGGAATGACATTTATTAATTCATAAATACAGGATTTGGCAGCGTATGGATATGAAGGTACTCCATTTTATTTTAAGGTATTAACATAATATGGAGGTTAAGGGTAATTCATGAACGAGTTCGAATATGTGACAGTCTTCCCCACATCAACCAGAGTAGGCCTCATTTGATCGATGTGTCTCCGATAGTAAGTACCCTCAACATCCACGATATAATGAAGATGCCCGTCTCGATGAGTGAACTTTCCAAATTTCCACTTACACTCCTTATTTTGGTAAAAACGAACCTGAACTAGGTCACCCTGAAACCTCGATTGCACTCAAATGTCGTTTCACCTTCGATAGTGGAGGGCCGCAACAAATCCAGTCTGGTACGAAGGTTAAACCTTGACATCATCTCCGCTGGACTTTTACCCGTAGACGTGCAGGCAGTTTTCCTATACTGGACTAGTAGACGATGTAGTTTCGTATAAAAATCTCCTGAGTCATTTCTGGATGAGCGTTAGCTATTCTTTAAAATTTGAATAAAACGTTCCGCCTGCACATTTGTAGACGGGTGCGCTGGAGAAGTACGTTTATGGGTAATATTGTTGGATTTCAAAAAATCCTGAAACTCCTTCGAAGTAAAGTTGCTGCCATTATCAGAAACTAAGACCCTGGGGATACCAAACCGAGCAAAAACTTCCCTCAATGCACATATGGTATGAACACTAGTAATCCTATTCATCGGTAAAACCTCCAACCATTTTGTTCTAGCATCGACGATGAGTAAAAAGTAGCGCTCCATAAAGAGTCCCGCGAAATCAATATGTAACCGTTATATGTAACCGTTGCCACGGAACTTCCCACGGATGTGTGGTTATCTTTGCAGGCTCCTTCAGAACTCTCGCGCACTCTCGACAGCCTCTCGCCAGCTCCTCTATATCCCGGTCGATTCCTGGCCAATAACAGTAGCTCCTGGCTAAAGCCGTCATCTTGACGTTACCTAGATGTGCCACATGCAATTCATTAAGTACTTGTATACGTAATGTGGCTGGTATTATGATCCGTGTTCCACGATATATACTCGTACATCCGTCATGCAGCATCAGTTCCCCCGCCATATTCTCGTAGGCCGTCCTTCATAAGCTCCCTCCGTTTTGCAGATTAATTATTAGCCACGATAACTCTTTATCTTTCTTAATTTCATCTACAATTTGTTTGTTTGTTACGGGTAAGTATTCGTTCCACAGCTGGTAGATTTCGTGCAGGCTCCTGGAATTAACATCATGGATATTTCTTGGGTTTCTGGAAAGAAAATCAGCATTAGTATGTTCTTTTGTAGTTTTATGTTGGATTGTGTATTTAAATCCTCCCAGAAATTGAGCGTAGTGTAACAGTCGCTGGGCTGTAAGTGAAGGTAGGTTTTTCGATGGGTGAAAAATTGACGCCAAGGGCTTGTTATCGGTTATGAGTGTAAACTCCCTCCCGTAACAATAATAAAAAAAACTTATGTAGGCCCCAGAAAATTGCCGTTGCCTCCTTATCTAGCTGGCTGTATTTCGATTCTGCCTTACTTAAGCTTCGGGATGCGTAAGCTATTGGCCTCTCGCCTAGATCAGTCACATCCACATGAGATAATATCGCCGACAACCCATATGGCGAAGCATCTGTAGCCAGTAGAAGTGGGAGGTTTTCATCAAATGGAACTAACACATTGTCGCTCATCATCTCGCTCTTGAGTCCGTTAAATGCCTGCTGGCACTCAGAAGTCCAAACGAATTTCTGGTCTTTCCGAATAAGTTGGTATAGGTGATGTAGTTTCGTTGACAAATCCGGTATAAATCGATGATAGTAATTAACCATACCAAGGAATTGACGTAGCTCGGTTAACTGTGACGGTGGCTTAACACTGATAATTGCCTCAATCTTCTCTTTGGTCTTATGTAACCCATCTTTATCGATTTTATGGCCCAATTACACAACACTCCTCTCAAATAGTTTGCACTTCGATATATTTATATGTAAATTACATTTACGTAGGACGTTCAATAGTGAAAAACAACGTTGGAAAAGTTCTTCCAGAGTTTTTGCCGCTACAATGATGTCGTCAAAAAACCAAGCCACCACCTTAAGATCTTTGAGTATATTATCCATTATTCGCGTCCATATATTAGGAGCTGTTTTAACGCCAAACATTAGCTTGTTTACTTTGAACAGTCCCAACGTAGTGGTAATGGTTTGCATTAGGGCACTTTCCTCTGACATTCGGAGGTGTAAGTAAGCTTTATAAATATCAAAGGTGCAAAAGTACTCACCGCCCTTTAGTTTATCGTATAGTTCCTGAATTTTCGCAATTGGGTAGTTATCATTTACTATACAGTTATTTAATGTAACTTTGTAATCCGCGCACAAGCGGATCGATTTGCCTGCCTTGATGACAGGTGCAATTGTGGTTCCCCAATCGGAATGCTCAACTCTTTCCAATATTCCTTGTTCTTCCAATTGTACGATTTCCTCTTCTATAAGTGACCGTATAGCATACGGTGCTTCTCTCGCCTTTACGAAAATGGGTGATGTCCCTTCCCGCAATTTCAAAACGCCCTTGATGTCCGGGATAGTTCCCACCTTTTGCTCAAACACGTCGCTGAATTCCTCAAAAATCCGCTGCTTCAATCGTAATACGTCCTCTTCTTTTCCTGCAAGGGTTTTGACTGAGTTTATCCCTAGTATATTTAATGCATCAACCCACTCTCGCCCCATTAACGAGTCAAATTTCCCTTTCACCAAATATAAATGTGTGTGATGAAATCTTCCTTTTATCGCATTCAATCTCTACTTCGGACTTACCCACGGCTGGAAAAATATCACCGTTGTATGTTTTGAGCATGACTTTAGTGGATATTATTTTGGAATTTGGGCAGTGTTTTTTAAAAGTATTGTAGTTCATTACTGATATTGCAGCTCCGGTGTCTAATTCCATGTCGAAAGGAACTCCATTAATTGTGAGGTTAATAAAGTACTTACCACTGCGAGTACCAATACAGTTTCTGTGCATGATTCAATTACTATAGATTACGCAATGCGCATGTTCTCCATTTTGTGTAGTTAGCTGTCAAATGAACGTGACGTCATTTGGGCGCACAATTTGTGTAGTTCGTTCGGTTTGAGTTCATTTTATTAGTCGATTGCCTTAATTGCTCCAAACAATATTAAAAAAAATTATTAAATTTCAATATTTATTGAAATGGGTTTTTGTGCTGTGTTTGAGTGTAATAGCAATACAGAAAAAAAAACATTGGACACCACCTTTCATAGCTTCCCAAAGAGAAAAACTGTGCTTAAGCAATGGGTACTCTTCTGTAGAAGAAAAGATGTACTAAACCCAAAAACTGCAAGAGTTTGTAATCTGCATTTTCTAAAAGAGGCCTTTGCAAATAATATAGAACACGAAATGGGTAAGCTTAACATGAACGTTGACAGCAGTTTTAACTTTTTATTTTCGTTTTTAAGGTTTTACCCTCAATATGAAATTAAAACCAGGCGCTGTTCCAACAATCCGCGTGAATCCAAAGCAATTTTCATTTGAAGTTGATACTCTAGATGTAGACAATACTTTAGGTTCTGCGCGGTCGAAGAGAATGGCCATTCAGAAAAATAAAGCATTAATTCAAAGTATCATAGAGCAGTCAACTCCAAAAGAGCCTGATGTTGTTGATATTGGAAATGTAGGCACCGAAGAAAATTCAGATTTCGAATATGACTCTAACGGTGTTGAAAATGAATCATTGAGAGCAAATATTGATCAAGTCAATGAAAATGAAAATATGAAAAAGCAAATTTTTGTTTTGAAGGAACAAATGTAAGTATTACAACTTAACTAATTACATTGAATTATATCACTGTTCGTTTATGTATTATTCACATTCCAGAAGCAAACTCAAGATGGAACATATTAGTGCCAAGACAGCTTTGCTTGATTCAAAAAAGGAAATAAAATATCGCAAAATTCTACTAAAAAAAAGTCAATATCAGAACGAAAATATGGAGAATAAATTGCTTGGAATTTTTACGAAAGGAAGAGGACGTAGCGAAATCAATAACGCTATATTCAGCAAGTTCACGAGCCTATAAATTATTGAGAAGGAAAAACTTTCCTCTTCCAGCCGTTCGTACATTGCAGCACTGGGCACAAAAATTGGAAATTTCACCGGGAATTTTAAAACCTGTGCTGCGGATTATGAATGCAGCACCCAGCTCACTCAGCCACAGAAGGTTTGTATACTGATCTCAGTGCGTTTTGGGTTCAAATACATTTTAACGTATCGTTTGAATCAAGATGTACTTGAGAACTTTTTCGTAGTTATGAGAGCAAAGGGTGGCCTTCATGATCATCCTGATCGGCAGGAGTTTAAATATAGGTTGAGATCTTATATTATTGGCTTCAATGAAGGTGCTATATCTGAAAGTGACAATGTTAGTGTGGATGACACGCCAGACCTAAGTCCTTCCGAACCCTCCCTAACCGGTAAAGTTTACATGTTTTATATCTTACAAATTATCAATGCATTCTTGCTTTCTTATCTTCTTTTAGGTAAAATATTAAATACATATCATAAAGATATCGTCTGAGAAAAGCTGTCCTGAAATCGAAAAAGATTTGCCTATGGCCTATGATAGTCTTGAGAACCTGGCTGGTTATATTTGCCACAGGTTGAAAGATACATTGCCTGAAATTTCGGAACAAGAAGGTGAATCATTTTCGTGGGTTAATCACCTTAGTGAAGGAGGCCTTTCAAAACCATCGGAAGAAATGATGGCCAATATGATTTCGTTGGAAAATATTTTTAATGCGGTCAATGGCGATGGTTTGGACATCAGATCAAATTACCTGAAGAATATTATAGAACTATCCGATAAATCTGGGATTAGTTGCCACATTAATGTGAAAAAACGTTGTTTTCGTTCACGAATGTATTTTCGGATTCGCAAATTGAACCGTGAAATTTATGATAACAAAAACTCAAAAAAGCGGAAATATAAAAAAATCATAAACTGAACCAAATTTGTTTTAATAATTTATTTATTTTTAAGTCATAGTAACTCCACATTTCTAATACTACACCAGTTTGCGAATATAGTTGTAAGATCAAATGGCAACACATTATTTTGAAGGTATAATAATTCTATTCTACTCAACTTTATATGTATAATATTGTGAATGCAATTGCAAATCATTTGTATTTCACTATACATTAGAAAGAAAACATAATTCGAATTGATAGTTTGCATTTAATTCCTTAACTCAGTAAACAAAAATAGGATACAACACAACTTAAAACTATTTTGCATAGAAAATGAAAAAAATATCATCTTATTTTATTTCTATAATAAGGCTGATACGCTTTTTGAATCATAACAAAACTTTAACAAAATATTTATCTCATTATTACAAATAAAACAAATTAAATATTTTCAGCAAATGTATTTATAATTAACACATAACAAATGAAAACAAAACTTCACTGGCAAATACTCGCAGCATTATCTCTATCTGTCAAAATGCATTCTGCGCCAAATGACGTAGGTGCGCAGAACGAAAAAACTGAACATCACCATTGCGCTATCTGTAGTATTTGTATCATGGTTTCTGTGTACCTTCAGGGAATGTATACATTCACTCTCTTCCTTTGCCAATGTCAACACGTTTATTTCGTGTGGACGATAGTCATCGCCAATATTATCATCCTCATCCTCTTCATCTTCATCACCTGTTATTACGTGTAAGGCATTGGCATCTCTCGGAGATGATCGAGACTTGATGCATACGGATGTAGTGTGTTCTGTTGTTCGGCACTTTTTGCAAAACAAGTTCGTCGCTCGACACTTGTTTGCCATGTGACCCGGGTTCCCACATCTGAAGCATGTGATGTCTCTCTCCCGAGTTTGTGCATAGTTGGTGGTTCTCCGAGTGCTCGCCTGTGCCGTGGTGGCCGTTTGGTTTCCTTGTGCTGATCCCCGATATTTTCCTCTGTTTTGTAACTGTTGAATATTATTCATTGTGCCGCTCTCAGTTTTCGATGATTCTATTCCGAGTGAAATTGAAAGCGCTTTATCCAATGTGAGATCTTTCTCTTGTAGAAGTCTCTCTTTTATATCGGAGTCTCGTAATCCTCTGATAAACTCTGAACGCAAATGAGTTGAAAGTGTGGATTTTTTACAAGATTCACAAGCGAAATTACATTAAGAACTTAATTTATTTAGTTCTGCTAAAATGCTGGCTACTGTCTCGCCCTCATGCTGTAACCTGAGTAAGAACTTATGTTGTTCCGTGATTTCATTTGGTTTGGGGCTCAAGTGATTTTTTAGAATTTCGATAAGATCATCATAGGACTTCGTGTCAGGTTCGTCTGGAGCTGTTAGATTTGACAAGAGCTGAAAGTATTTGGCACCAATGCAATTAATCAGTACTTGCCGCTTTTTTGTAGTATCCACTATATTTCTTAGAGCCAGGTAATTTTCAAGTCGCTTTATGTAGTTTGGGAAAAGCTCTTCGGTTTCGTTGAATGACTCAAAGTGCAAGTTAGTTGCATTTGCCGCTGGTTGAACTTGTAAGTTCTGTAACGCATTTGTCAATGCCTGTATAAGTTGCTGTGTGGATTCCATCGCTTAGATTTTTCTCAATCTTAATATCCTCGTCGCCACTGATAAATCCTAACCTGAATTAATCGACCACGTTCTTGTACTTCAATATATGGAATGACATTTATTAATTCATAAATACAGGATTTGACAGCTTATGGATATGAAGGTACTCCATTTTATTTTAAGGTATTAATATATGGAGGTTCAGGGTAATTCATGATCGAGTTCGAATATGTGACAAAAAATAATAATAAAACCACGAACAAAATATTCGGCGGGATGTGTTAGTGGTCGGAGGGATGTCAAACTTTGACATATCCTGAAAAATTCATCGCATCGGTTCATCAGAAACGAAGAAAATGGGTTTTGGAAGCACTGTTTATCCCCGCTAACTGACTTAGCAGCGATAGCTATCCCCGCTAAAGTTAGCGTACATAGGATAAGTTGTTGTTGTATTTTACATGCAAATTTCAAATTATCCCTATAAACACGGCTATTGTCTACATATTTGCTGATGCATTACTGTTTTTTTAGGTTTTTAAAAAGATTTCATCGAAAAAATTTTGTTGGTAAAACGCACCTAAAAAGTGGACATGGGAAAATAAAGGGTCTTTAATTAAGGACTTGACAACTTTTTTTTTAAATAAAATACAAACTACTTGAGGTATCTCAACAAAAAATGTATTGGCTTGCATTTTTATCAAAACATTTATGTATGGAATTTGTCATAAGTTCATATGTCCACCACGGGAACGTATGGCCGCACATTTCGTCCGATACTGCCGCTATTTCTCGTTCAATATTGGCTCTGAGCTCCTCTAACGTCGCCGGCTTATTTGCATAGACCAATGATTTAATGTAGCCCCATAAAAAAAGTCTAGAGGCGTTAAATCACATGATCTCGGCGGCCAGTATACGGGCCCTTTTCTCGAGTTAACACGTTCACCGAACTGAGACCTCAATAACTCGATTGTTGCACCCGCTGTGTGGCTTGTGGCACCGTCTTGATTGAACGACATATAACTTATGTCAAATTCATGCAATTGTTTAAAGAAATAACGTCCCAACATGTCTCTGTAGCAAATACCATTTACCGTAACGACGTGACGGTCATTTTCATCGACGAAAAATAACAGCCCAATGACGCCACCTGCATAAAAACCGCACCAAGCAGTGACTTTTTGTGGATGAAGTGCTGTTTCATGAAGCACATGCGAAGCCGTTTAACCTAAAATGCACTTCATCGCTGAGGATGATTTTACGATGAAATTCTTAATTTTGTTCCATCATGTCCAGAGCCTACTTCGAGAACGTACGTTGCTTCATATGGTCAAGTGGCTTCACTTCTCGAGTCAGCTTGATCTTGTAAGTGTGTAGAATGTCGTGAAATTGGCTAATTTGGCTGGTTTGCGACGGACGCCTCTACGGCAGCAATATTCTCCGCACTTCGGGCAAATCGTAGTCTAACTAGCACGGCAACATCAAGAAGTGAATATTCTGACTCAAATTTGTTCACTAGACTATGAATTTCTTGTCTACTGGGACGAGAGCCGAAAATTAGCGTCAACGCTTTTGAAGTAGCGACCACCGACTCGAAATTTCGGAAGTAAATTTTAATAATTTGTAAACGTTGTCACCATGATGAAAATTTTGATTTTACTGAATATTTTGACATTGACAGTTCGGTAATCTGTTTAAGCGTGAGTTCACACTAAAAGTTTGAAGTTGTCAAGTCGCTAATGAAACCCCCTTTACTTTGATAAAGGAATTGTTAAGAATGACTTTATCTACATACTTTACGAAGAATAGGACTTTCACTTCAATTGACTTCTTCAATATTTTTTTTTTTTAAATAGTGGGCGTGTCAGTAGGCGGATATTACACTTGAGTATTTGGGGCCGCTAGAAAGTGCATATATAAAAAAATATATTAGCTGTAAACGGCCCATACGGGGAATTAAAACTAGCTTGTCCAACCATATGGAAGGGACAAACAATTTAAAGCCGAATCCGAACAGCAAACTTGAAATGAGAAGCTTCTCATGACAATTGATACTTTTGGATGTGCGGGATTTTAACCTGAGATCTTTAGATCAGTAGTCTAACACTCTAACCTCAGCGCCACTGCGCCCATACTAGAAAGTATATAGGTGTTTCAAATTTTAGCTTTCTAACTTGGTTAATAGTCCCGTAAAATTGACAACGGACGGACATGAGTAGAATATAATAGTAACTTGAATGGGTCTACGAGCAACATAAAGGTATGTTTCAAACTATGAGTCAAAATTATAATACCCTTAGAATTGGATATAAAAACTATCGAACGACATCGTTTGGACAATATCAATCTCTGTCTATCTCAATAGATGTGCAGAATCAGAGACAACAGCTTGTGTAACAGGATACAGGAGTCAATAATGAGTTGATAGCTGCGCCTGAAATTATATTAAATACTTTCAATTGTATAGGAAAATGTATAAACAAATGTCGTAGTTAAAAATAAATGAACTAATCATATTCAATCTTTTCCGCACCCTAGAGCTGACATAGGCGCCTGCCATTGAACTAGCAGCTATACCATGCCTCCCAGAACATTCTGGGAGGTAGGTCCCCCTGCCAAAAATAAATCGATCCACTTTTATACCGATGGATCCAAAACCGGCGAGGGGGTAGGTGAAGGTGTGTTCACTGACAGGCTGGACTTCAGCCTGTCCTTTCGCCTTCCTGATCACTGCAGCGTTTTCCAGGCGCAAATCATGGCGATTAAAGAAGTCCTATCGTGGTTGAAGAGGAACGTGATATCCGTTATGGACATCCGAATCTTCTCAGATAGTCAAGCTACTCTAAATTCTCTGGATTCTGTCTTCACAAACTCCATCGTAGTCCGTGACTGCCGATCATCTCTAGTGGAGATGGCGGAGCAATTTAACATTCACCTATGCTGGGTTCCAGGACATACAGATATTCCAGGGAACTGTAGGGCGGATGAACTCGCCAGAAAAGGAACCATACTGCCCCTTCTACCTGATAAAGGTCCCTTAGGCATCCCAATTGCTACATGCAAACTCATGTTTATGAGAGAGTCCATTGAGAAAACTAACCTGAGGTGGTGAAGTGGCACTTGTCTAGCGACAAAACAGATTTGGCCAAAGCGGGATTTGAAACGCTCTAAGTGTTTGATATCTCTGAACAGAGTGCACATTGGTGCTACAATTGGTGTAATCACCGGACACTGTCTTATAGGTAAGCATGCAACAAGGCTTGGCGTCTATACAAATGACTTCTGCAGAAGCTGCATGGACGAGGCGGAGGAGGAGACTATTATCCACCTTCTCTGCATATGCCCTGCTCTCTCTCAAAGACGAAAACTCCATTTAGGATTTTTCTTTTACAATGATCTTAACGATCTCCTTAACAACGACATCAAAAGTCTGTCAAGTTTCATCAAAAGCTCCAACTGGTTCAACGAGCAGGATGAAGATATATCCGTGTGGTATCGCCCTTTCAAAAGAATCCATACTGAAGATCTGTAGCGCAGCTCTGTTAAAGAGTCTCCTTAATCTGCGGGCTGAAAGCCGAAAATCCTCTTCGCTGGAGCATAACGTCCGTTCGCTCGATGTGGCCAATGTAGTCGACGTGTCCGAGCTTTTCTGCATCCACATTTTGGTACAGCTAATAGAGTTCATGGTTGTACCTTCTCCTCCATTCGTGCTCCTCGCTCAAAGGAGCAATCATCCAAAGGAGTATTTTTCGTTTAGAAGAGCCCAGTAAGCTTTCATTTCCTACTTATCGTCCTGCACGAGGCGCCATCAAGCAGACCTAGCAGTATCAGTGCTTTGTAAAGCTTACACTGGATCTTACAGGTTAATAGTTTTGAACCCATTTGTTGTGCCAAACAGAAGTAGCAACGCTTTCCTAGGGTAATTCTTTGTCGGATCTCTCCTACGGTGCCATTCTTGTATTAGATCTTTACTCCGAGGTAGGTGAACTTCCTTCCTATCTCGAAGTTGTTCCTATCAACAGTAAAGTTGTGTCCTAGTTAGTGGACAGAGTTTGTTTTTTTGTCGAAAGCATATACTTGGGTTTGTTCTCGTTGACCAGGTGGTGGATATTTAGCTAATTGGAGACTTACTGGTTGATAGGGTCCAATCAGATCGTCGCAAATGATCTCAATCGCTCACAAGAAAGTTCAGACAATTATTGAGAAGATCTCCTTTCTAGTGGCCTTACTTGTGGTGTATTAAGGAGCTGGAGTTACTTTGGGGGAAAGTACCTTTTCTTCTGAAGTTAACTTTATTTCAGATAAGTTTTTATGCCCAAGTTTACTGTTACACCACGAAAATGCATTGTCTTATAAGGGTTAGTAGGTCGGTCATCCATTTCAATCTGATAAACAGCCGAAGTATTCCAGATTAAAGTCTGTCAGACCTTACATGGTTGGAATATAATTGCCTAGTAAGTGTCACGACTTCACAAACCATTGAATAGTAAGCTTTTGTCAGTATTAACATACTTTATAGATTCATTTGTATGGAATCAAGTGTCGGGCTCCGGTTCGATTCCCGCCGGGGGGAAGTATTATCTTGTCATGAGAAGCTTCTCAAATTTGCCGTTCAGATTCGGCTTAAAATTGTAGGTCCCTTCCACTTCGCACAAGAAAGTGGTTTGAGAAGCTAGGTTTTAGGCCCTGTATAACGGCCCGTTAATGCCTAATATTTATTTTGTTACCAAGTACGAACTAAATTGTTATTTCTTTTAATTTTTCAGGATGACGAACCGCCCGAAATCTGTGTGGTCGAAGGTGCATTCACTTTACAGACTCTCACACCGACCCAACCAATGCCCTCAGTGGATGAACTTGATACAAAATTCGCAGAGCTCGTCGAAGAATTGGATCTTACGGCGCCTAATAAAGAGGCAATGTTAAGTCTTCCGCCACAGAAGAAATGGCAAATCTACTGTTCCAGAAAAAGTCCACTCGACGCTGTAGATGGCAACACAGCTACCATCACAGTACCCCCAACAGCCGATCACTACATTGAACGTCTTAAGGACATAGCCATTCATATATCATTAAATCCAGACGATTCACCGTGCCATGAATATAGTTCAAGGATTGAGCCTCATACGGCGTTCTTGGACGCTCTAAAGACTGCGTTGCGTACATCGGCGCATAGCTTTGTGTTGCGCTTTGTTGAGCTGCAGGGATTGCCTGCGCTGCTGAATCTCCTTCAAAATTTGGATATCCGTGTGGCGAACAGTTCGCTGCATACTAGTCTCATTGGATGCATCAAAGCGTTGATGAATAACTCTGTAAGTTTCACAAACATCATCGCCTCTTCTTAAAAACTGAATGCAATGAATTTCGTTTTAGACGGGTCGCGCTCATGTATTAGCACATCCAACCAGTATCGATACCATTGCACGTTCCTTAGCAGCGGATAATATCAAAACCAAAGTAGCAGCATTGGAAATTCTTGGAGCAGTATGTTTGGTGCCCGGCGGTCACAAAAAGGTTCTGACGGCTATGCTCAACTTCCAAGAGTTTGCAGCGGAACGTACGAGATTTCAAGTAAGTTCTTACTTTAACTATAAATATAAGTTGTTCCTTAACCCTCTTGAACAGGGCATTCTCAATGATTTGGATCGTTCGACGGGAGCTTATCGCGATGATGTCAATCTTAAAACAGCCATTATGTCGTTTATAAACGCCGTGCTTAACTATGGACCAGGTCAAGAGAATCTCGAATTCAGATTGCATTTGCGATATGAATTTCTGATGCTGGGCATTCAACCCGTCATTGACAAATTGAGAAAGCATGAGAATGAAACTTTGGACAGGCATTTGGTAAGTGATCGTTTGCGTGCAAGTGTCATTGTCTGGAATAATTTGTTAACTTTCTTTTAGGACTTTTTTGAAATGGTTCGCGCTGAAGATGAAAAAGAGTTGGCGAGAAAATTTAATCATGAACATGTGGACACAAAAAGTGCAACGACTATGTTCGATTTCTTGAGACGAAAACTAAGTCATTCGCCAGCGTATCCTCATCTATTGTCACTACTCCAGCATATGATGTTGTTACCATGTAAGTTGTATAATTTATCAATAGTTAGCTAGTTGATTGTGTACTTAGTCCTAGTACGAACTTAACTATGCTTTTGCTAGCGTTCACTGTCCGAATGGATGACGACCTTAATAGGTTAGGTTGAGGTGGTTGGCAGCTAAAGCCAACACAATTAGACCAATGTGAGGTCCATTGTCATACCCTACTGGATCTAGGAAAGTCTCGCACTACTCGTTAAACCATTTAGAGCTTCTAATGAAGCGTGATAGATTTCTAACATCGGTGTTAGCCAAGTGGTTTCGATTGTAAGAACGCATCTGCATATTGATCTCTTTTATGTCAGAGAGCAAGGCATTTACAAAAAAGGTGAGGTGTAGTCTTCTCCTCTTCTTCTTCCATGCAGCTTCTATATAAATCGTTTGAGCGTTTCGGGTCCAGCTTTGGCCAGACATGTTGTGCCACTTGTCCACCTAAGGTTTGTTCTCTCGATTGCAAACTGCTTGAACATAAGTTAATTAGTAGATGTTATCTGCTCTGACAAAATCCATGCTTCTGCGTCATAGATCAGTACTGGGATGATAAAAGAGATCTTCGCTTCATCCAGCCATATCTTGCAGATAAACTGGTGCTGACTCTTTATTAGTTCACCTCCTTGCGCGTTGAAAAGGTCTAAAGGAGGTTAAATGTACGCGGAATTCTTCCAATATTTAAGGGTTCATCTTGCCTGCCCTGATTTTCGCCTCTGTTTAATAGTCTCCTAAAAGGTTCTTCCAAATTCGCCCTTGCAGTCCTTAGGGATTAAAGGTTCAAACTCAAATATACTTTCTCCAACCATTTGTGTTTGCGAAGTTATATTTTCCTTAAGCAGTCCTTCAATCAACTATTATACTCGCATGCAGCAGCGAAGTATATTCCTCTTGTATTGCTGAATGCGTCTGTCGGCATGCTTTATCAAACTATGGTTTTCTGTTCTCCTGTATTGTTGTCTTATGAAACCTAGATAAGTGCCCTGGTAGCGCTGCCACTTGATGCTTCCGGGACAGGCTTTCGAGAGATGTTAGGCGAGACACAGTTGTCAAAGATTCTGACAGTCTCTTGCCATTATTGTTCTTTTTTCTCGTTAACGACTAAGTTATGATCTGGACCAAAGGGATCACAACCCTCCCACTTCACTGCATCCCTACTGGACTGTTCCTTCTGTGGGGTTCGCCGGTTTTACCTCAAATAATAAGGGTAGGCCTCTCGGTTTCGAATCAGTGGCGAACTGAGGCCAATCAAATGCTTGTGTTGTTGCAATTGTGTGATCCAGGACTTTTAGGGCCTGCCTCTCTTTCGCGATTCTATCTGCAAATAGTCATAATATCTGCTCGATGTAAAATTGGATAATAGTTTTAGAAATAGTCGCAAGAAACATATTTAAAAGCCGTTCAATATCTTTGTTGACTAATTGATACGGGCGGACTTGAGTAGGTACTATCACAAATGCCATATAAAACAACTGGAAATGTGTTAGTTAGTAGTACACTACGAGTATTCTCCTAAAGATACTCACTCATCTGATTCTTTTTTTATCATGCTCACCATTTCATTAACTTATTTCAGACACTGGTCACTGTACGCAACATTGGCTTATGTTCGATAGAATTGTTCAACAAATTGTTCTCCAAACGGAAGAAAGACCACGAAGCGATATAGATCCAGATGATGTGAACAAGGAAAACCTACAATCACCCATTCAGGACCCAGATGTGTCACCTCTACATATTAATGTCAAAGAAATTGTTCAGCTATTGGTCAAAGAGGAAGAGCTTTCAGCCGCTCGCAAGCGTGCAGATGAGCTGGAACGTGAAAACTTTGAAGTTCAATCGCGTTTGGCAAAGAAGGAACAAGAGCTCGATTTGCGAATGCAGGAAAAGGAAGATTTGGAGACTGGTTTGGCCCGCATGCGTGAGCGCCTGGAGAAAGAGAGTGCCAACCATTCTCAAGCTGTGCAAAGAGCTCAAAACGCCGAAATGAAAGCGGAAGATCTGCAACATCGTCTTATGACCGAGCAGCAGGAGAGGACAAGATTGGAAAGGCTTGTAACGGAGGGCAGCATTCCTGATGATCAGAAAGTTGCCGGATTAACTGGATGTAATGGTGCTGTGTCACCGCCACCTCCACCAGCGCCGAAGTTCATACCGCCACCACCGCCACCGATGGCTGCTCCACCACCACCACCACCATGCCCAGGTGCTCCACCAGCACCAACAATGGTCACACAAGGTTCGAAAACTCTGAATGAAAACCGCAACTGATATAATGCAAATTAATTTGTTTGTTTTTAGCTCCACCAGCGCCAAAAATTGAAGTTGCGAAGAAGAATGTGCCCCAGCCGGCCAATCCATTGAAAAGTTTCAATTGGTCAAAACTTCCTGATGCCAAAGTACAGGGCACAGTCTGGAGCGAGTTGGACGAATCCAAATGGTACAACAACATGGAACTCGAGTGCATAGATAAACTTTTCTCTGCATATCAGAAGAATGGTGTCACAGTAAGACCTCACAATAAAGCACATATTTGGCTGGATGTTAACATACATCTTTTGTTTAACTCTTTTTTCAGAATGACGGCTCTATCGAGGATTTACGATTAATGGGCAAAGCCAGGACGAAGATTCTTTCAGTAATCGATGGACGACGTGCACAAAACTGTACGATTTTGCTTAGCAAACTAAAAATGACTGATGAGGAGATCTCGAAGTAGGACTCCGCTGAACTAAGTTCATATTATGTAACTGTAATAAATTGTGTTTTTTTTATTTTACGATTTACAGAGCGATTCTCTCGATGGACTGCAGTGAGCAACTACCAATCGATATGGTAGAGCAGCTTCTGAAATTCACTCCATCTGCGGAAGAACGTGCGCTACTTGATGAGCACAGCGAAGATATTGAATCACTGGCGAGAGCCGATCGTTTCCTTTACGAAATTTCAAAGTAAGTCAAATGTTTGGCTTTTTCTTAGTAACTACCAACAGTCTTGCCAAACTATAAAGTGGTCGCATCGTCGTACATGGATCACACAAATGCAACACCACCAGTATTTGATTGGCCTCAGCTATAAAATGATCAGAAACGGAGGGGCCTGGATGTATTCATTGAGGTCAAACTGGCAGTAAAGTGGGAGGGCTAACATACCTTTAACTCAGATCAAAGCTTCGCCGCCTCTACATCCAAACTACGGTTACATGATGATTGATGTCGTCATCACAGGTTGCTTTGCTATTGACCATATATCCCAGTTAATTGAACTTTTCAGTCTTGGGAATCCCTTTTACATTCATATAAATACCTGGAACCGGGCGGAGTGAGTCAGTGAAGCACAAGTATTCTGTCTTTTTCGGACTGATCCAATACCCATTTCTGTCCAAAATATCGACCCATACAGCATTGTAGGGGCTTTTGACTTTCGTTGAAGGCTCCGTCGTCATTGATGTAAATTGGAGTCCTTCATATCTCTTCAGTTTGTTGTTATGTGTATACCTGGAAGATATTTTTGTGGACTTTCGACAAAGAAAACAATTATTTATGGATTTTCGGCTTAATTTGAATTTTATTTGACCTTGAAGTAAATAGTCCTACTCTTATTTTTCTTATTTTCGAACCAGCAGGTACATAATGCTGGTAACCTCAGTTGAAAACTAAGTTGCGAGAGCAGCTAAACATCACAAAGATAGGGGTAAAACCCTATTAGGTTGTGAAACGGGCAACTAGGTCTGTTCCCTTACTTTTCAAGCAACTTCAAGTTTTCTTCTCCCTTAATGAACGTGAGGCTATGATCAGGGTTAATGGGATAATGGCCCTCCCACTTAACTGCATCTCTTCTGGTCCGCCAAAAAACAAAGGCAGGCCTCCCGATTTTGAATCACTTCGACCCTGGGACCAATCAAATGCTGGTGTTGCCTCATTTGTGTGATTCAGGAGTATTTATGTCTGCCTCTCTTTCGCGTTTGTATTGGAATGTTGATTGTTATTGCCTTTTTGCCAGGGCTCGTAGGATATCTACTTTGAACTTCCTCGGATCTTGGAACTTCTTATTCGATCAATCTTTGTTACTCCTGCTGCCATGCGAAGCATCTTCATCTTAGCTGCTATTAATTTGTCGTCATACTTTGTGTACTCTGTTCAACATTGTGAACCGTATGTGAGCGCCGGCCGCACAACTGCGGTGTAGAGCCTACCTTTCAGCTTAGGTTGCATTTTTCGATCACAGAAGATGGCTGATTTTTCCCGCCACTTCCTCCACCCTCCGCTTACGCGATGTTTAATGTCTTCATCACAGCTTGCTTCGCTATTGATCATAGATCTCAGATATTTGAATTTTTCGCACTTGGAAATCCCTCTTCCATTCATATAAATGTATGGAATATGTCGAAGTGGATCGGAGAACGGTCAGCACAAGTATTCTGTTTTCTTCGGACTACTACGATACCCATTCCTCTTCAAAACTTCCACCCATACATCAAGTGCTCGTTGCAGGGACATTTGATCCTCGCTAATGATGGCTCCAACGTCAGCAAAGAATAACTGATGCACTTTGGGGTCCATCACTTTTCCTTCAAGCCGATAATCAAGGACCGTAATAGTTGTACGTAGGTTTCTGAAAATCTTCGCTGTCTTAGCGAAGCCGATAGTAGATCCCTTGGTTATCTATCAAAGGCCTTTTAAAAATTGACCAACACCGTATGCAAATCCTTTAACGAATCACGATGTTTTTTCATCATGATCCTTATACTTTGGATTGCATCGGTTGTTGATTTACCTGCGACAAACCCTGGGCGTCAGACAGTTGTATTATTTTCCGCATTCCGCTGTCCAATACCCGCTCAACGATTCATGGTGTGTGACATCAGTTCGATTGAACGGTGATTGTCACAGTCTCGCATATCGCCTCTTCCTATGTACAAAGGAAGAAGAAAAAGGCATTGGATCGCCTCTCATCAGTTTGGAGTTGAGAATCATAAGCCATTTGCACCCGATGTTTCCCATCTTTTTCCAGAACTCAGAGGGTAACTAGCTACGTCCAGTATAACATTAGCATGTCAGTTAGTTTAGTGGTCAGCGTCCAGGACGAGCTGAATGTTTCGCGCAGCAGTTTTCACACAAGCGCCCTAGTCATCTCAATGCTTACTCCGTAGGAGTAATTCCTTTGCAGGAGTCAGTAAGTCCGTTAAACCTAAGATAACACTGTTGTGAAGGAAAATTACCTCCGTCCTTGAATGGGTCTTTCTCTAACCAAAAAAACCCACATCCGCTGCTATCGTTTAAATTATATTACATCAATTTGTTTTAACATTCATGAATTATTTACGAGGTCGGGCAAATAAAACAAAAATTAATACAAGGCACACGATATTCCGGCAAATCTGTTAAACTAATTCAATTTTTTCTATAGAATTCCACACTACGAGCAACGATTGAAAAGCCTTCATTACAAAAAGCGATTTATGGTTACCGTTAATGATCTTATTCCCCGTATTACAAGTGTTATGGAAGCATCGCGGGAAGTGGCAAGGTCAAGACGTCTGCGAAAATTACTTGAATTGGTGCTAGCACTAGGTAAGTTTCCTCTCTCTCTCCCCGCACTATAACAGTAATTCAAAATATGATCTCATTTAGGCAACTATATGAATCGTGGCGCTCGTGGCAATGCCTCTGGTTTCCGATTAACTTCTCTTAACCGATTAGCCGATACCAAATCTAGTGCTGCCAAAGGAACAACCCTCCTTCACTATCTAGTGCAGATAATCGATAAAAAATTCAAGGATCTGCTCAAACTCGAAGAAGACATCCCACACGTTCGGGTTGCTTGTAAGGTTTCCCTGGGTGAAATGGATAAGGATATTCAAATGCTCCGCACTGGACTTACAGAAGTCTCCCGAGAAATTGAATTTCATCGTAGCTCAGGTCCGGCCCAACAAGGCGATCGTTTCTTACCAGTGATGCGTGAATTTCACGCACAAGCATCGGTCCGATTTGCTGAATTAGAGGACCAATTTCAAGACATGAAGACACGATTCGACCGAGCGGTACGGCTTTTCGGTGAAGATGGTTCTGTCGTGCAACCAGATGAGTTCTTTGGCATTTTTGATGCTTTTATTGCGGCATTCACCGAAGCACGGCAAGATAATGACAACTTCCGCAAACGCCAAGAGGAGGAAGAGAAACGTGCCAAACAAGAAGCTGAATTAAAGAAACGTACCATAGAGCGTAAGAACAAAGAAGGTCTTATGAGTTCAGTAGCCAGGAATCTAGGCTTTAAGTCTAGCTCAAACGGGAAAGACAACTCACCAGCTAAAGGTGACAATAAGGGTGAATTCGATGATTTAATTTCGGCTCTACGTACCGGAGATGTCTTTGGTGAAGATATGGCCAAATTTAAGAGATCTCGCAAAACACGTCTTGGCAACGGAAGTACTTCACCACCAAGACACAGTCTGCATCGAGAAGAGAGTCGCGAACGAACTATCCGTCGGCAGTAACGAATCTTTTAAGGACAAGTTTGTCAAATTAGAATAAATATACATTTATACTCGTGTAATATTTTGTACTCTTGATATAGGTTTATACGCAAACATGGGAGCATTGTTAACCACGTTTAATTATTTATTTAATATAAGATAAAGTTGTTTGAATCTTGTTTTATATATGCGAACACCAAAAGGGAGCAATTCATCCCGAAACGTAAACTTTTTTGTAATAAAAAAAAATCATTAAAAACTGTTTTAATTTTATTCGGAAAAATGCTGTAAATGATGTGCATACATTTTACGAAATTTGCTTTCGTGTAATATATTTCAGTTACATATAAACAGCTTCTTTGAAATTGTATAATTTACTTAGTTTTAACGAATTATTGTACCTTTATATAAACAAAACAAAATGTATTGTATTACCTCCTTAGATCCTTGTTGAAAATATACCTTTTTTCCTCCACGGAAGAGGGGAAATTTATTGAAAAAATATTAATTTAACAAAAAATATTTAAAAAAAAAAATGGTTTTATCTTTTTGAATATTGCAAATTTTTTTAATTTGTGAAAAGATTAGAAAAACGTTTAAGAGAAATTTTAAATTATTGGTATATATAACATTTTTATCATTACAAAATTTATTAATATGGAACTCTTTATATAAAGAAAAACATTAATTAAAAACAATCAAAATGAATAAATATAAAAAAATACAAACAATTGTTGCTTTGGTGTTGTTGTTCTTACTGTTTTCGAGCCTACAGTAAATGTGGCTGCGGTTAAGGCGCAAGGGAATGTTAGCGAATCTGACTCGCTCGAATTCTCAAAGTTCGCTAAACTTAAAAAAACTAAACTGTTAAGGTTCGGCTCTGTTTTGCCTATTGTACCGTCCGGGTCAGAAATTGTTTAGCCTAGTATAGGGTGTTTTTTGTTGAGGTATACAACTTCTGATAGGGATAACTGTCATACTAGCTGTCATGCTAATAAAGTGTGTTTGACTTTTTTGTTCAGTATACTTTGGCAAATAACCATGGAAAGACTAACACCAGAACAACGTTTACTAATCGTGGAAATTTATTACCAAAATTCGCGCTCGGTTCTCCAAACTTATAGATCACTTCTTTCACACAAGACTTTGTTGAGCCGAACGTTTGGTGACCGCATCATCTCAAGAAATGGACCTGCGAGTTGGCCACCTCGTTCGTGTGATTTGACAACTTTGGACTACTTTTTGTGCGGGTACGTCAAATCTCTGGTCTATGCTGATAAACCAGCAACGATTGATTAAAAGAAGCCAACATTCGACACACTGTCGACAAAATAAGACCTGGTATGCTCGAAAGAGTGGTGCAAAATTATACCGACAGGATGGCGTTCATAAGGTGCAAAAATACCATGATATTTGTGAGGTAATAAAGCCAAAATTTGGTCATTCCATTAAAGCTGTTGTGTTTTATTTTTTAAAAAAAGTTGTATGCCTATAAAAAACACCCTATAGTGTTTCTACTTTCTGTATAAAGCGGATAATGCTGCCAACAGGGACTTCTTTATATCTTCGGAGCTCGATTGTTTCTTCCTTCTTGTTTCATTGAGGGCTGGACATTCACCTAGAATGTGTTCAGCTGTTTCGTCTTCGTCAAAACTCTGAAGAGTTGACTATTTTCAAGGTAAGGTAACCTACTAGCATTTTGGTATCATGCCGACTCAAATTCAGACAATGGCGTGGAGCTCTGCTTGAAATACGCTGGAATATTTTCCCATTGGTATCGTATTGCGTGTTTTTGGCCCGTATGTTCCGGCTCATAAACCCGATTCCATTTTAGAACCATCCGTATACCACTTTATGCCGTTATGGGTGTTTGGTTGGCTATTACTAACCCATGCTTCTCTCTTGCGAATCTCTAGGAGAATCGTTTATTGAAGCATAGTGTTTTGTGAAGGCGGTCTATGACCGCGCAGTTCATATCAATTTCAGGGAGTTCATCGAGAAGGGTCATAAGTTCCGTGTGTCCGATAAACCTTCTCATTTAACTGTATTAAACTAGTTGCACTGCGGATCGCCACTTTTTTAATGTGTATGCGGTGAGGTGTTAATCCTGTTATTGTCCCTATGGCAGCTGTTTGCAAGGTCGCATGGCTCCGGAGATACCTAAGCACTTAAGCCGTTGTACCTTTTTGAGCTCCTCTATTGCAATTTTTTGTGTGGGTTTTGTTCACCATACGATGGAGGCGTATCTAATTATGGGTGTTTTCATCACTGTGTAGATCCATTGGACGATCTTTGGAGAGATTTCCCAGGTTCTACCATATGTATGGCGACAGGCCCATAGAGCTCTTGTACCTTTCGTTATTTTGTTGTTGTTATGAGAGTTCAGTCGTTTGTCTAGGATTACTTCTTCGGAGTACTTTACAACCGTGTCGTTTATTAAGCACTCAACACAGTTGGAAGTTGGTGCCATAAGCAGACTCTGTGTGCAAATTCAGTAACGCATCACTGGCATCATGATGCTCATGATGCTTTGCAAAATGTTCATTAACGCAACTATTGGCATCACTTTCAACGTCAAGTGTTCATTATTGCAAAGTTGATCAAAATGATGCGCAACCATAACGAAAAAAAGCATAACAGAAATACCTGATGCGCTGTTGATTCGCCGGGAAAAAAACAAGAAAAATGTCGGAAGAGAAAAAAAGTAAGTAAACAAACATTTTAACTGATAGATACTATAAGAAGGTGTATAAGAAGGTGTCCAAAAAGGATTTAATGATTTTCGCAAATCCTAGAAACATGGTTTGGTTTCCATTTAGAAAAGTTAAATCATTAGTGGACTTACATAGAAGGTGGAGCGGCACATTCTAAAATGATTTTGAAATACATCGTCTGGATATTCTTCTAGAACTTTGAAATAGTCCCTAATCTTAGGAATTTTCCTTCTTTTAAATCTGCTACTTGAAGTCCGTATGCGTTTCGACCTTTTTCTTCTTGCTTCACACATATTAAAACTAAATTTATCGTCTTTACGATCAAAGTTATCGACTAAAACTTTTATTAGCAAAACTTCCATTTTAAATGTTTGATTTAAACAATGCGTTCTAAAACTCAAACGCCATATTCAATCAGCAACGCATCAGCTTAAACTGTGCATCGCATCAGCATGGCAAATGAGCAGTGATGCCGCATCACTGCGCAAATGTTTGACGTTTCTGAATTTACACTGTCAGTTAACCCCAGGAAAACTGATATGATGCTTTTCACCACTAGAAGAAGGATACCACATTTGAGGTGGCCTTATTTCCAGGGCATTTAAGTAAGGGTTAGTATCTGGGTATTCTAGACCCAAAAACTCAACTTTTAGGAGCATTTATTTGCAAGAAGGCCACTACCATTCTCTGGCAGTGCCGTAGACGTTCAGCAGAACCTGTGAATTTAGTCCCAGGTTCGTTCACTGGATATACACGTGCATCGTTGGGCCATACTTTATATTTGGTGGGCAAGATCTTACTTCATCAAACGTCAACGGACGAAACTACAGCACCTTGCGTGGTTATGTATTACAGGTGCGATGAGAGGAACTCCCACTGCTGCTCGGTATACCTCCTTTGCAGTGCTTTGCGGGTTCGTGGGCACACAGATATCCAGGGTTATGAAAGAGCGGATGCTCTGGCCAAGGAAGGCTTCATTGGCCCACAACCATCCACAGGATGCTGCTCATCTGTTCACAAACGTGTAATGACTGAGGCTCTACGTCAATAGCGTTCCGAATTCTGGTATGACCTTGCCTCATGCGGGCATTCGAAGAAGCTTTTCGATGATCCAAAAATCAGCAGAGCTAGTTATTAACTCAGATCGAATAGGAAAGTCTTGAGATCCTTGGTTGGTCTCGTTACTGGTCTCAGCCCTCTTAACGAGCATCTAAAAACCATCCACGTGAAAACCATACGTGAGTGTTGTGTTGAGGCGGATGAAACGTCATCTCATTTCATCGGTGGATGCATTGCTTTCACCAGAACCAGGCTCAACAATTTAGATAAACAATTCGTCCAGGAAGATTAGTAAAGTTATATATATTTCGCTTATATCCTTCGCTTTGCCTAGATCACTGGCAGGTTCTCCGATACTGACTCTATTGCTAATCACTAGTAAGCAGCGATCGAGCAGCTGTGCTGAAGTACTATGGACCATTAGGTCTCAATGCTTGTCATCTACTGATGACTCCACTGCATATACAATAAATACTACGTGCGACTATCTAGATTAATAAATTAGCTAACTTCTCGTAAGTAAGAGTTGTATTCGGTTACATGCGCTTAGTTTGCGTGCACCGGAACCACATCCTAAGATAACATGGGAGCTAGTCTAATTAATCGAAAAATTTGCCTAACTAGCGAGCGATTCGCAAAGTTTAAGAAACTCATTTAAAAGTGTACCCATTTCCTGTGTTGTGGGTCGGCCGCAAATAATTTACTGGCGCGAATAAAGCGAATCTAACCGAGTGAATTTTTTAATTGTTCATTCCTATTTTACTTGCGCGAAATAAGCGGTTCTTTTCTTTTATTAAATGACATATCGTCGCTTGAAAAGCAAACTGACATAAGTCAAAATTCATACATTTTCAGAAAAGCCATTCGAAGTTTTTCATAACTTAAAAAAATCATTTTAGTTTTGAATTTCAATGAACACCAAAAAGTTGTAAAGTAAAAAAGTATTATATTTTTTCTTCTTTGAAGTATATATTCAAGTTACTACAAAAAGCCGTGTAGTAACTTGAAAAGTGACAACTTTTCAAGAAACTTATTTATCACGATTTCATAATTTTTTTAGAAGCCAAGTGTTACAAATGAAAAAAAGTCATGTAGCTGTTAAAACAACAGGGATGCTTCCTTAAATTCAAAACGACACTTGTGCCCTCATGCTGTCAGTTTAAGAGTTATAGTTATGACGGTTTGAGAAAAATTGTATTTTTGCGATTCGTTCTGTATAGTTAACTCAAAATCGTCAAATTTTGACTTATGTCAGTTTGCTTTTTAAGCGACGATGTGCTTAGTTGTGTGCTGATGTTCGTGCAAATTAGATTCAGAGCCTGCATGCATTTTTTAAACAATTTGCATATGAGAGAGATACATAAATACCGTATCTATCTAAATACGGGTTAGAAACTTGATATGTAACCCCGTTCCATATTCCTATACCACAATGTGAGTGTGGCATTAACCCGATGCCTTTGCTTTCTATACCATAACCTGAGAGTTAACTTGGCAACATGCCTTAATATTAATCGGAGAATATCAAATGCTACTTTTTATGTCGATCTAACCATGTCTGTCCTTCCGTCCTTCACCAAATTTGAGACCTTAAAGTTCAAGCTAGAAAACTGAAATTCGGATCATATCTATCTTTTCTCTTCTTCTTTCTTTACGGCGAGGTTATGTCCAGGATTAGTGGATCATAACCCTCCCACTTTACTGCTTCCCTACTGGTCCGCTTGTGGGATTCGCCTCAATAGACCTTTTCACCAAGCTATCTCTTTCTGAAGTGCCGAATCCCTTTCTCAACCGTTAAAAGCAAATTGAATGAAAAAATTGCAGAAATATGCACAGATCGTATAGAATAATCATTGTTATTGTTAATGAAGTCAATATTTAAGTGAAAACAGCAGCTATTAAAGGTTGAAAAGTAACACATTATAGAGAAAAAACGTGAGAAAGTATGTTAAAGTAAAAAAAGCAATAAAAACAGTGAACATAATCTCGGAAAATTAAAAAATGTGTGTGAATTAAAAGTAAAAATGTATGTACGTTTAGAAAACTTTTCAACTTATTTGCTCCTAAACAAAAATATTTTTTTGCCACAACGCGATTTTCACGGTTTCGCTTTTATTTTTTGTACAGAATCTTAATATATTGATAACTTTTTAGTATTCCAAAATAGTGATTGGATACTCTTACTTAGTTCTGGATATTTGTTTTTGTTATAATTCGTTTTAATACAAACTTATTACGAGTTATTCGCAACAAAAACATTTGTTGCTACAACTACGCGATTCTCACTCTTTGTACACAATCATATTATAATGTTAACTTTTTAATATTCCAAAACGTGGTTTGGATACTCCTTCTTAGTTCCGGAACTTTTTTTTGTTAAAATTGGCTTTGTTATAAACTTTTTAGGAAATATCCGCGAAGAACGTATTTCCCGTCATGCAAATTCGCCATTGTTTTCCTTCATTTCATTCAGCTGTTTGTTTTTTTGTTGTGTTCATTTGACACTGACGTTGTCGTGAGGAGGTCTATCGACGTCGGCAGGTTTCAAATGCGGGTGTTATTGGCCTGCGTCTTTTCTGAGATTTCGACACGTGCATGCTCCCTTGATTGAATATTGTTTGATCGACGATTTACGACACCGGTGATCTCCAGTCGAGTCAACCCACGGATTTGCATGCACTGCACACTTGCGGGACAGCTTTAAGATGCTAGGGGGGGGGGGGGGGGGGGGGGTCTGATCTGTTTTTACCATTCTACATTTTTTTGTTTCTAACAAAATAACCAAAATTTGGACAAATCGTTGGCAAGAAACGTTGTTAAGGAAAATTTTAAGAAGGGCATTGGTTACATAAATTAACGTTCTTGCCAAAAACGTCTTATTTAACCCTTTCCGTCCTCAAAACATTGTTATACGTGGAATCCTGATATGGGTACCCGTGTACTAATGTGTATTTTATATGGGAACAAAGAGAGTCTTATATGAGACAGGTGTGTACCTACAACAACACAAAAGGCAATCAAGTTGCATTGTATTTTAACCTGAAGAATGCAGCCGATATTGCAATTCAAAAGGTGAAATTTGACGAGGCAAAAAAAAAACATAGGGACGGGCTACAGTCCGCTTGGGCGAACTGTTGTATACCCTATTCTTATTCCTATCCCTCATAAGTGGGCGTGACAAAAGTCTAAGTATGTTTGAATTGTTAAGAACGCTCTACATATTTTGTTATATAACATTTAAAGGATTTTATCAAAAAAACGCTCCCTAGCTCAAACTTGGGTGTTTCAATAAAATTGTTTTATTTAATTGTGGGCGTGTCAGTAGGCGGATTTTGAAAATATTTACACATGAGCATAAAGGGCCCATAGAGAGTATATATTATAAATTTCAGCTCCCTACCTCAAACTTTGGATTTTCAAAAAAAATGTTTTATTTATTTGAAAAAATTTTATCCCGAGCAGTTTTAGGAGTCATAGATCATATATAAAAAATTTCAGCTTTCTAGCTCAAAATTCGATTTTTTCCAAAATTTGGTTTTTTTGAGTTTGAGGGCGTGTCAGTGGGCGGATTTCAAAAATTCGTTAACTTGATTATTTCGGGACCCTAGAGAGTATATGTTTAAAATTTCAGCTCTCTAGGTCCAGTTTAAAGGCCTAATTTTTGCCGACGGACGGACGGACGGACGGACATGGCTAGATCGACATTACTATCGATGCTGATCATAAATATAGTACTCGTAACTTTTAGGGGTCTATGGGCAATATTAAGGTATGTTACAAACAACCCTTAGAATAGGGTATAAATATATACGAGTATGTTGTCGCATTTTTGTTTTGAGCAAGTCGAAAAGTTCCTGAAATATTTCCATACGCGAATTTTTCGACTGCCTACACGTACGCCAAACTATATGGTGCATTTAGAAACCGAAATCTCAATACTTTTCTTAGATATACTAAACCTGTATGTTGGTAGAATTGAGGGCGCGCTTGACAGAAAAGAATACGCGATGGACATTTTCATCGATATTGAGGGTGCTTTTGACAATGCGTCTTTTGATAGCATGTGCAGCTCCGCCAGTCAACACGGCGTAGACCAACCAATGGTGTTGTGGATTAAAGCAATGCTAATGAATAGAACGTTGGTTGCGGATGCGGATTGTGGCCGCTATGTCATGGCGGGGGTAAACAGAGGCTGCCCGCAAGGCGGCGTTCTGTCTCCACTGCTATGGTGTATGCTGGTCGACTCTCTGTTGAACGCACTCAACAATTCTAATCTATACGCTAAGGCGTAAGGGGATGATTTTGCCGTGCTTTCTGTTGGACCATGCCTAGCGACTGTATGCGCCAAGGCGCAGGCGGCCCTTGACGTGATCGACGAATGGTGCACTAGGAATGGGCTCTCGGTCAATCCTCTTAAAACTGAGGTTGTTCTCTTTACGAGAAGGACGAAGCTGGTCGGGTTGACTCAGCCAGTGCTAAAAGGCGTCACAATCCAACTCTCCAATGAAGCAAAGTATCTGGGATTCATCCTGGACAGCAAACTTCTTTGGTCCAAACATGTTGAGCTGAAGACTGCCAAGGCGCTGTCTGTTTTCTGGCAGTGCAAAGGCATTTTCGGAAGACATGGGGCTTATCAAGATGATGTTTACATCATGGGCTGTACAATCAAAGCTATCTCACGTCTAAGAAGAGGTGGCTTTCGGTATAATTCGCAGTTTTGATGAACTTGCGCAACGGTTGTCCTTCGACTCCTGTCTTATGGAAATGCCGTCTGATGCGAAGACACCGGAACTTCGGCTAAAGCGCAACTACGAGGTCGAATTTCCTCGCGTTCAGGACTGGCTCTGGTCGGACTCTGAACCTGGAAGGGAATGCGTTCGAATCTTAACGGATGGCTCCAAAACCGATCAAGGATCTGGTGCTGGTGTCTTCGTGGAGACCGAAAACGTTAGACTTTTTTCCGTTAGGCAAATATGCGTCAGTCTTCCAAACAGAGACTTATGCTATCCTAATGGCCATGGACTATGTTACGAGGAACAGGTGGAGGGGGCGTAGTATCTGCGTCTGTAGCGACAGTCAGGCTGCGCTTAAGGCCTTACTCAAACCCTTAACTACCTCCAAAATAGTACGTGAATGCAAGATATCTCTGAATTCGGTCGGAAGGCTGAATTCACTTAAACATGTCTGGGTCCCGGGTCATAACGGGATCACGGGAAATGAGATCTCCGATGAACTTGCTAGACAAGGCTCAGAGGGGGGCTTCTCAGGACCTGAACCAGCGATTTGTCTGCCTGCGTCCTCGGTCAGGGCTTCCATTGACGGTTGGGTTTCCTATGAACACAATCGCAGTTGGCATGACTCTACAGGGTGCAGACAGACTAAGCTAATTCTCCCAGACTTCTGTGGGAAATCCACGGCATTCTTGTTGTCTCTGAACAGAAAAGACTGCAGACAGACCACTGGCGTTCTTACGGGACACTACGTTTTTGCCAAGCACCTTGAAGTGCTAGGCCTAAGCGATACCACCAACTGCGAAGCCTGTGGAGAAAGCGGCGACACTGCGGAACATTTCCTCTGTGATTGTCCTGCTTTTGCTCGTATCAGGTGGCAGGTATTTGGTGCGGATATGGTGAGTGCTGTAAACCTAAGCTCCTTATCATTCAAGCTACTTCTCGTTTTTCTTAGAAAAACGAGTAAATTCCCACAGTAAGTGTGGTGTGTCTGCCTGGTAGTACAATGGACCAGTATTGAGTCTGAGTGCTCCATTGCAGAAAGTCTCACACACCCCGCCTAAAAAAACGTGTATGTAGATTGCATTGCTCATTATCATTACATTGTTAAAGTAGTAGATATGGATAAAGGAAAACTGCCCAGGACTAGCTAGCTGATATGCAACTTTCAGCGATAAAATTTAAGCTTACCAATATTTTGAAAAAATAAACGGTAGCTGAAGCACGTGCATCACAAAATGGGGTCGTCTATAGTAGACTGATTTCAACATAATTGAAACCGCTTCCACGTACTGCGTCAACCGCTTTTCTCTGCATTTGATAAGCACAATAATTAAAAGTTATAAATCTTTTTATACCCTCTTCTAAGGGTATATTAATTTTGACGCATAGTTTGTAACATATAATAATATTGCCCGTAGACCCCTAAAAGTTACTATATTTATGATCACGATCAGCATCGATAGTAATGTCGATCTAGCCATGTCCGCCCGTCCGTTCGTCGGCGAAACTTAGACCTTTAAACTGGGCCTAGAGAGCTGAAATTTTAACCATATACTCTCTAGGGTCCCGAAATAATCAAGTTTACGAATTTTTGAAATCCGTCCACAGACACGCCCACAAACTTAAAAAAAAAACAAAATTTTAATTTTGAGCTAGAAAGCTGAAATTTTTTATATAGTGATCTATGACTCCTAAAACTGCTCGGGATATAACATTTTCAAAATCCGCCCGTGTCGGTGGGCCCAAAATTAAATAAAACAGTTTTATTGAAAAACCAAAATTTGAGCTAGGGAGCTGAAATTTATAATATATACTCTTTAGGGGCCCTTTAAGCTCATGTGTAAATATTTTCAAAATTCGCCCAAATATAAGAAAGAAGGAAATAAAAGTTGTAACCACTTTTAACCTTTTTTTCATCCGAAAATACAACGCGTTTCCATTCACTGCTCCAAGCGACATGTTTAAAATCAACTTTTTTTACAAATCCAAAGTTTGAGCTAGGGAGCTGAAATTTATAATATATACTCTCTAGGGGGCCCTTTATGCTAGTGTGTTTATTTTTTTTAAAATCCGCCTACAGACACGCCCACAATTAAATAAAACATTTTAGTGAAAAACCAAAGTTTGAGCTAGGGAGCGTTTTTTTTTACAAAAGCTTCGTTTTTTTTTGATAAAATCCTACTCTAATTATAGTTATAATTATATGTAGAGCGTTCTTAACAATTCAACCATACTAAGACTTTTCTCACACCCACTTATGAGGGATAGGAATAAGAATAGGGTATCCAACAGTTCGCCCAAGCGGACTGTAGCCCGTCCCTATGTTTTTATTCCGCATTGACTCGATCTTCCAGCTTTGTGTGATCTATGCAACCTTAAGCAGAGGGAGGATGCTTACAATTTCATCGAAAGATGTCCCATTTTAAGAGAATTGCGTCTTGGATACTTCGGAGTAATTTCGCTGAAGCTAAGATAAGGTTGTTACCGTATTGAATGGCAGTTGTGGGCGGGAAGTATTAAGCACTTATTGTACAAATGCAATCCGGTTAAGATCCCATATTTAAGAAGGTGAGTTTTGAACACAAAAGCAACTCTAAGTATATGTTATTTATTATAGCACTTGTCAATCTGGTAGACGGCTTTAAGCCATATCATAATGGAAAAAGTATAACTTGATTGTATTCAATTTTAAGGAGTTAATAAAAAGCGTAACTTAAACTAAATAAAACTTTGTTTTTGAAGGATGCCAGAACGCTTGGTCAATGCAAATAGAAGCAGCGTGCCTGGGAAAGCAGAGAATGGAAGGCTAAAGTTTCTAAGGCATTGGCGCATCACGGCTCGGGAGAAGGTTTATAAAAAAAAATGTTGATCTGCTTCCCATTTGTCAATCTTTAAATAACAAAATAAAAATATACCTTTTTTCTATTCTTTTCAATAGTTCCTCCTTTTATTGACAGCTTTTTTTAAGAATCTGAATTTGAAGTAGTCACCCAGTGTAAATACCGGCGGCCTAAAGTTTTAATAGATAGACCGTGTTGTCTCCCACTCGTACTAGAATGAAAAATTTGGTTTTAATTTCTGGGCTTTGTGTGGATAATATTTTTTTTAAATAAAAACAGATTGACTCTAAAGCGCTTATTAAGTCTGATAAGCGGTACTGAAGAATTCATCAATCAAAAAATTCACTGATATAAAATGAATGTCACCAGGCGATCAGAAAACTAAGTAGAGAGAGCATGACGCACGTAGACTTCGCTAATCAACGGCATGCCACAACAATAGATAACAGAAAAAATGTTCTGTCTGACATTGTTGTACATACGATTATATATATGTATGTACTAAGTACGAGCTCGGCTAATCTGTGTTTCCTCTGTGCTTGCACACAATGTGTATTGAGAATTAAACAGTGAGCGGCAAGCAAAAGTTACCCCCAGCACATCGTCAACAATGTTTGATACGTTTCACACTGCGATGTATTTACCCCTAGTCATTATTAGTATAAGGGTATTAGTCACAATAAAAGCAAAATTATTTTGCTACTACAGTGAACTCTCTATAATTCGAATTTCACCGGACCAAGGAAATACTTCGAATTACGGCGGTTTTCGAATTATGGAGGTTACAGAAAACAAAATTTACGTAATGTGTACCCATAGGTATATACACTGGCGATCACAAGGATGAGGCCATTCATGTTGCAATCGACTTACAGTATTTATACCTGTTGGAAATTTTATACGCGGAAACTTGTACTCCCTGAGAACATGTACATATTTTCCCAACAGTTAGTTATAGAATTAAAGTGTAAATAAGAAACGACCGCCGGCATTTCCTATGATCAAACAATGAACTACTTGAAAAGCGTATAAAAAGATGCGCCACTAGGATGAGGCCGCATGGAAATGACCGTTCCGGCAAACATTTGTAATTGTTTCCGTTCATTGTTGTGGACAAAAGCTCCAACTCGATTGTCCCATAGTGGGTAACAGCTCCCCCCAACCTTTACACCTGATGTAGGGCTGTTATGACTTGCCTAAATAAGCTCCTCCTTTCTTAGATCATGGAAATAAAAGTTGTAGCCATCGGCCCGTCAAGGTTAAACTTTTTTTCATCCGAAAAGACAACGCGTTTCCATTCACTGCTCCAAGCGACATGTTCTCTTGCAAAATTCATTCGAAGCTCCTTATGTACTTGCCTCGAAACAGGTTTCTTTTTAAGTTTTCTTCTCTGTATAGTACCACTTTTTCGTATTATACTTCGGACCGTTGCTATGCTGGCTGATACTCCATTTTAATCACTGGTAGAGTAGAATTTGAGACAAGCCCTAGAATAAAACGCTTTTCTCGCAATCTTGTTGCTTCTGCTGTGCGTCTTTTTTGATTTTTCCCATAGTGTTGTGGATCCGCAAGATAACTGTTTACAACAGTCTTACTTTTATTTAGCCTCCTTACAATTTCTCGGCCTAAGAGTCCTAACTCCTTGAAAGCATCTATTTTTCCTCTTGCTGTCGCTGTCAAAGTCTTTCCGGAACATATTTTGTTTAACTAAATAACAGTTCTTTTCAACGATTTTTAAATGTTCTATACAAAATTTTGTAAAAATCGCTGATGCGAACTCCTGCAACGAAATATTCGCAATGGCCTCATCCTAGTGCGCATCTTTTTATACGCTTTTCACGTAGTTCATTGTTTGATCTTGGCAAATTCCAGCGGTCCTTTCTTATTTACCCTTTAATTTTATGACACTGTTGGGAAAATATGTTCCTGTTCACAGGTAGTAAAAGTTTCAGGGTATAAAATGTCCAACATGCATAAGGACTGAAAATCGATTGAAAAATGTATGGCCTCATCCTTGTGATCGCCAGTGTATGTACTATTTTTATGTAAATTTTTATAGATATTTTTTATTTACTCACAAATTTGTTCATATAAAACTTTGTTATAATTTTTGTTGAATTTAGCATTCTGTTTTTCAAGCTCCTGTATATAATTCCTTTCTTGCCAGTACAGGAACTTGTCCGGTACTGTGAGGACCAGAAAGTACATATCCTAATCGGCTGCGACGCAAACGCACATAATACCATCTGGGGCAGCCGAGATTCAAACAATAGAGGTGAGTCGTTATTAGAATATTTATATAGCAATAACCTCGTCTTTCTAAATAAGGGAAATAGCCCTACGTTTAGAAATTCCATAAGAGAAGAAGTTTTAGACCTTACTATCTCATCTCCTTTTATGAAGGATATTATAGAGGGCTGGCATGTGTCTGGCGAGGCATCTCTATCGGATCATATGCACATCCGATTCGAGATAAGATGCAATGCCGAACACGCGTCAGTCCGTTATGACAACAGACTGACTAATTGGAGAACTTACCGCGAAAATCTTGCGATTAGATCTGACATGCTGCCAGAAGCACCATCAACAACAAATGATGCAGATGCTGCGCAATGTCAAATAAATGATATTATTCTTACCTCATTCAAAAATAGTTGCAAGGTTAAAAGAACCGTGGTTAAAAGGTGCGTACCATGGTGAAACGATAACCTTAACTCTATTCGAAAGAGAGTGAGAAAGCTTTTTAACAAAGCCAAACGCACCGGCACATTGGAACAATATAAATCCATGCTGACCATATACAACTTAGAGTTGCGCAGATCCAAAGGAGCCTCATGGCGTGCAAACTGTGAGAAGATCGAAAAACTTCCAGAGGTGGCACGCCTCCAAAGGGCTCTCTCACAGGATCAAGAAAAAAGCATGGGATTGTTAATCAAATCAGATGGTTCAATCACACGCGACCGGGAAGAAACGCTGAAAACTTTGCTTCAGGCTCACTTCCCAGGGTCTCACACGATGGTCATTACAGATAACCATATAGCGGAGGTCTCAATTCAAAGAAACCTCAGCAGAATTAATAGTTTATCCGGAACACTATTTACTCCGGATAAGGTTAAATGGGCAATTAACTCATTTAAACCATTCAAGGCATCAGGAACAGACGGTATTTTTCCAGCCCTCATTCAAAATGGAATAGAATTTTTATTACCATCCATTTGCCTTATTTAGGTTCAGCTTCAACTGGGGGTATATACCAGTTACCTGGAGGGAGGTAAACGTAGTATTTATACCCAAACCGGGAAACAAGCCGAACGAATTACCTAAATCATATCGTCCGATAAGCTTGACATCGTTTTTTCTGAAAACAATGGAAAGGATTATTGACATCCACATTAGAGAATGCATATCAAAAAGCATGCCTCTGCACCCTCACCAATATGCGTACCAAAAGGGTAAATCCACGGAAGGCGCTCTGTTAAGACTAACTACAGAGATAAAAAACGCCTACCGTTGCAAAGAGATCGCACTTTGTGCCTTTCTGGACATAGAGGGTGCTTTTGACAACACTGGATATGAATCCATATCAAATGCTCTGTACCATAGAAACATAGACAAACCAACCATTAAATGGATCAAAGCGATGCTGGAAAGTCGCAAAATAACTGCCTCGTCAGGAATGACCTCAGTATCAGTAACAGCCGTAAGGGGCTGCCCACAAGGGGGAGTACTTTCACCCCTTTTGTGGTCATTGGTCATCGATGACCTGCTACACAAGATGAGCAATTTGGGCTACACTACAATTGGGTACAACGATGATATTGTCATCATAGTCACGGGCAAAGACTCAATTGGAGTCACATCAAAAATGAAAAATGCTCTAAAGACAGCCATAGACTGGTGCATTAAGGAAAATCTTTCCATAAATCCCAGTAAAGCCGTCATCATTCCAGCCACTTCTATCTGCGCACCGAACTTGAGAATTGGCGATCTGAGAATAACGGATTCACCGTGTTCACTGATGAAAACCATGCTAATGCAGTTGTCGCCAATGGCCGAGATGCATCGCACTTGTTCGTGTCGAAGGATGATCTTCTGTGCATCTTCGAGTCACTAAAAAATAAAAAATCGGCGGGGATGGATGGTGTCCCAAACGTCGTATTGAGACACCTGCCTTTGAAGGCTGTAGATATTTTCACCACGCTGTTTAACAATGCGCTGAATAATGCACATTATCCGGCGCATTGGAAGGTAGCTGTGGTACACCCTATCCCGAAAAAATGTAAAGATAGGACGAACCCTGCCAATCTCCGGTCAATTAGCTTGCTTCCGAATATTAGCAAGGTCTTTGAAAAAGTTGTCAATAGAGCCCTGTTAAAGTGGGTCGAGGACTATAACATAATCCCGGACAACCAGTTTGGTTTCAGGGCGAGGCATGACACTATTCATGCCGCGTCGAAGCTGGTTTCCGACATTCAGTGGAATAAATGCAAGAACCAATGCACGGGTGCTTGTCTGGTTGATTTTGAAAAGGCTTTCGACACCGTATGGTTAGAGGGACTTTTCTACAAGTTGACCAGGCGGGGGATGCACAAACATTTGCTATATGTAATTTATAATATGCTTATGGGAAAGAAGTTCGTTGTCAAATGTGGCAACGTGACTTCGAGCAGAGTCTTTGAAATTAAAAACGGTTTACAGCAGGGGGCGGTCAATTCTCCGATCCTGTTTAACATTTACACGAGTGATCTGGTGGGTTCACTCAGACATTCTATAGCGTATGCCGACGATTTGGTGGCATACAGGTCAGGTCCTAAAATCGAGGTCATTAAAATTCTTTTGCAGCGTGACTTCGATCAAAGTAAGCGATATTGCGACGACTGGAAGTTGAAAATCAACTTTCAGAAGACGGAAACAATCTTGTTCAGAACTCCATTGGCTGGGGCCTCTAGGGATACCAGAAAAAACTGGAAAAAATTGGCCATTATTGGACAAAATGGGCAGCCATTGGCGGTGAGAAGCGCAGTTAGATATCTAGGTATCTGGCTTGACCAGTATCTATATTTCGATAGACATATAGTTGCTTGTCTTGCTGGGGCCAAGAAGGCTTATGCTCTGACAAGGAGACTGTTTCATAGCAGTCAACTTGACTCCAGAGTGAAGGTCATTTGCTACGTGGCCCTTATAAGACCGATCATCGCTTATGGTTGTCCATTGTGGTTTAATATAGCGCCTAGCTATATGGAAAAGATTCGGGTTTTGGAGAGACAATGTCTTAGGACCTGTCTCCGGTTGTTCCGAACGCCTGAATCCAACTATATAAAATACTATCCCAACAAGGTCCTATACGATGGGGCTCGGTTGAATAGGATTGACAATTTCCTCATTAAGGTCACTCGAAGGCACGTTGCAAGGGCGATGGCCAGCGACAATAGTCTGATCTTTGGGGCTTACTACCCCAATGAAATGTACATAGAGAGTACGCTCCGGTCTGGCTTTATCCCGCCAGAGGCATTTATCCATATTGATGCAAAAGGGCTGGTACAGACGAGAGATGGTATCCCGGTATTATACCACCGCTACCGCAGTGCGAGAGATAAGCGGCTCATCCGCGGCGAGGACGTCGCCAATGCTCATGAGCTCCTCCGTTTTAGTACCGCAATATCGGAGAGGGATAGATTCGACACGGAAAAGCAATTCGCCGAATTTTGGTGGCTTGTTGAGGGGGGAGGGGTCAACATGCCCTCCCAGGACGGTGCGTTACTCTAGGTAACTTCCTCTTAGCTTATAAGTTAGATTAAGTCAGCTAGGGCGTTTTTGGGAGAGGCCGGGCTCGCCAACGTGTGGTGGTGCTTCTGGGAGTTGACTGACGCTGTAAGGCTTCAGTCGGCTCACGGCGGCGCGTGTGCACGTTGACGACTGTCAGGCGCTCGGAAAGCAATTGGGATTTTGACCACTTGCTGCGCAAGGCAACGAGTGTTCAGAATCCTAATTATAGTTAGAATATGTTAGGTAGTTTAAGTAAGTAGAATAGGTAGTTGGTAATTTGTTTTATATAAAAATATAAAATTTAAATAATGATGCCGAGTTTTATTTAATTTTCTCGAGGAACACATATGTAAGATTAGTTCGTAAAATAGTTTTTAGGCCGAAAGGCAATAATTATAAGATATAGTTAAGTTTAGGGCGTCCGCATAAGGATCAATAATCTAGAATAAGTATCCTGTTAATTTTAAGTTAGATTTAATCATTTTTGTCTAGTATGTAAGTTGATATAAGCTAATAATTAATAAAAATGAATTTAAAAGTAAAAAAAGTAAGCCGTCATCATTCCTTTCATTAAAAGGAGGAAATTAGACCTAGGCCTAATCACAATAAACGACACGGTCGTAGAGTATTCCGACGAAGTCAAGTATCTTGGAGTAATCCTAGACAAGAGACTTAACTGGAACTCCCACATAAACAACAAAATCACTAAAGCTAATAGAGCTTTATGGGCCTGTCGTCGCACAAAGATCCAAAGATCGTCCACTGGATCTACACAGTGATGATAAGACCCATTATAACAAACGCCTCCACCTCCATAGTTTGGTGGACAAAATCCACACAAAAGGTCGCAATAGAGAAGCTCAAAAAGGTACAACGGCTTGTGTGCCTTGGTATCTCAGGAGCCATGCGAACCTGTCCAACAGCTGCCATAGAGGCAAAAACAGGAATTACACCTCTCCACATATATATCCAAAAAGTGGCGATCCGCAGTGCAATAAGTCTAATACAGTTAAACGAGTTCAGTCTTAATGATCATCCGGAACTAAAGACCCTTTTCGATGAACTGCCAGAACTTAACATGAACTGCGCGGTCACAGACCGCATTAAAAAAACGCTATGCTTCAACAAACGGTTCTCCACGGAGATACCCAAGAGAGAAGCATGGGTTAGTAATAACCCACCAAACAGCCACAACGGCATAAAGTGGTATACGGATGGTTCTAAAATGGAAACGGGGGTAGGAGCGGGAATATACGGACCACACAAACGCTTTACGATACCCATGGGAAAAAGTCCCAGCGTATTTCAAGCAGAGCTCCACGCCATTCAAGAATGCGCCAGCCACATTATTTTATCTGGCATAAAAGGTGCAACCATCCATATTTTCACGGATAGTCAAGCAGCTATAAACGCCCTTAGCTCGTATACTATTGACTCCAAATCAGTCATGTACTGCTTCAATACCCTACAAACACTCGGAATAAGAAACAAGACCAAATTATGGTGGGTTCCGGGTCATGTCGGGGTAGAAGGTAACGAAAAGGCCGACGAACTGGCCAGAAAATGTTCAGAAACACCTTTCATAGGTCCCGAGCCTTTCTGCTGCACTCCTAGATCAGCAGCAACGGCAGCAATTAAAAGCTAGGAACATAGAAAATGTGTATCTATCTTTGGGAAAGCATCCCAGGTCTAAGACAGGCCAAACGAGCCATTCGGCCCTTCAATCAAAATGCCAGCAAATGTCTAAACCTAAGCAGGCATGATATCAAAATCCTAGTAGGTTACCTTATTGGTCACCATGGAGGTCGCAGTACCCCCCCCCCCTCCTTATAAATCGCCTTGGCGAGCCAGAATTTAAAAAAAAATTTGCTGCCTTGCCCACATTTAAGGGGCGTTTTTTTACAAAATTCTTTTGTGTCGATAAAATCCTTTAAATGTTGTATAACAAAATATTTTGACAATTTACCTATACTTAGATTTCTGCCACGCTCACTTTATGATAGGAATAGGAATAGGGAACACTTCGCCCAAGCGGACTATTATAGACGTGCCCTGTTTTTTTCATTGTTTTTTTTGTTGTTGTTTGTATACCGAAAGTTTTAACTGCTTTTGAACTGCGACTGCACCCGTCGAGAGCTTACGTAGAACTACATAAAGGATATTTTGATTTAAAAAAAAGTTCTTAAGTGGGAAATATTGGAGAGATGCCATATCTCTCGTGTGGCACCCGAATTTTACCTATATATTCGACAACAAAATGTAGATCTACTGAAATGGCCATCATATTCGAATGACCTGAACGTCATGGAAAATGTTTGGGGATGAATTCCAAGTAAACTCGTACTTACTAGTTTAGCAAACCAAGTCAATACCAGCACCCGTAATCTCACTTTCGGCACTGGGTATCGCCAGGGGCCATTTGCTCCATCTACAAGAAGGGCGATTCTGTGCCTTGCAAGAACTATCGAGGCATGTCAATCAATCTTTTCAACTTTGTTAATTGTTCGAATCGCGTTTACACTTTACAAAATGCGACCAGAGTTGGGGTTCGGTTGCAACAGTCACCCCACTCTGATCCGCTTCCACAATTCTAGAGTTTGATGTGTGCCGTAACACCCGCATAATATACCCCATGAATTCACCTCACCCTTATTATTACCCTTAAATCCAAACGATTTCAACTAACTTGAGGATGGACCCACACTGGATTATGGCAGCCACCCCTCCCTTCTCTTTTTCCAGGCACCAGTGAAGCTTATGGTTCGTATTGCAACAGTCACTACCAGCTGCACTCTCTCCGCGATGCGCGTAGCACGAACGGTTCGCCTGCTTCAGTCACTCCCTCAATCACAGTTTCAAACCAATTACTTGACTGTGCAGCCGATTCACCCTGATCGACCCTCCATGGTACATAATAACGTTCGAAACCCGACTGTATCAGTCATCCGACTCGGAATTAGCTGCAAAGACAATAAAGAGCTGTTTGACGCTCGATTAAAACAGTCATCTCAACAGGCTCTTCTTTCCGTGGATCAGGTAGCAATAGCTCTCCCTCCGCTATGCAGTGAAATGGGATCCATTCCAAGCCCAAGATTCGATTGCATCAATCACCTCATCCTGATCCTAATCCATGGTTCCGGGAGTCGGGCGGGAATCGCGACTGCGCACTATTCAGCCGCGCTGCACTCCCCGAATTTCCATAAGATTCTATACAACTTACAGTGTAAACTTCTGAATCCGTTCTGCAATATCCGCACGTACCAGTGTTGCTTCCGGGCCCGCAGATCGACAATCTTCCTACTAAGCCAAATCCTGAAAACGTCAAATAAATTTCAAATCGAAACAAGGCCGCATATGAAAGCATTCAACGTCAGGAGGTCTGCGGGGTGATGGCCGAATTTGAAATCCTGGCAAAACTGGAACGCGGTGCAATGTGCTAGAAACAGCTCTTCTGAACTATTCCAAAGACGCACCATGTTCTGGAAGTAGATAGTACACAGAGCAGGAGCAGGTGTCAGCACGGAAGGCACTACTACAACAGATCCGTCCAACTACTGAGATACGCCGACGATATCGAATTCATCGGCCAATCTTAGCGTGCCGTGGTAGAGTCATTTATAGCAATTGAAGAACAGGCGAAATTGGTTGGCCTGTAGAAGTCAACGAGAACAAAACCAAGTACTTACTTTCAACAAACATCTGTAATCCGTTGATCGCCATTGCACTGGGAATGTAGGAGGGATTACTGTTACTCTGGCTTCACTATTTAATTAATAGAAACTTCCCTCTTAAAACGAAAGAGAGAGTTGCCAGCAATTGTGTGGTTGAAAGAGGAATCGTAATTCAGTTAGTGAACTCTGGCCGCTGATTTGCTCAGTGATGGACTGTTTATAGCGAAAGTAAAATGTTGACGTGTGGACGCAGTGGCGCAGAGGTTTGTGTTAGACTACTACTCTAAAAGTCTCAAGTTCAAATCATTTGGCCTTATTTCAATTTGGGTAAATGAGTTCTTAGGGTCTTATTTCACTTTCATGAAATCGTTAAAACTTGACCTTTTTTTGTTTTTTTTTATTAAAAAAGAAAATCCAAATCCCAGAGCACTCAGACTAGCGTTGCCAGAATTTAAGACATAATTTCGGTTGTCCCGCCGGGACAGCTTTCATCCCGGGTTTTGACTCAAATTCGCAAAAAAAAAGTGCAAACATCTTTTATTGTTTACAACACACACTGACTGCATTGTAATTTGGCCTGTATGTATGAAGAATTTCAAATCATAGGAAAGTCCTTAGAAGTTATTTTGGAACTCAGTAAAAAAGACATCAGCTCTTTCACAATGGAACAACATTTTTCAAAGTTTTCTATTGGACGAAATACCAAATATATTTAAAATAATTTCCTTTTTGTTTAGTGTTCCTAGTTCTAATTGTTTTGCGGAAAAAGTGTTTTCGCAGATGTTTCTGATGTGACAAATCGTTTACCAGATTTGACAAAAGCCTACTTACGACTTTTAACTTTGATTACACGTGTTCGAAATTTTACAATTTAAAAAAAAATAATCCTAAAATGATTAAATTTGCTAAAAGTACCTAAAATATATATAAAGTAACTTAATATTACGAAAACAAAGAGACTGAATATGTGTGTATAAGATATTATGTTTAATAAGATAAATTTAAAAAATATGAATTAATTTGAAAGCATTTGTTTTTATTTTCTATTAATTTTATTTTGTTCGCATTCTTTTATTTTATAATAAATATATAGATACTCGTATTTGGATTAATGTTTCACAATGAGATTTTATGAACTAAAAAACCAGTCACTCATTTAAATAAAAAAACAAACAAATATTTTTACTTAGGTATATTGCAAGTTTTTATTTTGTCCCGGGAGAAATTTGGAAATCCCGGTTATTTTCTATATTTTTGCAATTTGCGGTTTAATGCGGTTTCACAAAGTTAAAAAAGGGCAATTTTTAAAAGTTGGACTTATTTCACTTGGCCTTGTTTCACGGCACCATCCAAGAATATCAATTGTCATGAGCATTGTCCAGCTTCTTTGCCGTTCGACCTAAAATGGTTGATCCCTTCCACTTCGCACAGGTAAATAGTTGGAGAAGCTAGTTTAAGGCCCTGCATGGGCCGTTAATGTCTAATATTTATTTAATTCTGTTTTCATATTGACGTAAAATATGTATCTACAGAGTACTGACTGGGTCAAAATGTTACTGTTGAAAGCAGCCACTTCAAGGTAGTTAGGGAGTTCACCTACCTCGGAGTAAACATCAAATCCACGAATGACACCTTATTGGAGGCATAGAAATGGCTGCTACTTCGGTTTGGCAAAACAATAGGGTTCAAAATTCCTTATCCGGAAGACCATCGTGCGGTAATAGAAATTGTGTTGCGAACAATTTTCTTTTCTTCTGCGATGAGTGCAAGGTAGTTTTACTCTCGCATGTGATGCTCGTCATCAAAATTAATTTCATTATCTTTCCAGTGCAAGTCTCCCCCCTTCAGCATGGTTTCCTCAAAGGTAGATACAACCACCAACCGGGTTGACTTTGTTTCCGTCACACTTTCTGCATTAGAAAGTGCCAACGAAGTGGATTTAATCGCTACTGACTTCAGTAATTCCCTGACAAAATATCTCATCATATGATTCTTTTCAAACTCTCCTTCATTTGTTCCGATCCCCTACTATTGAATTGGTTTTCATCTTCCCTTGAGAACCGATCTATTAACGTTCGTTTTCGCTCTGTTCTATCGTTGCCTTTTAAAGGCACCTCTGGTGTTCCCCAAGGAAGCCACCTTGCACCTCTGCTTTTTATTCTGGCAATAAATGATATTGACAACGGAGTTAAGTTCTCCTCCATCTCCCTCTATGCCGACGACGCTAAATTCTTTAAAATCATTTCTTCTCCACACGACTCTGATCTCCTTCAACAAGACCTCAATAATTTTTCGATCTGGTGTCAAAAAAAACTTTATGAAACTGAATATTACTAAATGCGAATTTCTTACTTTTTCACGTAAGCGGACTCAGTCTCCCCCAGATGATACTTTTTAAACAACCAATCCATTTTTACCGTTCTAACCATCCGCGACCTAGATGTTCTCTGTGACAGAGAGCTTAACTTTAGGTTACATATTGACGATATAATCAATAAAGCTAACTCGGCTCTTGGTTTCGTCAAACGGTGGTCTAAAGAATTTACCAATCCCTAAGTGACAAAATCCCATTACATTATCTACGTCCGCCCTATTCAAGAGTACGCTGGCCAAGTGTGGACACCATATTACCGGGTCCACATTACTAGAAATGAAAGCATTCAACGTCGATTTCTGTGGAAAAAAGTTATGGGAAAACCTGCGAGAAATCGGTATTGGGAAGCAATCTATGAAGTCTGCTGATAACATCGATTATGATGCTCTCAACAAAAAGTTCACCTCCACGCCACAATCCTTTGACGTTGCTACACCTGTTGATTCCCCTATTGAAGAGGAATCAACAGGTGTCAACTGTTCGCTGAGCTTTATAAGAATACCTGAAGAAGACATAGTTGAAGCAATATTATCTATCAAATCGAATGCTACTGGCCTCGACCTAATGGAACCTAAGTTCGTTAAGTTATTGCTTCCTCATATACTGCGCTTTATAGCTTATATATTCAATAATATCCTGACTACATACGAGTTTCCTTCAGAATAGAAGAAGGCTAAAATTATTCCCGTTCTTAAAAAGCAAACGGGTACTGCTACGGAGTTCCGACCCATTGATATCCTCCCGTTTCTATCAAAGGTGTTTAAAAACATAGGCGCGGGCTACAGTCCGCTTGGGCGAACTGTTGGATACCCTATTCTTATTCATATATCTCATAAGTGGGCGTGACAAAAATTTAAAGGATTTTATCGAAAAAAACTAAGCTTTTGTAAATAAAAACGCTCCCTAGCTCAAACTTTGGTTTTTCAATAAAATTGTTTTATTTAATTGTGGGCGTGTCAGTAGGCGGATTTAAAAAAATTTAAGTATGAGCATAAAGGGCACCTAGAGAGTATATACTATAAATTTCAGCTCCCTAGCTCAAACTTTGGACTTTCAAAAATAAAAAATAAAAAATTGTGGGCGTGTCAGTAGGCGGATTTTGAAAATATTTACACATGAGCATAAAGGTCCCCTAGAGAGTATATATTAAAAATTTCAGCTCTCTAGCTCAAAATTCGATTTTTTCCAAAATTTTGTTTTTTTGAGTTTGTGGGCGTGTCTGTGGGCGGATTTCAAAAATTCTTTAATTTGATTATTTCGGGACCCTAGAGAGTATATAGTTAAAATTTCAGCTCTCTAGGTCCAGTTTAAAGGCCTAATTTTTGCCGACGGACGGACGGACGGACGGACATGGCTAGATCGACATTACTATCGATGCTGATCATAAATATAGTAAATTTTAGGGGTCTACGGGCAATATTAAGGTATGTTACAAACTATGCGTCAAAATTAATATACCCCTAGAATAGGGTATAAAAACCATTATGAAGCAGATACAATCATATCTATCGATTAACAACCTGTTAACCACTTGTCAGTCTGGTTTCAGACCTAAGCGCAGCTGCAAATCTGCCCTACTTTTTGTTACTGACGAAATAAGAACCGCAATGGACAAGGATCACATTACTCTTGTAACGCTTTTAGACTTCTCAAATTCTTTTGACACTGTTAACCATTCAATTTTATGTAAAAAACTGCGTAATTTCTTTGGGTTTTCTATAGAGTCTTGTAAGTTGATTCTCTCGTACCTTAGCGGAAGGCAACAATGCGTGGTGGCAAATGGTCAATCATCGATCTTTCTCAATGTTTTGAATGGAGTGCCACAGGGATCAATTCTTGGCCCAATTCTCTTCTCACTTTACATAAATGAGCTAACAAAAGTTGACAAACATTGTATAATTCATCTTTACGCTGACGATGTGCAGCTTCTGATAAGTCAATCGTTTCGGGAAAAGAATGATGCCGTTGCATTGATGAATGAGGACATTTCTTCCATTTCTCGCTGGTCTAAGAGAAATCATCTGTGCCTAAACCCTGTCAAATCAACAGCTCTCCCCATCTATAGCAAAATCTTTGATTTATCAGTCTTAAGACGACTGAATCTTGAAAACGATAGAATCGAATATGTTAGCAGTGGTAGAAACCTTGGAATAGTTTTTAATCGTTCCCTCACATGGAACGACCACCTAACTAAAGTATTCGGTAAAGTAGGTATATGGTAGTCTCCGTGTTCTCCAAGTCACTCGAAGTTTCATCCCCATAAAAACCAAACCTCTTCTTGCCAAAACGCTACTACCAGAGTATATCCATTAATGAGTACTCTACATATGCATTTGCTACTACCGCAAAGCAAAATGCAGAAAAAATCGTACAATAAGTGGAAGCAGGTCGAAAGAATACTTTTTACCTGAATACAACGACTGCTTGAGAAGAAAAGGGTACACAAAACATTTTACGTGAACCACTACATGGGGCTTGCTGCGTACGACGAACGATTGTGTTTTTTTTCATAAAGCATTTTTAAAGGCGGACCGGAATGACTGTCAGTTAATTAGTTTTCTCTCTCAACCATGCAGGTATGAATTAATATGATCAGGTAACCAGCTTTGCTTTAGTAGTAATTGGTAATATTTGTATTTTTTGCCATTGGGGTTTGATTAAATGTTCTTTGTTATGAACATGAAAAAGAAATGTTTCATTCTATATCACGAAATTCAACCCTTTTGCTTTGCTACGACTCCGTAATAGCCATTTTTTACGATTTGAAGTTTTATTGCCAGCACTTTTTAGGTAATATATTTCATAGCAGATGGTCATACTAATTACTTAGGTTGGCTGTAGAGGGGATTGTTTACATTTTTTTCGCACGTATTTTTAAAGGCGGGCCGGAATTGGATTGTTATCAGTCGTTCATTAACATCAATTGACGAAAGAAAGGGTGTTCCATGTCAGTGCGTGTGGCAAACAATTAAAAGTAGTGAAATAGTGAAGTTGAAGTGCAAGTTTGCATAGTTTAAAACTCTAAATAAAATAATGGGAAAACATTATTTTATGTAGAAAATACTAAAATATTTTAATGTTCGATAGCCCTCATCTTTTAAAATCATTCTGGCGAAATTTCATGAAGTACGATATTGCTGTTGATAACAAAAAAGCAAATTGGAAAGACGTTGTGAATTTTTATTTATGGGAGAAAAATAAATCATTTCGAATGGCTCCCAAATTGACAGATGAGCACATTTTTCCCAACAATTTCCATAAGATGAGGGTGAGGCTTGCTGCTCAAACGATAACTGCAACAGTTGCAGCTGGTATTTATACTAGAGCTAGTCACGGTGCTGTATCTTCAACAGCTATTAATACCGCTGAAATTATTGACAAAATAGATAAGTTATTTGATATTTTCAATTCATCTAAATTTCGAGAATCCAAAAAATTCAGAAGGCCATTTTTCGCAAACCCGGAACAAATTACTTTTTTGCATGAAATGAATTTATTTTTTGAAAATATGACTTTTCATGAAAATTCTAGAAATGTAACTAAAAAAATGCGTTTTATAAAAGGATGGTAACAGAATATAAATGCCTTAATTGGCATTTTTACAGAAATAAAAGAAGACGGAATTAAGTTTCTTTTAACAAGAAATCTTAATCAAGATTGCTTGGAAAACACCTTTGTTGTTTTACGTAACCGAGGGGGAAATAACAAGTTGCTGAATCCATTTCAATTCATTTGTTCATTTAAAAGAACTTTTTCGGCAAAGTATATGGAAGATATTACCCATGGAAACTGTGAGGCAACTGCTAACATGGAACTTCCAGACATTGAAGTTCAGATGGAACCACAAAAACAAAATAAAGAAAATTTGGTTTACGCTTTCAAAACTGAACCTGATTATAAAACTGTGAACTTTGGTATTGATAATGCATTCTACTATTTCACAGGTTATATTTTAAAAAAATACCGCCTAAACCACAAGTGTGAGTTCAAATTGAGTCCGCAACTTAACGTTTCCTCCCTTTTTACAGATTTTAAAAAAATATGAAGATGCGAAATTGACACGGCCCAATCAAGAGTTTTTAGACTAGTTAGAGAATCTTGAACAAAAATTTATATCTTGTTTTCCAAATATGTAGGTACTACCTAAATAATTTTGAGAGGAATATTTTTAACTTTTTGAAAAATTAATTTCATTTCAATTGTTGCAAAAATCAAAATAAGGAATTTCTTATCAAATTTTACGTCCGAGTACGGGTTTACTTTATTCTAAAACTGTTCAATAAAAATAACAACAAATGTACTACAAAACAAAAATATTTAAGTGTAGCACACATGTGAATATATATTAGATATAAAATGTTCAATAAGAAATATTACAAATTGATTTTGCTTTTTTTTTACGTCACACCCTGTATCACATTTTCAAATAGTTCAACTATTCTCCCATCCCTCTTTTACTAGAGCACTTTTTGTGCCGTCTATTTCTCGTGTATGTGTACTGCAAATTGTAAACTGATAAGAAACACGTGGAGAGTGTCCCTACTCATTAGGCGTTTTTCTTTTTTAGCCCCGAGCGGGGAACAGAGCGGGGCCCGAGCGATCAGAGCTCGCTCCGAGCTGAACATAACCTGAGCGCTCCGAGCTAATTAAGAAACAGAATTGGGCACTGAACTGTCATTAGATAATTTTTTTTCTATTAATTTTCAAAATAGTCAGGATTGTTTCTGAAATTGGTGTTTGTCAAGGATTGTTCCATTTAAATTATAATTTCTAGTAAATAAACTATGGAAAAAGCACAAATAATGAATGAAGTCAGCCGCGCTCAGCTTTCGCTCTATGTGCTCGGTCATTTTTAATCGAGCTCATCGAGCGAGCCCTGAGCTAGCTCAGAGATAAAAAAGAAATACAAATTTTGTTCTCAGAGCGCTCCGAGCTAAAAAAGTAACACAGTTCTTTTTTTGACAGCTCAGTGCCCCGCTCGGAGCTAGAAAAGAAAAACGCCTATTAATGGATATACTCTGGTCGTTTTCAAAATCGTGTTGATGATAGTACTATAGAGTGTATATACAAAGCTGTAGTCTATACAATCTATTAAACTTTCGCCTTTGTATATACACTCTATAGAACTATCTTTGTATATAAACTTTACAGTATTATCATTGTATATAAACCTTATAGTAGTGCAACCGTGCGTAAACGACGATACGCCACCAGTGCGCATTCGCCCGCAACAAATCATGATAGTCTAGTTCTACACCATTCTCGTGCTGGGAATATGAGTAGGAGGATGATGCAGGTAGTGGTGGTGGTTGGCAAAGCAGGTTTCGTGTAGATTTATGGTATATTTTTTGTTTGCTTTGATGGAAGGGGTATGTTATGTTTTCTGGATTTTAACACAATTGGTATGTGTGTGTATGATCGTTGAAGGAGAGTCGCATTTCAGCAGTGAAGATTCTCAAATGTTTTTTTTTTTTTTATAATTCATACGAGTATTTGCAAGTGAAAAGCAGATATTCATATTTAATGGTAGGGGCGATGGTGGATGAAGAGAGGTGGGATAATTGTAGTTGGGTAGATTGATGGTATATTATTTGTTTGCTCTGATCAAAGTTTTTGGGGCATATTGCAATTAGAACAAAAGCGTCACCTGGAATTTATTTTGTTGTATTTTATACAATTGGTGTGTATATGTTAAGATTGGCGAAGGAGATTCGCATTTCAGCAGTGAGGCATATCATATTTGCATGTGAAAAAAATTAATTGAGGCAGAGATAAGATAAGACAAGTTAGAGTGTGTGTACGAGCGCGTTCCCTGCTTGTAATAATAGCTGCCGTAGGTTATTCATGAACAACTCAAATTGGTTTATTTATTGGTTCATCAAATAAAAAGGGCATTCATTCATAATCGGTATTCAAAATCATATTAGGTTCATATTTCGTTTGCATTATGTTACACAATCGAATCTCCGAATATAAACAGAATTTTTTCATTTGGTTTTGCACAAGCACCTGAGTGCCTCAGTTTATATATACTTTAGGTATGCGCTTTTGGTTAAAGGACCCTATGCGTTGTTATGTTACGTAATATTTTATTTATTTATTTATGAACTATGCGCGAGGAGTAGGCCTAATGGGGATACCTCGGTGAAAAAAAAACGCATCAAATGTTCCACCTCCTGGGTGATGCGGAAGAGAACAGACTTGTGTTTTTTTTAGTACCAACCACAGCATTAAAAAAAATTTAAATAAAATATTCAATGCTGTGATTGGTACCTATGCCTCGAATATCCAAATTGGTTAAATAAACATTTCTTTATCTTTAAACTACGAGTACATACATAATATTCTCAGTATTTGTTTTTTTTTCTTTTAAGAAAGCAATGAAAACATATATTTTTGCATGTCTAAAAAGGTAGGTAGTTTGTTTGACATTCATTCAAATAATAAAAAAAAAAATGTAAATCGACAGGTGAGCTGCCTCTAACAGATATACGTATCCAACAACGTGTTCGCTTATAAATATCTGATAAAAAACAAATCGAATATTTCTGAATCAATTACAAAAGAAATGATAGAAATCGGTGAATTTTTGGACGAAATATACCCAAAATAGCAAGAGTCTAAAAAACCATAAACTCATAATTTCTTAACTTCTTACATGTTCAGTAGGTAAAGTAAAGGAACAAGACCAAACTGTGGTGGATTCCGGGCCACGAAGGTTTTGAAGGCAACGAAAATGCCGACGACGGGTTGCGATATCACCTAAACATAATGAAAATAGTTGACTCTGCAGAATGCCGGCTATGTCTTGAGGAAGACGAAACAGCTGAACACATTCTAGGTGAATGTCCGGCCTCAGAGAACAACTGAGTTCCGAAGATATAAAGAAGTGGTCTGCTGGTAGCATTATCCGCTTTATACGGAAAGAAGAAATACTACTAGCTTAACATATTTCTGGCCCAGACGGTACAAACGACCTCATAGGGCGCAGTACCTTTTTCTTCGCCTTGGCGAACCAGAAGCTAAAAAAAATATATTGCAAATTTCAGCAGAACCATTTACCACAGGGCATGACAACTAATAATAGAACGAAACGAGGAGTAGGCCGTCTGATTAAAGCTCGGTGATTAAAAACACGTATATCTAATGTTACAACATGGGTAATGCGAAAGAGAACCAATCAAGCAACCTTCATTAGAAGCAAAAAACACAAACAAGTGACCTTCCTCAATGTTTTATTGCAAAGGTGCAGGGACTTTAAACAACGAAAATTCGTATTATCCATATAAATATTCATCGTGTAGGTACCTATTGACCAATAAGTGGTGGTGCAGCATGGCACAATACCGCCACAAAATAAATTATGTCATTGCTTTATAAATTAGACTGAATATTTATAAATCAATTACAAAAAGAATGATATAAATCGGTACATTTTTCGATAAGATACAGCCAAAATAGCGAGAATCTAAAATGCGATAAATTCATAATTTCTCATTTGAAAGAAAAATACCCAAATCAAATTTTATTAAATTTTTCGTTTCAAACGAATCGCCCCTTCCATCCAGAGAGTCGATAATGCGAAATCCATTATCCATACAAATAATAACTTACTTGGTTTCCATCATCAACCTCTGCTACTTGCAAAGCATACGTACATGTACATGCTACCTGCGCTGCCTACGCCTATGCTCCTTCTTACAATGAAAAATGCATACATAATGGAATGAAATTCGTTCGGCGGAAAGATTCGAGAGAGACAAACCGGTTTATTTGGTCTTGCTTTCTTCGTTTTCAAAGTGTGTATTTAAAATGAAGATGACAGCAAAAGTTTAGACACAAACATTCTAGCTCAATTCATAACGCCATCTGCATTTAGTCGGCTAAAACAAAAAAATCGACATGATGGCACTACTATAAAGTGTATATACAATGGTACTATAGAGTGTATATACAAAGATAATACTATAAAGTTTATATACAAAGCCATAAGTATGCGAAATGTAAGGAGCACAAGAGGATTTAAATGTTTACTTTTCAACTATTTGGCAAATCATTGATAATCTCTATCTATTTATTCAATTTTTGTTTTCCTCTTTTTCTTTTTTTTCTTTTTTAATGCTTGCTTTCTCTTTTTTTTGTAAATAGCTTAATAAATACATTAAACTCAAACTCTTAAATTAAGTTAAAGGCTTTCAAAAATTTATATGACTTTTGTCCTACTCTGTAAGCGATTTTGAAATAAATAAATAAAAAAATTTCTCCGTTTTGCTCTTCGTGGGCTCCCGTGGAATAATTAATTTATACTACCACCCTATGACGAACGCCTTAATTTAATAAACCTACAGACCCTTGAAAAAAGAAGAGATGTCGCAGACATTCTGCTTATACATCGTCTTCCCACTGGCTCCATTGATTGTTCCTATCTTTTAAATTATATTGCCATTAATACCAACCCTCGCAATTTAAGATCCCCTCCTCTTTTCTACATTCCCACCCGTCGCACATCGTACGGCTTGAACGAGCCGATATCCCGTACCTATGTTGCAGAAGGTCAATTCTAACCACCTCCTTTTTGATTTTAATCGCTGCACCTTTTCCCTCAAATCTGCCATCCTCCACCCCTCACCATCCACCTAATTAGTTTTAAGTATTAGTTTTAAGTCCTAGATATAAGTATTAGTTTTGTAAGTATGTAATTTTAAGACATACAGCTTGTATTAACCTGCATAAATGGGGTCGTACGAGCCCACCAAAATTAAAATAAAAATGAAAAATTAAATCAAACACTGATACTGTTAGTTGGGCTTACTGGACGATACGCAATAAAAGACGTCTTATGTTTGGTTCTTTAGGAAGAAAAGTACTCCGTCGGAAATTCGGTCATGTATGCGAGGAGGGCGAATGGAGGAAAAGATACAGCCGCGAACTCTATTACCTGTACCAAGATGTGGATGTAGTCCTTAAAGCCGGGCGAATGGACATTAATGCTCCAGCGCAGAGGATATTAGACTCAGAGTCCACAGGGTGCAGACGGCAAGGAAGCCTGACGCTCCGCCACACCTCCACCACACCACTGGTAACCCCATGATAACCTCGAGTACCTACATCTCCCCATCAGAAAACAGAAAACCCAGTTATTCAAACATAACTTTTGCGTCATGGCTGTCCCAAAGTGGGGCGTACTTTGGGACAGCCATAACATAAAATGGATCCTCCATCGATACTTCGAAGTATGTACATACATATGTATGTAGATAAAATCGAGCACACATAAAGCGCGTTATTCCATATCATATTGATGTATTTTTGGCAATCATATTATTTTTTATTTTTATGTTACATTTTGAAGTGCGCTCGTCAATCCTTTTTACAGTTTTCAAAATTTGCAATAAAATTACGGTAAATATTCGCCATTGCTAGACTTTTCTGACAAACAGTCCCGCCACCGCGCACCAGTTGATGTTGCTGAGAATTTAATACCCAAATTAAATATAGAGATGAGTGCTACAAATTGATGATCACTTACAGCTCTATTAATGTCTCCAACGCATATCCAATCATCTTCGCCCTCGCTAGCTACTGCCCATTTTGAGTGGTCCGTTGTCGTCCTGAAGGCAAAGTTCAGCCTAGCTTCATTAATCATTGCCACGTTGTACACCCTTAAGAAAATCGGCCATTACTTTTCTATTCACATACAATATTGACCATAAGCATACTTATCCTTTCTCGTGCAATCTGATGGCAGGCTTCCTGCGCCATTTCTCCAGCTTTCAACTAACAAGTCAATATCCAAGGTTGGTGCAACCCAATCCCTATACAGTTCGGCATTAAAGTGTCGACCTTTCGCGAACGACTTGAATGCTGTTCCATTTAAAGATCTTAATTCAATTAAACTTTGGAAAGGAGCCACTGAATTCCACTCCTTTGCAAGGACTTTAGCAAGGTCAGGATATCTTGCAGCCAATCGAGTGGGTACCCGAGAGAAGTAAATGTTGGGTTCATTGTAGCGCAATTGGGTGAATACGGCATTCATCTGTGTTGTAGCATTCAATGTTAAACAAAGAAAACTCTGCCCAAAATGCTCTCCAGTGTTGGGGTAGGAGTAGTTTGGAATTTTTGGGAACTTCGGCACAGAATGAACCAACCAAATACCATGAACTCCATCTGTAGCAACTACTCCTTTAGTGTGGCCATTCTCGAAATCTGTTGGCCCATCTGGAATTTCATCATTATAAGCAATCAAGAGAACTTCTTTTTGATTAAACAACGGAATTAGGGTGCGTCCGGGAATGCTCCAGGAGTTATTGATCCGAACATTAGACATCTGCCATCCGCGTGTTGCAAAGGTCTCTGATGTCACATAAGTGTAAACAAGTCCACTTTGATCACTGTCGATGGCGTTCGAATGGTGTCTTGGAAGCTTGTACAAATACCACCTACAAAAGTAAAAAATATATATAATACTTCGTTTATATTTGCCATTCCCAGAATTACCAATCAACATCGCGGTTTTCTTCATTTTTACATGAAATTTTTACAGCATTTATGACACAAACAAACGGTACAGTTACAAGCACTAAGCAAAACAGCACTAGAGAAAAATACATGTCTACTGACTCTGACTCGCTGATGGAGAGGACAAATTAAACTAATTTCTCTTCTGGAAAGTCAATTAGTTTATGCATATTGCTCTTGGCAAAAGACAGATTTTGTGACGTAATCTATGTTTGCATATAATGTGGACAACGCATAAAAATGTATGGAAAATGATACAATGGACTTTTTATAGAATACAGAGTTACGATAAGACGCCCTGCTACAATGACATTGGGCGTGATAATGTACTTTTGCATTTGTACAAACTACAGATACGACATATCTTTGAATTTGTATTTATTATCTTCAAGTCCCAGTTATTGAAAAGTTATTGTAATTGGTCCGAAAATGGAAATCGTGATTTAAACATTTTTTCTAAAATTAGAAGGTTCAAAATATGTTTGTCAAATCATTTTAAGGAGATATTATTTTTTTTTTTTTTAATAAGCGCGCACTAAAGGGATTTGTTGGGACCCTTATAATGTATTAGCTACACAGCGCGGGCGTTAAGGAAATTGGGGTAAGACGAAAAGGAGAGATGCCGATGCACGTTGGTTTTGAATGTTTGTAGGTTATAATGTGCAGGAAAAATGGAGCTCTGAACTTCACTGTACGTCCGAACACAGGCTTGAGGGTGAACTGATGAGCAATCCTTGCATGACGGGTATTGCGGTTGAAATGTTCAAGGGGAGGAATGCAACTGGCTATTTCGTTTGAGCACTTATGGTGGAAATAACGATAAAATAACGACAGGCAGGAGACATTACGACGATGACTAAGAGAGTCAATCGATCTCGCGATGTCTCGGTCGCCAATGAGATTTATCGCGCGTTGTTGGATCCTGTCAAGTAACTCCAAATAAGTTGTTGGTGCACCGGACCAGATATGAGCGTTGTAGTCGAGTTTCGGGCGAATAAACTCCTTATAAATTGTATCCAGATCAGAAGGGGTGAAATATTTCTTACAACGCTTAAGGAAGCCTAGACATTTCGCGGCATTCTTGGCGACACCGAATATGTGGTCATTCCAACGAAGGTTGTCATTAACACACATACCGAGAATAGAAAGTCTTTCGGTTTCCGGTAGATAATGGCAGTGTGTGTGGGTTTTGCTATAATGACAGGAGACAGCATTGCGTTTTGGAAGCATTAAATTCCACTCTATTGGTTTTACCCCACTGAGTTATGCTGTTAAGATCGGAATTTAATGAGCTTAACATACGTTACCGTTCGAGTTCCACACCCGAAGATGAGGGGCGTGACCCAAGAAACGAATATGAGAAGCTGAGGAATGGATTGGATTAGAAGTAACAGACAGGAGGTCATTTATGAAAATGAGAAAGAGAGTCGGGGACAGAACAGAGCCTTGGGGGACACCAGCATTTATTTGGTGAGTTGCAGACTTGAAGCCGTCCAAAACAACTTGAATTGAACGGTCAGCAAGGTAATTTCTAATCCATTGAAGAAGAGTATCATCGATTCCAAATGCCTTTGAAATATCAAGCGAAACAATCCTACTTTCACCACCCTGATGAAGAGATTGGTTCCACTTTTCGGTTAGATATGTCATCAAATCACCAGTGGACCTGTTGCTGCGAAAACCATACTGCCGGTCATTGAGAAGTTCTCGCGATTCAAGATATTTCATTAGCTGACGGTTTATCAGCGTTTCCGTGACCTTAGAAAGAAGGGGCGTAAGTGCAATTGGTCGGTAGGAGGAGGGAGAAGAAGATTCGCCTTTTTTTGGCACAGGCTGGACAAATGCTGTTTTCCATCTTCCCGGGAAGAGTCCTGAAGAATAGAACAAATGGAAAAGCTTACGCAATGGTTTTGCCAGCGAAGAAGAACACCTCTTCAGAACGATAGATACCATCTGGACCAGCAGATTTGTGTACGTCAAGATCTTGAAGTACTCTAGCCACTGTACGAGTGCGAAAGTGGATTGGTCCCATAGAGAATGCTACGCGCTCGAGTACAGGGGGAGACAAAGCACAATCTGGAAGCGTTGAGCTGACTGCAAAGTGAGCAGCAAGCAGATTGGCCTTATTTGTAGAGCTGACAGCTGGAATGTCGTTGTAAATGAGTGTCGGGATAGATGACGAGGCCGAATTCTTGATGTTTTTAACAAATGACCAAAAGTTTTTACTACCAGTGGGACTTTGTAGTATTTTTTGCCTCAACTTTTGGTCATAGGAGAATTTGACACGATTAATGTGGGCATTGCAGTAATTTCTTGCTCGTTTAAACTTTTTACGGTTTTCCTCAGATGGGTTGGCTTTGAATAGCCGAAAACTTACCTCTTTTAACCTGATAGCCTCTTTGCAGCTCGAGTCACACCACGCGTTAACCTTGAGTTTGATACTTTTAATACTGTTAGGGATAAAAGACTTCATACCCAGGTGAATTATGTTTGTGATCATACCAGCAGCAGCATCCACGTCGCTGTCGAGGAAGCACAGCGACCAGTTAAAACTCTTAAAGAAACCGTTTAGTTTTTCCCAAACAGTTTTCTCGTACTGCCATACGGTTCTTTTAGGAGTTTGTTCTTTAACTATGTGGTTGGAGTACGAGAAATTTGCTGATATGATACAATGGTCTGACGAACCTAGAGGCGATAATACGTTCAAAGCGTATTTATCGGGATGAGAGGTAAGAAACAAGTCCAGTGTGTTGGCGGTTTGGCTGCTAATGTCCGGTATTCGTGTCGGCTCATTTACAAGCTGAGTCAGGTTATTTACCTCAGCGAAGATCTCGACGTACCTTCCTTGGGGTGTTGTCTGACCAGAATGTCGAAGCCAGCTTGAATTGTGTATATTGAAATCGCCCGCAATTACGATTTCAGATCGAGGATGAAGGCTCACAATTCTTGTAATAGAATCAGACAGGGCATCAAACTCATTATAAGTTGAATGTCTATCCAAGTTGCGGCTTCTGTAAATAAAGCAGTAGTGGATTAATTGCCTACGGACATGGAATTTTAGCCAAATGAAATTAAATTCTGGGTTGGCACATTGGCCATATTGGGGCTGAAGTTGGTAGGCTACGTCACTATGTATATAAACGGCGATACCGCGATGGGGAAAGAATAATGGCACTAAGTTGTACCCAGGTAGACTAAACTCTGTTAAATCAGAACCAACGCTAACCTGGGTTTCACTAAGTGCCAAAACAGCTGGTTTGTTGTGAAAAACATGGGCGTATAATGAAAGAAAAATTTCTTCTCAACCCACGAATGTTGCTGATATCCACAACGAAATTCCTACACATTACAAAAAACAAACATAAAAAAAAAACACAACTCCGACGCTAACTAAGCATATGCCGTGAAGTGAAAATATACGTTAGATTTCCAAAACAATTTACCGCAGGTGTTATGCCCGTACGGTAATTTGTTTTGGTCCATCAACAAGATCAACAACTCACGACCCGCTATTCGCCAGATGCTGCCTTTACCCAAGCATTGCAAGTGTACAAACGATAATAACCGAACGACACCTGCAATAGTCAAGCAAATGCAACAGTGATGAAGTGGGATGGGGGACGGAAGGAAAACCCTACGCTGTTGCTTGGCGAGGCACCGAAATTGCAAGCAAAAAAGCAACACGTCCGCACGCGACGGGTGGCGAACAGCAACTGATATATTTTTTTTTGGCTGCGCCAATGGATGTGGTACTTTTACTTTAAAACTAGGGGTTGCCCCATGTTCGAAATTCGACCAATTTATTCTATACTTAAGTTGAAAAAAAACAAAGTCGACTGTTATACATATTAATCGGAAAATTAAATTTTTCGACATTGCATTCTTTGATTTTACATGCTATAACATTTTTTCGGCATTTTCAAGTAACTTCAAGTTTTCAAGCATTTTCAAGTAACTTCAAGCATATTCAAGTAACTTAAAGTAACTTCAAGCATTTTCAGGTAACTTCAAGTAACTCCAACCACTTTCAAGTAACTTCAGGTATTTTCAAGCATTTTCAAGTAACTTCAAGCATTTTCAAGTACCTTCAAGCATTTTCAAGTAACTTCAAGCATGTCCAAGTAACTTCAAGTATGTTCAAGCATTACCAAATGCATAACATGCACAGCAATGTTGTCAATGGTAACTTCAAGTAACTTCAAGTATTTTCAAGCATTTTTAAGTAACTTCAAGCATTTTCATGTAACTTCAAGTAACTTCAAGCATTTTCAAGTAACTGCAAGCATATCCAAGTAACTTCATGTATGTTCAAGCATTATCAAGTAACTTCAAGTTTTCAAGCATTTTGCAGTAACTTCAAGCATTTTCAAGTAACTTAAAGTAACTTCAAGCATTTTTATTTAACTTCTAGTAACTTCAAGCATTTTCAAGTAACTTCAAGTATTTTCAAGCATTTTCAAGTAACTTCAAGTAACTTCAAGCATTTTCAAGTACCGTCAAGCATTTTCAAGTAACTTCAAGCATGTCCAAGTAACATCAAGTATGTTCAAGCATTATCAAATGCATTACATGCACAGCAATGTTGTTGTTGGTAACTTCAAGTAACTTCAAGTATTTTCAAGCATTTTTAAGTAACTTCAAGTAACTTCAAGCATTTTCAAGCACCGTCAAGCATTTTCAAGTAACTTCAAGCATGTCCAAGTAACTTCAAGTATGTTCAAGCATTATCAAATGCATAACATGCACAGCAATGTTGTTGTTGGTAACTTCAAGTAACTTCAAGTATTTTCAAGCATTTTCAAGTAACTTCCAGCATTTTTAAGTAACTTCAAGCAGTTTCAAGTAACTTCAAGTAACTTCAAGCATTTTCAAGTAACTTCAAGCATATCCAAGTAACTTCAAGTATGTACAAGCATTATCAAGTAACTTCAAGTTTTCAAGCATTTTGAAGTAACTTCAAGCATTTTCAAGTAACTTAAAGTAACTTCAAGCATTTTTATTTAACTTCTAGTAACTTCAAGCATTTTCAAGTAACTTCAAGTATTTTCAAGCATTTTCAAGTAACTTCAAGTAACTTCAAGCATTTTCAAGTACCGTCAAGCATTTTCAAGTAACTTCAAGCATGTCCAAGTAACATCAAGTATGTTCAAGCATTATCAAATGCATTACATGCACAGCAATGTTGTTGTTGGTAACTTCAAGTAACTTCAAGTATTTTCAAGCATTTTCAAGTAACTTCAAGCATTTTCAAGTAACTTCAAGCATGTCCAAGTTACTTTAAAAATTTTTGTATTGTGCACTTCTATGTATTGTCCCCTACCCAAATATGTATAGTGTTGGCATATCTATGTGACGTATAGTAGCACAAATGGGTGGAAACACGTTATAGGTAACTCCGTATTAATAATATATATTAATATATAGATAGATTAATTTTTTATTGGTACTTATTCTATATTATTTGTCCTTATGCGGACGCTCTAAATTTAACTATACACTGCCGATCACAAGGATGAGGCCATACATTTGGCAAACGATTTTCAGTCTTTATACCTGTTGGAAATTGTATACCCAGAAACTTTTACCACCTATGAACATATTTTCCCAACATTAAGTCATAAAATTAAAGGGTAAATAAGGAACGACCGCTGGAATTTCCCAAGATCAAATAATGAACTTTCTTCAAGCATTTTACATTTTATGGTTTCAAAACATTTATTTATTACGTTTTTCTACATTAATAATGAGTACCTATGACCGCCATTTTTCGATATGACCTCTATAAGACGGTTTGGAATAGAATCATACAGTTTTAAATAATTAAGAGATTTTTGGGCCCAGGCATCACGAACAGCTTCGATTAAACTGTCCTTGTCAAATGTCTACCGCCTTCATACACTTTACGAGATAACCATGCCCAAACATTTTCGATTATATTTAAGTCCGGTGAATAGGGCGGCCATGGCAAAATTTCCACGTCGTTTGATTGAATCCAACTTCTAACAACACTGGAAATGTGGATAAGGGCATTGTATTGTTGAAATATCCAAGACTGGGGTCCGAAAATGTTGATCACTTTTGGAAATGACCGTTACAGCAAACATTTGTAGTTGTTTCCGTTCATTGTTGTGGACAAAAACTCCAACTGATTGTGCCATAGTGGGTAACAGCTCCCCACACCATTACACGTGATGTCTTGCCAAAGCGAAGCTCCTCCTTTCTCAGATCATTTTTTTTTCTTTCTTCGAGGGTAGGTGGAAATCTTGAAAGACACAAGTGAAGCTAGTAGTGTGGGACCCGCCACCCACCAAAACCACCCCCCTTTTTATTTACGACTGAGTTAGAACCATTTAGCAAATTCTACTTTAGCGTATTTAAGAACAGTTGGTGGGATATAGAACAAGGGCTAGTCCCGAAGTTATTTAAATTTACTTTATTTTTCTTATTTCGCGTCTATTGGCGTTAAACTATCCCGATTAAGATAATGATAAGCTACTAGGATTGAGGATGGGCCGTTAAAATGGAAAGGAAAAGGGGTCGTTATTCGTTTTCTAACTATAGCTATTACATAACCAAATCGTTTGGCTTCAATCTCTTAAGCCTTCTTAATGTGTTGTCGTTTTCTTCCACCATGTGTTGTATAGCAGTATTCACATGTTCGTGGATTATGTCATAATGCTTAACCGCATATTTTCTTAGAATATCTTTGGCATACTCTACCCCTAGATCTCTGTGTAGATTGTCATTCCGAACGTACCATGGAGCATTAACACTACCTCTTAGTACTTTGTTTTGAAAAGTTTGAATCCTTTTTAGATTCGATTTTTTCGTACAACCCCAAAGCTGAATTCCCTATGTCCATACGGGTCTTAGGATCTGCTTATAAATCAGGAGTTTGTTCTCAATTGACAGTTGGGAGCTCCTTCAAATTAGCCAATGCATATTTCTTAGTTTAATGCCTAGCTCTTCTTTTTTCTTTTTAACATGCTCTTTCCACTTAAGTTTAACATCTAGCGTCACACCTAAGTATTTGGCCGTATTCGCATACGGTACTTCTATTCCATCTATATTAACTCTCACCGTATTTATTTTCCTATTGGTGAAATTAATATGAACGGATTTATTCCCATGGAGTTTTATTCTCCATTTTTTCGTCCAGTCACTAATAGACCTTATGGATCTTTGTAGTTTGTGTGCTGCGTCTTCTGCATTTTCGCGAATTACCATTATTGCTGTGTCATCAGCAAAAGTGATACGGCTAGCTTCTTCTTGTTCAGGCAAATCTCTTGTATACAAAAGGTACAAGATTGGCCCCAGGACGCTGCCCTGTGGTACACCTGCCGTTATCGTCTTCAGGTCCGAGTATTCATTTTCATATCTTACACGGAAATACCTGTCTAAAATATATAATTTAAGAATGCGCAGTAGAACTCATCAGGAAGATCCGCTTTCAATTTACATTCTAATCCTTGATGCCAAACTTTATCAAATGCTTGAGCTACATCTAAAAAAATGGGCGAACAAACTTTTTTGGTTTCCAGTGCCTATTCTATAACACTCGCAATTCTATGCACTTGTTGAATAGTCAAGTGTTTCTCTCTAAACCCAAATTGATGGACTGGGACTAAATGCCTGTCCTCTATTATTGGTTTGAGTCTCTTTAGGAATAATTTTTCAAATAGCTTTAAAATTATTGGTAGTAAAGAAATCGGTCTGTAGGATTTCTTTTCAATTGGTGATTTTTCCGGTTTCAGGATCATTATCACTTCTGCTACCTTCCATTGACTAGGGGCCACATACTTAAGTCTGAAAGCTGCATTAATTATATGTAATAGTTTTCGCATAGCTTTTTCAGATAATTCTTTTAATGTTTGCCCTGTTATCAAGTCATAACCTGGTGATTTTTTTGCATTTAAGTTGTGCTTGATTTCTCGAAGGTCAGTCACCTTGACGTGTGTACCATCATTGCCTTCGATGGTGCCGGTGCGGCGGCTTACGGCGCAAAGATTCAACGTTCTATGCTGTCGACGACTTCTGTCGTCAGAAGGGTCACCCATGGCAGACAGACCAACTGATGAGCGCTAACCAAGAGCTGGCCAGGACATTCCGTCCGATCCCATGCCCCCCTCGCCATTCCCAGTATCCTTACTCCACCCCATTGTCCCCCTACCCTTGTTCCTATCCCTATCCAAACCTAACTCCAGTGGTGGTGTGAGCGAATAGTAAACCGTGCCCAGGGATGAAAGGTTGGGGGTTAAACCAACCCTTAACTGAGCTCCCTCAGGCGCCTTGGCGCGGGCCTGCTGTATATAGCCTTACCCAGGTATGGCGGCGCTGCCTGGGCTGACCTTGTTTTTTCTGGCCTTACTCGTGGGAATCAAAATTAAACCCAAAATGGAACAAACAAAACAAAATCAAAAAAAAAAACAAAAAACATAGGGACGGGCTACAGTCCGCTTGGGCGAACTGTTGGATACCCTATTCTTATTCCTATCCCTCATAAGTGGGCGTGACAAAAGTCTAAGTATGGTTGAATTGTTAAGAACGCTTTACATATTTTGTTATATAACATTTAAAGGATTTTATCAAAAAAAACGCTCCCTAGCTCAAACTTGGGTGTTTCAATAAAATTGTTTTATTTAATTGTGGGCGTGTCAGTAGGCGGATTTAAAAAAATAACACATGAGCATAAAGCGCCCCTAGAGAGTATATATTATAAATTTCAGCTCCCTAGCTCACTTTGAATTTAAAAAAAAAAAAAAATAATAATAATTGTGGGCGTGCCAGTGGGCGGATTTTGAAAATATTTACACATAAGCATAAAGGGCCCATAGAGAGTATATATTATAAATTTCAGCTCCCTAGCTCAAACTTTGGATTTTCAAAAAAATTGTTTTATTTATTTGTGGGCGTGTCAGTGGGCGGATTTTTAAAATATTTATACGTGAGCTTAAAGGGCCCATAGAGAGTATATATTAAAAATTTCAGCTCCCTAGCTCAAATTTTGGTTTTTCAATAAAATTGTTTTATTTTTTTGTGGGCGTGGCAGTGGGCGGATTTTGAAAATTTTATATCCCGAGCAGTTTTAGGAGTCATAGATCATATATAAAAAATTTCAGCTTCCTAGCTCAAAATTCGATTTTTTCCAAATTTTTGTTTTTTTGAGTTTGTGGGCGTGTCTGTGGGCGGATTTCAAAAATTCGTAAACTTGATTATTTCGGGACCCTAGAGAGTATATGGTTAAAATTTCAGCTCTCTAGGTCCAGTTTAAAGGCCTAATTTTTGCCGACGGACGGACGGACGGACATGGCTAGATCGACATTACTATCGATGCTGATCATAAATATAGTAACTTTTAGGGGTCTACGGGCAATATTAAGGTATGTTACAAACTACGCGTCAAAATTAATATACTCCTAGAATAGGGTATAACAAAAAAAAATTATAAAAAAACAAAATGCAATTCCTGTGAAGGGGGAGAAGGAGATGAGTGAGGATGAGTTATCATCTTCATCCATCTCTCTTCTAGCACAGGAATTGGATGAAACGGCGCTTTTAGCTAGCGACAGTGAGGAGTCGGTAAAAACCCTCACTAGAGAACAGCGAAGTCACCGGTGAGCAGGCTGGAACTCTCATCGGTGACAAAGACATACAGGGCAAGAAGGCAGCCAAAGAGATGCCCAGGACAACAGGATCATCCGCTGTTCCTGGGACCATCTTGGAAGCATCGTCAACAAAGACAGGAAAAGTAGAGGGAAAAGTAGACACAGCTGGCTCAGTCGCTGCATCTGCAGTTTCGTCTATTATAACAACGAAGAGTGCGAAACAGATCGCACAAAAGAGGGCTAAGGCTTTGCTACGTAATGCAAATCGTAAGGTAGCCAAGTATGGGAGCTGTGAACCCAGCACCCTCAGTGACTGGGAAAAGGCAGCGTTTGCGAGGGCCAAGACTTTTCTGGCCGACCTGCAAAAAGCAAAGGAGGGGAAAAAGCTGGCCAATGAGGAGGTGGAGGTTGAACTCACTGCACCCTCCACCTCCTACGCAGCAAAAGCTAAGGAAGGGGCAAATGACTCGGGAAGTAAGACGAGTTTCAACAGTAAGAGAGGCAGATCCGACGATGCCGCTGAGTCCAACGCAGCGAAAAAGGTGAAGGCTGTGACCACACCTGCAATGCGTCGCGGACACAGCGACCCGAAGGACGAGCATCTCGTTGCTGTGGTAAACGAGCTGGAGCCTTGCGGTCGTCTTACAATCGACCAGTGGAAAAACGTCGAGGAGAGGTTCCAAGACGCCCTGTGGAAGGAACTATCCGCCGCAGGAAACGGGGAGCTTCAATTTGATGGCGCTGGTTGGGAAGGCGGGCGCAAGGTTGTTGTTTGTGGAAACATGCTCTCTGTGGTTTTCCTCAGACACTTCGTCACGGAGGTATCCGATGCATGGGAAGGTATGAAGCTAAAATGCTCAACGTTTGCCGAGTTGGCAAAATACAATCCGCCAACAGCCTGGGTTTGGGTACCTAGTCCCTACACATACCCGGAGAAGCTCCTATGGCTCCTACATGTTCAAGATCGGGAACTTAAAGCCGATACATGGAGGGTCCTAAAGACGGGGCCTAGACGGCAATACGGCCAACACTTTCTACTAGCCCTAAACAAGGAATGTCTTCCATACCTGGAGAAATCCAACGGGATGGTAAGATATAGCATGGGGAGGTTGATGGTCAAAACATCGACCAAGAACAGAGATGAGGAGGAGCCCCCGCATGATGATGATGGAAGTGCTGCAGATAAACCTGCACCAGACTGTGCTGGGTACCGGGACACAGCGGTATAGAGGGAAATGAGCAAGCCGATGAGCTGGCAAGAAAGGGAGGGGAGCTGGAAAATAGCGGAGGTATGAACATTAAACCACCCCTGGGCGTCTTTAAAGGAAAAATCAATGAAAAGATCTTAAAAATGGCTGACCTCAGATGGCAGAACATAGAGGGACATAGGGTGTCTGGAGCCCTTTGGCCCCATTTTGATAAGAAAAGATCTAAGGAAATTCTAAAATTGAGCAGGGAACAGCTTAGAACAGTAATTGGGATTATGTCAGGGCACTGTCTTCTAAGAAAGCATGCTAGGCGACTTGGTCTGGTGGATATGGACACGTGCAGGTTCTGTGTTGATCTACAAGCCGAGGAAGACATAACACACATATTGTGTGAATGCGAGGGCATAGCACGGAATCGCAGGAGGATTCTAGGGGAATACTTCTTCGAGGAACTAGGGGAGCTGAGCGGCATAGACCATAGGAAGCTGGTTAAGTTCTGCAGGAAGATTGGGCTCTGTCTAGGAAAAGTTTTTTTAGGTTTTTAAGGTTTTTCTCCATTTGAGGTTTTTTAAGTGGTTCCCTAGGGATCGCGATGGGCCCTTCTGGTGCCTAGTGCTGTATGCGAATTGCATACCCCTTTTTAACCTATGACCTATTTTTTCAATGGTTTTGTGATCTTTTTTTTCAACCACAGTCAAATCTGCTTCTGTAGTTTATCTAGGAAATGGTTGGAATGTTTCTTCAAGATGATCAGCAAATAGATTTGCCTTTTCCTTGGCATTTTTCGGCCAACACCCGTTATCTTGTTTAATAGGTGGGGCTTGTTTCATTGGTTTTCTCCGGCCTTTCACCGCCTTCCAAAGCGAGTAATCTGCGTTTTTATGGAGGAGAGGCTATGGAGATATTTTCCGAAGGCAGCATCTTTAGTTCATAGCATAGTGCGTTATAGACTGTTTTATTCTCAGATGTTCGTACTCTTTGCCTGATTTTTCATGCTTTTCGTTTTCTTTGTAGGAGTTTTTTTTACTTCGTTAGGGTAATTAATATCCACCCAGTTTCTTCTTTGGCAGATATGGGTGCTTTGCCATGCCGCTCGCTGTATGTTTCTATTAAACAGCTTAACTTCTTCTTCTAGTTGGAATGCGTTCTTTATAGGCACTTGTAGATTAATGTTATCATCTAACACGTATCTAAAGAGCATCCAATTTGTCTTATGATTTACAAGTCGAGGTGTGTTTTCTACCTCAATTATTTGGTCGCTGATTGTCATAAGGACAGGCAGATCATCTTTATTTTCTATTTTAATATAGTTGTCGGATATGCCCTTTCCAACAAAAAAATCTATTAGATCCGGGATTTTACTCATATCTGTTGGCCAGTATATTGGCGTCCCGCTTGAGTGAAAGTCGCAATTCATTGCACGCCCAGCTGCATACAGTTCTCTTCCTTTTGTATTCGTTAATCTTGACCCCCAAAATGTATTTTTGGCATTAAAATCACCTCCGACCATGAAGTAATTTCCCAGTGTTTGGAAGAAGTTGACATAGTCTTCTTTTTTTAAGGTTTTGTCGTCGTGGGCAATATATCGCTGATAATTTTATTTACCCTTTTCTTGACAAGTGAATGTTTATAGTTACCGCTTGCATCCTTTCTTCTTTTATCTTAGAGTGTAAATCGTGTTTTATTGTTTCTTTTACTATCGGGGCAGGCAAGGTTAAACTTTTTTTCATCCGAAAAGACAACGTGTTTCCATTCACTGCTCCAAGCGACCTGTTCTCTTGTAAAATTCATTCGATGCCCCTTGTGTACTTGCCTCCAAAGCGGTTTGTTTTCAAGTTTTCTTCTCTGTATAGTACCACTTTTTCGTATTATCCTTCGGACCGTTGCTATGCTGGCTGATACTGCGCTGTTGGTCCTTATTTTAATCACTGGTAGAGTAGTATTTGAGTCAAGCCGTATGGAATAACCCGCTTTTCTCGCAATCTTGTTGCTTCTGCTCTGCGTCCTTTTTGATTTTTCCCATAGTGTTCTACTTTTATTTAGCCTCCTTGCAATTTCTCGGCCTAAGAGTCCTAACTCCTTGAAAGCATCTATTTTTCCTCTTTCTGTCGCTGTCAAAGTCTTTTCGGAACCCATTGTTTTTAAATAAATAAAAATAGTTATTTTCAACGCTTTTTAAAATGTTCCTAACAAAACTTTGAAAAAAATCGCTGATGTGAACTATTGCAACGAAATATTCGCAATGGCCTCATCCTAGTGGCGCATCTTTTTATAAGCTTTTCGAGTAGTTCATTGTTTGATCTTGGGAAATTTCAGCGGTCGTTTCTTATTTTTTTATTTCTTTAATTTTATGATTTACTGTTTTCGAGTGCAAGAGCTGCATGCAGCTTATACAACTTTGCGAAACAAGGTTGTGCAAGAAGTTAGAGCTGCAAAAATATCTTTCTACTCCAACCGCTTAAATGTCCGTTCTGATACTCGTAAGCTATGGAGTAGTCTTCGGGAACTTGGAATCGGCAAGCAACGTACTCTATTGCAAAACAACATTGACGGTAATGAATTAAATCATAAGTTTTTTTCTGCTCTCAGTACTGCTCCATCGATTGATGTTGAATATCTCAATGACCCAACAACAACCCTCTCAGATTCCTCTTTTAGCTTCTCGTGTGTAAATGATTTAGATGTTTTCGAAAGTTTTCTTTCAATAAAATCTAACGCATCCGGAGTAGATGAAATTAACCCAACTTTTGTAAAAGCCATATTACCTTTGTTGCTACCTTTTTTTACTCATGTGTTCAATACTGCAATTACTACTGGCATTTTTCCATACCAGTGGAAACTCGCTAAAATTATTCCAATCCCAAAGAATTCATTACGAGATGAATTCCGACCAATCTCAATTTTACCTTTTTTATCAAAAGTCTGTGAACGAATCATACAAAAGCAACTAAATGATTATATTTCACGAAACAACCTTTTAGTAAGCATTCAATCCGGTTTCCGTCCTAAGCACAGCTGTACAACAGCACTCATGAAAGTCATTGAAGATATAAGGGATAAATTAGATGATGGTTGCGTTACCTTTTTGGTTCTATTAGACTTTTCCAAAGCGTTTGATATGGTCAACCACTCTGTTCTCTTAAAAAAGTTGCACCTTGAGTTTAACATTTCTCCAGAAGCCATCAAATTGATTTCCTCGTACCTTATGGAAAGAAACAAGCCGTATGCATTGATAATCAGCTCCCTGAGTTCCTCCCGATCAAACGAGGTGTTCCTCAGGGATCGATTTTGGCTCCTCTGTTATTCTCTTTGTATATAAATGAAATAGCTTCCATGATACCAAATGTATCTAAGCATTTTTATGCCGATGATATACAAATCTATAAAAGTTGCCCCTTAGGTCTTTTAGAAAATTGCGTTTGTACTATAAACGAGGAACTAGATCATATTTCTACTTGGGCAGTTAGCAATGGTTTGACCCTTAACCCAACAAAATATAAATGTATAGTTATCTCCAAAAAGGTATTAGATCTATCCTGCTTTCCATCGGTGCTTCTGAACAGTATTCCCTAGAATTTACAACCACTTCAAAAAACCTTGGTATGGTATTCAACAGAACACTAACATGGACCGATCACGTTAATTCAACAGTCGGAAAAACATATGGAGTTCTTAGATCTTTGTGGGCCGTTCAGCAGTTTACCCCATTAAATATTAGAATGGTTCTTGCCAGGACCTTGGTAATCCCATTTCTTACGTATGGTTGCGAAATATACTACAATTGTGATTCTGCAAGCAGGAGAAAGTTGCAAGTAACATTTAATAGCACGATTCGTTACATTTTCGTTCTCAAGAAATACGATCATGTCTCACATCTATCTATGAACCTCCTCAATATGTCGTTCGAAAACTTTATAAAGTTTCGTACGATGAACATACTTTTTACTATTATAATGACAAAACAGCCAACTTACTTATATGAAATTCTTCGATTTCCAGCATCAAGCATATCAAACCATTTAATACTCCCACACATCAGAAAGACAATTTTTTATTGCTGCAATCCGTCTTTGGAATTCACTACCACAATACTTGCGGGAGTCAAGCAGAGCTCAACAGTTTCAAAATAGACTGCAAATTTTCTTTATTAGTCAAAGCAACTAACTTCTTTTTATAATTTTTTTTTCTTTTCTACCTTTATCGATCTTTCTACTTTTCAAAAATTTTCTACGCTTTTTCTTTTTTATTTATATACTACATACGTTACATATTTTTCAAAACCCCTAAATAGTTACCTACGTCAATTCAATTTTGTTTTTTGTTTTTTTTTCTCATTTTTCTTCTTTCTTAAATCATATGAAATGTTATATTTATAAGCAAAATCCTTGAATATTGAACTTTGTAAATCCATAAACTATCACTAGATTATAAGATTTATCTTACTGTGTTAGTACTTACTCGAAATAAACTAAACTAAACTAAATATGTACCTGTTCACAGATAGTAAAATTTTCTGGGTTTAACATTTCCAACAGGTATAAAGACTGAAAATCGATTGCAAAATGTTTGGCGTCATCCTTGTGATCGCCAGTGTATCACATAATTATTGCCTTTCGACCTAAAAACAATTTTATGAACTAATCTTAAATATTATGTTTACATCGAGTAAATTGTTAAAAAACTCGGCGCCTTTATTACATTTTATATTTTTTATTTAATTTTGTTAATAGATTTGGACTTATGATTTGTTTGCATAAATATTTATAAATCTGTTTTATGTTGGCGTGTACACTTGCTCCGGGCGTACATTTTAACTTTGCTTCTATTGAGCACTTAATATATTTTTTTAAAATATGACTAAAAACTAAAACTTATACATAATGGAAAATAAATTCAAAGGAGAGTTTCAGTATACATAATAACATTACAATGAAAAGTAAAGATGCATTAGGTGAAGTCGTCAAATAAGTACATAAATATAGCTTTATCTCCTTAATAATAATAACTAGGGGTCGCCCCATGGTCGAAATTCGCCCAATTTATTTTATAAGTCGAAAAAAAAACAAAGTCGACTATTATACATATTAATCGGAGAATGAAATTTTTCGACATTGCATTCTCTGATTTCACATGATATAAAATTTTTCCGCATTTTTAAGTAACTTGAAGCATTTTCAAGTAACTTCAAGCATTTTCAAGTAACTTCAAGCATGTCCAAGTAATTCCAAGTATCTTCAAGCATTATCAAGTAACTTCAAGTTTTCAAGCGTTTTCAAGTAACTTCAAGCATTTTGAAGTAACTTAAAGTAACTTCAAGCATTTTCAGGTAACTTCAAGTAACTTCAAGCATTATCAAGTAACTTCAAGTATTTTCAAGCATTTTAAAATAACTTCAAGTAACTTCAAGCATTTTCAAGTACCTTCAAGCATTTTCAATTAACTTCAAGCATGTCCAAGTAACTTCAAGTATGTTCAAGCATTATCAAATGCATAACATGCACAGCAATGTTGTTGTTGGTAACTTCAAGTAACTTCAAGTATTTTCAAGCATTTTCAAGTAGCTTCAAGCGTTTTCAAATAACTTCAGCATTTTCAAGTAACTTCAAGCATTTTCAAGTAACTTCAAGCATGTCCAAGTAACTTCAAGTATTTTCAAGCATTTGCAAGTAACTTCAAATAACTTTAAGCATTTTCAAGTACCTTCAAGCATGTTCAAGCATTATCAAATGCATAACATGAACAGCAATGTTGTGGTTGGTAACTTCAAGTAACTTGAAGCATTTTCAAGCATTTTCAAGTAACTTCAAGCATTTTCAAGTAACTTCATGATATAAAATTTTTCCGTTCCGATTGGCAGATTATTGCCTCACACCGCAATGTTGTTGTTGTTGTAATTCATAATGTGTGTTATACTCGTATATATGGATAATTTTTGTATTGTGCACTTCTATGTATTGCCCCCTACCCAAATATATATAGTGTTGGCATATCTATGTAACGGATAATAGCAAAAAAAGGGGGAAACATGTTATAGGCAACTCCGCATTAATATATAGATATTTAGTTAGCTTTATCTCCTTACTGATTGTATATTACTAAAGGGTCTTTCATTAGCGACTTGACAACTTCAAACTTTAAGTGTGAATGCACCCTTAAACCGATTACCAAACTGTCAATTTCAAAATATTCAGCAAAATCAAATCATCATTTTCATTATGGTGAGGTACATGAAGGAACAACGTTTAAAAATAATTAAAACGTACTACCGAAATTCCCAGTCTGTGGTCGCAACTTTAAGAGCTTTAACTTAAATTTTCGGCCGTAATTTTCGTCCCAGTAGACAAGCTTATTTCAATCACTCTAGTGAACAAATTTGAGTCACAATATTCGCTGCTTGATGTTTCCAGTGAGATTACGTTTTGCCCGAAGTGTGGAGAATATTGCCGTAGAGGCGTCCGTCGCAGACCAACCAAATCAGTCAATTTCACGGCGCTCTCAAGAATTGCTATGGCGAATTTTGCGTAAATATCTTCACCTACACCCCTACAAAATCATGGTGACTCAAGAACTAAAGCCACTTGATCATATGAAGCGACGCACATTCTCGAATTGGGCTTTAGACATAATGTTTCATCGCAAAATCATCTTCAGCGATGAAGCGCATTTTTGGTTAAACGGCTTCGTCAATAAGCAAAATATGCGTTAGTGGACAGGTGAGAACCCTCATGTGCATCATGAAACAGTACTTCATCCCGTCAGATGTTCCTAAGCAATTTAGGTGCCACCCATGCACAGGAGACCCTACAAAAGCACCAAACTCCTTTCCCTTCTATCTTTCGAATAGTGAGTAGCACCTAAAATCATCCAATGCAATACTCCATTGCTAGGTGCTGCTTACTTTTCAACAGAAAATGCCTGCACTGTGTATCAACACTATAAGGGTACTGAAAATATACAGAAAAATAAAAAAAAATGTTTGCATAAGCAAATTATAAAAAGAAAACAAAAAAAAATAAGGCAGTAACGGCCATAATAGGGCCCAAAACTTAGCTTCTCCAGCTAGTGACCAATTGAAAGGGACTTACAATTTTAAGCCTAATCCAAACGGCACATTTCAAGGCTTATCATGACAATTGATATTTATTAATTGATATTTATTCTCCGGCATGATTTGATCCTCAGACACTTCGATTAGTAGTCCAACAGAAAGTTGTACATTTTTTATTTCGTAAGGGGTGAATTGACGGGCTCTCCCGGAGTCGACTTTCTCATATAGCTCATCTATGATATCCTCATCTGTCTTGAATAAATTCTGAAATAATCTGTCTGATTGATCGTTATTTGGAGAACTAAAAAGTCACTCCCTTGAACCAAATATTGAATGTACCGAGTTTATCAGCCTTATTGCGAAGATCAATCGACAATTATTGATAATTGACTTTTTTCAATGTGTGCTATTGTGAACGAACGATTCATTTGGTATTTTTGTCAATCGAATTTTTTTAAATTGACTGCGATTGACAAAATCCTTTAGAATCGTTCGTTCACAATAGCACACATTGAAAATAGTCAATTATCAACTGTCGATTGATCTTCGCAATAAGGCTCTATAGCTCAGACAGCGAAGATATGTCGATAATCCGGGCTGGCACTAAAAAATGTTTGATTATTAGCAGCACTTAGAGTTTCAAACGTCACTTCCTTACCGACGCTGTCATTCCGAGCAGCTGATGTGTGTTTCTTTTTCATTGTGAGAAATGTAAGTGAATTTAAGAATAATAATATGTTCACCAATTACAATATTTTTTTTTTGTTTTTTTAAGGTCTCAAGGTAATAATAAATAAGGATCCTTTCCACTTATATGCAAGAAAATCCGGATTTGGCTAGGTCCTATAATGCTCTTTCAATCACTGCCCGGACAGCCCAGAGGCAGCAATGCGAAGCGCTGACAAGGAAATTGAATACAAATAGACCGCCAACAAAAACTGTTGCTGAGTTGAAAAGAATGAACATGCACACCAATTGTTAAGCTTAAAAATTTATTAAATCCTAATATAGATTTGAACTCTACGAACATATAATACAAAAAAAAGTATACGCACAATAAAATACTCTGAAAAACATAGGGACGGGCTACAGTCCGCTTGGGCGAACTGTTGGATACCCTATTCTTATTCCTATCCCTCATAAGTGGGCGTGACAAAAGTCTAAGTATGGTTGAATTGTTAAGAACGCTCTACATATTTTGTTATATAACATTTAAAGGATTTTATCAAAAAAAAAACGCTCCCTAGCTCAAACTTGGGTGTTTCAATAAAATTGTTTTATTTAATTGTGGGCGTGTCAGTAGGCGGATTTAAAAAAAATTAACACATGAGAATAAAGGGCTACTAGAGAGTATATATTATAAATTTCAGCTCCCTAGCTCAAACTTTGAAGTTTCAAAAAAAAAAAAATTAATTGTGGGCGTGTCAGTGGGCGGATTTTGAAAATATTTACACATGAGCATAAAGGGCCCATAGAGAGTATATACTATAAATTTCAGCTCCCTAGCTGAAACTTTGGATTTTCTAAAATTAATATACCCTTAGAATAGGGTAAAAAAAATTATTTTATTTATTTGTGGGCGTGTCAGTGGGCGGATTTTGAAAATTTTTTATCCCGAGCAGTTTTAGGAGTCATAGATCATATATAAAAAATTTCAGCTTTCTAGCTCAAAATTCGATTTTTTTCCAAAATTTGGTTTTTTGAGTTTGTGGGCGTGTCTGTGGGTGGATTTCAAAAATTCGTAAACTTGATTATTTCGGGACCCTAGAGAGTATATGGTTAAAATTTCAGCTCTCTAGGTCCAGTTTAAAGGCCTAATTTTTGGCTACAGACGGACGGACGGACGGACGGACGGACGGACATGCCTAGATCGACATTACTATCGATGCTGATCATAAATATAGTAACTTTTAGGGGTATACGGGCAATATTAAGGTATGTTACAAACTATGCGTCAAAATTAATATACCCTTAGAATAGGGTATAAACATAGGGACGGCTACAGTCCTCTTGGGCGAACTGTTGGATACCCTATTCTTATTCCTATCGCTCAGAGAGTATATATTATAAATTTCAGCTCCCTAGCTCAAACTTTTGATTTTCAAAAAAAGTTTTTTTTAAATTTTGGGCGTGGCAGTAGGCGGATTTTGAAAATATTTACACATGAGCTTAAAGGGCCCCTAAAGAGTATAGATTATAAATTTCAGCTCCCTAGCTCAAATTTTGGTTTTTCAATAAAATTGTTTTATTTATTTGTGGGCGTGTCAGTGGGCGGATTTTGAAAATTTTATATCCCGAGCAGTTTTATGAGTCATAGATTATATATAAAAAATTGCAGCTTTCTAGCTCAAAATTCAAAATTTTGTTTTTTTTTGAGTTTGTGGGCGTGGCTGTGGGCGGATTTCAAAAATTCGTAAACTTGATTATTTCGGGACCCTAGAGAGTATATGGTTAAAATTTCAGCTCTCTAGGCCCAGTTTAAAGGCCTAATTTTTGCCGACAGACGGACGGACGGACGGACGGACATGGTTAGATCGACATTACTATCGATGCTGATCATAAATATAGTAACTTTTAGGGGTCTACGGGCAATATTAAGGTATGTTACAAACTATGCGTCAAAATTAATATACCCTTAGAATAGGGTATAAAAACCGGTGGTGGTCCATTTGACCTAAAGACTTTTGACGAGACAGATGGAGCAATAGTTGCTGCTTGTGGAATGAAAGAGCAATTTAAGGATTAATATAATATGTATTATGTAGCAAAAAAATAAACCTCCAGGAATTTTATATTTTTCAAAAAAAACCTACTGACTGCATTTTTTTAACCCTAGAAAGATAAACTGCGCCTCGGAGGCGCCCGCGAAATATATATATTGCTTTCTTCTTTTAACCGACGCTCGAACAAACTTGTTTTTTTAAGCCAGCTCAGTCGTCGATTTATACTTGCGATTGACGGTCGTTCCGGTTCGGTAAGTACCACCGTTTTTCAGTTATGGTAATGCAGTTATGGTAATGCGCTATTATCAGCATATGAAAATTAAATACCGAAGATCTCTAATTTTGTGTTCCTTTTTGTTATGGATTTATAAAATCCTACTTCTCTTTAAAAAAACAGAAAAATTAATAATATATGTTTATGTTTTACTTTATTGCTAATAATGTAACAATAAAATGAAACAATAAAAAAAAATATTTATTTAATTTTGTAAAAAAAACTTTTTTAATTGTGCGCCTCCCAGGCGCATGTTTATCTTTTCAGTACTAAAAAATAAGATTATCTTTCTAGGGTTAATGTTTGCAGCAGTAATTGCAGTCACCGTACTTTGACTTATTGGTGCAGCCCAGTCAGCCCCAACTTGTCTTTGATTTTTTTGATTTTTTTTTATATATATAAGGAAGTCCAAATCCCAGAGCACTCCGACTCGGTTACGGTCCATTGTACTACCAGGCAGAAATCCTTCTTCTGGTGTAGAGGCATGTGAATGGGTGGCGTATGTTGTTGTTCCCCGTAGGGATTGAACCTGCACCGCACGGGTCACAAGCCAACACACTAACCTCTACACCGTCGCCACCCATTGTCTTTGATAGAAACCAACCCCAAGAACATTTAAAGTTGCAGCAAATTGAAGGATGGGTGGAACATGAGTTGACCTTATACCAGTTGGTAAATCAAGCAGTTCCAAAACAAACACAAACGCTTCTTTCTGTATTTTTCGTGTTTCAATTGGTTTGCATATTTTTGGGGAAAGTTTCCACGGAACGCCGAAAGAGGGAAAAGTTTGCCATCTCGGAGGAATTCTTTACCCAAAAACGTCATGTCTTGGCATTTTAGTTCTCGCCCAAATTGTATCAGTCTTGCTCAATCTTCCCAGTTCCACAACGTATTCAAGAAAGACTATACATCACGGAACCTTGAATCAGTAAGAAATTTGACAGACTAGAGTGTCGAATAAAATGAAGAAAAACTTATATGCTTTACTCAAAAACATAGTACAAGGTGGCGCAAAAGTCATCTTCCTATCGGAAGAAGTATAATTTTTGCAAATGGCGGCAAATGTAAATTCTACGTTGATATTTGTGAAGTTAACTGATACAGAAAAAACTTAAGACACCAATTAACATAGTCCAAAAGCAGAACCAAAGTTTTTCATTCATAAAAAAAATTACAGCGAAAGAACATCGGGTGACAACTTTTGCGCCACCTGACGACTTTTGCGCCACCTTGTATTTGGGGTGTCAGTCTTCAGACTGATAAAGCGAAGTCGTTGGACGAAATGTTTGTAATGAGAGCTTCGGAATGATTATGCCTGAGCATAATGGTGATGTGTCCCTCTGGTTAGGCAGCTGGGTGGCACGCTTGCCTACGCTCGGCTTAGCTCGTCGTTTCGGTCGAGGAACTTGCTGCCTCTTACTCCCACATAAAACAAACTTACTATCGTGCCAGAAAATAAAATAAAATAGGAAATTGGAATTGTAATTCCGCTATTATACCGAGGAACTAATTTTGTCTAGCGCTAGATGACATCAGACTTATCTATTGTAACCGATTACAAGTCAGAAGTTCCGGCATCTACATTCTTACCGTAGCGGTGACTAGTGGAGTGTCTTCCTCTAATGATGTGAAGACGGATTATGCATCGATGATCATCGGTGTTACGGCTTCCCTCATGTCACGTGCTTTTCGTCTAGCTAAGCATTGGAGCTTTAGCGAGGAGTACGATGCTGGCACTAGCAGACTTATTAAGTACTAGGGATAATTCAAATTCACCTTTTGCGTAGGTTGTGGGCTGCTCCGAAAATTAGTCACTGAAACATTGTGTGCTTGCCACTTCTTTTTCATTGCTGTTGCTTTGGATTCTCACCGACCAGCTTAAGATTTCGAGACCTGTAAGATCATTGATTGCTTAGTAAATAATGGAAAATAAACCTGGTTAATGCCCTCTTTACCTGCTTAAGAATTACTCGAAATTTAATTTATGCAAATGGTGCTCAAATTTGATGCATCATTTTAAATTTTGAATGAAAGACATAAATTGTATGAAATCTGTATTTATTTTCATTGAAAATTAATGTTCATTGGTTCCGGTTAATAATGAAAAAGAATGTCGTCTAAGTGACCTCCTCTGCTAGCTCAGCAGACTGTCAACCTTTTCAATTCAATTCAATTCAATTTAATTTATTTACAAATCATTAAGTACATGTAAGACTTTGTCTTTAAAGAGTACTAACAAAATTAACATTTAGAGTTCCCGTACTATAAAAATTATATAATAAAACAGTTAATGAAATTACATGAATATTTAATATAAAATAAAGATAATAGAAAAAAAAATATAAAGAATAGTGGGATAGATGAAGTAATAGTTAAAGACAGAAAGATAGAGAGAAGGAAAATAGGAAAAAGACAATCTACTGCTGTAAAGAAAAGTATTCAAAAATAGCTGTCCTGAATTCAGAGGCTCTCGATGCTCGCTTTATGACTTCGGGTAAAGAGTTCCATAGCCGAATGGCGTGAGCAAAGAACAGGCGCGATGAGTTGGTGTAATTACAAGGATGTATTATTACATTGAATACTCTTGACGACTGTGTGAATTGCAGTTTTTCGAATAGATACAATGGTGTTTTTAAATAGATAATTTTATGCAAAAATATACAATTTCTGGCATTCAAATACTGTGTGAGAGAGCAACCAAGAATGTTATTGCGGTAAGCCGAAACATGATCATATCTTCGCAGTCCATGAACATAACGAATCATATCATTGAATACAACGTTTAGTTTATTTTGTGAAATGGAATCAAGCTAACAGTAATAACAGTAAACAACATCAGTGTAGGTTATTATGGGAAGTATCAGAGTTTTCATTAGTTTTAATTGTATATCACGGGGAACACAGCTGGCACAAGTCCATAGTTTCCGAAGGCAACCATAAATTCGCCCAATGGTGTAATTTATGTGATCATTGCCAGGGATCTCTCTAGATTTATTACAAATCCTAGGCTCATGACTTTTTCAACACACTTAATTTCAATACCAGACAACATGATAGGAGGCAGATTTCCAGTTTCCTTAAAGTTTTTGGAAATTAAGATAGCTTGTGTCTTAGCTGGATTTAGTGTTAGTCCATTATTAACTGTCCACAAATACATAGCTGCGATATCTTCATTTATACGATGGAAAAGATCTTCGATTAATCCGACAGGCCTAGATAAATAAATCTGAACATCATCAGCATAGAGATGGAAAGATACACTTTTACAATTACGAACTAAGTCATTAATGAAAATAGAAAAAAGAATAGGCCCTAAAATTGAACCCTGCCTGAGGGCGTACCCCTCATGCAAGAATTTAGCATTCAAATAATTTTCTCCAACTAAAACTCTTTGTGACCTATTACTTAAATAACTTTTAATAAGCCTGACTGCCCTATCACTGAAACCGAAATAGTGGCGCAATTTACTACATAAGATTGTATGATTTACTCTGTCAAAAGCCTTGGAGAAGTCAAGTAAGCACAAAACTGTCAAATAATTGCGGTCATATTGTTGTCATATATCGTCCAATATCTTGACCATTGCTGTGGTACAGCTATGTTGAGGCCTAAAGCCAGATTGAAAGGGAGAAAGCAAACTGTTTGCATTAACATGATGAACTATTTGATTCGCCAGTAACTTCTCAAAGACTTTTGAAAGAGTCGGTAATATACTTATCGGTCGATAATACGAAGGAAGCGAAGCGTGTTGTTTTTTGGCAACAGGTATTATGCGTGCAACTTTCCAGCTATTAGGTAAAATAGAGCAAGTACTGCAATGGTTAATTGTGTGTGTCAGTGAGCTTAAGATGTAAGGTAAAATAATTTTAATAAAGCGAAGAGGTATACCATCTCTCCCGTTGCATTTGATTTAAGCCCCATTACTGTCTCAAGCACATCGCTTTCATTGACAGCTACAAAGTCGCAGTTAAGGTTACAAAGAAGATCGGGTTGCAAAGAAAATTGAGGGCTACTGTCAGAACTTGTTAAAAATGAGCTGTTAAGAACATTCGGATCAAACCCGCACACACTATCTCCTTTTTTTCCAACTCCAATTTTATGCAAATTTTCCCACAGTTGTTTGGAGGGGAGTGAACTCTTTAGCTTAGTTGAAAAGTAATTACACTTTGCTCGACGTGTTACAAAGGTGGAGTGATTACGAGCCTGACAGAAGACCTCCCAATTCCTTGGGGTAGGGCTACGTTTCCATTTGCAGTACAATTTTTTTTTTCGGGTATTTATTGCGTCTAGGACATGGCGCGTGAACCAAGGACATTTAGTGTATATCACTTGCATGATCCGCAACGGCACATGTTTATCAAAAAGTTCAAGAATCTGTGATTGAAGAAAGTTGAGCTTATCATTCACATGTCCTAGATACCAGCAATGCTGCCATGGTTTTACATTTGCTTCTCTATGCAATAACTCTAAATTAATGTTCTTGAAATCCCTGTAACGATAGGCGTATGGAAGAGATACATGGGAAAAATCTATGTTATACCTACAAAACATTAAATCATGATCCGATATTCCATCAAGAGAAAGCTGGTCAAAGAGAAGAACATTCGAAACATCGGAGACTATCAGAAGAGCAAGCAAACTAGGTTTAGTGTTTGGTCCATAACGAGTTGGATAAGAGTTACTGATTACAAGCCCATAGGATAAAACTAAGTCATTAAGTTTCTGCGATAGAGAATCACGTTTGAAAAGATCAATATTGAAATCACCACAAACAATCAGATGTTCATAAAGAGGGGCAAAATTTGCAACCGCACAGAAAAACGGATCTGGTGAGAAGCATCTGCTTGGATTATAAACACATGACACACTGCACTTAACGCAACCATCTGATATCTCCAACATTAAGTACTCAATTCCGTAGCCCACCGATTTACCCAATCACCTTGCATTTTAAAGTTGATTTGCAATAGATCGCAACATCACCACCAGTAGTGTTAGTTAATCTATCATTGCGATACAGAACCAAACGGAACATATCAAAAACATGATCATCAATTTCAGGCTTAAACTAAGTCTCACTAACACAGATAACATCTACTTGAGAGCCCTCAAAAATATATTTTAAATAATCTAATTTAGACAAGTTAAGACTACGTGCATTCAAGTGACATACTGAGAAACCAGACTGAATACTAGATAAAACTCGTATCATAGCGCACATAGAATTTCTACTCACACCATTGGCCATGGTAGAGTTTCTACCAGACATAACAATAAAACGAGCATCGTAAGAGCGGATTGCTATATCTCAAAACACTATAATGCAGTATGATCTTAACAGGCAGAGAAAAGAATGAAAAGAAAAGAATAAATAAGAATAAGATAGAAATAAAGAGGAATAGAATAAATGAAAAAGAAACATGAAGCAATTTCTAATAAAAGAGGAAAAATAACATGTACATAATTTTAACAATACTTTCATGATTAATTACAGATAATGTCAGCACTTCTAAATTCCTACGTTCGCAGCAGCAGTCAGATCCTTCAGATGTTGTTAGCTTCTCACGTTGGCATTAGCATCCACGAAGTCATTCAGTTCCTCTATACTGTCAATGGCTTTAATTTTCCCTTGCATACTTGCTTTCACAAAAACATTGCCGAATATACACAACAGACAGCTGATTTGTTCGCTTATGAACAAGTGCACGTTGAAGAATAACGCGATTTTTCATCGTCAAACTTTCGTTTATGTAAACAAACCCCACACCTTCCATACCAACATCACGGAGGTAAAGAGAACGCGTTCCGATGTTAGACTAACTTTATTTAATTGTCAAGCATTCTTTATATACAACTAGCTGCACCCGCCCGGCTTTGCCCGTGCCCGAGAATTCTATTGGCCAATATGTTCGAGTAGACTTCCTTATTATTGTCTATATATGTTGGCGTATGTTGCTGCGCCTAAGAAAAGAAGACCGATTTTGGCCAAACTTCACAGAATCACTCTCAGGCCAATACCGAAGATTGCCTGATGTGAGCTCAACCCGTGAAAGGGACTGCACGTTTTTCTCCGCATGGCTTAGGCCACTCACACACCTTTGTTGTTCCGCTTAGCGTAGGTGCTTGTTGTCTGGCAGGCGCCTATGTCAGCTTACTTTGCGAATCAAACAAAAAAGCGAAACTAAAAAACTTCGATAGAATCACTTTTCATTTACTTTCGCACCGATTGTTATCAATGTTGGAAAAGCAACTTTCCGATGTTCGATTCACAAAAAAAAAATGCAAAAAAATTCAATAAGAGTTATTTGAATACAACTTTGAACAAACGATATCTCAAGAATGAAAGAGCGCACAAACACCACAATAGGCTTGAAACGTTGGTGTGGTCTCCCTCTTTCATATTTTTTTTTTTTTTGTATTTATATGTAGCTAAAATAATTCCAATCCCCAAAAATAGAAACGGAATATCGACCCACTGCCATTCTACCTTTTCTATCTAAGGCGTTTGAATCAATTATTTGTGCTCAAATTAAACATTATCTTGACTCAAAAAACTTGTCAACGCCTATGCAGTCTGGTTTCCGCTCTGGTCACAGCTGCGTAGCCGCTTTGCTTAAAGTCACAGACGATATACGGGAAGTTATAGACCAGGATGAAGTAACTTTGGTAACGTTGGTTGATTTTTCGAAAGCATTCGATTCCGTTCGTCCTGATATACTTTGTAATAAACTTCTGTCTAACTTTAATTTTTCCCACCTTTCTGTAAAGTTAATACTGTCTTACTTAACTAAAAGAGTTCAATCCGTCTTCCACAATCAGTCGTTATCGTCTGCCTTACCTGTTCACTGTGGTGTGCCCCAAGGCTCAATAATCGGTCCTTTGTTATTCTCTATGTTCATTAATGACCTACCACTTGTGATTAAAAATTGTCGTTTTCATATGTATGCTGACGATGTACAAATTTATATTCATTTTCCAAATGGTTTGATGGACGACGCTGTGGAAAGAATGAACGAGGACCTCGCTTCTATAGTCAAGTGGTCTTCTGATAACAGGCTTCTCCTAAATCCCTCGAAAACAAAGTCTATCCAAATTTACAAGCATTTACTTTCGTCTCGACTACCCCCAATTTTATTAAATGGTATTCAGGTAGAAATGGTGTCTAAGATTAAAAACCTTGGCATTATTTTCAACAATAATCTAACTTGGAGTGACCACATTAACTCTGTGATATCGAAAATTTATGGTGCTCTGCGGGGTCTATCAGTTTGTCGGGACAACTTACCTACTACTGTCAAACTCAAATTGGTAAAGGCTTTGATCGTACCACTAATCATGTATGGCTGTGAGTTGTTTGTTAGCACAGATGCTAACTCTAGGCGTAGGCTAAACGTTGCTTTCAACTCAATCGCACGATTTGTATTCAATCTACGTAGATACGATCATTTATCGAGCCACTCTCGACAAATATTAGGATGCAGTCTTGACCAATTTTTAAATTTTAGAGTTTGCGCAATGGTATTCGAAATTTTAAACGAAAAACAACCGGCTTATCTGTATAGTAAAATCGTTTTCTCTCAGTCTCTTCCTTCTAGTGGTATCAGGCCTAATGTTTACACTTGCACGATTTCACGTAGGCAATTTTTCATTCATGCCATTCGCCTTTTTAATCAACTTCCCCTTAATATAAGAACCAAGGTCAAGCACAGAAGTTGTTTGTCTTTAGTCTTTTCTTATCTTAGTACTCTTCATTGATGTTTTTCCCGTTTAACGTAGCTTAATTTTTCTTTTTAATGCGAATGTCCATATTATTTATTTTATTTTTAATTTTACTTAAAATGTTCCCATATTTGTCTTTATTATTATTATTATTATTTTTTTTTCTATAAACGTAAAATATGTCGCCTTGTATATCCATATGTTAACTGTGCACTCTTAAAGAATGTTGTTCTTATTGCACAGCAAATTATTGATATAAATAAATACAAAAAAAAAAAAAAAAATACAAGACATCGCACATAGAAAACATCCTTTGTACAGACATCACCTTTCATGGAAAAATATTTCATTGGAATCGGTTAACGCGTTTGGCCACACACCGGCAACAAACTCAAATATGGATTGATTTTTATATATATAGATGGGAAAGCTTATAGAGAGTATATGTTAGAACTTTGATACACTTGATGTGTGCCTATGTATTTATATGCATTTAATTATAACAATATCTACACTTTCTCTTAAAAAAAATGTTACAATTCATATTAAGTTAATTTAAGTAATTCAGTTCATAGTTTCGTTTACATTATGTACTTTGTTATTCAAATTTCAAAAACGAATTGTTTTATATGTTTTAGGTAGAAAGAAAAGAACGGAAATATACAAATGCGTTTTGAATAGTTAGTATGTCAATCTTTCTGGTGGGTTACGAGTTCTGGTAGATCTCCGGTATGGTTGATTTATCACTGTTGTTTTCGGTGTTGTTGTAACCTTTGGGTCATCTGGCAGAATTGGATTTTGTGCTGCTAATCTCTGTTTTATATCGTCTTCCTTCTGTCCAAATTTCATGTCGGGAATGATGCCGAGTCCTGGATGTTGGTTGTCTGGTAGTCCAGTAGCACCAGTTTGACCCTATTTTGAAAGTTAATTAGATATGTATTTCGTCCAATTACCTTTAGTACACGACTTGCAACATACTTGCATTTGCCATCTTTTTTATAGAGGACCTTCTCCGCATTTAAAAAAATTGTAGGTGGCTTGTAAACATCAGTGTTTCCACTGCATCCAACTGTTGATATTAAAGGTGGCATCAAATTATCCAATAATGTTCTAGGCTTACATATAAAGAGCATTTCATTAGGTGACATTTTTGTGGTAGTAGAAGGAGTGTTTCTGTATTTAAATAAAAAACACTGCAATACATAAACAATATCTCTTGTCGTAGACTTTTCCCAAAAAGATTTCTTTAGAGAGGACTTAGCCGTTTGTACCGCTCGCTCAGCTAGGCCGTTTGACTCTGGACAGTATGCTGGAGAATGCATAACACAGGTTCCGTTCCTTTTCAAAAATGCTATCAGTTCGTTTGACGAAAAAGGTGGTCCATTATCACTCACTAACGTGTTCGGCAAACCAATCACTGCAAAAATATTAGCTAGTACACGCTTAACGTCTTGCGCTGTTGTAGATTTCATCAATTTTATTTCCATCCACTTGCTGTAACTGTCGATAAATACGAAAAAGATGTGACCCCATAACTTAAAAAAAATCCATGTGACATCTTTCTCCGGGTCTCGTAGTAGTAGGCCACGAGGAATACGATTTAGACGTTCCTTTTTGAAGACAGCTGCATACTGAACATTCCTTACTACAAGTTTTAATGTCGCTGTCTATATTAGGCCACCAGCATATTGACCTTGCCAGTAACCTCATCCTAGTGATACCCAAATGTTGATCATGAATCATTTGAAGCACTGCAAACCGCATACATGATGGAATGATTACCCGCCGACCCCATAATAGACAATCTTCCTCTTTTGTCAGCTCATGACGCCTCACATGGTATGGCTTTAAATCAACGCTTGGGGAGAATTGTGACCAACCATTTTCAACATATTCTAAGACTCTTGATAAGATGACATCATTTTGAGTCGCAGCAGCTATTTGCTTAAAATCAAGTGGAACTTCATCAATCTCACTAAAGGAAGTCACAGTATCAAAATTGGGAGCAGACTCTTCTGTAATAACATATCGGGATAAATAATCAGCTATAACATTGTCCTTACCCTTGCGGAATTTAATGTCGTAGCTGTAGTTCATCAAGATCAGCGCCCAACGCTGGATTCGAGCAGCCGCTAGTGATGGAATTGCCTTGTTAGCAGCAAATATCATTTTGAGTGGTTGATGATCTGTGATTATTGTGAGCTGTCGTCCATATAGGAATTTGTGGAACTTTGTGACTCCAAATATTATAGCTAATCCCTCCTTTTCTAGTTGAGTATATTTTTGTTGAGTGGCGGAAAGCGTTGCAGAAGCAAACTGTACAGGCCTTTCCATCCCTTCATACATCTGCAGCAAGGCAGCACCGCAAGTATGTATTGATGCATCGACAGCAACTAGTGTTTTCCTTTTCGAATCGTATGGCATTAGGATGCTACTACTTTTAAGTATAACTTCTGCTTGTTCAAATGACGACTGGTGCTCTGAAGTCCAATGATACTCGGGTTGATTTACTAGACTATTCAACGGTCGAACTACATGTGAGATGTTAGGCAAGAAACGGTGGTAGTAGTTAAGAAGACCCAAAAATGACTGAAGAATATGCTTAGATTCTGGTGGCTTTGCCGCCAAAATTTGTTCGACCTTTTGACTTCGAGGTTTTACTCCAGCACTCGTAATTTCACGCCCGAGATAAGACACCGAACGTTTAAAAAATGTGCACTTTTTTTCATTGATCTTTACATTATGTTGACTCAATCTCGTAAACACTTGGTGAAGAAGCAGTTTCAGTTCCTCCACATCGCCAGCAGAAATTAGAATATCATCAATATATATCATTATATTTTTTATCGCCTTTAAAATTTGTTCCATTTTCTGCTGGAATATTGCAGGTGCGCTTGATATACCATAAGTTAGTGTTTGATATCTGAAAAGTTCAAATGGTGTATTAATTGTAAATAGCTCCTTACTGTTTTCTCCAATTTGTAATTGCTGAAAAGCCCCTTTTAAATCGATCACTGCAAATATGTTTCCATTAGCCAGTATCATTACATCATCCCAATGAGGTAATGGATATTTGTCGACGTCTATGGCTCTGTTCACAGTTTGCTTAAAGTCGGTACATATTCTTATTTCGTTCGTTCCTCGCTTCTGCACAACTACAATAGGTGAACCCCAGTTACTTTTTATTACGGGCACAATTATTCCCTTTGCTACCATCTCATCTAATGCTTCTCTTACCTTATTCCTGAGTGCATACGGAATATGATAATAATTTTTAAATATGGGTACGGCATTTTCTTTTAATTTGATCTCGACTATGTGTCCTTTTATATAACTATTATCACTAGAGAATACGTTGCTATATTTTTTCTTTAACTCTTTGATAAAAGACTCTGCAAGTGCTGACTGATTTCTCGTTGTACTATTTGTGGCTACCTTACAAAGATGGGAGTCCTTAGAACAATTCCCCAGCTTACCACTTGAACTTTTTGACGCAATTGCGTGACCCGTCGAAGGAAAGAAAGCCTCTCTCTATTTTGGTGATAAAACATCTAACCAATTTCTGCCGATTAACATCCTAAAGTAGCCTGCCTTGACTACAACTAGTGGCAATTTGAATAGTTCTCCATTATGCTTAACTTCAACTTCTACTTCTCCACCCACGTCAAGTGAATTACCATTTACAGACTTTAAGTTTCTGCTTGATTTTTGCAATTTATTACGAGTATTTGAAAAATATTTTTCATATTCATCCAGACTGAGGATTGACACAGCTGCTCCTGAGTCTATTTCTGCATCGAATGTTACCCCATTTACTACGGGTTTGGACTTTGCTGCCTTTGACTTTACCTCCGATACACCGTTTACCACTTCTGTTATTACATAACTTTCAAAAAAGCTGCTATCGCTGTCGCTCTCTCTCTTAGAGGAACCGGTAGCTGGTGATTGATTTTCATATTTTACATATTTTATTTACATTTGCTGGACTTTGACTTTAACGGTTCCGCACACAACGGATGTATGTCCGACTTTACCACATGAATAGCAGTTCCATCTCCTCGCTGGACAGTTGTCTGCACTATGCTTGGAATTCTTTCTGCCACGAGAACATTTGTAAGTGTTTTCTCTTCGATTATCATGCATGTCTTTAGTATGTGTAAGCTACTTGGTATTAGAAAGAATAGAGAGATAGGAAAGAAGTGTTTGGCTGCAGGGTGTAGGGTTTTTCTCCACGGATGGTGTCTAAGTTACTTAGGGAGATTACGATTTCATGTATTCGTTATAAAGTAATGGACTTGGCCGGGATTCGAACGCACGACCTTCCATTCCGTAAGCGAATACACTACTACTGCACCATTGCCACCCGCCTTTGCCTTTCAAACAATCCTCTATTATTTTCATCAGCCCAAAAGCGACAGTTTTGTTTATTCACATAACCGCTAATTTCAAAATGAGCCTCAACGGTGAAGGTAATCTGATTGAAATAATTTGCATTTTGTTGTTGCACGCACTGCGTGGTCAGTTGGCTTTAATTGTTATGTTAACTTTATTTTGTAAGCCTTTACATGCGGATCTTTGTGCAAAATGTTAAACAAAGTTGTTAGTTTGAGGTTTAATTTTCGTGAACGACGACGAATTGACGTCCTTGATTCTTTGGCATCACTTCTACTAACAGCTGCACTCGAATGACCACTACGATGATAGGCTTTACTTCACTGATCTTAAACCGAGCAAGTTTCTTAAAATTTATGAACGATAAGTATAGCACGGTTTAACGCAGCATCTTCTCTACCATATTTTGAACGAAATTTTCTTTCAACTTCTGCAAAACTTTCACCATATTGAAAAAAAGTTTTAATAATAAAAACACGTTCCTCAATTGTGTACCAATCCATTTTAGCTAACGGGGGAATGTATTTACTTCATACCTGAAAAAACTTCGGTGTATTCTAATAGAAATAAAATAATAGGGATGGGCTACAGTCCACTTGGGCTGTTGGATACCCTATTCTTATTCCTATTCCTCATAAGTGGGCGAAACAAAAGTCTAAGTATGGTTGAATTGTTAAGACCGCTCTACATATTTTGTTATCGTAACATTTAAAGGATTTTATCAAAAAAAAAACGAAGCTTTTGTAAAAAAAAACGCTCCCTAGCTCAAATTTTGGTTTTTCAATAAAATTGTTTTATTTAATTGTGGGCGTGTCAGTGGGCGGATTTTGAAAATTTTATCTCTCGAGCAGTTTTAGGAGTCATCGATCATATATAAAAAATTTCAGCTTCCTAGCTCAAAATTCGATTTTTTCAAAAATTTTGTTTTTTTGAGTTTGTGTCTGTGGGCGGATTTCAAAAATTCGGAAACTTGATTATTTCGGGACCCTAGAGAGTATATGGTTAAAATTTCAGCTCTCTAAGCCCAGTTTAAAGGCCTAATTTTTGCCGACAGACAGACGGACGGACCGACAGACGGACGGGCGGACGGACATGGCTAGATCGACATTACTATCGATGCTGATCATATATATAGTAACTTTTAGGGGTCTACGGGCAATATTAAGGTATGTTACAAACTATGCGTCAAAATTAATATACCCTTAGAATAGGCTATAAAAAGTGGCGGCCAATGATACGTCAAATTTGAACAAGCAGATCAGTGTGTACCTCTGAGTGGTAGATGTAATAAATAAAATTAATACAGCCCATTTTAGCCGAAAATCGACCAAACACAATTTTTAATTGGCACACGATTTTTATTATGTATAAGGCACTTTATGGATTGGTGCAATAAAAAATTGAGATAACAATGAAACATGACATTACGATAATAGGGAAGAAAAAAAAATATGTTGGAAAATTCTATTCGCTCGTCTGCCTGTTTGCAGATCTGCATCCTAAGCGGATGGGCCGATTTGCAAACTTGGTTCATAGCGTTTATTTAGTAGTCTCGCACTAGGCGTTGTTGAAATTGGAATTTTAGCTCTAAAACAATGGTACCTATATGTCATATAACGGTTTGTTAAAACTTAATTTTTCTAAAAACGGCCTTAACTATTTAGATAAAACAGTCTATCTTTTGGTAAAAATGGATTTTGCGAGATTTATCTTAACCCTCTACTGCATACGAAGCCAAATTTGGCTTTTCACTTTTTTTCCTTTTTTAGTCCTTATAAGAAGATCTTTATACAACACAATTCTCTTCTATGCATTTCTGAGAACACATAGCGGTACTTTCCGCGCGTGTGCGACAAAAAACAAGGAAGATATTCCTGCTTGTAGGTCACTGTCAGTGGTTTGCTTGTTGTCGTTGAAAACGAAAGCGTGAAAAATTTTCTGATTTGAAAAAATTATAACTTTGGTGTACGGTGAGTTAAGTGATCATAAAAATATATTTGTGATTGGATACTTATTTCTCTCTGCCACAAATAAAATTTTATTAAAAAAAATATTATCTTGCTCGTTTGAGAGGTAAAACTGCAGAAGCCATATTTGGCTTCGTATGCAGCAAGGGGTTGTAAATCTACACATTTTGTTCACTTGACTCTTGTTGTGGTGCACATGTTTTTTTCGTTTTTTTATCGTTTAGTTTTTAGACTGAAATACAGTATGTTACTTTTTTGCTTAGAAAAATGGAATGTCGTCGTTTTTATGGAAGATCATCATTCCTTAATCCCATTCCTATAGACGGATCGCGAAGAGATGATGAATTGGCTGGAGATACAGATGTGGAGTTGGAGACAGAATTGCATATCAATGATGGAAGTGTCAACGTTACGGTTGAAGAAACGGAATCAGATTCAGATGATGAGACTCTTGCAGCGTTGAAATCAAAATCCGTGAAAAGCAAGACAAAAAAAGGACAAGTAGCATGGAGAAAGGGACATTTTCCTGATATTGATGAAGAGCTTCTCAAATTTGCAGGATCGGCCGAGCTTCCAGAATATGTAAAAAAAAACTAGAGACACCATCAGACTTTTTTTGAAAAAAAAAATTCTGATGATTTGTTGGCCTTCATTATAGAGGAATCTAATAAAAAAGCCCGCCAAGATGATATAAATAAGCCAGATAATATCACAAAAAACGAAATGGAACAATTCATCGGGATGGTGATATTCATGTCTTGTTGTCACCTTCCATCGTCCAGACATTACTGGAATAAGACGGTAGGACAACAAATGACATATGAAACAATGACGTGCAATAGGTGGGAAACTATCAAAAGGTCAATGCATTTCAACGATAATCAAAACTTCAAACCATTCGGAACAGAGGGACATGACAAACTCTTCAAAGTAAGACCCCTTTTGGAGAAAATAAGGGAACGTTTGCTGTTAATTCCAAAAGAAGAGTTCCTCGCCGTAGACGAACAAATTATTCTGACAAAATGCCGCCATGAACTGAAGCAATATAACCCAGCTAAGCCACATAAATGGGGCTATAAAAATCAAGTCCTTAGTGGAATTTTGGGATTAAGTTACGATTTTGATTTATTTAACGGGCACGAAAGAAAAACTAATAAGTATCCTGACGGAGCGCCAGATCTGGGGGTCAGTGCCCAGTGGTAACATTGTCACAAGGCTTACGTCAACAGTTCATGAAAATGCTAATCCCAAGATTTTCTTCGACAACTGGTATAATAGTCCAAATTTGCAGGTTTATTCGTTGAAAAGTGGACTTTTGAAACTAGGGACTATAAGACTCAACCGAGTGCCAAACTCCAGAATACCGAAGGAACAACTGATGAAGCAAACACGTGGAAGTATGATAGAAAAAGTGGCAACTATCTGTGGAGTAAAATTGAGTTTGGTTTCCTGGTTTGACAACAAAATAGTAACGTAGTAAAAAAGTAAAAGAGAAATTGCTTTTCTAAATTTCATGGCGTATAAACACATAACTTTCAACCATTATTTTACTTTTTTATGATACAATGAATTGTAATGTTTTGTTCCATTTATTTATTTATTAATAAATTGTTCGGTTGTGTTTATAAATATTTTTTTCTTTATATTTTGCTGCTTTTTTATATATTTTATTTACTTAAACTGAAATCAAAAATGTTCTAGTTTTACAACCGTTAATGCACACGAAGCCATATTTGGCCTGTATTCTTATTATTTAAACAAATGATTTTTTTTTTTTTTTGGTTTTTTAATAAAAGATGTCTTAAAACAGCCCAAAGAAGCTATTTAAAAAGTATTTTATTTATTTTCTCTTTAAATAATAATTCATGCAGTAGAGGGTTAAAACGGTACCTCCTATAGAACCGATTTTTTAACATCAGAATTTCTCGCTAACAACAAAACTGTTTTCAATTAAATTTAAAATTTACGAAGGCTTTTATGATCAAATTCATACATACCTTTTTTGGTTTTTTGAATATGCTGGAAACGTGTATATTGAATATTTACTGATTTTTTTCCATATGAAAACTACAGATTTCCTTGTATTGAAATACTCAAAAAATTGCAAAATATTTTTTAAAAATTAAATAAAAAACTGCTTTAACGATTTTCAATATTTTTTTTCTAGGTGCTAATAAAGTACTATTGCATACTAAATATCAGTCTCTCTTTCCGTCTTCCTGATCATTGTAGCGTGTTCCAGGTGGAAATCATGGCGATTAAGGAAGTCCTGTCGTGGCTGAAGAGAAATGTGATATCCGCGAAGGACATCTGCATTTTCTCGGATAGTCAAGCCGCGCTAAAGTCCCTGGACTCAGTCTCTTCAAATTCCAGCGTAGCCTTAGACTGCCGTTCATCTCTGCAGGAGATGGCAGAGCAGTTCAATATTCACCTCTGTTGGGTGCCGGGGCATAGAGACATCCCAGGGAATTGTAGGGCAGACGAACTCGCCAAAAACGGAACCGCATTACCTCTTCTACCTGAGAAAGGTTTTATAGGTATGCCTATCGCTACTTGCAAACTTATGTTCAAGCTATCCGCAGTCGAGAGTACAAACCTCAGGTGGACAAGTAGTGATACGTGTCTAGCGACTAAGCAAATCTGGCCAAAGCTGGATCTGCGACGCTCTTTGAGTTTCATCTCACTCAACCGACTGCACATTGGCTCTACCATAGGTGTCACCGCAGGGCACTGTCTAATAGGCAAGCACGCATCAAGGCTTGGCGTTTACTCAAATGACTTCTGCAGAAGCTGCAGGGATGAAGAGGAAGAGGAGACTACGTCGCATCTCCTCTGCACATGTCCTGCACTCTCCCATAAAAGAAATCTCTACCTAGGAGCCTTCTTCCTCAACGAACTGAGTGACTTAGCTAACACAGATGTTAGAAGTCTATCGAGCTTCATTAGAAGCTCCAAATGGTTTTAGCGAGTAGGGGTCGAAACTCCCGATCCATGTGGCATCACAACGGACCTCATTGGTCTAAGTGTGTTGGCTTTCAGCTAGCAGCCACTTTAACCTAACCTAACCTAACTTAGTATTTCCAAGAAAACTCTCAAACTAATTTGAAAAACTAAAAGATTTTTAAAATATTTTTTTAAATATTTTAAGTTATTATTTATTAGGTACATATCATCATTCTTTAAGATTTTATTATTACAAAAAGTATTACTTAACATGAAGGTAGGAATCATTTTTATAAAATTAAATTTAATCTTCTGGCCTTCTGCACTGCAAATATATCTAAAATTTCCTCAGTGTCAATCTTAATTTGTCGATGAATTGAGGATTGGCGCTCTTAATCTTTCTTCACCGGTAGAATTTCTTAGATAAGTTTTTAGACGTTTCATTGTCGAAAATGTTCTTTCCGGTGTACATATTGAAACCGGTAGTGTCGCCAAAATTGTAAGAAGCTTGTGGATGTTAGAAAACAGATCCTTATTGCATTCCCTAAGAGCTGTTATTGCACTCTTTGAACGCTCTGTATCTTTTTGTGTATGGCATTTTGTCTTCCATAGCGTAAATTCAGCTGTTAAAGTGTCCCAATCCAAAAAAGATTTATAAAATTTGAAGTTTTCTTCGTTATAATTTTGTTTGTTTTTGCCAAGGAATCAAAATGCACAAGGAGGAAAGTATGGACTTATGGTTTTCAAATCTCATTTTAAGCTGACTTAAAAAGTCATCTAAAAGAGGAATCATTATACTTATCCTAAAATAGGTTTCAGGATCTGTTGTACTCATGTTTTGTCTGTGCTGCTGCCTTGACACAATTCGTGGACTTTTAAGTTTTTCATCCACAACATTACACTTACTAAATTCATCGAAAATTATGTTGAAACTACTTCGGCTTAAAACGAAAATCAGAAATTTTGAACATAATCAATAATTATTTGAGTACAAATGCGGAAAAGTATGATTTACAGATGCATTTTAAAAAAAAATGGGGGGGGGGGTTCAAACCCCTGTGATCCCCACCCCTGGCTACGGCCTTGCTATAAACCACACGGCGGGTGCTCCGAAATAGCTTATCTTTATATATATAATTCTACTGTACGTGTGTATGTCATTGAACTCCTCCTAAACGGCTGGACCGATTTTAATGATTTTTTTTGTATGCGTTTGGGTGGCGCCCTGGATTGTTTAGATTCACAAATCAGCCCGGCAGATGACGCTGCAGTTTAAGAAAATTCCGGAAAATCGATTTATTCGCATTTTTCGCACTTTAAAAAAAATAAACTGGGTAGAAATCGAGTAGTGACACTTCAAATAAAAAAAAAATATTTAAAATTTTAAAAGCAATTGTTGTTGTCAATTATATTAATTATTTGCCAAGCAAATTGTTGTCAACAATTTTGAATTTTTTTTTAAAATATACTCGTACCTAATAAGTTTGTTTATGTTTATTATGTTACACAAAGTACCTTTTTGAAACGGAGTCGATACTTTGATTTGTTGGATGGTGTTTGAATCCTTCATTTTTGTTTGTCAAGTATTTTCAGGATCCTTGCATTAGTACCTATGTGTGAGTAAGTTGAAATGTAGGGGTGATTGAGATGACGTTGACAATGATGACAGGCAACAGCAGTTGTTGAGCGTTTTCAGTTTTCATGCGCATAACTCGAGACAGAATGGTTAGTTTTTAACGATTTTGAGCTTGATGGTTTCGTTTGGGCCCTAGGAAGGGCGAATGCTACTTTTTATCTCGAAAACAAAACTTTGACAGGATGAAATAGGGGGTGTCGGAACTTCGGGAAAAAATATCGCAAGAACAACGTGCAGCCGTCCGAACTGGAGACCGAGATAGACAACAACATAATCGTCATCAGCATAGTGTTCAAATAAATGAAAACCAACGAAGAAGAAGAAACGTCATGAATGTAGAATTGCGGCGAGTAGCATTCCAATACCTATGCGCGGTTGAATACAAACTCCTGTAGGACAACATGCGAGACGTTTCAGTGCACCAACAATCGATGAAGTTGTCATTGTAATGGTTGAAGAAAATTCGGAAGCAGGAGATATAGTTTTACATCGCCAAAATGATCAGTTGCAGCGTGTGTAAGAAACACACAAAATATCGTGTTCACTAATGGGAGCTAATATTGTAAAATTCGAGATACATATTTATAATTAAGTTGCATTCTTATAGGTGGCGCTTTTGTATATGTTGGTCGATTTCGTTTATGACATTAAATTAGAATTGCTGCATGTTGTTAAACTGTGCGCATAACAAATTGATTGAAAGAAAATAAAAATCGAAGTTTCTTTCTTTTGTGTTGTTGTTCGATTCAAAAAAGTCAGGTGACATAGGCGCCTGCCAGGCAACTAGCACCTACCCCTAGCGGAGCAACGAAGTAGCGTAATCGGGCTAAGCAAAGCGCAGAAAAATGTGCAGTCTCTTTAACCACGGAACCGATTGAGCTTAAATCAGGCAAGCTTTGGTATTGACTTGAATTTGTTTCTGTGAAGTTTGGTCAAAATCGGTCCACCAAGTTTGACTTGCAATTTTGTTTCTCATCAAAAAAAGACAAGTATTTCTTTTTGTTAGGCGCAGAGAACACCGAGTATTTAGACTCTTGAGCACGGGCAACGCCGGGCGGGTACAGCTAGTAAATTATTATATGAGGGGAGTGTACTAGTGCGATGCGAAATAACTTTGGCGACCTCTTTATGTCGGAGACGAAACCGCTTCAAACTTTTGACGAAGGAATGTAAAGCGTGTTCAGAGATTTTAAAAGTTATAGCAGCAATTCAATTTTTATGTTCTTACATTGCTGATTCATAATTTGCTACACGTTAATAATAATAATATTTTTATTTAGTTAGGGTATATAACACTGCGACCTCTTTGTCTATTGTGTCCCCTGCTTGTACCTCGGAGAGGTTCATATTCTCTTTCAGAGCCCTCTATATATACTTCTTTTGTGAAGCATATCGATGTATTGCTCTGATTTATCCTTGCCAGGTCACATTCCTTAGTGCACAGCGTCCAGTCCAGTTTCCTTGATGAATCTGAGAATGAGCTGTGGGTCCATGGTTTCTATGTCCTTGTCTGTTATTTGGTGCCTGCCCAAATATCTTATCCTGTTGTGAGCCAATACCCACAGGATTCCAGTATGTGGTCAGGAGTCTCGGCGGTTTCACTGCAGAATCTGCAGAGCCCGGCCTCTGATATCATTTTCCTCAGGTGCTTCCTCAGGTGCTCCTTGAGTCTGCAGTGCCTGTTAGGATTCTAAGGTTTTTTTGTTAAGGCTGTTACAGCTTTGAATCTCTTTTGGTTATAGTTTCCTAAGAGTTTCTTTGCTGGCCTCAGACCTTGGAGGTGGAGAATGGTTTTGACCCTTTCTTTCTTCCTCCAGTCTCCTGAACTCTTCGCGTAGAGGGTGTTCGCCTATCCCGGAGAACGTTTCAGGACCTGTGAAGGGTTCCTCTGCCCATTTTCTTGCTAAAGAGTCCGCTGCCTCATTAGCTGTAATGCCAGCAGTTGGAAATTCTGTTGTTCTTGCCTAGTCTATTCAGTCCGTGTAGGCGTTCCCACATGAGTTTTGATTTGATAACGTAGGCGTCAAGAGCCTTTATGGGTGCTTGGCTGTCAGACATTATTGCTTTGTTGCAATTCCTGCAGTTTTTCTCGAGGTTTATTTGGACGCACTTGTCTATGGCACATATTTCTGAATGGAGATGCTGGTACAATTACCCATGGATAGTGACTAGTTCCTGGTCCAAACACTCCTGCACCAGTTCCCTTCTCGGTACTCGAGCCGTCCGTGTGTCACTTTGTTGTGTGGTTATTCAGTCCATAAGTTGTGGATTCATTGCTTCAGTTCTCCTTATTGCTGAGCTTTATCTGAAAATTCTTCTCAAAGCTGAATTTCCTGATGCTATCGTACCTAGGTATGGCATGAGGTGGGAGTTTTTTGAGTAAGTCACCGTGTTCTTTCGAACGGGTGCATTTCCCTATTCCAATTCCCTCCTTTACCATCCTTAGGATTGTTTTGTTTGCCGCGTTAATCACCATGATGTGTAGAGGGGTTAATTCCAGTAACACCTCCATGGCTGCGGTTCGGCAGCTATGCATTGCTCCGGTAATGCCAGTCTTTGCACTTTGCTGAGTGTCTCTCTTGTTGTGGCTGGACTAGTTCGTTTCGCCCATACCGATGTAATCATTGGTCTCACAATTGCAATGTACATCCATCGCAGGATGTTTGGGCTACATCCCCATTCCTTCCCCGCCAGGCTATATACACGTTACAACCTATAGAAAATAATCGGCAAGTGTCTCGTCCAACTCCTGTCAATGCATTTAATTAAAGCATACAATACATACTTCATTGACAAAAAAACATTCATTCCTTATTATTTTAAACTAAAATTAAAGAGAATAATTAATTTGAACAAATTGTATATTCCTAAGATGTAAAGTTTTTCCTTTTAACTCTAAACAAGTACAAAACAACCATAATTTGTTTCCGGTGAAGAAGATTCACCCCATTCTCCGTCATTAGGGAATGAAATCATTTTTCTCTATCAGTACAAAGAAAAAATACAGTAATGAAAGAGAAAAACCCCACCGAAAAACTTTTCCGTTGCAATTATTTTTCATAAGTTTTTTTTCTACAAAAGTTTCCAACAATTCTGTTTTTTTTTCTATGACCACCATTTGTCGTATTCTTAAGGAAAAGTTTGCAATTAAAATTTCCCCACAAATTTTGTAAACCCACAGATACCCCAATGAGCATACAGACAGAAGGTACGCAGTCATTTAAAAAAAATGGTTTGCAAATATAAAAATTAAAAGAAATTTCATGGATGCAAGTTGTGAAGAATCCTTAACCTCATCGTGTACCTACCAGATTGGACTTTTCGCCTCCTTTTCCCCATGAAGACTCATTATAAATTCAATCTGAGCAATTATTTGGTGAAGATGTGCCATTTGTTAGCAGCGCGCGGTGAATAAATACAAAATTACTTAGAGTTTTCCTTTAATTATGCATGCACATGAAAAGATCATCGTGCTCGATGAACATGTGTATCAGGGTCCTTTGTTTTGATATATTACAAGGATCTGTACACTTCTGCGGACATATGTAGAACGTATCACATATTTGCTTCTTACTGCCATGCACGAGGAAAAAAAAGTCAACTCATTTCGGGTGTGAGTCCTGCCCTTAAGAAATCCATTAGATAATATCCTTGCCATTCTGAAATGTAAATTCGAAGCTTTAAGTTTTTTTGAGTGAAAAGAGGTTGTGCAACTATACGGAATTACACGCTGTGGGTGTTGGGTCTTAAGTGGGGAAGAATAAAGTATAGAAAAGGTATGCAAATATGGTTGATTTAAAAAAAGGCGTTTCCCAATTGAATGAATGCTCTCTATATGCCGAAGCACAGACTGAAGTTGGTGGAGTTATATTATTTCTTTTAAAATTCCAAGCACCTTGGGGTGGCTTTTCTGTTATGTGGTTCTTTTTTAGCTAGTGTAAGAATTGTTTTGTGAGGGCGTGGTTCTATTTATAAGGGTTTAATTTGAATTGGCCTGATTTAAGGTAACGGCATGCTTGTCTCTTTGCGTGCTGGAATATTTCTAGATGAGTGGTTGTATTCATGGGCTTTCCCTTTGTTTTAATGTGCTGTATCTATCAGAATTTTTGGAAATTTGTAAATTATGGGCTAGAAACTTTCAACGCGAAAATGGCGAAGAGCTTTCATTTTGAATAACTGTGGTGACAGAAGATGCACATTTAAAAACGCTGCAGCGCAAAACAAGGGTAGCGAGGGAAGTGTGTCGAGTCAAGAGAAGTGAGGAGAAGACCCTGCGTAGAAAGAGGAGGCGTACGAAGCCTCCCAGCTAAAGAAAAATGAAGAGTCTCGCGATCGAAACAACATCAGAAGATTTTACCAGAAAGCGAAGCAACTGGCTGGTGGCTTTAAGACCGGAATGCAGTGACGGAAACCTTGTTGCCGAAGCGCAGGGAATAGTAGATGTACTTAAGCAGCATTTCCAACAGCTGCTAAATGGGCATAATGTAGATAGAGTGATAGGGCAACCCACGTCCTATCAATGAACAACAGATTTCACCACCCAAAACAGTAGAGGTTGGGTTAGCTAAAAGAAAGCTTAAGAGGAATAAGGCCGCCGGCTCTGATGGCTTAAGGGCAGAGCTTTTCAACTACGGTGGTGATGTTTTGATTGGGCGCATGCAACAAGTCATCAACCAAGTATGGATGGAAAAGCATGCTCCATGACTGAACTATCAGCCCCAAATGAAGTAGGTACATGAGAAAAAACAGCAGCAGATTTAAAAAAAAAAGCACATGGTACAACGCAGTCATATTTGGGTTTCACTAAGGAATATAATATATTTATTTAACCTAAAGCATAACAACAGCAACAGAGGAAAGCAAGTTAAAACAATTAACTTGAGATGTAAGTAATTGATTAAAGATTTAAAAATATAACGGCGATTTGTTGAACGTTTTTATCTTAAGGGTCGAAGTGAGCCAATTTGGAAACTCGCTGAAAAAACATTTTCATTTCAGTTTGCGCATTTGTTTGACAGCTTGCAAATTTGTCTTTTTAAGGCATTTAGGAAACCAATGCGAAAATTGAAACGGGAGTGTTATCAATTCACACCCAGTGGCTTCGTTTTTCAATTTCAAAGAGCCCATTTGAAGATTTTGCGAAGCCGTTTTCACCTAAAAAGAGGAGCCATTGAAAAAGTATCAAATATAAGGTTTCCAAACAAATTTATTCGTCACCTCACTTAAAAATGCAAAGACTAAGTATTATCAGCTGGAAGATAATTTTTTGCTTATTTTTCCTTCAATGCGGATGTAGATGAAGATATTGGTTTCGGATCTTCTTTGGTCGTTTGGATTGTAGCGTATTGGTTTGGTTTTCCCTTATAAAACTTTAACAAACAAATTAGTTACAGTAGGTATAATTTACGTTCTACGAATAAATAAAAATCATTAAGCACTTATCCATATTTAAAAATCCATATTTAAAAAAAAATTTCGTCAAAGTCGCACATTGGATGCAAACTCTCCTAGAGTAGCCATTCCGACAGTGTTAAATGAAAAAGAAAAATGGGCTGAATTGACTCTATGATAAAATCAGGGAATTTGTATGGCGGAGACGAGTTTTGCGCGAATATTTCGTAAACAGTTTATAATAAAGCGAATTATAACATTACTGGCCAAGAAATTTTTTTTTGGATTTTTTGGTTCATATTAATTTTTTGGCACCTTCTTAAGATCGTTTTTGAGAACAAGATAAAAATTTTGTAAAAAAAAAATTGCATATATGTTTTTTTGACGTATGATAAATCATACTCTGGGAATTAACAAGTAAAAGATTCGCATATATTTATTTTTATTTAAAATTTATTGAAATACGCGTATGTACTCGTAGGTATAATCTAGTTCAAAAAGTTACCGACGAAGATGAAAAAGAGCAAAACAATTCTTCGGATGTAGTCCAATATTACATTTTGTGCATATAAATTTTGCACATTTGCCACACTGTCCACATCGGCGCTGTGTCTTGCCTTCGTCCACCAAATGGTTTATTCCATCTAATCTTATCTCATCTAATATCTAACAAATTAGACTTGTTACTTTCAATAAAAAATTTGGCTTTCATAATTTTACTTGTAATGACGTTTTTGGACGAACCCTTCTAGGAAGATCAAATTGGGTTACAGTGAGCACTGATAAAACAATGCGCCTGGGGAACTCAAACAATGGCATATCTTTTTCTATATTTCGGCAAAGAAGCCAAGAGCTAACTAAGCCCAAATCGAATGAGAGGCCAATACCATATTTTGCTTCTAATTCGTATCCTATGATTGCCTCTCAACCTGTCGAACAAATCTACACCTCCCATATAGCGGTTATATTCCTGTACAACCGTTGGTTGAGGTACGTTTTTATATTTCCTCTCAGCTCTATCCCATCGACGACACGACGTTTGACCAAGGACGGCTTCACACTCAATATTCGTGGCTATAGTTACTTGGCTATTGTCATGCCATCGGATAAGGGATATATGATTTTCGTTATCTTGTAACGCATGATGTGAACCTCTTGGTTCTTTATACCCTATTCTAAGGGTATATTAATTTTGACGCATAGTTTGTAACATACCTTAATATTGCCCGTAGACCCCTAAAAGTTACTATATTTATGATCAGCATCGATAGTAATGTCGATCTAGCCATGTCCGTCCGTCCGTCCGTCCGTCCGTCCGTCCGTCCGTCCGTAGATAAAAATTAGGCCTTTAAACTGGACCTAGAGAGCTGAAATTTTAACCATATACTCTCTAGGGTCCCGAAATAATCAAGTTTACGAATTTTTGAAATCCGCCCACAGACACGCCCACAAACTCAAAAAAACCAAATTTTTAAAAAAAATCGAATTTTGAGCTAGAAAGCTGAAATTCTATGACTCCTAAAACTGCTCGGGATAAAAAATTTTCAAAATCCGCCCACTGACACGCCCACAAATAAATAAAATAATTTTTTTATACCCTATTCTAAGGGTATATTAATTTTTGAAAATCCAAAGTTTCAGCTAGGGAGCTGAAATTTATAATATATACTCTCTAGGGGCCCTTTATTCTCATGTGTTAATTTTTTTTAAATCCGCCTACTGACACGCCCACAATTAAATAAAACAATTTTATTGAAACACCCAAGTTTGAGCTAGGGAGCGTTGTTTTTTTGATAAAATCCTTTAAATGTTATATAACAAAATATGTAGAGCGTTCTTAACAATTCAACCATACTTAGACTTTTGTCACGCCCACTTATGAGGGATAGGAATAAGAATAGGGTATCCAACAGTTCGCCCAAGCGGACTGTAGCCCGTCCCTATGTTTTTTTAAACAATTTAGTGGGGCCTTTTCCACTCTATCACTCCTAATTGTGCCCAGGCAGTTAATGCTTTCACTTTTGAGCGATTCAAGCAGCGGCAAGGAACTAAAGTAGTTATCAATATAGACAGTACTATGTGCAGGCAGAAAGTTTATGCAGAGCTTCTCTGTTACAGTTGATCCAAGCGACTTGCTTCTTGTTTTTATCTCCGCAGCTCCAGTATATGGCTCAAATTTGAGGAGATATCCGGATGAGTTGTTGAGACACCAGAACTTAAAACCATAACGTATGGGCTTTCCTCTGATGAATTGCTTTGCATAATGGTGCCCGTAATAAGGCTCCATTGCTTCATCAAGTGAAAATTTAGTGCCCAATGGTCTAGCTAGCTCCTGAAATCTCTCATTCAAATGGTCAATCAAAGGGCGAACTTTATATAACCTATCTTGAGTGTCAAGCTCATTGTTATTATTTAGGTGAAAATACCTATGTATAAGCTCGAATCTATTCCTAGACATTGCAGAAGAAACAAGTGAATTGTGGGTATCTTCTCTCGTCTCCCAATACATACGCCTATGAGTGTTTGAGCTGTAGCCAGACAATAGTAATATTGCAAAATATTTTACAATTTCTTCTTGCAAGATCTTTGGTTCCTGTCCCTTTTGCATGGCATACAGATTAGTCTCCTTACAAATCTTATCTAATATGGCATCATCAAATATAAGACGGAAGATATCAATGGGCGCATATTGTTTTTCTCGCCATTTCTGAATGCAATTAGGTTCCACTTCTTTTTCTACTGGAAACTTTAAAGTAGTATCTAGATCTTTGAGTTCCCATATTCTGTTTTTCCTTGTTGCTAGTTTAGCACGTTTTGGTGGCTTAGGAATTGAATCTGACGTATTAGAACAACTTGGAGTATCTTCAGGATCTTTCACAATTTCCAACGTCCTTGACTCTCGAACGTTATCAGATAGATTTTTAACTACCCTTACCTCAATATGTTGTCGCAAGATACCTTTTTCTAAGTCCCTTACAGTTGGTTGTTTGCCCTCGTCATCACTCCCAGGTGCAATTGATGGAGTAGATAGCGATGTAGATGATCGCTATCTACTCCATCAATTGCACCAGTAAGAACTAATTCCAGCTCATCTGCCTCCGTTATATGCAATCCAGCAGTATCCTCTTCATCCAACTCGTTTAGAATATTTAAAATGGCCTCTCCATCAACTTCTGGGTTGAAACCGAAAAAACTAAATATGAAATAAAATTAAATAAACATAAAAGTGCAGTTTAGCGTATGATATTTCATACGGTGGGCAGTAATGGGTTTTAAGAAGGAATACTAAAAAGTTGATAATATAATACGATTGTGTACATAAAATAAAAGTGAAACCCTGAGAATCGGGTTGTTGTGGCAAACAAATATTTTTGTTTGGAAACAAATTAAGTTAAACAATTTTTTACACATGCATTTTTTACTTCCATACCAATGAACAAAAACAATTAATTAATAACAAAATTATACAAAAACAAGATTCAAAATGCCTGTAAATTGCCGCATCAAAAGCTGCACAAGGTCTTTTGGTCAACATTTTATTGTTTTTTTTTTTCCTTTAATATACTTTCTCAGGTTTATGGTATATATATAATTCGACAGTTTTTACTCTCCCATAGTTTTTGTTTTCACTTAAATAAACAATCTACTAACAATCACAATGATGTTTCCGTACGATTTCTGCAAATTACTAAAATTGTATCATACAATTTACTTTTGACGTTTAAGAAAAAGATTCGGCACTTCAGAAAGAGATAGCTTCGCAGAGTGCCCTATTGTTTTCAATTTATGAATGTTCGATTCTGTTTCAACTGGATTTGCAGCATCATGTTCTGCGAATCTTTTAGATTTTTGTGCATTTCGAAATGTGAATCTGTAAGCAAATGAGGTAATTTTACATCGAAATGAGTTCATTTGCTATAATGAAGTAGTTAGTTTCTAAAAATGAAGTCAGTGCATAACGGACAAGATAAAAGTAAACAAGAGGAATTTAAAAAAAAATCTTAATGAAACTATTGTATATCACCAGTTCTAGCTAAATCTTTTGGAGTTTTTTCCAGAATTATTCTTTAATAAAAGATCTGCAAAATTATAATGTAACATAAAGTGCTCACGTCTATCCCCTTCAATATCATCCACGATTTGTTTTTTTTACTTTAATGTCCCAAAATGGTTAAATGATAGGCTGGAATCGATAGGAATGCGCTCCATTTCTTAATGTACACAAAAAAAATTCAATCATTTTATAAACAACCGCCACCGTAAATGTATCTTTATTTGTGTATACACTGATTAAAACTTAAAACGTAAGGTAAGGTTTTTAAAATATCACATTTTTGTTGGTTCGTGATTGGGTTGCCCGATTGTTGCAGTTTTTCATACAGCTTGATTGCCGTAAGTCAAAAGTTTAAATATTGTCAAGTAAAGCGATCTCTTATTGGGCAGTGCATCACAATGGACCTAATCCTGGTCTAAGTGTGTCGGCCTTCTGTTGACAGCCACTTTAACCTAACCTAACCTAACCTATTGGGCAGTGTGAATGGATAAAATAAAATGAGAATCATCCTCGTAACATACCCATCCAATACGTAGTAGATTAAATTCGGCTAGAAGTAAAATAGTTCTGTCACAATAAGATATGTCAACAATATGGTGTATTGCCATAGAAAGTACAGTGTGCAAGGAATAAAGAAGATACCATGGAATTTACGCATTAGCAACATACGAGTATAAATGTTTATTTTCAAGTGGAATTTTTGGCGCAGATAATTTCAACATTGTGGGCGAAGTTGCGCCGAGGTTACTGTGTTGGTCTCAGGTTCGAATCCTTCCGGGGCCTAGTGCACCTAAACGTTTTTTCCAAACCCCCACCTCTCGCGAACGTCTGACAAACACCCAAGAGTATCACTTGTCATAAAAGTTTTACAATTTTGCCGTTCAAATTGGGCTTTAAATTGCCAAGTTTCGGTCAAGTAGGTAGGGCAGATAAACTCACCAAAAATGGAACTCTTTTTTTTTGCTACCTGAAAAAGGCATTGGTATATCATTCGGTATATGCAACCTGTAGCAGCCATCTTTAATATGAGTACATAATCGATTTTCTTAAACTAACTATTTACTTGCTTCACTTATTCTTAATAATCGCTATTGTTAGTAATTCCAATTTCAATAACATTTATATTTTTTCTTACTATTTGAATTACATCAAATTTACTTCATTAAAACAAAAATATGCCTTTTTTTACTTAAGGCACTTTTTAAAACTTTAAAAGCACATTTCCCATGTTTTAAAATATAGAATTAATGTCGATTTTGCTTTTTAAGATTCACACTACACCGTTATAATTCTGGGTATAAGAGAGCAGCTTGAATTCAAAATTATTGCAATCTGTTAATAAAGCTCACAAACACAACCAGAAAGTTGGAATCACTCTTTTTATTTAAAATATTCTGCTGGATTTGTGCCTCGCGATATTCACCGAATTTGAACGGAGGCAGTTAGGGAATTCGCATACCTCGGAGCAGTGGCGTATGGAGCCTCCAATATCATGATATTATTTAGGTGATATCATCATAATGTACACGATTAACTGAAACTTGTTCGTAAATCTTAGAGATTTAGAGGAAGCTCCTGGAACGTGTGGGAAGCAAGTCAGAAGAGCAAATGCTATTAAGGGAGGAGAGCAAAATGTGAAGCAGTATTACAAACTTAATTTATAATATTCCTTTCCTTGACCATTGCATACTAGAGCTCAACGAACGTTTCAGAAAAATTTTTTTGTCTATCTGCCAACTACAGATTTTCTTACCCAGCTTTATTACTCTCGCTAGTTTAGAAGACGTTAAAACAATATAGAATCGGTTTCGTATCTTGATATTTCAAATTATGACCTCCAATTTGAGTCAGATGTATTACTTTTATTATACCCTATTCTAAGGGTATATTAATTTTGACGCATAGTTTGTAACATACCTTAATATTGCCCGTAGACCCCTAAAAGTTACTATATTTATGATCAGCATCGATAGTAATGTCGATCTAGCCATGTCCGTCCGTCCGTCCGTCCGTCCGTCGGCAAAAATTAGGCCTTTAAACTGGACCTAGAGAGCTGAAATTTTAACCATATATTCTCTAGGGTCCCGAAATAATCAAGTTTAAGAATTTTTGAAATCCGCCCACAGACACGCCCACAAACTCAAAAAAACAAAATTTTGGAAAAAATCGAATTTTGAGCTAGAGAGCTGAAATTTTGTATATATGATCTATGGCCCATAAAACTGATTGGGACATAAAATTTTCAAAATCCGCCCACTGACACGCCCACAATTAAATAAATCAAATTTTGGGAAAAATTGAATTTTGAGCTAGAAAGCTGAAATTTTTTATATATGATCTTTGGCCCATAAAACTGCTTGGGACATAAAATTTTCAAAATCCGCCCACTGACACGCCCACAATTAAATAAAATATTTTTTTTGAAAAACCAAAATTTGAGCTAGGGAGCTGAAATTTTTAATATATACTCTCTAGGGGCCCTTTATGCTCATGTGTAAATATTTTCAAAATCCGCCTACTGACACGCCCACAATTATTTATTTTTTATTTTTGAAAGTCCAAAGTTTGAGCTAGGGAGCTGAAATTTATAGTATATACTCTCTAGGTGCCCTTTATGCTCATACTTAAATTTTTTTTAAATCCGCCTACTGACACGCCCACAATTAAATAAAACAATTTTATTGAAAAACCAAAGTTTGAGCTAGGGAGCGTTTTTATTTACAAAAGCTTAGTTTTTTCGATAAAATCCTTTAAGTTTTTGCCACGCCCACTTATGAGATATAGGAATAAGAATAGGGTATCCAACAGTTCGCCCAAGCGGACTGTAGCCCGCCCCTATGTTTTAATTACTATTTCACTGATATTTTGATCGTGTTACTTCAAATTAATATCAATGTCTTCAATGTCTGAAAATCGATTCCACAGTTGTCTAACTGCACGTATGCACAAAAACCACTTAAATGATAGAGCAGTTCACTTTTCTGGTAACTAAAAAGTTATGATTTTCGTTATTTACATAGATTTGGAAACAAACATGTTAGGAGAAAAATGGAGAAAATATCCTAGCAATATCTTTAGCTTCTTTTCCCGTTTGCTGTAACGTACAATTCCCAAATATAAGGAAGATACTAGAAGTACTTTAATTTTAATTTTGGTGGGGGCGTACGCCCCCATTTATTCGGCTTAATACAAGCTAAATATCTTAAAAGACTAAGACTTATAGCTAGGACTTAAAACTAAAACTGATTAGGTGTTGTTGGGGGGGTGATGGGGGAGGGCTTAAGGAGATCGATTTTTATAGAGGAAGTGCTGCGGTTGAAGTCAAAAACATTAAGGTTTGAGTTAACCTTCCGTAGCATACGTGAGATGGGTTCGTTGGAGCCATACAAGGTACGGTGGGTTGGAAGATAGAAAAGTCGTGGGCAGCGTAGACTACGAGGATTAGTGTTAAGGCAGATAGAGTTGTGAAGAGACGCACAATCGACGGAGCCTGAAAGGAGTCGGTGAATGAAGAGAATGTCAGCTGCGTCCCTGCGTTCTTCAAGGGTATTTAGGTTTATAAGTTTAAGACGGTCGCGATAAGGAGGTAAGATGAGAGGATCGTTCCAAGAGAGACCACGAAGAGCAAATCGAAGAAAACGACGTTGAATGCCTTCGATTCTAGATACATGAACTCGTTGAAAGGGACACCACGCTTGGCTAGCGTACTCTAGGAGGGGCCGAACAAAAGTTATGTACAGGGATCTGGTCACGTATGGGTCGCAAAATTCTTTTGACCATCTTTTAACGAAGCCAAGTGATGAGTTTGCTTTAGTAATTATCTCATCAATATGCGAACGGAAGCTTAGTTCCCTGTCGCATAATATGCCAAGGTCGCGAATTGATTGAACACGAGATATAGGCTGATGGTGGAGTTGGTAAATTCGAAGAGGAGACTTGTTGCTCTTGCGTGAGAAGGTAATAGACTGACATTTAGATACATTAAGTTCTAGGCAGTTCTTAAGGCACCAGTTGGAAAAACTATTTAGATCTGTTTGAAGGAGGCTAAAGTCATGTTGTGAAGAAATGGTTTTGAAAAATTTGGTGTCGTCAGCATAGAGAGAGAGCGCTGAGTGTTGAATGATCCTTTCAAGATCGTTAATTGTTAGAATAAATAAAAGGGGACCTAGATGACTGCCTTGTGGAACACCAGAGCTGGCTAAGAAAGGTGCCGAAAGAACGGACCGGAAGCGAACACTGTAAAAACGGTTTTCCAGGTATGACTCTATCCATTTTAGCAAAATGGGTTCAAAGCCAAGGGCAGATAATTTGAAAGCTATTAATTTATGGGAAATCTTGTCAAAAGCCTTACTGAAATCTGTTGTAACAACATCGACTTCTTTACCACTTTCTATGGCTGAGAGTGTAGAGGATATGAATTCGACAAGATTAGTGGTAGTTGATCTACCTTTTAAAAAGCCGTGCTGGTTAGGGGAAATAAAAGACTTGCACTGAAAGCTTAAGGCTTCATACAAGATACTTTCAAAAAGTTTGGGTATATGTGAAAGTTTGGCTATGGGGCGGTAGTTTGTCACCTCGCTCTTTAATCCCTTTTTGTGTATTGGTGTTATAAAGGAGGATTTCCATATCTGAGGAAATTCACCTTGAGAAAGCGATAGCTGAAAGAGATATGAGAGGGGTAAGCAAAGATTTGAGGAACACTTTTTAAGAAATATGGCTGGAAGACCATCTGGGCCGGGTGAATATTCATCATTAAGTGTAAGCAACTTCTTTTCTATTGCCGTATGATCAAAACTTTGGTACATAGAAGGACCAATGGAGAATTTTTGAAGATATTCGAAGTAGGTGGGATCCGGTACGAAGGAGCTGTCGGCGAAAGACTGCTTAAAGAAAGAAGCAAAAAAGTTGGCAATGGTAAGCGGATCGGTAGATGATTTATTTTCATAAGAAAGGGATGGGGGGAAACCGTCCGATTTTTTTTTATAGTTAACGAATTGGAAAAATGACTTCGGATCGTTTATTAGCTTGGTTTGCGCACTATTAAGATACTGTTGATAGAGGGAGTTATAAAGTTGGGTGAATTGAAGGTAAACACCGAGGTAGTTGGAATAGTCAGAAAAAGAATCGGTTCGAATGAAAACTGCCCATAGTTTGTTTCTTTTGTTACGTAAAGACCGAAGCCTTCGATTGTACCAAGGAGGGCTCGTAGAAAAGGTTTTCTTGCGAGAAAAGGGGACATAGAGAGATATAGAATTAAATAATTCTTTGTAGAAAGTGGAGAGAGCATCCTTCAGAGGTAGATTGGCGAACTTAAAAGAACACCTACTAAGATAAGTGTTGATTTTTTGGAAATTCGGTTTATGGAAGTCGTAAGACGAGGCAGCTGCTGAGTGAATGGGTTGGATAGGAGAGTTAAGGAAAAGAGAAAGAAGAAGTGGCGGGTGAAAGTTATCAATGATCGACAGCGCAAAGGGACTCAGGGACACAGAGGAGTTTATAGGGTCAGTTGTGAAAATGAGATCTAACTGCCTACCCATATAGTTGGAGACCCCACTAACTTGACATAAACTTGAGTCTGTAATCCCATCCAAGAAGAGACATTCCTTACTTGAGGTGGGATTTGAAGCGATAAAAAAAGATTCTTCATCTGATAGAGTCCAGTGCAAATGCGGAAGATTGAAGTCGCCGAATATAATGATATCATCAAGGGAATCAGATATGCTATTTATTTGGTCGATTGCTTCGATTGCGAGTTGGTAGGATTCTATAGATTGAGCCGGTAAGATATAAAAACACATAACGTAAACAGATCTGCTGGGGAGTTTTATTTTAATAGAAACGAAGTCAAGCTTAGAAGAATTGGAAACAGCAATTAGAGAGGAGTCAAGGTCTTTGAGGGTGGCCAGTAGGACGCCTCGGCAGGGAGAGCCATCAGTTGGTCGGGTAAGATCGTCGTCTCGAAAAACATTAAAAAAAGGGGGAAGGATCTCCTGGTTCTTTATGTCGGGAATCAGATTTGTTTCAGTCAGGGCGTAAACATCGAATGGAAGAGCATGAGATTGGTGCAAGACAGCGTGGGTTTTAGATCGCAGTCCTCTTACGTTTTGATAGTAAAAAGTGAGGGGAGCGTTAATGCGGGAGAGCGTATGGGAGGATAGGTCGGTGGCCGACTCAGAGGTATTTGTGAACGAGTTGGGAAGGGCACATGCTGGGTTTGAGTTAGGGGCGAAAATAATTTTTATAGTCGTTGCGAGTTTTTTGTAGATGCGAGATGTGTCTGGAGTTGATATGGGATGCGTAAGCGGATAGGTCCTTAGCTACAGTGGTAGGGGAAATATTATAACTCTCATGGTAACGGATATATATTTCGCTCAATGATTGAAGATCGGTAGGGAGACCTTCCTTTTGAATCGAAATTTGTACGTTGGTTTTGGTCTTACCGTCGATACAAACAGATTCGGGCTTATCATGCAAATAAGCAAGGAACAACCGAACGTTTTCGAAGAGTCTGTGATCTCTTAATCGTGCCATTACATAACGGCCGTCGAGGTCTTTGTTCAAAGATGTATGGTCAACAAAGTTAGCAGTAAGTTTAACTTTGGGAGGAAGAAGCGGGTCAAAATTGACCGGGAAGTCGGTAAGTTGTTGTGGTGAAGCGTTTTGGGCTGGTGGAGTGCTAAGAGAAGAGGACGGTGGAGTGGGATTGATGATGTGGGATAGGATGAAATTTGGATAGTTCGTCGCGGAAGGAACGATGTACTGTATGTACTTCCAGTTACTTTAGCAGAGCCAGAGAGAATATTTTCCGTCCTGAGAAGGTTAAAGACTTGGCTGAAGGCAACAACTTCCGAAGCTCGTCTAAATGGATCAGCATCCATGAATATTCACAGAGAAATCAATATAGATCCTGAGGAAGTTGTTGAACAATTTGCTAACAAAATAAAAGGAGATTTTCCCAAAAAACAACAATTAAACATTATGTTTAACTATTTTAACATTCAAATTTAAGTTTTCAAAACTCGTTTATATAAAAAATTAACAAAGTTCATTATTATGTCTTGCCTATATTATTAATATAACAAATTGTAACCGTCGAAGGTGTTGTCGGTCGGTCAGAGGTGTAGATGTGTGGGTAGGCTCTCGTTTTCTGAATGAAACCGTACGGCTTTTAGCAAAATTGCAACAAAATCTTGTTTCCCTCTCTACCACGAGTATGCGAAGCGCAGTACTCGTTGAATAGGCAGGTAAGCAAGCGTGTATGAGTGAAAGCGGAAAAAATGATACCTCAAGACAAATTTAATTTTACAAAAACAAAATTACTTTATTGGTATGTTCATAAAATACAAATACAAAGTGTATTGATCGAAATTTCGAGTAAGATGATCTTAAGAAAGAAAAATTTCTCAAGTGTGGTATTTTAGCTTGCGACGAAACGTCTACAAGAGGAAAATCTCAAACTCAAGTCAGCCTCATAAAATTATGTTCCTCCTTTTATACTGGTTGACAGCTTTTTTGTTACATAGAAATGCCAGTAAAGGAGCTTTTTGTTATACAGTTCTTGTAAATAATAATTTGGCAATGATCATAATTTATGTGCTTATTGGACACTAATGGTCAAAAGTTTGATTTTGTTAGTTTACAATTTTTTTGATGTGAAAGTTATATAATTCAATTCTTCTCTTTATAAAATTAATATATTATTCTTATAAATAATCCGTTATTACAAAATTAATAAAATTTTGTTCACAAAAAATTTAATTTTATGGATTGCGCAAGTTAAGGTTTCTTAGAGGACAAAAAAATGTTGGATTCCCTTATTTTATTAACTTAAAAGGACTACAACAAATTAAAAGGGAAACAAATTATTGAAAAATTGTACAGATGAGCCCCCCCCCCCCCCATTTTTTTCTGGATACGCCACTGCCTCGGATTAAACATCAACTCCACAAATGACACCTTGGTGCAAGCCCGACAAAGAATTACCTTAGGAAACCGCAAGCTACTTTGTTTTGGCAAAACAAATGGGCTCAAAACTCCGTCGGAAGACCAAGTGTAGGCTTTACAAAACACTGATACTGCCAATTCTGTTTAGAAAAGGAAAAGGAAAGGAGAGCTTATATTGTGTTCTTTCCAAAGAAAAATACTCCGTCGGATATTTAATGCTGTATGCGGGGAGGGAGAATGGGGGAGAAGATACAACCGCGAACTCTATGAGCTGTTCCAAGATGTCGATGTAGTCCCAAAAGCGAATGGACAATCATGTTCCAACGAAGAGTATCTTTGACTCCCAGCCAAACCTCTGTCTTAAAGATCAATCCTTCACGGATACCAGTACGCTTGGTCTGGACACCTAGATGCATCGTGCCCCTGATCGCGGACGATGAAAGGATGCAGTTTCTCAGGCAGGCGCTCTCCTTGGTACTTTATCCACGGGTGATCAATGATGCTTGATTTTGAGTCTGGAAACCGTGGTCTTCGCTTATCAGTTCGAGAAAATCGTTCTTTCAAGCTTTATAGCATTTTGTACCTCAGTAGAGCCAAGGACAATTCTTATTACGCACTTCTGAATTTTTATGGGAAACATGCTTCTTGGAAAGATCAAACAATAGGGACTGCATGTAATTATCGCTTGCGTTTTACATTTTGTATACAGGATATAAGGTTTATGTCCGATTGCAAAGCGTTTTAGCTCGTGGATGGAAATCTCCAAAAGAAAAGCCGGACATTTTGCGGGACGAGTCTGGTCACTTTACCTTAGATTTTAGATTATTGTGTAGCCTAAAAGAAACAAGAAGTAACTAAAGATTTTACTTTTGCAGGGAAATGAATAGCGCCCGCTGTGCCTGTATATACGAGTATGTACGTACATATTTTACGTTATATTGCTGCAGTACTTGAATCGATTCAAACTGTGTCCTTCCAGAAAGATGTCTCTAGGAAGTTAAAGTATTAGTTGCATATATTAATTCAATTCGAGTTCTTATGAAAATTGTATTTTATTGTTGAAAGTTGTTTCCGGTACCTACATTTAAATGCAGTCTTCTTCTAAATTTTACTTTTGAAGTCCCCTTACCATAATGGCTTAACATCAAAGTACATTGCATATAAGATTTCTGAATCCATCTGACAAAAATTAAATAGCGGCCTCCATATGAGTTTTGCTATTTTTTTGTTTAATGAAATATTTGTACACATCTTGAACACAGGAATATTACGCCTGCCCTACAGACCCGCACACCGTATGAAAAAATTATAAAAACCTCTTCAAAGCGTTCACAGAATTTCTATCTATTTTCCGATTAAAAAAATTATTTCATCCATGAAAATCCTTCTTCGTAAATCTTTTCAATTTGCATTTCGACTGACTGATTTTTATTTGCGAAAATTGCGAGAATACCATAGAAAATGGATAAAAATGTAAAACAGCATTTTAAAAGCAGAAAAAGGAGAATTAACCCATCCGGAAAACAACCCACAAATCTGCAATTACGAGCAGACTACGTGCATCCTATTTGCACTTGAGTTCCTTCGTATTTAAAGGCAAATCGCAAGATAACGAGCACTCGCTAATTAATCGCCTCTCAGAGCCAGCTTGAGAGTCCTTCCTAAAAAAAAAAAAAAAACTCAACATGAAACTGAAAAATGAAATACGCGAACAAAAAGGTTTTTTTTCTGCGCCGGCAGGAGCATACTCGTTATTATAGCTATGCAGCAGACTCGTTGAATGCCGGTGAATGAAGGAGACACTCTGATTCGTTAGGATTTTTCAAAACACGGTAATACTGTTTGTGAAATTGTTCGAGAATGTGAATGGGTTGGAGGCAGAACTGCTAGAGTGAATGGATGTAAAATATTTCACAAAATGGAGCTCTCTAAGTTTGTATATTTATTGGCATATACTTAATCAAATATACATCGTGTGTACACTTGTACATTCCATGCTTTCGGTTAATTGCGATTTGGAATTTACGTTAAGGACTTTTGATCGATTTCAATGGGAAATGGTTAAATTTTATATGCAGGTTTGTGGTTGCGAATTTTGTAGTGAGTGGTTATTTTGTTAAAATGAACTGAGACTTTTAAGTTTAGCATAAGTACTAAAAAATAAATTTATATAAGTGTCATCATTCACCATGCTATTTTACAGTAGCTTGAGTTTGTCAAATACTTATATGATAAGTTTACCAAACCATCCTATCTTCTCCTTCATCCCTCACGACGAAAGAATTCAATGACTTGTAACCCTCCCTGTTTTCCTATTGGTCGGCCTGTAAGGTTCGCCGGTTCGACGTTAATGTCGCAGGGATCCTGTTTCCAGACCACTTCGTTACTGAGGATGAGGACAGCCAAATGCTGGTGGTGTTACATTTGTGTCATCCGAGAGTTCTTAGGCCTGCTTATTTTTTTTTTCGAATTCCGACGCGTGCATGCCCTCATTCTTAATTATTTCTTGTTCTTAAATTTACGATACCAGCGATATCCAGTCGTGTCAATCCACGGGTTTGCATGCATACTTGCAGGATAGTTTCGAGATGTTAAATGTGTCGCTGTAGGCTTACATGCATGGTAAAATTGCCAAGATGTTATTTCAGCCCTTAGTCGCCTTAAACGACAATCGCTGTTTTTTTGGGAGGCAGGGTCGGGCTAGGAACGAAATATCAATCAGACAAAAAGTTTGTGTCGCTTATAACATTTATATGGTCTAAAGATTGTCGCTTGATACAAAGGTTTTCGTCGCTTAGAATATTTCTATGGTCTAAACATTGTCGCTTGATACAGGGGTAAATGGCGCTTAAATCATTGATGCTAGGAAATAATACAGGATTCCAAGAAATATTGTCGTTTAGTTCATTTGTATTTATTCAGTTTTTACTATCAACAAATTTTATTAATAATAACACACTTCTACTACAGTAAGTGCAATTTACAGCTGCCTGGTCAATGATCTTCACTCAAAAGAATACGCAAACAACTGGCAAGGGGAATCGAAACCTAACGGCAAGACTAAAAATATTTCAAAACAACGGTTATGCCTAGACAAAAATATATCAAGCGACAACAAATGGAACAACTTTTCGGTGGTATTATGTTCTAAGCGACAATATCGGTGGAACTAAGCGCCATGAGCAAAATTTTTTTCTCGTAGGATGTGTTGCATAGTACAATTTTCTTTAGTATCATGGTTCTTCACATAATAGTTTTGGCGGTTACAACAATTTACAGGGAATAAAAAACAGCTACCTATCAAATTTGTCGGATACTTCAATTTTTATTTCTATATAGTTTCTTTGGTATCATTGGTAGAAACCTCAAACCAAGTCCAAAACGTGGCGCTTGGCACAAATTATAAGGTCATGTAAAAAAGTGATTTTCTGAAAAATTTTCGCTTAGTACATTCTTGCGGGAAGGTGTCGATATGCGTTACTGGACAGGTGCTTCATAAAACCCTCATGTGCTTCATGAAACAGTACTTCATTCGCAAAGAGTCACTCTTTGGTGCGGTTTTCATGCCGGTGGCGTCATTGGGCCGTTTTTTTCGTCGATGAAAATAAACGCCACGTTACAGTAAATGGCATTTGCTACAGAGACATGTTGGAACGTTATTTCTTTAAACATTTGCATGAATTTGACATAAGTGATATGTGGTGCAAACAAGACGGTGCCACATTCCACACAACGGGTGCAATGATTACACCTAATTATGAGCCTCTACAATTACCCTTCAGTCAAAAATATGGAAATAAATGCTCCTTCTTTGCTTTGATTTGTGCTCGGTATGTAACAATAGAAATGATTTGACTCTTTATTTGCTAGTTTTTATGGTGGTTGGTTACACTGGTTTTGCAATAAGGTTGGGTAGGCGGTGCTTAATTTTTTTTAGAAATGGCAAAAAACGGAACCCTTATACAAGGTGGCGCAAAAATAACCTTCCGATGTTTTTTGGCTGTAATTAAAAAAAAAAAATTAAAAACTTTGATTCTTCTTGTGGATTATTTTTATTTGGTCTTTTAATTTTTTTTTACATCAAGTCGAGAATATGATGCCATGTAAATGGCCGCCGCCACAGTTGATTGTCATTTGAGCCCTTTTTATGGCATTTTCCATCACTTTGGCCAAAACTTCCGGCGATAGGTCCTCACATTGTTGACGGATATTGTCTTTAAGAGCTGCAAGAGTCTGGGGCTTGTTGACATAAACCCGCGACTTCAAAAAGTCCCACAAAAAGCAGTCTGGAGCGGTCAAATCAGGCGATCTTGCTGGCCAGTGCAAATCGCCAAAACGGGAGATTAGGCGCCCGGGAAATGCATCCTTCAGCATATCGGTTGTGGCACGTGCAGTGTGTGCCGTTGCACCGTCCTGTTGGAACCACATGTTTTCCAATCCCAATTCATCAAGTTGCGGCAAAAAGAACTCGTTGATCATTGCTCTGTAGCGCTCACCATTCACAGTAACCGTTTGGCCCGCGACGTCTTCGAAGAAAAAAGATCCGATGACTCCTCCAGCGCAAACATCACACCATACAGTGACTTTGAGCGGGTGTAATGGCTCTTCGTGGGTTACACGCGGATTTTCAGTGCCCCAGAAGCGTAAATTTTGCTTATTTACGTACCCGCTAAGATGGAAATGGGCCTCATCACTCGTGATTATTTTTGATGAAAAATCATCCTCCTCTTGGTGGTGATTAAGGATGGCTCTAGCGTATGTTAGACGCGATTGGCGGTCAGCAGCTAACAGCTGATATACCGTCTGGACTTTGTACGGAAACATCTTCAAATCTTGTACCAAAATTCGCTGTAAAGATCGTCGACTGATACCCATTTGCGTGGCACGTCGTCTGGTCGATGTCGACGGCGCTTCCATGACATCTTCGGCTACAGCAGCAATATTCTCTGCAGAACGGCTACTCCGGGGTCTGCCACACCTGGCAGCATCTCGTGTTGTGGCAGTCTCTTCGAGGCGAGCGGCTAAACGTCGAAGTGTTCCACCAGTAGGCGTTGGACGGGTAGGAAATCTGCGACGAAATTCACGTTGTGCCAAAGTCACCGACCGATTATTGCTCAAATAAATAGTCACCAATATTCCGCGTTCTGGAGCAGTGTTGCGTAACATTGTTTATTAACGTGTATTTCGCATGTGTTTACTACACAAATGTCAAAACAGAACTGACATTAGGGGCCAATCACAAAATTTATAGCATTTTCTGATAGGAGGATTACTTTTGCGCCACCTTGTAGATTCGTCATGTCTGTCTGTCTGTCTGTCTGTCTGTCCGGGAATGTCACAGCACTATAAGAGAGCTATACTGTTGAAACTTGGTAAGTATATGTATTCTGTGAACCGCATTAATATTTTCACACAAAAATAGGAAAAAAAACAATAAATTTTGGGGGTTCCCCATACTTAGAATTGAAACCAAAAAAAAAAATTCATCAAACCATACGTGTGGGATATCTATGGATAGGTCTTTAAAAATGATATTGAGGTTTCTAATATCATTTTTTTCTAAACTGAATAGTTTGCGCGAGAGACACTTCCAAAGTGGTATAATGTGTGTCCCCACCCACACAACCTTTTACCATCTAAAATAAGGGAATGGCAAAACTAAAAAAAAAATTATAATGTACATTACCATGCCAACTTCCACCGAAAATTAGTTTGAACGAGATCAAGTAAGTAGTTTTTTTTAATACGTCATAAATCGTAAACCGCAATTTACCTTTCATTCAATTAACTCAAATATAAAAAAAACATTTAATTTCATAAACATAAACCTTATGCGAAAGCCGTGGACCATTATTTTCTAATAATAAATCTGTAATAGGTGGCTAAGTAAATAATAATTATAATTCGCGCGGAACCCTTCATGGGCGAGTCCGACTCGCACTTGGCCACTTTTTTTCATAATATATTTTCAAATGCGTATTGATTTGAATTCTTGTCAACTGAGCGAAACAAGTGAAGACAACACAATACGGGGTGACGCGTGTTAGTTCTCAGAGCAAACAAATAAGAGTGTACGTGTTTTTTTTTAAAAGATAAAGTTCAACTGTTTTTTTTAATTTAATGATATTTTAAAAAGAAATGGGAAAACATACTTTAAAGTGTTTGGCCTGCGGTCGAGAGGAAAAACAAATTGTCTGGAAAATACCTTCTCGGTTTTACACAACTGAAGAAGAAATAACAAGTTACTGACTCCATTTCGATTCATTTTTTCATTTAAAAGATCGTTTTCATCAAAGTACATGGAGGATATAACCCATGGAAACTACGAGCCAACTGTGAATTTAGAGCTTCCCGACCGACGTAGAAATTCAGTTATAATCACCCAAAAATAAGGAAAATGTGAAAACCATTTTCAAAACCGAATCTGACTATAAAACTGTTGATTTCGGTAGCGAAAAAGTGTTTTTTTATTATTTTGCGGGCTATATTAAAAAAAAAACGTTAAGAACACAAGTGTGAGCTGAAATTAAGTCAGAAACCTAAGGTTTCCTTCATATTCCCGGATTTCAAAGAATATGAGGATGCGCATTTAACACGACCTTCCAAGAGTTTTTAGATCCGATAGAGAGGCTGGAGCAACAATTTATTTCTCGTTTTCCCAAATTGTACTTTTGTAATAATTTTGAAATGAAAATGTAAACTATATTTAACAATGAATTTGATTACTTTTGCTGTAAAAATCAAAACAAAGAATTATTAGAAATTAGAAAAAAAATGTATGACTGATATAAATGTTTATTAATTCTTGTTTTGATCTGTTTGTTTTAAAGAAAAATTAATTTTTATTGTATTATTTTAAATTATTTATTTGTATATATGTTTCGTCTTATTTATATTTTGAAAATATAAAAATCTACTGCTAATAGTTGATTCTACTGCGTTTTTTTTTTCAAATCTACCCTGGGCATTATTTTGAAAAGTCCCATCACTTATACTGAACTCTCTGTCGATCGGTAATGACAGTTTCGTCTAATTTTTTCTAATTTTCCAATGGTTTCACTTATTTTCTATAATGGCGTTCAATGTAGCTGCCTCCCTCAATTCTAGGATGTGTGAAGTGCAATTTTGTATGTGACAGAAAAGTAGAAAGCTTCTTTATCCTTCGAAGTTTATGGGTCCGTTGACCACCTTCCATAAGAATACGTGAAATCTATGTTGCTCTCCTTTTAATCAACTGATCCGTTGGGTTGACGGATTCTATGGGTCCTTAACTAGAAGGTAACTCGTAGTTGCCTTGCAAATTGAACGTGCTCAATATCAATGTGGAAATAAGGTCTTTCTTACAAACAGACATACAGGTGTTTCTTTATTCATTCTGAATATTCGGAATATTCGAAATGAGTCATTTTCGTTTCTTTATACAATGGAACATTATCCGGAAATCCATTTTGTTGTTTTTTAATTCTGTCTGCAATATTTGGAATGCATTCTTTTCATTCCTAGAGATGGTGGAATAGAAGGAATATTCTCTTGTTCGACAGATAAAAAAAATAAGCAAAAACAATCAAATGGGTGAGCATTTACAGTACAACATTTTAAAAAAAAATTATGTTTTACATCAAGAAAACAAAAATATAACTTTTAAAATAAAAAAAGAATAACAATATCCAAGCAATAAAAAAATACATTAAGATTTTTCTGAGAGTCTTATGTTACCATGTTAGGTACTTCGTTAAAGAATACAGCGGTGGACACGTAAAAAGGGACAAGTCGTTCTCCGGTATGTTATATTCCCTACTTTTTGCTTTTAAATGCATTTTAAAATTGTTATTGAATATTAACTTATGTACATACTATGCAAAAATTATTAAGTCTAACTTAAAATTAACAGGATACTTATTCTAGAATATTGTTCCTTATGCGGACGCCCTAAACTTAACTTTATCTTATAATTATTGCCTTTCGTCCTAAAAACTATTTTGCGAACTAATTTTGTATGTACTCGTATATGCATTCATCGAGAAAATTAAATAAAACTCGGTATCAGTATAAAGATTTTTTATTTTTTATATAGAACCAATTACGAACTACCTTATCTCCTTACTTAAACTACTTAACGTATTTTAACTATAATTAAGATGCTGAGCTCTCGTTGCCTTACGCAACAAGTCAAAATCCCAATTGCTTTCCGAGCGCCTGGCAATCGTCAACGTGCACACGCGCTGCCGTGAGCTGACTGAAGCCTTACACCGTCAATCACCTCCTGGAAGAACAACTAGCAGTTGACGAGCTCGGCCTCTCCCGGAAACGCCCTAGCTAACTTAGTCTAACTTATAAACTAAGAGGATGTTACCTAGAGGAACGCACCGCCATAGGAGAGTATGTCGACCCCTCCCCCCTCAAAAAGGCACCAAAATTCGTCAAATTGCTTTTCCGTATCGAACGTAATATTCCTAATATTGTGCTCACATGTACATCAAATCACAATAGAAGTCAACAGGTGAAGTGTTGATTAATTTCGTTGTCAAACATTTTATAAACTATTGAAGTTGGGAAAAAATGTAAGAAAACCACGCACTAACTTTAGAGATAATATATTTATATTCGTTTATTTCAAACTCAAACTACTTCACGCTTCGGCGTCAATAACACGAATGTCCTCTTTTTCTTTTGATCCTCTCGCCAGGATCTTATCTTTTTCCACAGCTGCCCTCTAGGTATATCATTTATAGCATATTGCTTACATTTGTTGTCTCATTAAACTCCCTTCGTTTACACAGCAGCCGTTGTTATATTATTTGCACAGCGCCGTCTGACGATCTTATAGTTAAAGATGATAATGGATGTTTCTTGCGCAGCTATACCTGGACGTATGAGTATATTGCTTACAAAAATATTGATAGCCATCAAATTTTCGGTCAATCACAATTTCAATTGCTGTTTTTGTTTTTAAAGCAACATTTGTAAAACTATTTTTTTCGCGAAATGAGCAACAAAAACAACTCAAAAAGTAAGTTCAAAAACATAACCTTTGTTCGTTTCATTAACTCATTAACAATAAAAGTAAAATTAAAATTACATTTTAACTTAAACAAAAGGAACCAGGGAATTGTAATAACATAAACGTCACATGAAAAACCTCTTCAAAATTGCATTTTGCTTGTCAATGTTAACAATAGAAGTATAATATGTCAATTGACACTCAAATACCAAAATATCGATCGATTGATAAATGTTGTGCATTATCAACAAGTGATCTTTGACAACCATTATAAGTGTGTAAGACTCCGCTTAGAAAATGCTTAATTTATTTTCTTATTACTGAGATATAGTTATTATAATTGTTTTCTTATATATATTTGTATACTTGTTTTTTTTCAATGCTTAACAGGAGTATTATCTGTAAGTTCAATAAAAAGAAAAAAACGAAAATATATTTTTTTTTTTTTTATTTATAATTATTATTCTTTGTAAGTATGCAAGTATAATTTCCTTAAACTATCATAATACAAATTCAGATATAATAATGAATAGTTAGTGACTTTTGTATTTGAAAATTCAAATAGTGAAAAATGCTACTTTATAAATAAAATTCTGAATTATGTGGGGTACGCAATATTTCAATGATTATTGATATGATATAAAAAACACGAAAAAAGCTATACAATGATTTTTGGTAAAAACAAGCAGTAAGTAAGCAATTTAAGAAATTATTTTAATACTAATACAGTATAATCCCGATAAATCGTAGTGTCAAGGGACATAGAGTTTATTGCGAATTATAGCGGTTTTCGAATTAGCGAGATTACGAATTATTGAAGGTTTAAAAAATAAAAAGACGATTTAAAGGGATTTTATGTTTTAAATTCAAATTCAATATTTAACACAATATATTGGATATATTATGTACAAAAAACCAATTTTTCTACATAGGTACTTACATAATATGTATGTACGTACAAAAAAAAAGTGGTCTGGGTGCGACCCGCAAGGTCCACACTACTAACTTCCCAGTGGGATCAATATGCTTCATGCGATTAGTGGGAAATTTTGAAATGTGGTTAACCATAAGATATGGTTAAGAATTATTTAATATTAAAAAAAGCTATTTAATATTGTTCATGGAAATTAAATGTTGTTAATAACAGTAAAGCGTTATATACATACACACATTAATACAACCATTGTTATGAACACGGAGACCTGTAAATTTACATGTATACGAAATAACGGAGCACAATGTAACAATGATTTGCTCAATAACAAATGACAATAAATACGAGTAGTACAAATAAAGGCAAATTATTTTAGTTATTTATTTACTAACAAAAAACAGTTCTGAGTTACGTTATTACGCTTCGAATAAACCCGGTCCCATGTCAATATCATTTTTGGTTCTCGAGATAATCGTGGCGAAAGATAATTCCGAACGCGCATACGTACATACGCACATACGAGGGGCGTTCAATATATTTTCGGTATCAGGGTGAAGCTGTGGTTGTATATATAAATTGACTTATTTATCAAGTAATACTATTATTTTAGTGCATTCATGTAAAGTTTCATATAAATGTGATTATTAATTCGCGTTTTATCTCTAGTTAAACAGAATCATAATGGCAACTGAGACGATGATGGTGAAAATTGAGCATCGCGCTCTAATTAAATTTCTCACTAAGCAGGGAAAAAGTCAAAAAACTATTCATGAAGAGATGGTGGCTGTTTACCAGGGTTCCGCACCTTCATTATCAACTGTGCAAAAGTGGTCAAGTGAGTTCAAGAGAGGCATAGAGAGCATTGAAGACGACCCCCGCTCCGGCGCCCGGCTACTGCTTGTACGGTAGAAAGCATCAAAGAAGTCGAAAAACTTGTTCTTGAGGATGCCCGAATAAAGGTGATAATGATGGCAGAGATCACCAAGCATTCAATTGGTACCATTCACACCATTCTTCATGACCATCTTAACCTTTCAAAGGTCAGTGCAAAGTGGGTACCACGAATGCTCACAGCGCCTCAGAAAAAAGTGAGAATCGCATGCTGTAGAGAGCTTTTGGAAACATGTGTCCACCACTATGACCCTGAAAGCAAACAAGAGTCCATGCAGTGACATAAAAAAGGAACAGACCAGCCGAAGAAGTTCAAAGTCACTCCGTCTGCCGGGAAGCTCATGGCCACAGTTTTTTGGGACTCAAAGGGAATCTTGCTCATTGAGTACAAAAAAAAAGGTGAAACGATCAACGCCACATCCAACGCTTCCACTTTGCATAATTTGCGGGAGGAAATTAAAAAGAAAAGACGGGGTAAACTCGCAGCGGTTGTGTTGCTTCTTCATGACAACGCTCCTGTTCACACGGCGCGAGTTTCCAATTCTGCTGCGCGAGATTGTGGTTTCGAAGAAAACCAACACCCACCCTATAGTCCAGAAATTGCCCCTAGTGATTATTTCCTGTTTCCGGATTTGAAAAAATGTCTTCGTGGAAAAAGATTTTCGGATAATGAAGAACTCAAGTCGGCAATAAATGGGTATTTTGCAGAGAAAGAGGAAATTTATTTTTTTGAGGGTTTAAAAAGCTTATCTCAAGATGTAACAAATGCATTGATGTTAAGGGAAATTATATTGAAAAATAAAGACAATTTAAATTGAATTCGCATTTTCCTTCATATCGATACCGAGAATATATTGAACGCTCCTCGTACGTACATACGCACATACGTACATACGCACATACGTACATACACACGGACAGACATCTCTATAAAAACGTTTAATTAATTCTGGTGACCGTGAAACGTGGAGATATGTCAAAATCCGCGATTCACAAAATCGGACTTCCACTGGGAAGTTAATAAAAAAAAATAAATCACAAATGGACAGACACTTATGTATACGGTTAGAAGTCTGCAATGGCATAGGAAATTTGCCTTAGGATAACGGTAACCGTTTTTGCCAGAAAGTCTGTGAATGCACGTGCTTATATTGAAACAGAAACAGCTGCCAGGGTGAGAAAATCCCCTTTCGCCCCGGATGTTATCCAAGTCCTTTCTTTGTAATTAACCATAAACATATTGTAACAAACGTGATTCAGAGTATAGAGGATGAGGAATGAGACTTTTTTTTCGAATAAACGGGGTTATCAATAGAGACTTACGAATTATAAGACGTTTTATATGACTTTGCATATTGAAATTATTGCGAATTACCGAGGGGACCGAAGTGCACTGTTTTTTTACGAATAACCTCGATTTTTTTAAGGGACCTGCAGTTTATTTCGAATAAGAGGGTTTACGAATTGACGGGGTACGAATTATCGAGATTATACTGTATAAGGCAGCAAAACTTCAATTTGACTGTGATCGAAATCCAGAAGCCACAGTTTACCTTTTTTTAAGAACATTGACAAAGACCTGGTACACCAAAGAGGCATAGGCCACGTACCACGTATTAAACAACTTGTGAGACACGATGGAGTAGAAGTTTCTACAATGCGTGGTACGAAAAGTGGGAACTGGAACATAACTGTCAAGATTGCCTCGCAGAGTACGGACGTCAGATATAGCAACTCTCTATATAGCAACTCTGGACTCTGTATATAGCAACCTCTCATATAAAACTTTAAAATAATACAAATGTCTGACCGGAAAGTGATTTAATGAGGGCCATAGAACGAGTCAAGCTATTAGCACCGCAGATTTTCCTCATAGCACACCTCTGCAGAACGAGGAGGAGAGGGTGAATTTTTGGTAGGTAGGCGCCTCCCCAACAACTTATACCATATTGAAGTTTTGAATGGAAAATGCCGAAATAGGCTGTGCTTAAAGTTCTGCTATCACAACATTTTTTGAGATGATAGAAGCTACGGATAGAAAATCGCAGATATTGCTTCAATGTTGAAATATGTTTGGACCAGCTCATATTTTGATCAATTAAAACACCCAAGTATTTAAAATTATCAACTCTTATTAGGGAATCGTCCCCAGTACATGTGCAATTTAGCATTTTATATCGTACGCAATTTTCATCGTGAAAGCAGATTTCAAAATCTGGAAATTCTTGTATTCTTAAACTGAAATACATTAGTTTAGTTTTGTTACTTACATTTAGCTTGTGTTTGGCAAACCAGTAAGTGAACATCGGGTTTTATTTCAGCCAATAAGCTTAGAGGGCTACATGAGGCATATGCGAGATCATCTGTAAAAGCTGCTACCTTACCTGCGAATGGTAGGTTAAACAGGGAGTTTATGTACAAACGGAACATAATTGGACCAAGGACCGATTCTGGTGGTACACCTATGTTTAGCGGCTTGGTGCTACTGAGGGGGTCCCCCACATTTACTTTTTGTGTTCGGTATTTTAAGTAGGATGCAAACCAATCATGTACAGTACCACCGAAACCAACTGAATGAAGCTTGTTAAGAAGAATGCTGTGGTTAACCATATCAAACGCCTTTGTGATATCTACGAACAATCCAATGTTTTTTCTCATCCAAACCTTTATTAATTAAGGAGCAATATTGTAGAAGAGCATCTTCGGTACATTGGCGCTCTCTAAATCCAAATTGCATAGGACTAAAAAAAATTAATCCTTTTTAGATAACCTAAAATTCCTTTTTTCTACAGCTTTTCCACACATTTTAGACATTGAAGACAACAAGGAAATCGGTCTGTAGTTGTTAATCTTAGGTTGCAACGCTTTTCATGATAAAAATGGTTATCATTCTATTCGGTCCAGTTCTGTTTCTTCATTCATTCCATTCTGGATATTCCGTATACAAATTATTATTAAACCTCAAAAATAAAAAAAAAAATTGGCGTCCTATTTCTTGTATATCCAACCTTGCGCTTCATATATCCAACCACGTACTTAGTCTTGCTAACACATAAACTTAATGTCCATGAACATAAAACATTGCTAATGAACATGGCGAACGGATTTGCTGAGCATTTCTGCTGAGATATTTGTGCGTCTGTTCCAGCTGGTTTGTCCCGGTTCGTGAATAGCCTGGTTGGTATCAGCAACCGAAGAAGAAATGTCTTCTTACTCCCGAGTAAGGCTCTTCATTTCGCGAGTCTTTTGCAAAGTCTGAATGATTAGAGGTGAGCCTTCTCATCTACATTCTTAGAGGGACACTTTACCAAGCTTGAAATGCCACTTTCTTTTTACTCATCAGTGTTTTATTTTTATCTGTCTTCACCATATTTCTTTGCCTTGTTGAAAGTGTCATTTTGAAGCCCCTAGCAGCGATTTGGGCTTATCCAAGCAAGGTCGTTATACGTAATTTCACATGTCTTGTGATCTGCACTCTTCATCTTCAACTCCGTCGATGATGTAATGGCGATAATTTGTTCATATAGATAAAGATAGATAGATAATCCTTTATTTACATTTCTCTAAAAAAAAAATAAACAATGGTTTAGGTACAATAAAATTTACAAGGCATGGCAAAAAAAACGTCGTCTGCCGATTTGAGACTACACGAATGGGCAACCTCCAACCTTCTCCATTCAATAACCGCAGACGCTCATCAGATACGACAGCTCATGGCAAAATAAAGTCTTCAGATTGCTTGGCTGTGTGCCTGATAGCCAAGAAGGGCACAACTCCTTCCCGTTGGTTGAGACTACAAAGAGCGCAGCTAGGGTTTATTACAGTCCTATGTGGCCTGTAGCCTAGCTCCAGTATTTCGGTGCGAATTTGTTTACATATATTGGTAATAAATGCTTCGCCTGGTGGAGTGAAACAACAAGAAAATATAAATATGATGCATTAACGGCCCATGCAGGGCCTAAAATTTATCTTCTTCAACGACTTGCTTGTGCGAAGTGGGAGGGACCTACAATTTTAAGCCGAATCCGAACGGCAAATTTAAGGAGCTTCTTATGACATTTAATACTCTTGGATGTTTGTCAGACGTTCGCAGGAGGTGGGGTATTGAAAAAACTCTCGATGTTAATTGGGCCCGGCGGGATTTGAACCGGGACCATTTCAATGTGAGACAACGCCAAACGAAATAAGGCCAAATTTGTGCATTTGGCAACATGGGCCTCCATAGATATTACACTGTTTATGAGATCTACTTGTGATATTTACGGCAACGCAGAGTTGCAAAATTGCAAGTAGATTCCATAAACAGATCAATCCCTATGGGGCATTTTGCTCTCTGAAGCCCCCTATTGTGGTCACTGTTGAATTTGTAGTAGGTGCGAGGCTGGTTTGTTGTTAAAAAGTCCCGAGAAAAGAATTTGAAACTTATATTCCCGGGACTAAGCTTTTGGCCTTATAGCATGGTTAGTGAATTCGTTTGGCCTTGTTAGATTTTCACAAAGTGAAATAAGGACAATCGTTAAAAAATGCCTTATTTCGCTTGTTGTTATATTAATCAACCCTTCGCCTTTCTCTTTGCCAAAATTGATTTTCGCACACACTTTTGTTTGTTTTTTTTTGTCCGTCCCCGTCTCCATACAAATTTCTGTCAGAAGGAGACGGTGTTGCTGGGCGATTACATCTCGCATGTCGCAATCTTTAACCCGAGGCTTCATGAAACGTGCTACCCAATATCACTCTGGGTTTATTTTTTACCACTGCTTAATGTGATCAGGTGCCAGCTTTCTTTGGCGAACATGGATTGCATATGCCTAATGCCTGAAACAGATGTGCAGTAGGGACGCACGTAGTAATTTTGTTTCGGCATTTCCTCAGTGTAAGGCAAAAACTTTTCACGTACATACATCAAAATGGTTCGCAGGTTTTGTGTGGGTGGCAACTGAAAGATGAACGGTGATAAGGCTCAAATTGCCGAAATCACCAAGACACGTGTTGCTGGTCCGCTTGACCCCAACCCTGAGGTCGTCATTGGTGCACCGGCAGTATATCCCTCGTATGGGAGAGATGTCTTGCCCGCCACTATTAGGGTTGTCGGACAGAACTCGTACAAAGTTTCCAAGGGCGCTTTTACTGGAGAAATAGCCCCAGCTATGTTAAAGAATGTTGATGCTGATTGGGTCATCTTAGGACACTCGGAACGTCGTCAAATCTTCCGTTCATGCTCTTGCCGAGGGTTTGAAGGTTATCGTCTGCATTCACGAAACTCTCGAGGAACGTGAAGCTGGTAAAACTGAGGAAGTTGTCTTCGGACAAATGGCTGCACTCACAAAGCAAATAAGGACTGGGCCAATGATGTGGTTGCGTACGAGCCAGTGTGGGCAATTGGTACTGGAAAGACTGCCACTCCAGAACAGGCACAAGCTGTTCAGTCAATCCTCCGCAAGTGGTTGGTAGATAACCTATCCGAAGCCGTCTCAGACAGTCTTCGCATTCAATATGGTGATTCCGTAACCGCTGCTAATGCCAAACAGTCCCATATTGATGGTTTCTTAATGGGCGGTGCCTCCATAAAGCCAGAATTCGTTAAAATTTTCAATGTCAAACAATAAATATCGCCAAGGTATTTCAGGTCGTCATCATGAGTAGACTAGCGATGAACATTTTTAAGATTTCTATCAGGTAAGTTTAAAACGAGCAAAATTAAGAGGCTTTTGCTCTCAGCCCTCTCAGTGTTTATATTAAAATATATTTCATACAAGATTGTTTCTAGTGTAATATATGCAGTAACGCACATGAAACACATGTGCAGTAAGAAATCGCCATCATTCATGGATGCTTTTTTCCTGACCTAAATATCACTGAACAGAGTAATATGTTAGGTATTGTCATTACACAGCATAAAACATCAATCCCGAAAAGTTGTACCAAAATGTGCTGTTATACTACAATCGGTGCTGCAAGATTAGAAATAGAGGCAATTTAATTCATTAACATAATTGCGATGGGCGACTCAGATTGCTATATTTGCAAAAAAAAACATCTAATGATGTCAAGCTTTCTTGTGCAATTTGCCTTGAAAATGTGCATGCCAAATGCATAGGCATTAAAGGTAAGGATGTTGATAAAATTATATTAACTCCCGACCTGTGCTTCTACTGCGAGAAACATCGCGGTATTTCTATAGATGTGCTGCATTGGAAAATTGTAAAGCTACAAAAAATGTTCAAAAATTTATCTCAGATATTTTCTGAAGTACAAGGGATTTGTGCGATTGACACATCTAGCCTAGATAAAATAATGGAAGGATTCTCTAATGTTGAACAGCTACTGCAGAAAAATCAGCCCCACACAGCAGAACAACAACAGCAATTATCACAACAGAAGCAAATGAACGACCAACAATTGGAACTTATACACATGCAAAAAGAATTAAGAAAAAGAGATTAGAAAGAAAAGAGATTAGAAAAACCTTTCATCAGAAAAAAATAATAATAATAACAATAATAATAATAACAATAGTAATAATAATAAATAAATAAATAATATAAATAAGAATACGAATATGTATAAGGAAGAAGATTCTTAAAACTACTCGTAATATCACAGTAGGAAGGCTTTGAAATTCAATATATAGATAGTATTAAATAAATTAATAAATAAATAACAAATATGTACAAAATAAATAAGTAGTACAAACATAGGGACCGGCTACAGTCCGCTTGGGCGAACTGTTGGATACCCTATTCTTATTCCTATCCCTCATAAGTGGGCGTGACAAAAGTCTAAGTATGGTTGAATTGTTAAGAACGCTCTACATATTTTGTTATATAACATTTAAAGGATTTTATCAAAAAAAAAACGCTCCCTAGCTCAAACTTGGGTGTTTCAATAAAATTGTTTTATTTAATTGTGGGCGTGGCAGTAAGCGGATTTAAAAAAAATTAACACATGAGAATAAAGGGCTACTAGAGAGTATATATTATAAATTTCAGCTCCCTAGCTCAAACTTTGAATTTTCAAAAAAAAAAAAAAATAATTGTGGGCGTGTCAGTGGGCGGATTTTGAAAATATTTACACATGAGCATAAAGGGCCCATAGAGAGTATATACTACAAATTTCAGCTCCCTAGCTGAAACTTTGGATTTTCAAAAATTAATATACCCTTAGAATAGGGTAAAAAAAAATTATTTTATTTATTTGTGGGCGTGTCAGTGGGCGGATTTTGAAAATTTTTTATACCGAGCAGTTTTAGGAGTCATAGATCATATATAAAAAATTTCAGCTTTCTAGCTCAAAATTCGATTTTTTCCAAAATTTGTTTTTTTTTTTGAGTTTGTGGGCGTGTCTGTGGGCGGATTTCAAAAATTCGTAAACTTGATTATTTCGGGACCCTAGAGAGTATATGGTTAAAATTTCAGCTCTCTAGGTCCAGTTTAAAGGCCTAATTTTTGGCTACAGACGGACGGACGGACATGGCTAGATCGACATTACTATCGATGCTGATCATAAATATAGTAACTTTTAGGGGTCTACGGGCAATATTAAGGTATGTTACAAACTATGCGTCAAAATTAATATACCCTTAGAATAGGGTATAAAAATGTAACAATTGTAAACTTTAGTAAAAGCGCCATCTGTGCTTTCAAGTTGGAATGCATGAGGGTGTTTGTTGGACGCACCCATTGATGAATTGATGACGCCAACTACATCCAACTTGACGGTGTTATATTTTTGTATTTTTGTAAAAGATCGTACTTGCTGTAACAAACGTGAAAAAAGATAAATATTAAATCTGTGGTAATCCTTGTACCATTAATAAATAAACTGTAGATTAAAACTCAGATGTGGGGTCAGAACATCACTGGCCTGCAAAAAAAACAATATGGGGAGTGTAAAGCAAATTTTTGTATATTAAAATGCCGCGTGTGGTGACGAGACAGCAGTTGGTAAAAGTACTCAAGGAAGCCGGCGTGGAATTTCCCGAAACAGCTACCACGGCTCAGTTAAAAAGGTTATACCATAGTGAGGTCAACAGAAGCAACAATCTATCGACAATAAGTGTAGACGAAAATGCCGAAGTTGACGATGCCGATGACGCTGACGCTGATAATGCCGAGGAATTAGGAGGTGCTGCCCTGGATGAAGAACTGAGCGAGCTACGGAAGCGACTCGGAGTGCTGAAGCTTCGCAAGCAAATTAAGGAGCTAGAAAAGGATGCCGCGCCTTCTGCCGAACGAAGATCGGAATTCGGCGAAATCGAGCACGCCATTCCGAAGTTTAATGGCGACGATGTAAGCCATTCTGTACAGCATTTCTTTCGTGATTTCGAGGAAATCATGCAGACGGTAAATGCCGATGACAGATTTAAGCTATTGAGTTTGCGGCGTTCACTTGTTGGAACCGCTAAAGTGTTCCTGCTCTCGACAGTGGCGCTCAATTACAGAGACCTGAAGTCAGCACTTCTAAAAGAATTTAACATAGCTGTGTCCCGCCAAGATGTATATAGAATGCTGAGCCTGAGAAAAAGACAGAAGAGTCGCTGCATTGCTATATCTTAAATATGCAGGCGATTACCAAGCGCTCGGATATTAGCGAAACCGAAGTCATCGACTTCATTATAGACGGGATAGGTACTGGCGTGTGCAATATAAATTTGCGAGCTAAAGCAGCTTATTAACCGCTATCAGCAAAGATATTTGATGGAAAGTGCGGCGAGTGTATCAGGACGTAACGTTAATGCTGTGTCGACCAAGTCCGCTGTTGTAACCAAGATGAATGCCGATAAAAATGCCGTATTATGTTTTAATTGCTCGCAGACGGGGCATATTAAACCGTATTGCCCATATCCGTTGCGCCGAAATGGATCATGTTTCCGATGTTGGGAAATGGGACACGATCACAAGATATGTCCGAACCCGAAGAAGATGCTGTCTGCCGTTGCCGTTGCTGTTCCGAAAACCAGACAAGTTGCCGCCGTTTCTAAGAAAGTCGTATCTGATGACGATGATAGTTTAAGCGAATTAGTTGGTGCTGTAAATTGGGTGAGTGTCGCTTTCGAAGTTGATTTGGCAAAAGACGCGGGATTTATAAAATTTCTTTGTCTTTTCGATACGGGCAGTCCAACTAGTTTTATAAAGTCGTCGTACGTTCCGATTAAGTTGCTGCGACGATCAAAAATGCCGAAATCATCATTTTACGGAGTAGGCGGAAAAAAATTAAATGTCTTAGGAGAAGTAAAATGTAAAGTAAAATTTGACAACAAAATAAAGACGATGAAAGTTAATATCGTCCCAGATGAAAGTATGGCTCTGCCGATTATTTTTGGACGTAATTTTTTGTATGCTTTCAGTATCCATCTAACTAAAGTAAAACTTAGATACTCTAAAGAAAAGTTGGTTTCTATAGCTGGAAACGATAAATTTGTTTTGCCAAATGAACTTCTTACAACTCTTAATAGATATAGCCTCATCGGGAATAATTGTTTGCTAGTGGGTAATAAACCAGAAGAAAATGAAGTTGTATCGGAAGTTGAGTCAACTGGGATTAATGACGAGCATTGTGATATGCCGGATATATTTAATATTGAGGTTGTCTCTGACGAAGTAGATTTGAATATTGACCATAAATTGGGAAAGTTACGCTGTGCCGAATTGAATAGTTTAGTTATAGATTCCTATGTTTTGCCGAAAGATATTGAAGTAGAACCGTTGGATTATGAAATGAAAATCCATCTGAATGATGATGTGCCATTCCACTGTGCCCCCCGACGACTCTCTTATTTTGAAAGAACTCAAGTACAGCCAATAGTGCATCAGTTGGAGAAAGACGGCGTTGTTAGACCAAGTAAGTCGCCTTATGCGTCTGCTATTGTGTTAGTTAAAAAAGAAGAACGGGGAACTTCGAATGTGTGTGGACTATCGCGGTCTCAATAAAAAGACCATCCGGGATAGTCAACCGTTGCCGCTTATAGAAGACTGTATAGAGTATCTTGAGGGAAAACAATATTTCACCCCTTCGGGATAGGGGTCAGAATTTACCCGAGGTAGGCATACCGGTCGTAAGAGGCGACTAAAATCCACCCTTCGGGATAGGGATCAGAATCTACCCGAGGTAGGCATGCCGGTCGTAAGAGGCGACCAAAATCCACCCTCAGTATACCGAGTGCATAGAGTATACAAAAAAAGCAATGATTAAAACAAAAAGATATAATACCCCAGGTGGCAGCCCAGTTCTACTGGAAAATCCACACTCTTCGGAGGCAGGCTCTACGGATTCTGGGGAGAGCCATTTATTGCAATCATCCGACCCTTTTAAAAATAGTAAAAGGGTAACTAGATCACCACCAACGGGATCTGTGCCAGAAGCAAAAACTAATCGAAGTCCTACGACGCCAAAAGATTTTGGACGCCTTTCGAGGGACTCAACGAAATGCAAAAGCTTCGAGGACGAAAACAAGGAACTCCGCACTAAGCTTAACCAAATTGAACAGCTTTACCAAGAGCTAAAAAAAGAGCTAGATCAGCTGAAAGCTGAGAATAAAGCACTTGTTGAATCTCAACCTAAAAAACAGCCAGAAGCCAAATCATACCGCTCAGCTAGCCGCGATTATCATACAGAAGAAGAAGAGCTAGGGCGCGAAACGGATTGGATCACTAAGAGGAGACCGAACAAAAAACGGAAAGCCGGCTCCTCACCAGAAGTCGTTGTGCTAAAAGATAGACAACCCAAAAAGGCAAATGCCAACGAAATAGAAACGCTAAGGAAAAAACCTCAAAATAAGGTATACCTTCCACCTCCAATTAACGTTGTCGGAGTTTCAGACTACAGCAAGCTAAGTAGCCTTCTTAAGGAAATAGCAAAGTCCACATTCAAAGTAACATCTCTGAATAATAATGTGTGGAAAATAAATGTAAGCGATCCTGAGAGCTATCGCGCAGTTTCTCAAAAACTGAATACTGAGAAGGTACAATGGTACACTTATGAAAACAAGTCTGAAAGGCCACACCGAGTTGTAGCCAGAGGGCTCCACTCTTCGTGCCGCAAAGAAGATGTTTTGCAAGATCTTAAAACTAAAGGTTTCAAAATTATCGACGCGGTTAATATACTTAAAAAAGAAAAGCAAAAAACGGAACAAGACGAGGAAATTGTTGTCAAACGCGGACTTCCGCTATTCATGCTTAGTTTCGAAATGTCTGAAAACATGGAAAAAATATACAACATTAAAACTATCCTAAACATAGTGGTTAAAATTGAACCGATGCGCCAAAGGACTCGTCAGATTCCTCAGTGTAAGCGTTGCCAAGGCTACAATCACACGCACACGTATTGCCAAAAAGAGCCGCGTTGCGTAAAATGTGCCGGTAAACATTTATCGAAGGAATGCGCTCTAAGTAGACAAGACCTACCAACATGCATAAATTGCAATGGAAAACATCCGGCAAATTATCGCGGATGCGAAGTGGCTAAGGAACTTCAAAATAGGCGCGACAAAATAAAGAAAACTACGCTACCAATCGCAAATAAAACCAATAACAAACCTGAAAGGGGCAACAATAAAACCAATGAAGGACGAAAAAAGGCTAAAGAAATGGTCAAAACACAACACCCAAGAGAAGGAAAATTGTTTAGAAAAAAGTCACCGAAAGCTGTTCCACAAACATACGCTGAAGCTGCGTTGCAAGGACGCGAACAAACAAATAAAACATCTGATCCAGTCTCCCAAGTTTTCTCTGCAATTCTTGCCAGGCTAGAAGAACAGAGCCAAATTAATAAACGTATGTTTGAAAAACTCGACAAGCTCGAAAATCAATTTCGAAGTACACGTGCAATAATATAAATATGACGGATTTAGTTAAATTAGTGACATGGAATGCGAACGGCCTTCTGCATAAGATGGACGAGCTCGAGATATTCATTCATAAATATGAAATTGATATTTGTTTGATTTCGGAAACTCATCTGACGAAAGAAACCAGCACAAACATTCGAGGATACATTGCCTATCACGCATATCATCCTTCGGAAAGGGCGAGAGGCGGGGCATCCTTGTTGATCAAAAATACCATTGAACACTCAGTCAGTGGAACAATCGAGCTTGACAAACTGCAATTATGCACGGTGAGCGTAAAAATTAAACACATAAAATATGATTTTGCAGCTATCTATTGCCCCCCACGTGCAACGATGGAAAGAAGCGATTTTATAAGTATCTTTGACTCACTTGGACGAAATTTCGTCATCGGAGGTGACTTTAACGCAAAACATACCTTCTGGGGATCGAGATGCATTTCAGTAAAAGGTAGAGTTCTTTACGAAGCCGGTATGGAATTGGGGGTAGACTTTCATTCCTCAGGTAAACCGACATACTGGCCCTCGGATACGGCAAAAACACCAGACCTCATCGATTTCTTCATCACGAAAGGTTTGTCGGGAAACTCTATTGTAGTTGAGGAATGCTTCGATCTTTCTTCTGATCATTCACCGGTCATTTTGACAATTAACGGCTGTCTACGAAAAAAAGAAGGTCCGCCCAGACTAACTAACATGAAAACAAACTGGGAATCCTTTAAAAAATACTGTGAAAGTAAAATCGATCTCAAAGTGTCTCTTCGAACACCCCACGAACTTGAAGACGAAGTCGATCAATTTATTAACATCATACAATGCTCAGCCTGGAAAAATACTCCCCATAAACGGAAAATAACCACAAATTGCGAAATAACGTATCCCTTGGAAATCACGCAATTGTTAAAGAAGAAAAGGGGAGCGCGCAAAAGATGGCAACAATCTCGCGCTCCACAGGATAAAACCACTCTTAACTACCTTTGTAGTAAACTTAAGAGAGAAATTCGAGACTTTAAAAATCGTCAAATTTCTACATATCTTGGAAGCCTAACTGCGGATAAAAGTACAAATTACTCGCTCTGGAAAGCCATGAAAGGCATTAAAAAACCAAAAACGCAAGCGCCACCCATCAGGAAAATCAATGGAGAATGGGCGAAGAGTGACAAGGAAAAAGCCGAAATATTTGCAGAACATTTGGAAGAAACATTTAAACCATTTGATGGTCAAGCGTTGCTCGAATTTCCTGTCCTAACCGTGGCACCTGACAATTATAGAATAAAAAGTGTATCGCTAGCCGAACTACGCTTCGAAATAGAGAAACTAAAATTAAACAAAGCTCCTGGATATGACTTAATCACAGGACAGGTCCTTAAAGAGTTACCTAGGAAAGCTTTAATAAAGTTTGCATATCTTATAAATGCATCGTTCAGGTTATTGTACGTTCCACGACAATGGAAGGTAGCTGAAGTTATAATGGTTCCAAAGCCCGGTAAACCACTGAATGACAAAAAATCATATAGGCCAATATCTCTCTTACCGATAATGTCGAAGGTATTCGAAAAACTTTTGTTAAAGCGCCTACATCCGATTATCGAAGAACGTCGATTAATACCTGACCACCAATTCGGATTCAGGATTAAGCACTCTACAATCGACCAGGTTTACAGAATAACCAATGTAATTGAAAAAGCCCTAGAGGAGAAAAAAATATGTTCTAGTGTTTTTCTCGACGTCTCTCAGGCCTTTGATAAAGTATGGCATACAGGGTTGAAACATAAGCTAAGACAAGCTTTTCCGAAACAGTTATCTGATATCCTTAGTTGTTACTTATCAGACAGACTCTTTCGTGTAAAACACGGAAATGATTACTCTGAATTTAAAGAAATCGCGGCAGGAGTTCCCCAAGGAAGCGTTCTTGGACCGATCCTATTTCTAATATACACTAGTGATATTCCTCAAGAAGAAGGCACAACAGTAGCCACATTTGCAGACGATACAGCTATATTAGCGGTCAGTAATACCGTTGAATCAGCAACTAATAAACTCCAACGTTCTATTGACAAAATTTGTGATTGGACAAAGACTTGGCGTATTGCTCTCAACGAGGCCAAATCAACGCACGTGAATTTTACTTATAAAAAGGTAGACAACTTACCCATTTTCATTGATTCGGTACGAATTCCGTACGCAAACGAGGCAAAATATTTGGGTATGACACTCGATGCGAAATTAAAATGGAAACCGCACGTCAAGAAGAAACGCGAAGAGCTCGCCATTCGATGTAAACAAATGCACTGGCTGCTTGGTAGATTTTCCCAACTCAGCATGCAGAACAAGCTGCTTTTATACAAGCAAGTACTAAAACCGGTTTGGACATACGGTATACAACTTTGGGGTTGTACCAAATCCAGTAATATCAAAATTTTACAAACTTTTCAAAACAAAGTGCTAAGAAAAATAGTAAATGCACCATGGTTTATCAGAAACACTGATATCCACAGAGACCTAACTATGGCTACCGTCGAAGATGAAATAAAACATTTTGCCTGCAAACAACAGACACGCCTTCACGGTCATTGCAATATCACCATGCTACAAATTCGAGACGATACTAACCTAGTGCGCCGATTACAAAGGATAAAACCATTTGAATTAGCGCAATAAGATGTAACCGCGTGCTTATGGCGGTATTAGCAGGTGCCTCCACTGGGAAGCTGCCTGCCAAACGCGTAATTTACAGTTTAAATAAAACTACTAGATAGGAATAACCTAGTTGTAGTATGCAGGTTTCGAAGGGAGGTGGTTTTTGTTTTCTTATCTTAAGTGAGAAAGAGTCGCATGTACGATTTTCCACCTACCCCTATTATTCGTCCGAGCCTAGTTCTGGTTCCAAGTCTCGTGCTTTTAACCAGGATAGGTAACTCTCAGTAACGATAATATTAGTATGGCTTGGGAGTAATATTAGAAACTCTATATAAAAAAAAAAAAAAAAAAAAAAAAAAAAAAAAAACTTTTAGACTTGAAAAGTGGATTCCATCAAGTTCGCGTTTCTGAGGAATCTATTCCCCTTACTGCGTTCGTTACTCCAAATGGTATGTGGGAGTATTTAAAAATGCCGTTTGGGTTGAAGAATGCCCCTGCCGTTTTTCAGCGGTTTATTAATGTTATTTTCCGTGATTTAGTTGATTCAGGCAAGATAGTTGCTTATATGGACGACATATTGATTGCTACGGCAGACTTTGAGGTACACAAAATATTGCTAAGAACCGTTTTGAGGCGCATCACTCAACGGAATCTTAAATTAAATCTCGCTAAATGCCGGTTCGGTTATACGGAGATAGAATATTTGGGATACGCCGTTTCTTCACAAGGGATTTCACAAAGTGATTCTCATATTGCCGCTATCAAAGAATATCGGGTGCCGACTAATCAGAAACAGTTGCATTCTTGTATTGGGTTGTTCTCCTACTTCAGACGATTTGTACCGTCATTTTCTCGAATTGCAAAACCACTGCAAAATCTGTTAAAGAGAGATGCCGATTTTGATAAGCCATGTTCGGATGCTTTTAATGAACTAAAACGCAGACTAATTGAAGCACCGATTCTGGCCATTTATAGCCCCATAAAGGAAACAGAACTGCATTGTGATGCCAGTTCAATTGGTTTTGGTGCCGTCTTGCTTCAAAGGCAAGGGGACAGAAAATTTCATCCGGTGTCTTACTTTTCGAAAACAACTTCCGCTGCCGAATCCCGATATCACAGCTTTGAATTAGAAACGCTTGCTATAATTTATGCGCTGAGACGATTCCGAGTATATTTGGAAGGAATACCCTTCAAGATCGTTACGGATTGCAGCTCTCTGACTATGACGTTGGAAAAGAAACAAGTTAATCCAAGGATTGCCCGATGGGCCTTAGAGCTTGAAAATTACAACTATAAAATTCAGCACCGTAGTGGTATATCTATGGGACACGTCGATGCCCTAAGTCGGTGCAAGATCGCCGCAGTTTGGGATGTTGATGACACGGATTTTCAAATCCAAATTGCACAAGGGCGGGACAAAATAATTATGGAATTGCGGGATCAATTGGAGGCCGAAGAAGTCAAAGACTTCGAGATGATGGATGGACTTGTATATAAAGTGACGAGAAGTGGGAGAAAGGCATTATACGTGCCGAATGAAATGGAAGACAATGTTATACGGTTAATCCATGAAAAACTCGGGCATCAAGCTCTGGATAAATGTTATGAGAAGATTGCGATGCATTACTGGTTTCCGAGCATGCGTCAAAAAATTGAAAGATTTATCCAAAATTGTATTAAGTGCATTATGTATGCCATGCCGGCTCGTTCTAGTGAAATGAACTTGTACAATATTCCGAAAAACCCGCTGCCGATCGATACAATACATGTGGATCATTTTGGTCCCTTACCGTCTATTAGTTTAAGTTTAAGTTTAAGTTTAAGTTTATTTATAACATGGTGCGTACAGTAAGATTACATCTTTTATAGTACTTAGATATTAAGATATAAATATATAATTACAATGGTACAAATAAGGAAGAGAGCAGAAAAGGGAAAAGGATTGGGATATGATTAGGGTTGAATTGAGAGGGACGAAAAGTGGAGAAAGATTGCATGTTTGAACTGTTTGTTATTAACTATTGATTTGATTTGAGACGGGAGCGAGTTCCAGAGTCTAACAGCACGTATGAAAAATAGACGAGAAGAGTTCAAGTAATTACTGAGATGCGGAATAATATTGATACTTCTGGCGGACCGATTGAAAGAGAGTTTCGTAAACAAATATGATGGAGCTTTAAGATGAATTAATTTGTGTAAAAATATACAGTTTCTTGCATTGATGTGTTGCTGCAGAGTGCAACCAAGAAGATTCTTTGAAAAATTGGAAACGTGGTCATGTCGTCGTAGCCCGTAGACATAGCGAACAGCGTCATTAAATGCTACTTGTAATTTACGCTGAGATAGGGAGTCCAAGGCGCTGTACACGATTTCAGCATACGAAATTAAGGGAAGAACTAAAGAGAGTATCAGTTTGCGTCGGGTTTCAACAGGGGTAAAGTGAGCAGAAGGCCACAGTTTTCGTAGGCATCCATAAATGCGACCAATAACCACATTTGTATGTTTATAGCCAGATAGATGACGGTCTATAGTAAAGCCAAGGCTGGTGCAGTGATCGACTGCTATAATTTTACTATCACGGAGCCATATGTCGGGTAAAGTGCTTAGATCGAATTTTCTTTTAGATATTGCGATGACTTGAGATTTAGCTGGATTTAAAAGTAGGCCGTTAGCAATGGCCCAAGCATTTATTTGGTTGAGATCCTCATTAAAAGCGATGGACAGTTCATCAAGCTGATCGAATGGCCTGGCCAGATGAAGCTGAACATCATCTGCGTATAAGTGAACCGAGGCATGTAAGCAACATGATGGAAGATCGTTGATGAAAATGCAAAAGAGTATTGGACCGAGAATCGACCCCTGGGGGACTCCTTGAAAAACAGGTCTTGGGGCTGAACATTTCCATTTAGTTCGAAAAGGAAACACACATTTTAGTAGTGATAGATGCTTTCACAAAATTTGTGGAACTGTATCCTACAAACTCGACGAGTACGATGGAGGTAATTGCCGCGTTAATTAAATACTTTCAGTATTATAGCAGACCGAGACGAGTTGTGTCAGATAGAGGTACTTGCTTTACCTCTTTTGAATTTGAAGACTTTTTAATGAAACAAAATATAGAACACGTAAAGGTCGCCGTGGCTTCTCCCCAGGCAAATGGGCAAGTCGAAAGGGTCAATAGGGTTATCAAAGCTATGCTGGGAAAGTTGAGTGACCCGGTAAGTCATGCCGATTGGTCGAGTATGTTACTAAAAGTGGAGTATGCTATTAATAATTCTATTCATAGCACGACAAAGAACTCACCTAGTATGCTATTGTTTGGCGTTGGACAGAGGAGAGAAATAATAGATGAGATTACGGAGCATCTGGAGGAGAAGATGGCCTCTTAGAGCTGCCGTAATCTAAGCCAAATTCGGGCTGACGCATCAGGGGAAATTGATAGGTCTCAGAAATATAATTTAGATTATATTCTTAGGCACAGTAAGAAAGTTAAAGAGTACGAAGTCGGTGATTTTGTCGTTATGCGTAATGTTGATACTGCCGTTGGGACGAATAAAAAGTTGTTGCCTAAGTTCCGTGGTCCCTATGTCGTATGTAAAATCCTTGGACATGATAGATATGTGTTGCGGGATATTGAAAACTGCCAGTTGACTCAGCTGCCGTATGATGGTGTTGTCGAGGCGAATAGAATGCGAAAGTGGTTGTTGAAACCAAATGAGGAGGCCGTCCCTATTGAGAGTTCAAGCGACCCTCTCGCCTTAGATATAAGTCTGGAGTAAAATGTGGAGACTAGTGTTAAGTACGAGTATTTATTTTTTGTTCGAGGTCGATCAATTGTCAGATTGGCCGAGTTGTAAACTTTTGTAAAAGCGCCATCTGTGCTTTCAAGTTGGAATGCATGAGGGTGTTTGTTTGACGCACCCATTGATGAATTGATGACGCCAACTACGTCCAACTTGACGATGTTATATTTTTCTGTTTTTGTAAGAGATCGTACATGCTGTAACAAACGTGAAAAAAGATAAATATTAAATCTGTGGTAATCCTTGTACCATTAATAAATAAACTGTGGATTAAACAATATAGTATAAATGATTATTTAATAATTTAATATGTTGATAACAAATAAATAATAGTAGATAGTACAGAAATAAATAAATTCTACAAAAAAATAAATAAATAAATAAAAAAGTAAACAATTATAATAAATACACACAAAGTAAATAGTGACAAAAATAATACTCTTCAGATGAACAATACGAAGAGCATGTAATAATAAGATGAATTAGGTTGCTACGTTTGCAACAAGGTTATTAATGAGCACGTTATCGGACATCTCACAACTAATTGTGTATCTAGCTGTAAGTCTTTCTATTCTAGCAGAAACCAAATCGACATTAGCTATTTCGTTTAGTTCAAGTGTTGAAAAGTGCCAAGGGAGCTTAAGCATTAGTTTTAATAGCTTATTTTGCAATATTTGTAATTTTTTGATGTGCACTATTGCACACTTTCCCCATACTGTTCAACCATAAAACATAAAGGCCCGAAAAATGCCTTTAAAAATGATTAATTTATTTTCTTGGCTTAGCATAGATTTTCTGTTTATAAGAGGATACATTATTCGTATAGTTTTATTTATTTTGTCTATGGTATTTGTTATATGTTTATTGTAAGTAAGCTTTTTATTCAATGTAATGCCTAAGTATTTGACAGTGTCCGTCCAGGTAGTGTAAGCATTATTAATTATTAAGTTATTGCTGGGCAAAAAACAAGCTTTTCTTTTTTTAGTAAAAAAGATAGCTTGGGTTTAGAAGCATTGCATTTTATCTTCCATTTGTTGAAGTAAGTCATAAGTATATTTAGTGCCGATTGAAGGTTGGTTTGGATTGCAAAACCAAGCACATCGGACGAATAAATACATGTATCGTCTGCAAACATTGCAGACTCACAGTTGGGAAGGGGTGGAAAATCAGACGTATACACATTAAACAACACGGGACCCAGGACGGATCCTTGGGGAACTCCGGCAGGAACTGGCCTTTCGGTTGAGTAAGTGTTATTTACACAGACCGTAGAGACGCGTTCTTCTAAAAAACTTTTAATTATTTTAATAATATACATAAGAAATTCAAACAAGGTCATTTTATAAAGTATTCCTGCATGCCAGACAGTATCAAAAGCCTTTTCGACATCGAGGAGCACTACTCCCGTAGATTTCTTGGATGTTGATCCTTTTCTGATGTGTTGAGATATTCTGTCGACTTGCTGCACAGTATTGTAATGAGACCTAAAGCCAAATTGTTGCTGAGGCAATATACCTTTCTCGCCAAGTACTTTGTCGATTTTATTTTTGACAATTTTTTCGAAAAGTTTACTTATAGAACTGAGTAAGCTAATGGATCTGTAGCTGTTGGAGTTATTGGCGGGTTTACCCGGTTTTAGAATCGGCATAATCTTAGCTTTCTTCTACGCATTTGGGAAGTATTGTAATTTTATGCATGAGTTAAATATGTAAAGTACAAAGTTAATCCCAGTTCTCGGTAGATTCTTGATATAGATATTCTGTATATTATCAATACCTGGGGATTTGCGAGCTTTAAGTTTCGAAATTAAAAGCATTAGTTCCGGATAGGTCACATACAAATTATCCTCTATAACTTCTGGAGTTGACATTAAACTAGGTACAGAGCTTTCTACCAAAGTTTCCGTAGCTCTATTCCCCATCCCGCTGGAGGTTGTGTGGTTTCTCAAAAAGGAAAGGGAGAGAATGTCAGCCTTTTCCGCGTTTGTGGTCGAGGAGATCTGAACATCACCAAATGAAGGAATGAAATTAAACTTCTTTTTCATTATTTTTGCAATATTCCAAAACGACTTACTAAGTTTTTGAGTTTAGCATTCCACTTTATATTGCGAAACTTTTGTATTTCGGCTTTGATTATATTGTTGAGGATAATAACTTCGTCAAAAAAAACACGCATCCTATATCTTTGCCAGTTTCTTCGATATAAGTTCCTCAACTTAATTAATCGCAGTATACTTATGGGAAGGGAATAAGTGTTTTTAACAGTTCTTAGTTTTCTGGGTATGGAAATATTGATTGCATTTTCGATAGAGCTTTTAAACGTATTAATACTATCGTCCACACGTGCGAAAGTAATGCCGTCGATATTTACATCAATACCACTCAAACTGGAACTAATATGTCGTTTGTATCTCCCCCAATTTGCATTTTTGAGGTCAAAGTAGTAGTTATTTTCACTGTTATCAGGCCTGTGCAGAATGCTGCAAAATACTGGGAGATGATCTGAGGATAGATCGTTTAAAGTTGTTGGTTGGCTAAATAGTTCAGGAATATTGGAAAGGAAAATGTCTAAGGTGGAAGGGTTACTTCTGGTGTTGTATGGAATATAGGTTGGTGAATTGGGATACATAATTTGGAAATTGTGGCTAGTATTAAGGTCGTGCTAAAGGTTCCCCCACGAGTTAGCTCTTAGGCAACCCCAATTCCTATGACGACAATTGAGGTCACCGCCTATTAAGTAAAAATCTTGTATGTTAATAAACTTTCTAAGGTCATTTTTCAGCCAATATTTATTATTTTGTGAGTTTGAAGCACCTGGAAAGTATACAGAAAAGATCGATAATGTCCTTCCATTTGCGAAAAATAGTTGAATTCCAATGTCTTCTATTATAGCTTTGTTTTTAGACTGGGCAGTAATGAATGTTTCAATGTTTTCTTTATTCCAATAGCAACACCTCCCATGCGATCTACTTTGTCGGAACGATAACACTTGTACAGGCTATCAGAAAATAGGCCATTAGATTTTAAACCTGTTTCAGAGATAAGGCCAATGTCGATGTTGTTTCTACTTAAAAATGAAAAAAAATCAAAAGACTTATTTCGAATGCCTCTAGCATTCCAGCACACAACTTTTAAGTGAGCAGACCTATACATTATTACTTAACATAAAGATATTTTAAAGCTAATTGTGCGATCACGTTAAATTGTTCTGATTTGTTTTTGCAATTAGATAATTGTGATGTAATCTCGATTGTAAGCTACTGGATTTCTTGAAGAGAAAAAAGCTCACCTCCCCTTGTAGATGTTAATTCAGCAGCAGCAGCTGGTTCATTTAATGTGTTCGGGCATAACGATGCATGTTGACGTGCTTTCCACGCTCTTGGTTGAAGCTCATTTGCAATAGGCATGATTTTGGCATTTGGTTAGGTCAGGGGAGCTTTAAGTGGTGGGAATTGTTCCATTGAATGGAGGAATGATGAACTTGACGATCGCACGTTATTCACCACGGCTGGACCGCAAGAGGAACGTTTTGTTGAAAGCTTGCCCTTCATTTCCAAGAACTTTTGTCTGATGGTGCAGGAACTGTCAGTCGATTTATGTTTACTTTTGCAGTTGGCGCATTGCGTACCACTTGATGTACATTCAGAGGTTTTATGGTTGCACAATTGGAGCAGTACGTTTTAATACTGCAATTCCTCTCACCATTCCCGTACATTTGACAATTTCTGCACTGGGTGATTTTACTAGGCTGTCGACGTTAAAAATCCCACCTTAATTGGGTTTTAAGGACTACCTTAATGTTTTTCTTAGATTACACATACGGGCTGATCCGTTCTCTAAATAAACAATGTAGAAAGTGGTTTCATATTGTTAGTATTTTTTAGTGATCATTTTAACATCGACACACTTCAGACCGACGGAGATTAATTCTTTTTTAACAGATTAGTGCATAGTGCATCTAGTCCAAAAAGCACAACTTTGAAAGTTTTCACGGTAGGAAAGTCATGTGAAAAAAATTGACATTTGTCGGACTTCAATGAACTTAGAATTTTATTATACGAATCCGTATCATCGCAGACAATTTTAGTAGCAATTGAATTTTTTTTCAAATAATAGTTAACAATGCCAATCGAATTGAGTAGTTTATGAATATATTCACTAGATTTTGTTAGCACTTTAATTGGTGGAATCACAATCTTTTTGTTATTGTTTTTACCACTCACATTGACATTATCACTCTCAAGGTCACAGTCTTCAATTAAATAAGATTCGTCTAAGCACTGGAGTGGACTCCAGAAATTGTTTCTGGAGCCCATTTTAGGATTTTTAGATGAAGACAAAATGTCTTCGTCTAGGTGGCACCGATTTCTTTTCGGAATTTTGGGTTTGAACTTTCTAATGGAGTGAAGAATATTGCTATAGCAGCGATTGTAAATACGTCAAGTACAGATAGGTATCTGACAGCGACTCGATATAGATATGTTAAATCTCCATGTTTCTCAACAAAAAAGGCGTCTGCGCTCTAATTCTAATCCCGAAATTATAGTTCAGTCCTTATTACCAGGCAGAGAGGTTGTCATCACAAATAGAAATACAATACCCTCAGCTGATGTAATAGGGACCGACAATGAAGCCCTTAACGCAATCCAGTCGTCCGTGGTTAATGACAATAGTTCGGATATATGCTCACTTAGAGTTGTACCTCCACCTCTCACGGTGTTCCTATTACGCTTGGAATACGGCACCAAGTCTAGTGATATTGTAAACTATATTGCCTCAAAAGCTGTCGACATAAAAAAACATCAAATGCTACGGTCTTACGCCCAAAAATTTACCTGGTCGTCGCTCCTCTTCATTTAAGCTTTTAGCTCCACCATCTACATATCTTACCATACTGGTCAATCCAAGCTTTTGGCACAACGGCATGCTTGTAAATAAGTTCGTTAACCTTCCCAGCTCTAAAAACTCCAAATCAAAAAACTTGGCAGCGAATTCAAAAAACTCAATGACATAAAATCTACATCATACCACTTATACTACCAGAACACAGGTCGTCTTCGCACAAAACTTAAAGATGTATTGCTGTTTTCCTCCTCAGGTCAGTATGACATCATCACATTCACTGAAGCTTGGCTCACCGATAAACATCACAATGTGGAAATGTTCAACAGCCGTATTCCGTATTTCGCAAAGATCGTTGCTCTGATATTACACACGTGAGGGGAGGTGGGGTATTGGCTGCTGTCCGAGCCTCATAGCCACAGTTGCACGTTAGCTACCTAATTTCTTATCTAGCTAACGCCATAACTACACGGTTAAAAATATGAGGGCGTTTTTTAATACCGCGTCATTATTACAGGTGTATGCAATACAGGAAAAATTATTTTTTAATATTTTCAATTTATTACATAATTTTTTTAATATTTTCGTATTGAAGTTCAATATTTCTTTCATTAAAATGCTCATTTTAATAAGGCTTCTCTGAACTTTAATCTTTAAATATTAAAATCTAGTATTTTAGTTGTACAATCTAACCCCGAGAATATTAAAGCTATATTTCAAACAGGAACTTATTACAATTAAATTATAGTTGACTTAAAATACAACACTCAGTCTGATTATGTTTTAATATGCAGTTATTACAATGCTTTTCATATTAATACATTTTTATTTGGTTATAATACAAGAAATGGGTTAAGGAGATGTTATACTGAATTGCATTAAAATTAAATATTTTGTGTATTACAATAATTGTAGTATAGCATATAACACTTATCTGTATTACTTTGAAATAATACCAGACCATTATTATTTAATATTTGCCAGCATTATTTTTTAATATTTTAGTTTTAAAATAAGTATTACATTCAAATATTAAAGAATTATTGAAAAAAATCATATAGATTTGGTAGGTATATAGGTATTATGCTTTATTATACAGGGTGCTCGGTGGCAGATTAATTTAAAAAACGTTTATTTGTTGTAATTTTAATCACTTTAAATGCCTATATTTTCCAATTTCAATGCATTACTATAAATGTGTGAAAATCAATTCAAATGGATTTCGAGTGCAAGTGCAAAAATTTTTTTTTTGCCGCCAACTCGATACACACAAAAACCAATATAATTCAGATTTCATGTTCGATTTGGCAGCAGAAATCTGAAATCTCAGATCAAAATCTGAAAAGCCAAATCGAAAACGACATTACTTCTCGTATCAATTACCGCCCACATTCTCAAATTGTTTTGTTCGGAAAGGCTCATTAATGTTTTTCTATACCTATGTCTAGACACACCGTCATTATCTGTGCTTCCAGTTCCAACAGACAATAAACATCGCAATTTTCTACACTTTAAGGAAAATGTAAATGACAATAAGATATAGTTATATACCTTTGTTATATATTTCACAAAGTGCTTTTACAACTTCAGCTTTCTTGCTTATCGAGAAAAGGCGAACACAGTTTTTGATATATTTTTTTTGAGCAATGCACACATAGTTGCAAATTCGTCATTGATAGCTGTCCGAGAGTTGAGAAATAGCATTTTGAAAACATATATTTACCCCCCGGCACCCTGTTTCAACATCCTAATACACAATAATACTAGTTTTTAATACCTCAATATTGCATTGTAATATTCAAGAATTTCATTTTAAGCTTTCATTGCACGTTTTATACACTTCAATATTACTTTTTAATACTTTAGAATTACCTTTTAAGCCCCCGAGTATTGTATTTTAATATTCTGGTGTTACTTTTTTTGCCGCGGAAATACCAAAGCCCATAGAGTTACTACTGCGCGATAATACTTCATTCAGTATTACATTCTAATATTGAAGTATTTATTTTAAACCCTTGAATACTCATTTGTAATCTCTCTGTATTTATTTTTAATACAGTGGAACTTAAATTAAACCCTGCAGTATTAAATTTCAATATTTCGGTATTAATTTCAAACCAAGAGATATTATTTTGTCGCGTGGTTTTCCATTTCCAGTTAGAAGCGCGTCGTAGCAATATCGAAAAATGGAGTGTTTAGTGGATAATTTGATTGGACTATTAATAAAAGTTAAAAACGTGGAGAAAAAAAACAATTAAATTTAAAAAAATTATTAAATACGCGGACAACGAAACATTGATATCCAATGATGATATCCTTCTAAGTGGTAAGTAATTGCAAAAGTGCTTTTTAAGTTAATTCAATTAGTGCAAATGTATTTCCTTCTTAAAGAGTAAGTGAATTCAGTTTTAATTTATTTGATGTTTTTCGTTTTAAGTTTTGGAAAACGAAGAAATAGATGGTGGCTTCATACTAAAAGATAGCGACGGTGCCGAAATACAAGTAGATTGTTTGTTAGGTATTGTGCGGCAATACGCAAATTGTGCCTGCTTTACAATAGCAATCCATACTGTTTGCGAAGAGCAGTTCGATCTTGAAAAAGGAACTTTAAAGAGGCAGGACGCAGCTATCGGGAGTAGTTTTCTCATATATAAGGAGGTAAGTAACCGTTTTAATAACAATATATAACATAGGTATAGGCAAATTAAAATTATTAGACTTCTTTGAAATAGATAACTTGGATAGCCCTTCAAAAATTATGGTAGAGAGTCTTAAAACAGCAGAATTTTTCGCCACTGACAATGCAAAATTTCCCAATGGATTTCACTACAAAATTAATTGTTTCCTTTATTTTGAGCCAGAATGTTACATACAAATTGAAAATATTTTCAAAATTGAAGATAATACATATTTTTTATGCTCTCAGTATAAACAAGAAGACTTTGACAGGCAAATAAGTATGTTTAATGTTACAAAAACCGCATACAAAGTTTTTTTAAAATACCAAAAACTTGAATTTAAGAAACCATTTGAACACTATGAGTTAAAAAATAAAATGTTCGTATTACAGCCTTTTTTTTTTTGAATTAAAAACTATTTTGAATTTTAATGTTAATTAAAGATACTCGTATCTATTGTTTTTTTTTTAACTATTTTGTGCATAATTTTGTGAATTAAAAGTTTGTTGTGTTTTTTTCTGGTTTAAGCCTTATTATAAATAAAATAATATTTAAAAGAAAAACGTACGAATTTTTATTTTGTAAAATTGAATTTTTACATACATAGATGGAAGAATCGTGCAAACATCGGAAATGTTTAGGTAAGTCATAAAGAACAATAAAAAAAAAGCATTTCTGAATTTAATATCAATATTCAAACTAAATACAATTTTAATTTTATTGTAGTACATTTTGTATTATTAAGTAATCTTTTTATACTCAACTGCAATCAAATTTGGTGTTGAACTATAATACTTTTTGTATTGAATTATAACCTTTTATACTTAAAATTAATTCAATCTTGTGTTAAAATTGTAGTAATTATTGTAAGAGTTTTGCATGCAACTCACATTGTCAGACCATATTTATATTCATGTACCTACATTCATAAGCTGTGATCATATATATAAACATACAGTCATACACATATAAGATACCTACTTAAGTTATTATATTATATTTATATATACACATACAGTCATACACTTGTAATAATTAATATTAAGAAAATAATAAAGAGAGCGTCAGTTTTATGATCGCGTTAAAACCAAACGGACGTGTCATCATTTAGTGAAACAGTACTACAAATTCCTCAGAAGTGGGATTACACAAAAAACAAAAAAAAAACAAAAAACAGAACAAACAAAATAATAGCTTGCCACAAGTGAAATTGTGTGAAAAATAAAACTGGCGTTACAGATTGTGTGTTTACAACAAAGTTGGTTGTGTCGCCGCGAAATTTTTTTTTGTCACCGATTGTTCAGTCACCGCGAAAAATTTTTTTATTCTCTTCGCAATAACAAGCAGTATTGAATTCAAACGAATTCATAGCAGCAGATGTGCGAGGAGAACATCCAAGTAACGGACGACTACAAGGTACAAGAAGAGATCGAAATAGCCGCTAGACACTGCAGCAAATTTTTTAGACGACGACGTAGACAACCTGACAGAGGAGTTGAAAGAAGTTTTTGGTACAAAACAAAACAAGATGGAGATGAGAAAAAGATTTGAAAACCGAAAGTGGAAAGTGAGCGAAACTTTTAGTGAATATTTTGACGACAAAGTGAGACTGGCGACTGGATTGAAAATGGACGAAGAAGAATGGATTGAATACGCGATTGAGGGATTTTCTGATGACAACATAAGGTTATATGCCCGTGTCCAGGGGTATACAACAAAGGCAGGACTACTTCGAGCGTTCGGCAAAGTAACTCAGCGGAAGGTGCAAACGAGATCGACTGCTAATACATTTAGCAACAAACAGACGGGATTGACAGCAGATAGAACGGCAAAAGATAGACAAGTGGAAGGACAAAGAGTTGAAATCAGGTGCTATAATTGCAACTTGGTGGGACACATCGCAAATGGGTGTTCTAAGCCAAAGAGGAAGTCAGCAGTACATCAGTTGTCAGAAGATGACAAGGCCAATGATTACGTAAGACGTTTGTATTTTAAGTTTATTGTTAATAGTGATAGTATCCTCTTTGACTGCCTCATAGACTCTGGAAGTCCGATAAGTATGGTTAGAAGATCGTGTATACCGACTAATATATCCATATATAAATGTAACACACGGAAAAAATATTTCGGGTTAAATAAAAGTTTGCTTAAAATATATGGAATGGTGTCGTGCGTCGTTTTTTATAAAAAAAGTTAGAATTAAAGTAAATTTTATGGTAATAGACGATGGATCGACGAGTTATGAGGCAATCTTGGGCAGGGATTTCCTAAAAAGTGGAAAATTTAAACTAGTTTCACAGTTAGAGAATAATACAACTTGCTCAAATGAAATAGAAAATGATAGTGAACGTTTTGAAAAACAGCTCTTGTTAATCGACTGTAAAGATAATGATAGTTCAGAATTGGATTTAGAAGTTGGTGAAGACGTATGTTATGGTCATAAAGGAAAGCTTAAAATGTTATATAGGTCAAATTATTTGCTTGCCGATCGCCCTACGGAACCGGTAATAAAAACTAAAATGAATTTAACGCTAAATGACGTAAAACCGTTTCAGTGTCGACCGCGTCGTTTGTCGTATGCCGAAAAAAATGAACTTAGTTCGTTGCTAGACGAATATATCAGTAAAGGGTATATTAGAGAAAGCGAATCTGAATACGTGTCGCCGATAGTGTTGGTGAAAAAGAAAACAGGGGATCTTAGAATGTGTATAGATTTTCGTACGTTAAATAAAGCCACTGCAAAAGATAGTTATCCGATACCGGTGATCGACGATTTGCTAGACAAACTGGTAGACAAGACGATTTTTTCTAAACTAGACCTCAAGAACGGGTTTTTTCACGTATACATGCATGAAGACGCGATAAAATATACGTCGTTCATTACGCCGTTAGGGCAGTACGAATTCTTGCGAATGCCGTTTGGTTTGAAAAACGCGCCGTCAACGTTTCAAAGACACATTAACAAGATATTTGCAGACATGATTAGGAACGATGAAGTTATAGTATACCTAGACGATATAATGATAGCTACGACGACATACGAAGACCATTTTAGGATACTCTCTGAAATTTGGAAGAGGATGGTAGAAAATAAATTGGAACTAAGGATAGATAAGTGCAAATTTTTACAAAAGAAGATAAAATATTTAGGTTTTACGATTACGGGGGAGGGTATACAGGCAGATGATAGGGGTATCGAAGCTATAAAAAAATTTCCGATTCCACAAAAAACTCATGCAGTACAAAGTTTTCTGGGATTGTGTTCTTACTTCCGTAGATTCGTTAGAGATTTTTCAACCATAGCAAAACCACTGTACGACCTTACCAAAAAAGACAGAGAATTCAAGTTCGGTGACGAACAATTAAAGGCTTTTGAAAGCTTGAAAGACAAGTTGATAGAAGCTCCGGTCTTGGCACTGTATAGTCCAAAGGACGACACAGAACTTCATTGCGACGCAAGTGCACAGGGATTTGGAGCGATTCTGCTACAAAGAAAGCAAGACGGAAAGTTACATCCGATTTTCTATTTTTCAAAGAGAACGACAGATTACGAAGCAAAATTGCATAGTTTTGAGTTAGAGGCGCTGGCAATAATAAGTGCTTTAAAACGTTTTAGGGTATATTTACAGGGTAAACAGTTCAAGATCGTAACTGATTGTAATTCGTTGACCCTAACGCTAAACAAGAAAGAACTTAACCCTAGAATAGCCAGATGGGCGTTAGAGCTACAAAATTTTGATTACACTCTAGCACACAGGGCAGGTACTCGCATGCAACACGTCGACGCGCTAAGTAGATCGACAAATATTCTGACGGTCGAAACAAATACTTTCGAGGAAAACCTGATAATATGCCAAGGAAAAGACGGAAATATAGTTAAAATCAAAGAGTTGTTAGAACGATCGAACCATAATTTATATGAAATGAGAAACGGAGTGGTATATAGAAAGAAAAATGATGGCAGTGTCGTGTTTTGTGTACCAACAGAAATGGAAAGTAACGTTTTGTATAAATATCATGACGAAGTAGGTCATGTAGGAACAGATAAGGTGTTGGTTGAGTTGGTGTCAAAAAGTTACTGGTTTCCCAAAATGAGAGAGAAGATAGGTGTCTACACACAGCAATGACCTACCTCAAGTGGTCATTACCCCGCACACATAATTTTCCCATTTGCCATACCCACAACCCAACACCACTCGTAATTATGCTGATTTAGCATATCTATCTCTTGCATTTCCCGTACCCAGCCAGAATCATTCACCTTTCCCATTATTCTCCTAAGTCAGCACATTTTAATTGTTTTGTTTGTAAATTCAGTGCAATGTATGTTATTTTGCCTACTCAGCACAACTTATTGTTTTATGTTATTCTCCTAACTCAGCACAACTTAATTCAGTACAATGCACTTTTCCATTTAGCCAAGTAAGCAATATGTTAGTATATAAGTCAATTCAATCAATAAACCAGACACTTGTTCAATATCAGTCATTTGTTTAACATCATTTATCACTAAGGCTTCCCCCCACCAGCGGTAAGGGGTCTTAACAAGGAAATTACAGAGCAAAGGAAAATAAGTTGACGATCACCACATCACCACAAGGTATTCTGGTTCATGCACCAGCATTAAATACCGTTGTCAAAGTTTAAGAGCTTTGGTCAACACACGAGAAATCGTACAATAGGATCGCACATAAAAAACTGTTTGAAGTGTATTGCTTTTTCGGCTAAACAGGGACGTGAAGAGGGTTTCATTCACAACATACCTAAAGAAGAAAAACCGTTCGTGGTAGTACATGTAGATCATTATGGTCCAATAGACAATTCAAGGACGGTTAAAAAATATATACTGGTAGTAATAGATGCTTTTACAAAGTTCGTGAGACTCTACCCAACTAAGACTACAAATACAAAGGAAGTAAATCGAGCGTTAACGGACTATTTTAGAGCGTATAGTAGACCGAAGTACATTATATCAGATAGGGGTAGTTGTTTTACCTCGGCAGAGTTCAAGGACTTTTTGTCCAAAGAAGGTGTTCAACACATAAAGATTGCGACAGGTTCACCCCAAGCAAACGGACAAGTAGAGAGAGTAAACAGGAGCTTGGGACCAATGATAGCAAAGTTAGTTAAACCAGAAGAAGGGGTATTTTGGGACCACGTTTTAGAGGTAGTCGAACATACACTCAATAACACGGTGGGCAGGACTACAAAAGAACATCCTAGTGTAATGTTGTTTGGAGTGAATCAAAAAGGCAAATGGTCGGATGAACTTAAGGAAAATTTGACAGAACTAGAGTCAGGAGACGTACGCGACCTGGCAAAGACACGTAGCAAAGCAGCTCTAGAACAAAAGAAGTCACAGGCATACAACAAACGATACGTAGATAAAAAACGGTGCAAGCCCACGAAATATAATGTAGGAGACTACGCTATGATAACAAATTTTGACTCGCACCCGGGGGCGTCTAAAAAACTGATACCGAAATTTAGAGGACCCTACCAGATCGAAAAAGTCCTACGAAACGACAGATATCTACTTAAGGATGTTGACGGTTTTCAACAGTCGCGACTACCTTACCAGGGAGTATGGGCGGTCGGTAATATGAAACCATGGTTGAACAAAAGTAAAGCGAATGATTGATTGTAAATTTGCAAGATCAGGTGATCTTATTGGCCAGGATGGCCGAGTTGTAGTAATTATTGTAAGAGTTTTGCATGCAACTCACATTGTCAGACCATATTTATATTCATGTACCTACATTCATAAGCTGTGATCATATATATAAACATACAGTCATACACATATAAGATACCTACTTAAGTTATTATATTATATTTATATATACACATACAGTCATACACTTGTAATAATTAATATTAAGAAAATAATAAAGAGAGCGTCAGTTTTATGATCGCGTTAAAACCAAACGGACGTGTCATCATTTAGTGAAATAGTACTACAAAATGTAGTAAATATTATATTACTCAATACTCTTTTTAACACTTAATACAAACCATATTTTGTGTTAAAATAGAATATATTTTGTATTAAAAAATAACCTATTTATATTAAATGCAAATACAAAATTAAATTAAAATATAATATTATTGCTATTAAATTATATCCCATCTGTATTAAAATCAAATCTAGATTTGTATTAAAATATAACAATATTTTATTTAATTGTAATATTCCACGGTTTTAAAAAAAAGCCCAGGAAATGTTGAATTTAAGGTGTTGATATTATATTTCAATAAACAGTTTCATTATTTCTAATACATACGTATTAAAATCCTATATAAAATTTTAATATGTAAGGGTTTGATTTAAATACTTCTGACATAGAAACCAATGTTTTCTGTATTGAATTTAAATATTATGAATATATTATCTAATAGCAAACATTATTTAGTTTCAATAGATCTGTTATTGATTTCTCAAATTGAATATATCGAAAATATTAAATTCTAATATTTTTTCAGCGTGGACTTATATACAACCCCAAAAATATTAAATTTAACGCCAGTATTTTTAACCGTGTAAGTAACTAACGTAGTTAAATTAGCTGCGCTAAAAATGCAATCGATTTGGTAGTTAGCTACGAGTATCATATAATGACAACTAATTTTAGCTATTAGTTGCAGGTTGTGTAACTAAGCTCGATAGGTTGCCAAAGTTAGTTGCGGATGACAACTAAGAGTTGGTTAGCTTTTTAGCTGTAGCTTTTTAGCTGTCTAGGTAATAACTAATAACTAAATCAAAATTTATTGTTTTGCTATAATGTCGACAATTTATTGGGATTTATTATGCATATTGCGTTTAAAATAAAAATTGATTGAATGTCCCTTTTATTTTACATCAGGTTAGTTTACAAAGAGGTCCTTGGAGCCACACTAAAGGTCCTTTAAGCCCGAAAAAGGATATTTTCCCAAAATGTCTTTAGAAACGGCACGGTATATATGAGTTCAATGTTATTTGAATAAGGGGTCCTAGAAACAACAAACATTTTGAAAAAATATCCTTTTTTCGACTTTTAAGGACCTTTTTGTTGTTCCAAAGAACTCTTAGTCAAATAACATTGGACGCAGATATACCGTGCGGATTCAAATTATATTTTGGAAAAATATCCTTTTTTCAAGTTTTAAGGACCTTTTTTGTTGATGCAAGGACCTCTTAACTGAACACAGATATACCGCGTGGGCTCAAATGATATTTTGGAATAATATCCCTTTTTCGATTTTCAAGGACCTTTTTTGTTTGTTACAAGGACCTCTTAGTCAAATAACATTGAACACAGATATAAGGCGCGGTTTTCTTGGAGTGTTTGAAAAAAAAAATTCGGGTTTAAGGACCTCATTTGGTGCTCCAAGGACCTCTTGGTTAATAACCTTATGACAACTAAAAGTGGCATTCTTCAATCGGCCATCGGTTACCTCTTACCTTCAACTGATGTACAACAAACTTCAAGCTATACAACCTCAATTATTCAAAACTTATCAAAGACAAATCTATTTCCCCGTGTTTCGTAAGGACATAATAATCTCTAAAGTTAAACATAATTAAAACTAGAAAATGTATAACGAAATAAAAGAATCGCTCCTGTTCCTGTAAGCCTTTTCGGGTTAAATTGTTTGAAAAAAATTATTAGTTGTGTTTAATCGATAGCTAAAAAGCTAAAACTAAAGCTAATTATTGTTAGTTACACTCTGACAACTAATTTTTCACAACTAAACACGCTTAGTCACACTTCGCAACTAATAACTTATTTAGGTTCAAAATTTGTGGCAACTACAACTAAAATTATGATTTAGCTATGTACGTTCAAAGAAACTACAGCTAATTTAGTTGTAACTTTCTAGTTATTAGTTAAGCTAACTTTTGTGCAACTCTGCTCATAGCATAGCCAAGAAATTGTATTGCCTGTACAAACTGCTGCGGTTGATGTGGACCCAATAGCTGTTAGATTTAAATGTATTCCTGTCTCAGAAATCATTCTTGTTGTTAGTTATATTCCAGCAGGGGCCTATTTCATAAAACTATTAGTCTAATACTAATAACTTCGAAGTTATTAGCTCTAATAATGTATGGGCTAATAAAATTGTATTTCATAAAAATATTGTCGGGTTCTAATAATTCCCTTATGTTTGATATAGGAATTATTAGTGAATTGCTGACAAATAAGTATCAGCCTGCGATATAGGTATGCCCGTTATTAATTCTCAAGTATGCTGTGCGTAAATAATCACGTTTGTTTATAATTTTACCGTTTTTAAATTCACATTCGTCTAAAGTTATTAAGTGATACACAATCAAAGGAGAAAACGTCCATTAACCCATTTATAGCCAGCGTTGCTTTTACGCAACACCAAACATCAAGTCACAACACGATTTTTCCTGTCTGTACCGATTGTTCTAGAAAAAATCTTTGTGTCATTTCTGATTATGCGTGAGTCACCTCATAGTGTCGCAGTGTGTTCTTTACCAGAATTCAATGCAGTTGTATTTTAGAGAGAAGAAGTTGGATGCAAATATTATTTTTCAGAAAACAAAGTTAACAATGGATAGAAATTACCGGTAAGTGGAATTGTATGCTTCGATTTCAAAAGTTCGATGAACTTTGTTTGTTTATATATTATTTATATGACACAAAAGAAACAGACTTCATTTTAGGATTTTTGTTGATATTTGATAACACCTAAATGCCGGTGTTGCGCAAACGCAACACTGGGTCTAAGTACCTACATACAAAAAACTACGTTATTTTTATTTTGGCTTAGGGGGAAAACGTTGACATTGGCTGAGATTCTGAATGCTCTTGAATCAGAAAATGAAGTTACGGATACAATTTTTTTATTACCCCCCACTGATGGCGCTATTACAGATGAAGATTCTGGGGAAGAGGAATGTGCTGATCCCATTAGGATGAATCCAAACCAGCTATTAGCAGAAGCCGAAGTTAGTTGCAAAGCGAATGAAGTGGATATAATAGAAGATTGGATACACATTCCGAAGATAGCGCAAAGTTGGCGTAGAGGTAACGAGCAAAACTTAAATCTTAGTTAATTTTTATACAAACTTAAACCTTGGAAAGGAGCATTACTGCCTCCTCTAACGTTGAACTCGGAGACTAACCCATTGGAATTTTTGGAACTGTTTATGAATGAGCATTTTATCCGTATCATTAAAAAGTACACCAATTTATATTCAGCTCAACGAAATCAAAGCTTAAACGTTACAGAGCCAGAAATATATGTCTTTCTTGTCATCCTTTCGGGATACGTGCCTTTACCAAGAAGAAATATGTATTGGGAAGACCGCCAAGACAGTCATAATGCTATGGTTTCACATGCTATGCGCAGAAAGAGATTTAACGATATATTTGTAAATATTCATGTTTGTGATAACGATGATATTGATATAACCGATAAAATGGCCAAAATCAGACCAATGGCTGATCATTTGAACAAAATGTTTGTAAAGTTTGCACCAATTGAAATGCAATTGTCAGTTGATGAATCAATGATTCCCTATTTTGGAAGGAATTCTTGCAAACAGTTTATGCGCTTAAAACCTGTTCGTTTTGGATACAAGGTATGGGTTGCAGCAACACGCCTCGGATATTGTGTCCAATTTGAGTTTTATCAGGGACGAAATCAGAAACGAGATCCCACAGTTTTTCTTGGTGAGTTCGTGGTTCTCAGCCTTGCAGAAATCATTAAACGGGAGTATCCTGGGGTTACATTCTCATATTTTTACGATAACTTTTTTACAAGTCCTGACCTAACTAACAAGCTGACAAAACTTGAATGCGGTGGCACCGGAACACTAAGAGAAAATCGGTTGAAGAACATAAGCATGACAGACAAGCAGACATTCAACAGGAAAGATAGGGGATCCTATGAGTCTTTTGTTGATAAACAAAACCAGCTATTGCTTACCCGATGGAAGGGCAAACCAGACTGTTTCAATGCTTTCCAATGTGCATGGGATGCATCCTATAGGTTCGGCACAAAGGTTCAACAGTATTCAGAAAGCAAAGTCATTAGTTCCACAGCCAAATGTTAACAAGCAGTATAACAAATACATGGGTGGAGTTGACCAACTCGATAACAATGTGTCAAATTATAGAATTGCAACTCGTGGAAAAAATGGTACAATCCCATAATAATGTGGATGATAGACGTTTCCGTTGTGAATGCATGGACATTATCCTGAAGTTATGGGAGCAAGTTGGATTCACTGGAGTTTCGCCGCCGGGGCGCTACAGCTCTTTGTACAAAATATGGTTGTCCACCAAAAGGTGGTGGACGGCATTCAAAGCAAAATCCACATCTTTTGGGCGGCCATCATATAATGGAAACATCTGACAAAAGGCTGAGATGCCGCGTTTGTCACAGTCAGACTTTAAAGAAATGTGGAACTTGTAAAATAGCACTTCACGACAAATGTTTTCAAGAATATCATGCTACCCTAAAATAAATACATTTTTTTTACTTTTTTTGTATATTGATGTAATTTTTATTAGTTTAAAAGCAAAATTAAATAAAAATGAAGTTTTTATAAAAAAAATAAAAAAAACGTACAAACACCCAGCGTTGCGTTTACGCAACACCTCAAAACTCCACTTCCCCACACAAGAAAAAAATGTTGACTCCACAGATCGATTTCAGCAACTTATATTACCATTATATCCAAAAATCACCACAAACGGAAGGAAAAAAGTATTCGGATATAAATGGGTTAAAAAAAGCGATGTGTTCCAAGGAATTAAAATTGCATTTGTTAAACTTAATTTTAGAACAGAAAAACGTGCTATTTGGAGCATTTTCTAATACAATTTGCAAGCAAGATAAAAGTGATGCTTGGAAGAAAATTCATCAAGAAGCCGCTGCAAGTGGTGTATTTCAGGATAAGCCATGGGGATATATCCGTGACGCTTTTTGGCCAAACATTAAAAAATGCACTATGGTGAGTAAGAACTTATTTATAAATTGTATTATGCAAGTACTGGATCGAGTTGAAATAGATGAAAGTGGACAATGCAAGAAGAACTGGTTCAGGCGGAGGCAAGTAATATGTATTAACGGAAATCGACGAGAAGGTTCTCGAAATCTTATGTAAAGACGCTCCGGATGTCGTTGGGTTACCAGTGAAGGAGTCAATGGAGGCCGTTGAGGAAGACTCCTTGCAGACCGCGGAAGAAGTGATTGATGGACGAAACGAAGGCGATGTTGATGGCCTACCAAAGGAAACAAGAACATTACGGAGACAAATGTTGTCACCTTTAGGTAACATAAATTAAAAAAAACGAAATACAAATGCGCAATCAATACAAGGGTATATACATACATACATACACACTCAGAGAAAAAAATAGTCATTAATGACTATTTTTTGACTATTTTCATAGTCCGAATCGTGACCACTATTTTTATTAGTTAAAAAATAGTTACTTATGACTATTTTGTATGTAAATTTATTTTTTTGTGGAACTCAACTTTTGAATAGTCAATTTTGACTATAGAAGCAGTTACATAACGTTTACAGTAGTTGTTTTTAACTATGTACATAGTACAAGCATAACTTTGCAGTGGTTGTTTTAAACTATGCACATAGTAGTTACACAATTTTTACAATAGTTGTTTTTAACTATGCACGTAGTAAAATTCGACTACATCAAACTGTTGTTGCATGACTTTGTATATAGTTACATTTAACTATACGTATAATTAAACTCGAATATTTCTTATTGCTTTTAAATGAACCTATTAATAGTTACTTTTGACTACTCAGAATTAAAGTTGTCTAAAAAATAGCTTTTAAATCACTACAGTATTAAGAAAGAAGTTTTCAACTGCATATTAGCAATATAGTTGACTTTAAATAATTGAATGAAGTCTGTGACTATACTTACCATGACTGCAAGTCGGCAAAACGATTTGTTTCCTGAAAATTTCCCTGAGTTTTATAAGAAAAAAATGCATTATATATATTTTTTTAATTATTTTATTTTATATTTCAAATAGGTATAATGTTTATAAAACTAAAAAAGTTTATCAATTACAATTAGATGTATTCTAAAAAACCTTAAAGACCTAATGATCTTTCTTCACCGAAAGTAAGACCAAAATCTTTATTTATCTACAATTATTAGAAAGAAAGAAAAAATAGAAAACAAATTAAATACTATTTTAAGATATATTTTGCTCGTTTAAATATATTATGCCCAGGTTTTTTTATATAATAATCATATATAAATATAGTAAAAATAACTTTCAAACTCACCAATGTATATCCCAATGAGTGTCTTACTATTGTACGACTGCACGAGACGAACATTCACAGCACAATGATCGCATTTCAATCAACTTTTGTATCTGTTGCACATATTAAAGAACTACAAATAGTCATTTTCAGCTATCTTGTTGTGCTGTTTGACAACTAAAATAGTGATGGTTGAACTCCTGGCGCGCGATTCTTCTTAAGTAACTACAGAGTAGTCATTGTTGACTATTTTGTTGTGATTTTTGTCAATAAAAATATTATTGAGTAGCTACGCAGTAGTCAAAGTTAACACCATCCAGCGTGGGCGATACATACATACCTACATACATTCAGAGCATATGCCGGATACATGATACGTGAATAAACACGTTAGCATTGTGCCGGATACATGATCCGTGGTATTGCATTGGTTGCAGCTTTCCCACCGGTCGTCGTCTGGCTCGTGCATTTGAGCTGACTCAAATGCACGCGCATCCGTTGCATTTGCTGACCAAGGATAAATGTCGTCTCCAGATAGCCAGCGTCGTGGGAATGGGTTTTATGATTAAGAGAGTTCTAAGTAAGACACCAGACGGAACGGTTATAAGATTGTAGAAATAAATCGGGAATTAAGATTGTAGAATTAAATCGGGAATAAATATTAAGTAGTAAAAGTAAACTGTGTTTTGATCGGGCAGTGGTAGCCCGGAAATTTTAATTTTTTGTTATCCGCGGAGCAGGACTCTTTAATTGGCGCCCGAGCAGGGACCGGTTAAAAATCGCTACCTCTTAAACCGCAAGATTTAAAGTCCTTAAAAAAGGACGAGAAGATCAGTACGCTCTATCGAGTGAACGGTGCAGTGAACCTAAAAAGATATCCAAGACAGCACCCATTCTGACTTCTTCAAATTCCGCAAGCGGAGATCTGATTGGTTAAGAGCTGCGATAGTGAAGATTGTTCGTGCCCTAGTAGGTTGCTGGTTAAAATCTTAAAAGAAAACCACAAACGCCAGCGACTAAAGAGGACTCACACGGCACTTCCAAAACCGGTCTCGATATAGAAACCCGTGTCTGCTCCGCGGAGAATACCGAGTCCATCGCGCAACGATGAAACTCCCATGTCTAACGTAAGAAAATTCTTTCGCAGATCCAACTAAACTTACAGCAAAAATAAAGAAAGAAAATATTAAAGCAATAAAAACTAGAAATAAATTGTGAACGAAGCAAAGTGCGAAAAGAAATATAAAAGAATAATAATTATACAAGTCCCATTAAGTGCTAAAGCCTGTGCGAAAATAATAGAAATAATTTCTAATACGAATCGTGTGCTACATATGCATGTGCAATAATAAGCTTAAAATATAAATATATAAAGAGCATACGCCAAAAATTAAAAATTGTGATTCTGTGTGCAAGAAGTGCATGTGCGAAAAAATATATACATCGAAAGTGTTGTGCAATATAAGCGAGTGAAACTCCCACAGGCTGTGAGACTTAGCATACAGAGACTCAGCCCAACCGTAAGCCAAATTAACCAAAGATAAGTACCCACATTTTATCCTACTAGATAAAAAAAAAAAAAACCCTTGCTTCACATATAAATGTTCCCTGACATGGATTCAATCACGAAATCCTTGACCGAACTAACCGGGGCAGTCAATGCCATTTTACAACAGCTAAAGGAGATTGACGTACGCGTTAAACGCGTGGAGGAGGGCCAATTTATTGAGACTCCTACCGGCGGCAGTGCCCCCCAAGTTTTTGAACTCCGTTGTCCATCCAACGAGGATGAATTGAGGGACATATGTCGCCTCCCTGACTGCGTGAAGGAGTTACAGGTTTTCGACGGAAACCCAACGCAATACGTATCCTGGGTGCATATTGTCGAGGGGATCCTTAAAGACTTTTCGATAGTCAGGAATAAGCCCCTATATCGTGCTATTCTTCAGCACATACGACAGAAGGTGCGGGGCAGTGCAGATGCCGCCCTCATCTCATACAACATTTTTGATGATGACTGGGGTGCCATCAAACAATGCTTATCCCTACACTATGCCGATAAGAGGGACATGCGAACGTTGGAGCATCAGCTCAGTCAACTATCGCAGAAAAATTCCAAAATGGATGAGTTTTACGCGGCGGTAAACCATCAACTTTCTCTTATGATAAATAAGATTAAGACGGAAATTTTTCGCAAGAGACCGTTAATGCTCTTGTGGAAACCTACCGGAATAGAGCACTTGACGTGTTTATTCGAGGCCTTAACGGCGACCTTTCCCGTATGCTGATCATCCAGAAGCCGAAAAATCTGCCAGAGGCTTATTCGGCCTGCTTGGAAATTCAAAATCTGAATTACCGCAGCAACGTCATCCACGACCCATCGGCCAAAAACGTTATTACTGCGCCAGTGAACCAATCGTTTAGGTCCGATCCAAGACCTTCTCTACCGAGGAAAAGGTTCCACCATAGTTTGAGCGAGAACCCCAGACAACCAAAGCAGTATACCCCTGTCCGCGACTATGACACACCGCCGAGACCTAACGTGCCCAAACCAAGTGAAAGGATGGAGGTCGACAACTCGGTGCAGTCGCGCCATGTAAATTATATGAATCGTCCAAAGGGTAATAACCCTTTTAAGCGAAGGGCCAGGTCAGAAAATTACCCCAATAAGCAACAAAGACTATTCCACCTCCAGGCTGACAGCGAAGATGAACTGGCACCTGACAATCGCTACGGCGGTGAGGAGCGCGTCATGGAAGAGGTAAATTTTATGACGGACGGCAGTCCAGCGTACCATATTTAGAGTACGTAACCACCGACGGGCGAGTGCTGAAGTTTCTTGTTGATACCGGGGCTAACAAGAACTTCATAAGTCCGTCGATTTCCCAGGGGGCCAAACCTGTCCCCAAATCATTTCCAGTGCACAGCGCAGCCGGTAAAATCCATGTTACAGAATGTGTAGAGGGGTGTTTCTTTAAAAATTCAGGGAACGACACCCTTCTTACCTTTTACGTGCTTCCTGGGTTGACGTCCTTTGATGGGATCATCGGGGACGACACCCTTAAAGAACTTGAGGTGGTCATAGATAGGAGGACAAACGTACTGCAACTTAAACCCTCGATCACTATACCGCTCAAGGAAAAAATATCAACGCAGGTCAATGTGGTGTTGGATGAGCGCCTTCCATCTAACGTCAAGTTAGAAATTCAGAGTCTCATACGCAAATATGAACCCCTCTTTGGTCCTATTGACAATAGTCAAATCGTGGACACCACTGTCAAAGCGGAAATTAGAACAACCACCGCGGAACCGGTCTACTCCAAAAGCTACCCCTATCCTGCCAACATGAGGGAAGTTGTTGAAAAGGAAATAAGTAAGTTGCTGGAAGAGGGTATCATTCGCCCGTCCAAAAGTCCTTTCAACTCCCCCATATGGATAGTAGATAAAAAACCTAAGCCATCGGGCGAAAAACAATATCGAATGTTCATAGACTTTAAGCGGCCAAATCATGTCACTGTATCAGATGCATACCCGATACCCGATATAAATTCGACGCTAGCCAGCCTAGGCAAAGCCAAAGTCTTTACGACCATTGACCTTACTTCTGGATTCCACCAGATTCCGATGAAGGCTTCAGACATACCCAAAACCGCATTCTCAACCATGAATGGAAAGTTTGAGTTTTTGAGGTTACCCTTTGGTCTGAAGAACGGACCAGCCATATTCCAAAGAATGATTGACGACGTCTTAAAACCTTATATAGGTAAGATCTGCTATGTTTACATAGACGATATTATCGTATTTGGAGACAGTCAAGAGAATCACCTTCGGAACCTGGATACCGTTCTTGGTAAGCTGCTTAGCGCGAACCTGAAGGTTAACCTCGAGAAAACGCAATTTGCTCAACCAGAAGTTGACTTTTTGGGCTATGTTATCACGGCCGAGGGTATCAAACCAGACGCAAAGAAGGTCTCTGCTATTCAAGGTCTCCTGCCACCTGAAAACTTAAAAGATCTTAAGTCCTTCCTGGGGCTCACATCCTATTATAGGAAATTCATCCGCGATTACGCGAAGGTCGCGAAGCCCCTTACTAATATCACTAGAGGCGAAAATGCGCAAATTAGGGCAAACCAGTCGAGTCGAGTTCCAGTGGTACTTAGTGAGGAATCTCTCAATGCATTTAACGACCTAAAAGAGCTTTTAGTATCGTCCGAGATATTGGCCTTTCCCGACTTTTCGCTTCCCTTTAATCTCACCACGGATGCATCCAACCTCGCATTAGGAGCAGTCCTATCACAGGGTGAGTTTGGGAAAGACAGGCCAATCTCTTATATTTCCCGAACCATCAACAAGACCGAGGAGAACTATGCGACCAACGAGAAGGAGATGTTGGCCATAGTATGGGCATTAGACAACCTTCGATCATATGTGTACGGCGCCAAGAAAATCCGTATATATACGGATCACCAGCCGTTAACATTCGCGTTAGGCAACAGAAACTACAACGCGAAACTTAAGCGATGGAAAGCCCGCATCGAGGAATATAACTGTGAACTCATCTACAAACCAGGTAAGTCAAATTTGGTAGCAGATGCTCTGTCAAGATTGAAAAGCCAGGTCAACCACTTGTCTGATTCAGCTAGAGCTGAACCAGCACCAAGTTCAAATAGGGCAATTGATGGTTCCGTAACAGACACAGCTAGTGACCATGGTTCCTCAACTAACACTGCCTCAGAGGTATCTGGATCAACAGACACTGCTGAGACAGTACACAGCGCGGAACAAGATGGTACTGATCTTATTCCTCATATAGAGGCCCCACTTAATGTTTTTAGGAACCAAATCATAATCAAGGTTGGAAAGGGACTGGAAATTTTCGAGGAACCCCATCCAGGATATGCGCGCCATTACGTCGCTTCAGAAAACCTAGATAGGAATACGCTCGTAGCCATCCTTAAGAAAAAGTTGAGGCCCAATGTCCTTAATGGAGTAAAGATTCCAGAGTCGCACATCGGACTGCTCCAAAGCGTATATTTAGAAAACTTTGTTAGAAATGATAGAAAGAAATGAGGATCGGATATGGGCACTCATTGACGAGGAGCATAGGAGGGCTCATCGGAATGCCAGGGAAAATAGAGAACAGTTGTTGGAAAAATTCTATTTCCCTAGGATGAATCATTTTATTACCCTGTATACCAGGTCTTGTGAAGTTTGCTTGGCTAACAAGTATGATAGGCATCCCGTAAGCCCCGAGCTACAGCCAACGCCAGTACCCTCATATCCATGTGAGATACTTCACATGGACATCGTCGAGGTACAGGGCGAAAAATTCATAAGCTGTATCGATAAGTTTTCTAAATTCACTAAGCTTTTCCACATAAAAAATAAATCTTCACTCCATCTGAGGGAAAAGATTATAAAAATATTACACTATTTTACAGTTCCTAGGGTTTTGGTTACTGACAACGAACGCAGTTTCCTGAGCCCCATAATTCAAAATTTCATTAAAATGTGAATGAATATCAAATTATATTTGACGCCTGTTCACCGAAGTGAAGTGAATGGACAAGTGGAAAGAGTACATTCCACCATTTTAGAGATTTATCGATGCCTTAAAGCCGAACTAAAGGGCCTTCGGGTTAAAGAACTTTTAGGTATAGCCGTGGACAAGTATAATAACTCAGTCCACTCAGTTACGCAGAGGAAGCCCTCGGATATATTCTTTAACAGAGCATCCAGGATAAACTACCAACAACTGAGGAACTTCCGGGTTAAGATCAACAATGATCTGAGGGGTATTATTGAAAAAAAGCAAAAGGCTGATAACGAACGGCGAAATGCCAAGCGTTCATCACCAAAAAAATATAAAAAAGGTGATGTGATTTTCACCGCTTTCAAACGAATCCAGGGCAAGAACAAGCCTTTATTCCGCAAGGAAATCGTCGAAAGGAACAATAGGGTAACGGTGACTACGTCCACAGGACGAAAGGTCCATAAAGCCCACATTAAGAATGTTCCACGGTAAAGCACAATAGTAATTGCATGCACAACTAAAGCACAAAGCACTCACAAAATTACAATTGGCATGAAAATCATAAGCTAAACTGATATCAGTGCACATACACACATGCATATGTATATGAGCACTTCAAAAAAAAGGGGGAAGAGGCACACCCTAGCTAATTTATAGTTAAATATAAAAACTAATTAATTCAATAAATATTTTAATTTGAATGTACATTAGATTATAAGATACTTAAGCTAAAGCTTTCTGTTACTATTATGGAAGTAGCAAAGTAATTGTTAGAATTATAAGTTTTTTTATCATATGAATAATTTTTTAGTAACCCTAACCAACATCTAAGAGAACATTTTGCAGATTTGTTTGCATTATTTCGGTGCAAAGTTTCCAGATCTATAACTACGAGGGACCAATCGTCACCATCAAGGATGGAAGAGGTTTCATCGTCGACGGCAGCTTCAAATTGGTTCACATCATCAACCTAAGTCAAATCGAGGAGCAATTAAGTGTGTTAGCAAATGTAACGGCCAGCAGCATTAAGGACAAAGAAAGACGATCCCTAATCGGGTATTATTTACAACAAACTAGTGAGCGCATAAGCTTGCTTAAAACGAGCTCACCATCAAGGAGGCGTAGATCAATTGACTGGATTGGCGCAGCTTGGAAATGGATAGCTGGTAGTCCCGACGCAGACGATTGGAGTAAGGTTCTCCAAAGCGAACAGGAAATCATCGAGAACAATAACCATCAGTACAAGATAAATGACGCAGTGCTCAAAGGCATGGAGGAAGTTACACAAAAAGTCAACTGGGTCATCGAAAGAGCCAACAGTGGAATAAAGGACACTCTCGCAGGAAGATTCGAACAAGACGTATTAAACGAAGTCCTGATATTTAAAGAAAGAGTCAACGAAATAATACGGGCATGTCAGATGGCAAAGGGCGGTATAATCAACACGAACCTGTTAGACAAAGGGGAGGTAACCGAGATCATCAACGAGTTCGAGACACTTCCATATGGGAACGAGGTAGAAGCTATCGAACATGGGACACCCTCCATATATACGAATGGTTCGGCCCTTTTGTATATCCTATCGATGCCAAAGGTAAAAAACGAGGACTTCAACGTGCTGCTTACGAGGTCATCAATACGTGATGGAAAGCAGATCGACTTACGACACAATAAGGTTCTGATCAATCACCGCGAGGCTTATGGTATACTCGGCGAATGCCTTTCTATAGGGAATACGACGGTTTGCAAGGAATCGGTACTAGAGAAGTTAGCGGAAGACGGCTGCGTTGCTCGATTGCTGAGGGGAGGACCTGCAGCATGTACTTACCGTTCAAACAGTAATGAAACCGTGGACCTTATCAAAGAGGATACCGTCTTTTTGAACAACTTTAAGGGACAACTTACGTGCGGTAACGAATCAAGGAACTTAGAGGGTACATACATCATCCGGCTTATCAACGAGACGATCCAGTTAAGGAACAGAACATTCTCCAGCTTTGTTTCCACACACCTCCAGGCACTTCCGCCGGTTATGGCGAACGTTTCATCCAAGGGACACCTAATTGACGTTGAGTACGTGCACTCCCTTAGCATGGAAAACATACACCACCTCGGGGACCTGTATACAAAGTTTAACTTTTCAACCATAACCGACGTAGGACTTTTCCTGATGATCATTCTCCTTGCCTGGAACATATGGCGCAAGACAAAGGGTAAGCTCAACATTCCATCCCTCAACCTGCATCTGCAGGGAAGTCCGGCTGACAGTACATCCGGCCATCACCAGATATCCGCTTAGCAACCACCCTCTCTTTTTTGAACGGGTCTACGGGACGTAGACTTTCGAACGGGGAGGAGTTAACACCATCCAGCGTGGGCGATACATACATACCTACATACATTCAGAGCATATGCCGGATACATGATACGTGAATAAACACGTTAGCATTGTGCCGGATACATGATCCGTGGTATTGCATTGGTTGCAGCTTTCCCACCGGTCGTCGTCTGGCTCGTGCATTTGAGCTGACTCAAATGCACGCGCATCCGTTGCATTTGCTGACCAAGGATAAATGTCGTCTCCAGATAGCCAGCGTCGTGGGAATGGGTTTTATGATTAAGAGAGTTCTAAGTAAGACACCAGACGGAACGGTTATAATATTGTAGAAATAAATCGGGAATTAAGATTGTAGAATTAAATCGGGAATAAATATTAAGTAGTAAAAGTAAACTGTGTTTTGATCGGGCAGTGGTAGCCCGGAAATTTTAATTTTTTGTTATCCGCGGAGCAGGACTCTTTAATTTCAATGTTGACTATTTTGTTGTGGTTTTTGACAATACAAATAGTCATAATGATACACTCGACGCGCGCGATTCTTATTTAGTAACTACGCAATAGTCATTTTTAACTATCTTGTTGTGCTGTTTGATAACAAGTAGTCATGGTTGAACTTTTGACGTATGCATTTATTATTGAATAACTAAGCAATAGTCATTTTTGACAATTTACATTACTATTTCTAACTATTTTCAACTTATTTTTGTTCTTTAATAGTCATTCTGTAAATTTCGTTGAATATTATCAAATTACTAAGACAATAGTTACAAAAATAACTATTTTTTTCTCTGAGTGCATATATACTTGCAGAACAAAAAAGGAAGAAAATAAAATTTGATGACCAAAATATATTCCGTTTACGAGAAGAAAAACTAAAACTCGAAATAGAATGCTTGAAGAAGGACAGCTTAAAAAAAGACCTAGAAATAAAAACTTAAAATTAAAAAAACCAATTTCTTGAAAAGCTAGTTGCAGATGGATCCGAAAAACATGATGATCTTCCTAGAATTATTTGTTTAGAGGAATTTTAAATAAAATAACTTTATTTACTAACATATATAGCTATTCGTTTTATTATCTGAATGAATTTACAAGTTCTTGCTGTCTTAAAACACCTGACGTTGATGTTGTCTCTATTCCGTCGTTAGTGGGTCCCTCTTCATCAAATCTTTGCTCGCTGTAGGCATTTGGAATTTCATGTTTGCGAGAGGTCAAATTACAAATTGCAACGCATGTTTTTATTATCGCACAAGCATATATGGGCTGTACTCTTAAGTGGTTAAGGCAAGGGAACTTTTCTTTTAAGATACCTATACAATTTTCGATTAAACAACGTGTACGTTTATGCGCCCTATTGAACATCTGCACGACAGGATCGTCTAAAGCATTACACTTAGGCGTAATTAGCCATTCTTTAAGAGGGTAGGCCGAATCACCCAAAATCACTGATCGTAGGTGTGGGCGCCAACCATTTTCCATTTTTTCGTGGAGTATGCTATTCCTTAGCACGCGAGCATCGTGCACTTTGCCGGGCCATTTAGCACTGCAATAATAAAATTGTAGATCCGGTCCACAAACCAACATACAGTTAATGGAATGATTTCCGTGACGATCGATGAAACGGTCTTCATGATTTTTGGGTGCATCAATGTTGATAAGAGTACCGTCAATACAACCAATAACAGCAGGCATTTGATTTATTGAGTAAAATCTCCTTACAACACCGTCCATGTCATTGGGCCATTTTACAACATATGGGAAAACCTTTTCGTTCACTAGTTTAACTACTTCCTTGATTACACGGTAAACAGTTGCTTTTGAAACGCCGTGCATATCTGCTAATCCGTGGTATTGGCATCCGTTTCCTAACCAGTGAAGTGCTGTAAGTAGTTTTTGGTTAGGGGACAAAGCACAATTTCGTCTTGTTGGAGTTTCAAGGTAAGGTCCTATTCGTTGCAACAAATATTCAAGAGATTCACTATTAATTCGGAATTTTTCATTGAATTCGTAACTGGTATTTATTACATAATTGATTCTTTGTTTAAATACCCGACAGCGACGTACTCTAATAAAATCGTATTCATTCAACTCATCATCACTACTCGAAAACATATCAATTTGTTTAATAAATTAATACACGATAATAATTTAAATACACGATGATGGCTACAAATTAAGTTCACGCACATTTCTTGACGGCCAATCGTATTTGACTAAGCACACTTTTCTTAATAGAAATTTTTTACCCATGTTTCTCGACTAATAGAAAAAGAAAATTAGTTTTTAGTACAGCAGAAATAATTACTAATAAAATTGTTCCTTTGAAACATAATCTTGCTACAGTAATAATTTCCCACTAATACTTATTGGCGCTGAACAAATAAGATATTAGTGTAGGCAAAATATTTATGAAACACAATTTTATTAATAAACGCAAAATATTAGAAAATTTGCTAATAATTATTAGACTAATAGTTTTATGAAATAGTCCCCGGAAGCCCCTTTATTATATAAAGCTCATATTGAAAATTGTTGCTTCATTTTAAACAACCAAACGATAAACAACATGTAATTCTAGTTGGTGATTTGAACTTACCTAATCTAATATGGACTTTTGATTACAATGAATCTAGGCTTATTCCATCAAATGTTAACTTAGATTATGAATATGAAGTTGTTGACACGCTTGCCCGGCTTGATCTTAAGCAGATAAATAGTTTTCATAATGAGTTTAATAATTTACTTGATTTAGTTTTCCCTGATTCAGGGCTTGATATTAGTGTTAGCAACTCCATAGTTCCTCTTTGTCGCAACACAATTGTTGCCCCTTTCTGTTATCACAAATTGGTTTTTATGCTCCGTCGAGAGCACTCAGATATCGTCATGTATTGTATGTACCCTTTCATATGGCTAACTATGGTTATAATGAACCTATATCTAGATGTCTACGAGAGGCTAATAATTACTGTGATTTATTAGAATTTCATCTTAATTTCATTTAAAAACGGTTTAATATTAGCATTAAGCAACTCCGGTCCTGCGGGTTGGTTACCTACCAGGCGCGTCCCCGGGTGATGGATAGGGGGACCTCGGTACGATACTTTCGTGATCCGAGGTTTTAGAGTTATAGCGGCGTTTTATACACCGTCAAAGCTCTATCGCGAACCAAACCAAAAACAAAGTATGCAGGAAAAACAAAAAGATATTAATACTCCAGGTGGTACTCGCATGGGCGAAAATCCACCCGTGGTCTTTTCGACCACGGTCGGGGCACGGATTCTGGAGGCCCCAACCGACATACTCATACCCCCCGCCTGTAGAGGCGTTGATCTTCGAGTTGCGACAAGGCTTGCTTCCGAAGATTCCTGCAGTTCTATCTCCGACACGTTCGGTAGACTGGGCTGGAAAAATTAAGAAAGTGGCGGAGAGGTTCAACCTGATATGCTTAATCTTCAGATCAATAGACAGACAGCCGATAGGTGCGATGCTGCCGCCGAGGCCTGTGAAACCGAACACCCGGCGCCCCGGCGGCGACGGCGAAGAGATGCAGGTCGGCAGAGGTTACCCCAACCGAAACCAGCCAGCTGACTGAAACCAACGCTGCCTCCTCTTCCAATAGTTCGAACAGGAAAAAACGGAGGAAGAAGGCCTCAAACGCTCCTGTCGGTGGAACTGTGCGCGCACCTTCTGCGTGCCCTTCCACTAGAACACTTCCAGCTGATGGAGGTCCCCGCACACAAAATCTGAGTGAAACAGCTGCTGCAAGCAGAAATGCTCGCGGCGGCAGTAGGCAGAAATTAGCTGTCGCGGGAACATCTATCAGCAAGAAAAAGACGGTATCCTATAAGAAAGCCCTTACCTCTTCTCTGGTGTTAATCATCAGAAAGGCTGGCGAAGACAACAGCATGACCGACGCAGAGTGCAAACACTGTGAAGATCACCTGTGGGAGCTGGCAAAAGCATCCAATGAATGCATTCAAATGGAGGGCAGTGAACTGAAGAACAGAACCTTTACGGTGAAGTGCTCAACACAGCAACCCTTTGAATGGCTTAGTAAGACGGTGCCGAAAATTCCCCCTCTGGGAACCACAACTTTTGAGGTTTTCAGACACCCCAAAAAAACGCGCGCCATCTGCTGGATCCCAGGGAAACTTAGAAAGACGACGGATGTGCTAGCGCGCCTAAACACCCAGAATCCTGGGCTTGATACTAGCGACTAGACTGTTCATTCCCACAGGGAGAGTAGAAACAAGGATGATAAGGAAGGATCTACTCTCGTTGTTGGTTTCGATAAAAGTTCTGTCGAGACCATCAGGTCCGGGTATGGGATGCGTCCTTATTTGCACCTTGGAAGGATTCAATTCCGCTTTATTTCCAAGTGAGTGCGAGTAATGGACGAAAACCCCTAGTTTATACCAATGATTGTTTTTACTCAGATCAACCTTCAACATTCCAAGGCTGCTACTGCTCTCATCAGTAAAAAGCTTTCCGTGTTGAACACAAAAGCCCACATAACATCCATACAGGAGCCATGGGTGTGGAAAAATCGCATCTGTGGCCTTGGAGGTGTCCGTGGCACCACGATACTCTGTGACGAGCGGTTGTGGCGAGCTGGTAAACCTAGGTAACTTCGAATTCCACACTCCACTTCCCATGAAACAAAAAATTATTACCCACCTGAACACTGAAGTTGAACCGGTTCGATTTCTCTGCCATTTTTAGCACTAAACCGCTCAACCATTTTATTTTCGAACTCGACGTCACCCAACCAGCAGCCTACATAAGTTCAGGCAAATTGCATTCGCGCCCTTTACATTTTTGCACTTTCTACGCGCTAGCATCAGCCTGCAACCACGTAAGTGCTGAATTTTCTTTTCAAAATGCAAGTTACCAATAAATTTATATATTTCAGTTGGTTATCAAATATAGAATATTTTTTTGTCCGGTGCATTAAAATCCTTTTTGTGGAACCAAATTTTGTGACCAGCAACAGTGCTGCAAGGTGTCCACTCACGTGGTAAATTAAGACCACTTAAAGGTAACATTTTTTGTCTGAAAATGAGTTTAATCTAACGCACAGTAATTCCTACAGATAAAGTGCGGATGTCCGAAGGAAACGTCCTAACGCTCCTTGCGGCCGCACAGATACGCCGACGCAACTTGACGGCGCGTGGTCGGGACGCGCAAGCGCTACCTCTTACCAAGGCATCCGCACCAAAGAAAAAAAAAAACCCGAAAACCCGTGAGTCACGAAGAACAATAACTACCCTATCACCCATCGGGCAACACGCTTCGGATAGTGCTCCGCCCTACAATAAAAAGGGAAATCACAAAAGGGCCATCAGCGCACCTAACCTAACCCCCCCGAACATCAAACACATGCAGGGCCACCCGCCTGGAAATTTTCTTTTCATCAATTCAATTACCCACAGCCATCTCTAAGCTTCTCCCCGCCATCGCCACCAGCATAGCAGAATAATTGTACAACAAATCAGAGCAGTAGTGAAAGTGCGAAACAAGTGATCAAAAAAATAATTAACATAAAGCGATTAGTTAATCAAGTTAAACTTAGAACTAGAATTTTTAATTTGCGAAGTTGCTTGAAAACATACTTATTGTCTAGATCTTAACCCTAAAATATACTTATTGTCTAAATCCTAACCATAACACATACCTTTTGCATAATTCTTAAACATAAACCATACTTATTGTCTAAATCTTAACTCTGAAACATACGTATTGCTTAATTCTTAACCTTAAACACACAAAAAGCCTAAGAATAGATTGCATTTTCTTAATTAATACTTTTGTACCTAATCTTTAATCGAAACTGCTGAAATTTGTGCACAAACTTCATCGCATCGGCATCATCATCAAGTTCAAACAAAGTGAGTACAAAAACTTTTATCTTTTCTTTGGCTTAAACTCAATAAATTTAACGTTTAATATCGTACATATACTTTGAAGTGAAATACGTCATATACTAAATATATACCTAATAATTAAAATCATAATGTTAATGCTCATACAGCTTATAAATTGCCTAATTAACTGCTTATCAGTTATACTCGCTGTACATTACGCAATGAAGTTGCACAATTAATAAATCAGATTTCCTGATAACATTTTGTTATGAATTCGCGATACATGGATAGTTCTTTTACCTGAAAAGTATTAAATAAATAATCATGTGTTAAACGTGTACCTTTTCGTTGAGATGTGTTATTGATTGAGTGTGGATGAAATGCATTAGGGACTATCCCATTATAAGTTGAGGAAGGGATAGTCACGGTGAAATGGCAATAGCCATTTGCAAGGGGAGGGTCGCCTCCAGGTGTCATTAAACCGACGACACCACAGCTGATAAGACTAGGTTCATGTACCCTTACTTTCTCTTCACCTTCAAACATTTTAAAGCATTCTTTACAATAGCTTCACCGCTTCATGCAGTGATGTACCTTGGACATTCTTTTCTTTTCATTCGCTTTCTCGGCACGATATATTTGTAGGCAGGCTAAGTAGGCAGCAAGATCCCACCCCACCGACGAGCTGATGTCGTGCATCCGCAAGCGTGCCAACCGCTGCTTCTAAATTGGGATCATTCTTATACGATCCTGCATCCGCTCCTGCTTCGACTTAAGCAAGTCGAACAGCAACGCTGATGCTTCATCCCACCTGTACGCTACACGGTCCGAGAGACCAAGGGTTTGTCTTGCTGTGTCGAACCTTCTCTCAGTGACTAAGCTTGGACAATTCTGTGGCCAAGATTTGGTTGCTGCAGCCATTAGCTACGAAACGAATGGAGAATGGAAGACCTTCGTCGTGGCGTCAGCTTAACTCCCCTATGATTCAGTAGTGCCTCCACCAACAAGGGCAATTGCTGAACTCATTGACTATTGCGCCACCAGGAAGATGGGCCTAGTTATATGCTGCGATGCCAACGCTCAAAACACTGTTTGGGGCAGTAGCAAATGCAACATGCGAGGAAACCATCTCCTGGATTTCATTCTATCATCTGATCTTACTATCAACAATATTGGCTCGCAGCCGACTTTTGTGACGTCAAGAAGACAGGAGGTGATCGACCTGACTTTATCAAATAGATACTTTAAGGCGGTTACCAACTGGAGGGTCTCTTCGGAGGCATCCCTCTCAGATAGGTATATCGAATTCCAAATCGAATGCGAAGCCATAACTTTGCAGGAGAGGAGGAATCCAAGAAAAACCAACTGGATACGCTTCAGGGAGGAAATGGGAAAAACTCTCAAAACTCCAACCAAACTCAGGACGAGACAAAAGGTAGAGGATGCTGTTCAAACCCTGAATAGTGCCATTACTAGCTGTTTCGAACTGACGTGCCCAGTAAGTAAACCCCCTGGCAGAACGCCGGTTCCCTGGTGGAGCTCGGGACTGCAAAGAATCCGAAGAGAAGCTAAAAAACTTCTAAATAGGTCCCTCAAGACTGATTTGGAGACAGACTGGAATCTCTACCGATCGAAGCAGAAGGAATATAAGAGGCTAATTCGGGAATCGAAAAGTGCTTCTTATAGGAATTTCTGCGAAAAGATTGAAACACTGGGTGAAACTAGTAGGTTGGTTAAAGTTCTAAAAAAGGGCAAACCAGGCAAACTGGACTCACTTAGAAAACTTGATGGCACCTTCACTGAGACGAAAGCGGAAACTCTTACTTAACTGCTGGAGTCTCACTTTCCGGGTAACCAGATTACAATTGGTTCACAACCAGCCCCGATTACCGAGACTATGAGTGAGCCAAGACAAACAACTCGGCGTAGCTGGTATATTGCGAAGGCTGTGGTGACGGACGAGGCCATTAAATACGCCTTTGCGTCTTTTTCCGGCTTCAAGTCGCCTGGTACGGACGGAATATACCCAGCCATGCTGCAACAATGTACAAACCAGTTGCTACCGCACTGGCATACATTCCAACACCCTGGCGTACAGTTAGAGTGGCATTTATACCAAAAATTGGCAGAAGTGACTTTTCGCTCGCCAAGAGCTTCAGACCAATCAGTCTGACTTCCTTCTTGCTGAAAAGCTTGGAAAGGCTGGTCGAGCTTCACGTGCGCAAAACTGCTTTGCGATTGCACCCACTATCTCTGATGCAACATGCCTATCAACGCGGAAAATCCTGCGAGACTGCGCTCCAAAATCTAGTTGGTAGAATTGAGGGCGCGCTTGACAGAAAAGAATACGCTATGGGCATTTTCATCGATATTGAGGGTGCTTTTGACAATGCGACTTTTGATAGCATGTGCAGCTCCGCCAGTCAACACGGCGTAGACGAACCATTGGTGTTATGGATTAAAGCAATGCTAGTGAATAGAACGTTGGTTGCGGATGCGGATTGTGGCCGCTATGTTATGGCGGGGGTAAACAGAGGCTGCCCACAAGGCGGCGTCCTGTCTCCACTGCTGTGGTGTATGCTGGTCGACTCTCTGTTGAGCGCACTCAACAGTTCTAATGTATACGGTCAGGCGTATGCAGATGATGTTGCCGTGCTTTCTGTTGGATCATGCCTAGCGACTGTATGCGCCAAGGCGCAGGCGGCCCTTGACGTGATCGACGAATGGTGCACTAGGAATGGGCTCTCGGTCAATCCTCTTAAAACTGAGGTTGTTCTCTTTACGAGAAGGAGGAAGCTGGTCGGGTTGACTCAGCCAGTGATAAAAGGTGTCACAATCCAACTCTCCAATGAAGCAAAGTATCTGGGAGTCATCCTGGATAGCAAACTTCTTTGGTCCAAACATGTTGAGCTGAAGACTGCCAAGGCGCTGTCTGTTTTCTGGCAGTGCAAAGGCATTTTCGGCAAGACATGGGGCTTATCACCGAAAAGAGTCCTATAGATTTATACGGCTATGATAAGACCATTTATAGCATACGCATCGGTTGTTCGGTGGAATAAGCTTTCACGTAAATACGTCACTGCTGCTTTTGTCAAACTCCAAAGGCAGGTATGTCTCGGCTGCACGGGGGCCTTCCCCAGCACGTCTGGCTCCGGCTTAGATGCACTATTAAACCTCCCGCCCCTTGATGTTTACATCATGGGCTGTACAATCAAAGCTATCTCACGTCTTAGAAGAGGTGGCTTTTGTTATAATTCGCATTGGAGTTTTGATGAACTTGCGCAACGGTTGTCCTTCGACTCCTGTCTTATCGAAATGCCGTCTGATGCGATGACACCGGAACTTCGGCTAAAGCGCAACTACGAGGTCGACTTTCCTTGCGTCCAGGACTGGCTCTGGCCGGACTCTGAACCTGGAAGGGAATGCAGTCGAATCTTCACGGATGGCTCCAAAACCGATCAAGGATCTGGTGCTGGTGTCTTCGTGGAGGGCGAAAACCTTAGACTTCTTTTTCCGTTGGGCAAATATGCGTCAGTCTTCCAAACAGAGACTTATGCTATCCTAATGGCCATGGACTATGTTACGAGGAACAGGTGGAGGGGGCGAAGTATCTGCGTCTGTAGCGACAGTCAGGCTGCGCTTAAGGTCTTACTCAAACCAATAACTACCTCCAAAATAGTACGTGAATGCAAGATATCTCTGAATTCGGTCGGAAGGCTGAATTCACTTAAACTTTTCTCGGTCCCGGGTCATAACGGGATCCCGGGAAATGAGATCTCCGATGAACTTGCTAGACAAGGCTCAGAGGGGGACTTCTCAGGACCTGAACCAGCGATCTGTCTGCCTGCGTCCTCGGTCAGGGCTTCCATTGACGGTTGGGTTTCCTATGAACACAATCGCGGTTGGCATGACTCTCCAGGGTGCAGACAGACTAAGCAAATGCTCCCCGACGTCTGTGGGAAATCCGCGGCATTTTTGTTGTCTCTCAACAGAAAAGACTGCAGACTGACCACTGGCGTTCTTACGGGACACTACGTTTTTGCCAAGCACCTTAAGGTGCTAGGCCTAAGCGACACCACCAACTGCGAAGCCTGTGGAGAAAGCGACGACACTGCGGAACATTTCCTCTGTGATTGTCCTGCTTTTGCTCGTATCAGGTGGCAGGTTTTTGGTGCGGATATGGTGAGTGCTGTAAACCTTAGCTCCTTATCATTGAAGCGCCTTCTCGTTTTTCTTAGAAAAACGAGTAAATTCCCACAGTAAAATGTGGTGTGTCTGCCTGGTAGTACAATGGACCGGTATTGAGTCTGAGTGCTCCATTGCAGAAAGTCTCACACACCCCGACAAAAAAAAGCAACTCTGGTGGTATCTGATAGGTGATGAACCAGTGAATGTTTACTCATTTGATGAAAATAAATAAATAAATAAATTTGCAACAAGAATTGGCATGTAGTGGGCAATGTGGCATTTTACATACAAAGTCATCTTGCTGTATCTTTACCCACAAAGTTATTGGCCCTGTATCCCTGTCTCCCATGTCAGTCTTCATTGTCTTCGTTTGACTTGCCGACAATCCGTTCAAATCCCCGATAACAAGATCTTCCTTTGGAGTTTAAACAGCGCTAAAGTTAGAATAAGAAAGTAGCAAGGCATGCAGAAACCCCTAAATGATTTCTTGCTAGGATAGCAGCATAGATCCCGCAATATGAGTTGAATTTTATCAAATTTCCTCTTTCTTTAATTGTTTGTCATCCCTCATCTACCATTTCCATTAAAGAAACAATTTGGTCAAATAGCGAATAGTCGCAATTTGCTTATCCGCATAACCACACATCTAACACTAATTAACAATCTCCATTCCATCAAACAAGTGCTTTCATTATTTACAATTTACTTTTCCCGCCCCTTTAAAGTAATGCAATGCCGCCGTGTCGAGGGTAAGGCCGCATTTTCAATGCGGCTGCTCAGGAATCGACCCCTCGATTTGGACAGGAAACCATTTTCATCGCCTCGTTGTAATCATCAATTGGTGGTAAATTAACCGTAAAATACATGGATTTGTTACAACAAGTGCTCATCACAATGACAGAGGATTTATAAACATACACTAATCCGCAGCCGGGATGAAGGGAAGAATTCATTAGATCCTATCACAGGGAAATTATCCAAGCTACTTAGAAATTTTATAAATTACAACCCCTTGTGAATATGTTTATCAAACGAATGAATCACTACTTAGAGGATGGATGGAATTTCATAAAGGACTTCATTGAAATTGAGAGTTACGTGTTGGGACAAAATTATAGTGTAATCTTTATAAGTTCTAGAAATTGATTGGACTTTATCAATAGGATAATTGGATAGAGGAAGAATTAATTTTATCAGTTTTTCACAACCACAAGGCATCATCGGTCGATTACGTATTATTGTTCGCACTTGACAGCAATATCAAGTTGTTATATATTATTTCAATGAAATAACAATAGTGTTTATCATAAATCGGGCCATCAACGCAATGGGTTTAAGCTATGAAAAAGGACACGATTTGATTGATGTTGTCGGATTTCACATTTTTTTGAATAATCGACTCTGCAATCATGAACTGGGTAACTATTGGAAGAAGTACCTACTTGATCTCTTAGCGTTTTAGTTTTTAAAGCAGAACGTCCAAATAAATCGATTGCTTTTTGAGTGTTAGGTATAGGTATCATGCATTCAAAAGAATCGGTTTAACTTAGTTTCTCTGACGATTATTGTAAAATCAGCTTTCGTAAAAGTGAGTTTTGTCTTAAGACCTAGGTAAGAGGCACTTTACCCCAACGCCAATCCTGTTCCTTTAAAAACGAAAAGTTATACCAAATATACAGTATTGCAATAAATCCGCAGTACCTATGGCTTATACAAGTTATCTTAAACTACTCGACAGCCCATTCAAAGCCGAACACGGACGTAAAACGGTATAATTCTTGAAAATAATTCTCAGTATGGGTGGATGAAAGCAGGCCCACGCACTGGACTATTAGCTCCATATGCCCCATCAACAAGGAAGGCGATCGATTGTCTTGCAAGCATTATTGACGCATATCTTTGCTTAATGTCGCATATAAGCTCCAAACAAACGTACGTACTCTGTGAACCTCTGAAGCCGTTCTATAACACACTAATCGGCACGTACATATTTGGCTTCTACTAAGGTATGACGATACCGACATCATTGGCCATTCACAGCGTGCCGTGTTAGAGGCTTTCGCGCTGATTGAAGAAAAGAACGAACTTGTTTGGCCTGAAGTAAATGAGGACAAGAACAAACACATGCTAGCAACAAACAAACAAACAAACAAACAACTGTCCACCGCCTAGGACAAAACGTCACTGTTGATAGCAATAACTTCGAGGTAGTTAAGGAGTTCATCTACCTAGGAGTAAACATTAACTCCACGAATGGCACCTTTTTATACCCTATTCTAGGGGTATATTAATTTTGACGCATAGTTTGTAACATACCTTAATATTGCCCGTAGACCCCTAAAAGTTACTATATTTATGATCAGCATCGATAGTAATGCCGATCTAGCCATGTCCGTCCGTCCGTCCGTCCGTCGGCAAAAATTAGGCCTTTAAACTGGACCTAGAGAGCTGAAATTTTAACCATATACTCTCTAGGGTCCCGAAATAATCAAGTTTACGAATTTTTGAAATCCGCCCACAGACACGCCCACAAACTCAAAAAAACAAAATTTTGGAAAAAATCGAATTTTGAGCTAGGAAGCTGAAATTTTTTATATATGATCTATGACTCCTAAAACTGCTCGGGATATAAAATTTTCAAAATCCGCCCACTGCCACGCCCACAAAAAAATAAAACAATTTTATTGAAAAACCAAAATTTGAGCTAGGGATCTGAAATTTATAATATATACTCTCTAGGGGCCCTTTAAGCTCATGTATAAATATTTTCAAAATCCGCCCACTGACACGCCCACAAATAAATAAAGCAATTTTTTTGAAAATCCAAAGTTTGAGCTAGGGAGCTGAAATTTATAATATATACTCTCTAGGGGCCCATTATGCTCATGTGTTAATTTTTTTTAAAATCCGCCTACTGACACGCCCACAATTAAATAAAACAATTTTATTGAAACACCCAAGTTTGAGCTAGGGAGCGTTTTTTTTGATAAAATCCTTTAAATGTTATATAACAAAATATGTAGAGCGTTCTTAACAATTTAACCATACTTAGACTTTTGTCACGCCCACTTATGAGGGATAGGAATAAGAATAGGGTATCCAACAGTTCGCCCAAGCGGACTGTAGCCCGTCCCTATGTTTTTTTTTTTTTTTTTTTTTCGGGGTGTATGAAACTTTCTGCAGTGGAGCACTCAGACTCAATACTGGTCCATTGTACTACCAGGCAGACACACCACATTTTACTGTGGGAATTTACTTGTTTTTCTAAGAAAAAAAACGAGAAGGCGCTTCAATGATAAGGAGCTTAGGTTTACAGCACTCACCATATCCGCACCAAAAACCTGCCACCTGATACGAGCAAAAGCAGGACAATCACAGAGGAAATGTTCCGCAGTGTCGTCGCTTTCTCCACAGGCCTCGCAGTTGGTGGTGTCGCTTAGGCCTAGCACCTTAAGGTGTTTGGCAAAAGCGTAGTGTCCCGTAAGAACGCCAGTAGTCTGTCTGCAGTCTTTTCTGTTGAGAGACAACAAGAATGCCGCGGATTTCCCACAGACGTTGGGGAGCATTTGCTTAGTCTGTCTGCACCCTGGAGAGTCATGCCAACGGCGATTGTGTTCATAGGAAACCCAACCGTCAATGGAAGCCCTGACCGAGGACTCAGGCAGACAGATCGCTAGTTCAGGTCCTGAGAAGTCCCTATCTGAGCCTTGTCTAGCAAGTTCATCGGAGATCTCATTTCCCGGGATCCCGTTATGACCCGGGACCCAGACAAGTTTAAGTGAATTCAGCCTTCCGACCGAATTCAGAGATATCTTGCATTCACGTACTATTTTGGAGGTAGTTAAGGGTTTGAGTAAGGCCTTAAGCAGGGTGGCGACGGTGTAGAGGTTAGTGTGTTGGCTTGTGACCCGTGCGGTGCAGGTTCAATCCCCATGGGGAACAACAACATACGCCACCCAATCACATGCCTCTACACCAAAAGGAGGATTTCTGCCTTATAGTACAATGGAACGTTACCGAGTCTGAGTGCTCTGGGATTTGGATTTCCTTTCTTTAAGAAAAAAGGCCTTAAGCGCAGCCTGACTGTCGCTACAGACGCAGATACTTCGCCCCCTCCACCTGTTCCTCGTAACATAGTCCATGGCCATTAGGATAGCATAAGTCTCTGTTTCGAAGACTGACGCATATTTGCCTAACGGAAAAAAAGTCTAACGTTTTCGCTCTCCATGAAGACACCAGCACCAGATCCTTGATCGGTTTTGGAGCCATCCGTGAAGATTCGACAGCATTCCCTTCTAGGTTCAGAGTCCGGCCAGAGCCAGTCCTGAACGCGGGGAAAGGCGACCTCGTAGTTGCGCTTTAGCCGAAGTTCCGGTGTCATCGCATCAGACATCCTACCAGTTCTGCTTTATGGTGCCGAGTGCTGGACGATAAGTAGAAAACGGGAGCTAATATAGGGTTCTTTTGAAAGAAAAATACTCCGTCGGATATTTGGTCCTGTGTGCGATGAGGACGAATGAAGGAGAAGATAAAACCGCAAACTCTGTGAGCTGTACCAAGATGTGGATGTAGTCCAAAAAGCTAAGTCACGTCGACTACATTGGATCGGGTACATTGAGCGAATGGAAAATAATGCCCCAGCCAAGAGGATCTTTGAGTCTCATCCCCCTGGTTCGAGAAGGCAAGGAAGACTGAACCTGCGTTTTAAAGACCAAGCCATCGCGGATGCAAGAGAGCTTGGTCTGGTGAACTGGAAGCAGCGTGCCCGGGATCGCAGAGGATGGAAGGCTGCAGTGTCTCAGGCAGAGACTCTTCACGGATCGGGAGCCCGTTAAGTAAAGTAAGAAAGATCATAACTAAGCCGTTAAGGGAACAAATAAGAAAATAGAATTTCTTAGAATTTGGGGAAAATAAGGATCGTTTTTTTTGAAGTCCCTGAAAGTAGATATGTGCAAGGGCTCGTTCCCACTAAGACGGACCACCTGTTCCGGATCGGTCTAAATGTGAACAGTTTTATAATAAATTGCCACTGACATATCCGTCTCTTTAGACGATAATAGAAAACAGTCGGTCAGTCTTAGTGGAAACGAGGCCTGAGTTAGTTTCAGGTGGCAATGGTGCGATGGTAGTATAATCACAAACTGACTGGTCGTATGTTCGAATATCGATTAGGGCCATGCATTGTAAAATTGAATACTCACAACAATTCAAAATCTCCCTTAAGCAATTAAGGCGCCACCTGTGGAGAAAAAATCTTATCCCACCAAAACTTCTCTCCTATCCTCCTATTCTTTCAAGTAATAAGCAGGACCCAAAAACAGGCAATGAATAATTTGCTGGGTGCTGCTTGCAGCAACAAAAATGCCTGCGCCGTGATAGTATTACGACCCAAACGCAAAATAGTTGGCCCGTTTACTTTCCGTCTTATGAAATTCGAAAAAAAAATTGGCACTCCAAAGTAAACAAACAAACTCAAAATTTATTTCCATATTGTGAAAGTGTTAGACATATAGATTTAAAAATAATTCTTCATAAAATAATAACAGTTCATTCAATGATTAAATAAACGAAATTATTGTAACTCATATAGCGCAAAATAGTTGACCCACTCTTTTATCGACGCAATAAAGTTGGCCTAATACAAAAATAACTGTCTTTTACCACTGAGTGACGTCACCTTTGTTTTTAATAACGGCTCTAATTCGACTTGGAAGAGTTTCCACTAAATTAAAGCAGTATTCAGGAGTTATGCCATTCCAAACTTCTTGGATCTTTTCCTTCAATTCATTCAAGTTTTTAGCCGGATTTGTTCTTAATTCTTTTTTAATTTTTCCCCACAAAGTCTCAATTGGAGACAGGTCCGGGCTATTTGGAGGCCACGTTAGAACTGGAATGGTGTGTTCTCGAAGCCAGCTCATATTTTGCTTGGCTGTATGACATGATGCGCCATCTTGCTGAAATGTAAAACTGCCATCTTCTGTTTGCAGCTTTGGAATCGAAGGTAAAAGTTGGTGCTCTAGGATGTCTTGATACCTACTGGCATTCACAGTACCATCGATGAAGCGAAGGTCACCTACTCCTTGAGCTGACATACATCCCCATATCATTACTGAAGCGGTAAATTTAGTTTTTCGTCTAAAGCAGTCTGGGTGAAATGCTTCAGCTGGCGTTCTTAAAACTCTTGTTTTAAGTTCGAATCGAGACTCATCGCTCCATATTACACTCCTCCATTGCCTTAGCGTCCAGTTCTGATGATCACGAGTCCACCTTAACTGCTTCTTTTTTTGCAAAGGAGTTAAAAGTGGTTTTTCTTTTGCCTAAGTGACGGTTTTTTAGAAGAAACAATTTTCTAAGTTAATAAAACAAAAACAATTTGGTTAAAAATTACTTTATAAAATTTGTATCCCATTTTCTTCATTTCTCGAATGCAGGTGTCTCTTGAAACTTGCTTTTTAATAACATTTTTCCACTCTAAGGTGATATTTGCCGTTGTAGCACGACGATCTTTCTTGAGAATTTTTCTTAAAGCCCTTCTGTTACAATCGTTAGCAATTGATGGTCTTCCAGTTTTCTTCAGTGGGTTCACATTTCCAGTCTTCTTGAATAAATTAATAATGTTTCGAACTGAAGACCTCGATATTTCCAAATTGTTTGCGATGTTATATGCCGAAACGTTTTTTTGTACGCTTTTATTATTAAATTACGTATGTCTTCCGATAAACACTTGCCACGCGCCATAGTGAACTTTGATTGCGACTACAATCAGTGAATGCCTGACTTGAGACATCCGCACTTAAATAACGCAAAAATAAACGGTAAATGCCAAGAGAGAAAGACATTATCCAGCTTAGGCCAACTATTTTGCCGCGAAAAACTAACGGGCCAACTATTTTGCAAAGAAAAAAATGGGTTAACAGTTGAAATTTGTGGCAACAAACATTAACTGTTTTTACTTATTGATTGCTTTGTAAAGAACACATGTTCATGGATAATATTAAGAAAAAAAAAAACAACTTTTTATTAATTATGCATAATAATAACGCATTTGAAAATGTATGTGATAAAAAATACAATACTAGGCCAACTATTTTGCGTCGCCAAATTCATCACCCAGTGGCGTTCACCAATCCGACTGAAAACTACATAGGATAGATGTCAAACGTCGTGGATCATTTAGAACTTGGCACACAGAATTGCCTAAGGCCACCCAAGGGCTGAAAACCCTATCGGAAGATGCTATACTTTTTGCAAATGGCGGCAAATGTCAATTTTACTTTGACATTTGTGAAGTAAACAGAAGACAACTTTTGCGCCACCTTGTATAAAAAAAATAACATTACGAAGGTCGCTTTCGCTTGCGATTTTGGTTCTGGATTTTGCAAATGAGTTTGTTCGTGCAATCTCGTTTGTTTGCCGTCGGATTTTTTCACCACTCTGTTTAGAGAATTCAGACATGGCGGAGCTCAAATTAAAAATTCTAAATTTGAATAAAAAAAAATGATTATTGACGAAAATAAAAGAATTGGGTAATCCATAATTCGAACGTATTATTTGATGCGACTCGACATTTCGTCAATCAAATGCTGTTGATGGTGTGAAGAAATTTAAAATTTCAATCTTCAAGATAACTTTGCTGCCGTAGTCTCGAGAACGTCATTCGGATCACCATCCCTATGGATTGAAGTTACACGAGTGCACTGAGTGTTTGTAAATTTTGATTGTTTTCAGTGTCGAAAATGAAATGACATCTCCACACTTTTTTGTGACCGGACTGTTCTGTCAAAACTTTAAAAGACATTTTATTGTTGGAAATCTGCTCGCGTCGTACAAATTTAAAACTTCCAAAACCCCTGCATCTTTCTCGAGTCCTGATATTTTTTCACACCACAATGTATACTGAACTCTCACAACGGATTCTGAGGTCCGATTATTAAAGTGTGGAGCAAGATGATCTTCTACTTTTCCAGTTTTAGTAATTTAATTGTCATGAGAAGCTTCTCAAAAATGTGCCGTTCGGATTCGGCGTAAAATTGAGGGCCCTACACTCAGAGAAAAAAATAGTCATTAATGACATTAATGAAAAATAGTCATTAATGACTATTTTTTGACTATTTTCATAGTCCGAATCGTGACCACTATTTTTATTAGTTAAAAATAGTTACTAATGACTATTTTGGTTGTAAATTTATTTTTTATAATAGTCATGGTTGAACTTTTGACGTACGCTTTTATTATTCAATAACTAAGCAATAGTAATTTTTGACAATTTATATTACTATTTCTAACTATTTTCTACTTATTTTTGTTCCTTAATAGTCATTCCGTAAATTTCGTAGAATATTATCTAATTACTAAGACAATAGTTACAAAAATAACAATTTTTTTCTCTGAGTGTATATAGGATGTTAATGCCAAATATTTATTTATTTATTTTTTTAAATTCTCCTTTGCAATATTTTTACGTATGTCCAGTGGCTTGGCAGCGTTTTCACTGTGGAACAGTTTTTGGCTTTCCCAGTGGATCAATCTTAACAGCTTTGCCCATAATCGATCTTATAGTAAAAATCTTTTCGAGACTTCTTTTCATTTTTTTCAAAGGTAAGCATAAATAAGGATAGAGACATCTTTTTTGTCGTCGATGCCCCGTTTGGGTCTTTTGTTATCTCATTTTTAATAAGATTGTAGGCATCGAGAGCTTGAAAGCCTTTTGTTCAAGGTCCTCGACAATTTCTTTGGCATCACACGATTATTTATCTTGTAGCTTTATTTTCGTATGAGTTCTACTGAATTTTAGGCTTGTTCAACTCCTCAGATGCAATGACACCATAAATTGGTCTGCGTCTAAATTCCAAAGTAAACTTCCCAAAGTTCAAGAATGTTCGATGAGGTTCACTTAAACTAAGATAGGTGTCGCTGTCCTCTACTAGACGCAATTGCTTTTTCTTATAAACCTGTCAGCAGTGCAGGGATTGTTAAGATCGTGGAAAAGGTATTGACCTAATGTAGACAGGAAATGTAGGACTGTCTCCACTTCCTTCTCATCTCTACAGATTATGTAGAAATCGTTGTTGACCTGTCCAGTTGTCCAATATCCGAACATGCCTAACTATCGCACAGTGTCCAGTTATAATGTTTGTTAGAGTGAAGAGGGTTCCTCGATTATATTTTGGAAAAAGTAAATTTTCCGAGCCGCATTAAGCTTGGAGAAGAAACGTAGAACGAGGTGACAATAAAAACTCTAGGGCGACCACACAGAAGAAAATTAATATTTATTCCTAAAGGTATGATGGTCGTGAAAGAAGGTGGCTAACCAAAAATAAATCGACAGCCACGGGTGACTTCCAGAAGTATAACAAATTTATCCGATGAAATACCATTAAAACTGAGTTTATAAAAGCATAGGACTGAGAATCCTCAGGCTATATTATTATTATTATTATTATAAGCCAACCTCTACAAACAACAACAATTTGCATTAATTTATTTCAATATATTTAAAATACGTTTGTTTGAATCGCATTCATATTACCTACACTGTAGAAAAATAGTATGTTACCACAACAAAGGACAAAATAATTGTTTTCCAAAAGCCAATTTGCATTTGTTTTGCTTGCAGAACTTTACAAATTCCTAATGATTTCCAAATGTCGCCCGTTTACCCTCCCATAAAGACTTCCTTAACTATAGTGAAAATTTATTTTTCACAAAACGCACTCACACACTCAACCACAATAATTATGTGCACAAACCGCTTCGAGTAAAATACATTCAGTCGCATATAACCACAATCACAAATCGCACGGAGACAATTCAATCCCAAGTGTTGTTTCTATCCTTGCTGCATTATGAGCGCGTATATGCCTCAAGTGGCTTAGTGAACATTGTGTAAAGGAACATAAGTCGATAAACGAGGACAAATAAGAGAAGTGTCATTGAATCAGTGGGTGGGGGTATAGAGGGATAAATGTTCGCTCGTTATTGTGGCAGACAGTAGATGTGGAAAACAAAACGAAAAGTCCTCAAGAGGGTGCAAAGGATAATGCGAAACCGTCCCCTTAAGCTATTAGGTTTAATGATATTTTAACTTTTATTTAAAATCACAGAACATTTCTCGAGAAATGAGAAATCATTTTGAGGTATTCAATGTGGGGTGATTTATTCGTGTCACTTGGCAAAAGGAGGCGCTTGACATTCTGCGTGAAGGGTAATAAAGTGCACATTTGCCAGTATACTCACAAATTTGCCAGATTATGATGTTGATGTGAATAAATTGTTGGAAGACTCTATTTGACATATTTTTGCGTTGAGTTTTTTGAAAATGATAGCCTGAATAATGTCAAGGCTAAATTCAAAGTGACTTGATCGAGATCGAGTTCAAAAACCACCACTTATTCTTCGGCCTTAAGGCCGCATAATAGATGAGAGCATTTTTTGTCAGTAGCCCTACGTCAACATATCAATGGCCAAATTCGAATTCACGGCAAAACTGATCCAGCTCTTTCGGGTTGACCTGAACAATATGCGCGGTATAATATGCGATTTGCACATTTTAAGCACGATAAGGAAAGGTCATGTGGTCTTCATCCATACAGATGTCACTATCTTGAAAATAATCAAAAACATAGGGACGGGCTACAGTCCGCTTGGGCGAACTGTTGGATACCCTATTCTTATTCCTATCCCTCATATGTGGGCGTGACAAAAGTCTAAGTATGGTTGAATTGTTAAGAACGCTCTACATATTTTGTTATATAACATTTAAAGGATTTTATCGAAAAAAACGCTCCCTAGCTCAAACTTGGGTGTTTCAATAAAATTGTTTTATTTAATTGTGGGTGTGTCAGTATGCGGATTTAAAAAAAATTAACACATGAGCATAAATTGCCCCTAGATAGTATATATTATAAATTTCCGCTCCCTAGCTCAAACTTTGAATTTTCAAAAAAAGTTTTTTTTTTTAAATTGTGGGCGTGTCAGTGGGCGGATTTTGAAAATATTTATACATGAGCATAAAGGGCCCCCTAGAGAGTATATATTATAAATTTCCGCTCCCTAGCCCAAACTTTGAATTTTCAAAAAAAGTTTTTTTTTTTTAATTGTGGGCGTGTCAGTGGGCGGATTTTGAAAATATGTACACATGAGCATAAAGGGCCCCCTAGAGAGTATATATATTAAATTTCAGCTCCCTAGCTCAAAGTTTGGATTTTCAAATAAAGTTTTTTTTTAAATTGTGGGCGTGTCAGTAGGCGGATTTTGAAAATATTTACACATGAGCTTAAAGGGCCCCTAAAGAGTATATACTATAAATTTCAGCTCCATAGCTCAAATTTTAGTTTTTCAATAAAATTATTTTATTTATTTGTGGGCGTGTCAGTGGGCGGATTTTGAAAATTGTATATCCCGAGCAGTTTTAGGAGTCATAGATCATATATAAAAAATTTCAACTTTCTAGTTCAAAATTAAATTTTTTCCAAAATTTTGTTTTTTTGAGTTTGTGGGCGTGTCTGTGGGCGGATTTCAAAAATTCGTAAACTCGATTATTTCGGGACCCTAGAGAGTATATGGTTAAAATTTCAGCTCTCTAGGCCCAGTTTAAAGGCCTAATTTTTGCCGACGGACGGACGGACGGACGGACGGACGGACGGACATGGCTAGATCGACATTACTATCAATGCTGATCATAAATATAGTAACTTTTAGGGGTCTACGGGCAATATTAAGGTATGTTACAAACTATGCGTCAAAATTAATATACCCTTAGAATAGGGTATAATGATAACCTAGCGGGGATCCGACGAATTGCTGCTTTACTTCAGTTTGGCGAGGCTGGGTTTGAAACTCCCGACTCGAAGAACAACCTAAAGCCTGACAGTTCTCGCTTATGGTGCTAAGTGATAGACAATAGGCAAGAAGGTAAAACTGATACAGGCTCCTTCCAACGAATTTAATGGGAGCGGGACCAAGATGTGAATGAAATACGAAAAGCCTCACCGATGATATTGATGATATAAGGCGAAAACTTAAATAGAAAAACCTAGGGACGGGCTACAGTCCGCTTGGGCGAACTGTTTGATACCCTATTCTTATTCCTATCCCTCATAAGTGGTCGTGACAAAAGTCTAAGTGTGGTTGAATTGTTAAGAACGCTCTACATATTTTGTTATATAACATTTAAAAGATTTAATCGAAAAAAACGAAGCTTTTGTAAAAAAAAACTCTCCCTAGCTCAAGCTTTGGTTTTTCAATAAAACTGTTTTATTTAATTGTGGGTGTGTCAGTAGGCGCATTAAAAAAATATTTAAACATAAGTATAAAGGGCACCTAAAGAGTCTATAATAATCGTTCAGTTTCCTAGCTCAAATTTTGACTTTTCAATAAAATTGTTTTATTTAATTGTCAGTGGGCGGATTTTAGAAATTTTATCTCCCGAGCAGTTTTACGTGTCAAAGATCATAATATATTCGATTTTTCTATAAATTTGTTTTTCTGAGTTTGTGGGGGTGTCTGTGAGCGGATTATAAAAATTCTTAAACTTGATTATTTCGGGCCCCTAGAGAATATATGGTTAACATTTCAGCTCACTAGGTATAGTTTAAAGGCCTAATTTTTGCCGACAGACAGACAGACGGACGGACGGACATGGCTAGATCGACATTACTATCGATGCTTATTATAAATATTGTAACTATAAGGAGTCTAACGGGCTATATGAAGGTATGTTACAAACTTCGCGTCGAAATTAATATACCCTTAGAATAGGGTATATAAATAGAGGAATAGAGAATAGTGTGAAATATTGGAAAGCTAAGATAGAAGTAAAAAATTGGATAGAGATTATAGGAAATAGAGAGCGATAAATAAAGCTATGCCCACACGATTTGCGAGAGTCGTACGAGTCGGACGTCATTTTTAACGTGGCAATTTGCAATCCTTGCTTGCTAATCGCCTAAAAATCTATTTGGAAACGTCCGCAAATACTCGCAAAACATTTCTTGATGATTCCCAAGAATCGCATTGCAAATCAATTGGTGACTTATTTTGCAAATCGTATGAATACTCATGTAAATCATTTTTAACAATTGACGAGCATTCACGAACGTCCCAACCGTTTGCGACCACATGAAAAAGAAAAATTGCAAATCTGTACATTTGCGAACAAATCAGTTGTTGTGATTCTTCTCTTATTTGGGTCATTTAATAATTTTCAAAGCTCTACAGAGCATTTTCTATTTACATTCTTCATTTCGTGAATGGCAAGTTTCTTTTCGCTAATCGCAATGTTTAAGAATTAAAAAAAACGTACATTTGTGAATTTTTTGTGTTGGTATTCTTATGGAAAAACCGCTTTCGAAAGAAACATTGTGTTTTTACTGTTTATTTTTTTATATTTTTTCCTTCCACAACTTTTTTTAATGTCCCTTTCCATAATCATGAATAACAAAATGATTCGTGTACAAGACGAAGTAATAAACATACACACCCTATCCGGTATTTAAGTAACGATTTAGCTGGCAAACGGATAGCTAACTTGTCCATATGATAACTTTTCTTATTAATACTCATATTTCCCTCTACGTCAGCTATTCGTTCTTAATCACTTAATGCACGATAGCAAGTCGGCAAAATATACTCAAAAATCGACCATACAGTGGCCAAAATAAATATGGAGACAGTAATTCTCAAAATTTTCAATTTGGTTTGTAGGTTAGCGCTTAAATATATGCAAAAAAAATGTTCAATAAATACTCCAACAAATTGTACCGTTATCGGTCATATCGTGTTAGAATGAGACTGATTTGTCTTCTCTAATAAAAAAAATGTAAAAAAGTTGCGAAATAAGTATAAAGACACTTCGGTTTTACCGAAGACACGGACACTTCCAATTTTATAACAGTTTTTTTTTAAATAAAAAGAGTGAAAAACAATAAAAGGTAAATTGTTTCGCTTGTTAGCAGACAAATTGTTATCAATAAATTGTTATCATTAAATTATTAAGCCATGCCTCGCGGAACTTATTTGACGACAGAAGAAAGGACAATTATTACGAATCATAAGGAGCACGGCTTATTCAGCCGATCCATTGGTAGGAAAATTATCTCTTTCCGTCGTACGTACATTTTTAAATTTTGGCCAAAATTATAGCACTGCAAGAAGGATCGACCAAGCCTTTTGACCTCACCTAACAAAAATACGATTTACTACAAAGCAAGGCGTAATAAGCTGAATGCTGGCCAGATTAAGCGCAAGTTGGATCTTACCAGTGACGGTAAGAAGAGTGCAGCAAGTGTTGAAGGCAAATCATAACCTTCGTTACACGAAAATGATGAAAAAACCCAACCTGCAACAGTATCATAAAGAAGCAAGGTTAAAATTTGCAAGAAATCATATGGCTTGAACCAGGGAGTGGGAATCCGTTATTTTTAGTGATGAACAAAAATTTAATTTGGATGGTCGGGACTTTTTAGCTTTTATTGGCGTGATTTGAGGGACGAAAAAGCAATAAAAATGAGTCGGCACTCTGGAGTCGGCAATTTGATGGTTTGGGGTGCCTTTGGTTTTCATGGTAAAATCCGCTTGATGTTCGTTCAACCAAGAATGAATGGCGAAAAATATAGGGAGATGTTGGAATATGCCTTTGATAAATTTGGAGACAGTAAAGCGGGTGAAAATTTTATTTTTCAAAAAGACAATGCTCCTATTCATAATGCCAGTACGGTCCGCGAATAGTTTGAAGGCAGTCAAATTCGTGTAGTCCTGACCATAACCCAATCAAAGTTTTGTGGGGTGTTATGGCAAGAAAGCTTTATTCAAATGGGAAGCAGTACAGAAATCTGGAAGAGCTTAAAAGAGCAATAACACAGACTTGGTTTATGATTACTGAAGAAGTCCTATAAAACTTGATAAATTCTATGCCTAATAGAATTTTTCAAGTTATTGAAAATCAAGGAGGTTGTGGAAAGTCCTTACTTTCAGGATGATAGGTAAAACCAAAAAAATCGGTGTTTAAATGTTTTAAATATTGACTGTCTTTATACTTATTTCGCAGGAAAATTAAACGTTTTTGGAATTCCCTATCGGTGAACCTCAAAAACTAGTCTTTGTAGTGATAAATATTTCCTTTTTTCATTTCATTATTTACTGAATAAAATGAACTTACTATCTACGATAAAATAAACTTTTTAATTTCTATTACTGTTTACTCAAATCCAACCGAGTATTGAAATTGAGTGTGTCTTTATACTTATTTCGGTCACTGTATATGTCATTTTTGTATATTCCGTCCAAATACTATTGTCCGGTGCAGGGAAATAACTTCTCGGGCAATAACTTCACCTACAGTGGGCAATAATTTCATTTTTTCATCCAAAATTTCGTAAAGCTATTTCCCAGCTAAAATTTGAGAATTTTTCGATTGGTAAGGAATATTTCCGTAATCTGATCAGATAAGGCAAGTGACGTAAAGGCCAAAATGGCTTTATGACGCTCTCGCATAGTGACTTAGGGCAAATTTCTAAAAGTTCGCCTTATGACGCGGCACATCGCAAATCGTGTGCTCGTAGCCTTAGAAACGAGCAAAGTTCGTTTAATTTGGTCACATTTTTACTAAAATCGAAGAAATTGCTCTCAAAATCTGGAAATGCTATTTTCAATGAAACATGTTTTGGTTCTGATCAGTTGACTATTGTATAGTGTATAGTACAGTAGGCGATAGTGATACACACGGCATTGTGGGCAGATAAGGGACACGAAAGGATATCGAAGGGAAAAGCCAAGTGATTAAAGAAGCTGCGTTATTGTGGAAATTCTAGTTCACAACTGCAAACGCATGGATTCATGCAGCTCTCTCGTACCTACCATGTACGGTTGGTTTGCTATTGTTTATACCCTATTCTAGGGGTATATTAATTTTGACGCATAGTTTGTAACATACCTTAATATTGCTCGTAGACCCCTAAAAGTTACTATATTTATGATCAGCATCGATAGTAATGTCGATCTAGCCATGTCCGTCCGTCCGTCCGTCGGCAAAAATTAGGCCTTTAAACTGGACCTAGAGAGCTGAAATTTTAACCATATACTCTCTAGGGTCCCGAAATAATCAAGTTTACGAATTTTTGAAATCCGCCCACAGACACGCCCACAAACTCAAAAAAAAACAAAATTTTGGAAAAAATTGAATTTTGAGCTAGAAAGCTGAAATTTTTTATATATGATCTATGACTCCTAAAACTGCTCGGGATAAAAAAAAATCAAAATCCGCCCACTGACAAGCGCACAAATAAATAAAACAATTTTTTTGAAAATTCAAAGTAAGCTAGGGAGCTGAAATTTATAATATATACTGTCTAGGGGCGCTTTATGCCCATGTGTTAATTTTTTTAAATCCGCCTAATGACACGCCCACAATTAAATAAAACAAGTTTATTGAAACACCTAAGTATGAGCTAGGGAGCGTTTTTTTTTTTTTTGATAAAATCCATTAAATGTTATATAACAAAATATGTAGAGCGTTCTTAACAATTCAACCATACTTAGACTTTTGTCACGCCCATTTATGAGGGATAGGAAAAGCGGACTGTAGCCCGTCCCTATGTTTTTACTTTTGTTTTGTTCAGCATATTAAAAGCGCGCATTAATAGTTTTCAAAATGGATTACGGAAACGGCGACGGCAAAATAAAAATTGACGATGAAGGATAGGTCTAAGTTTTTTTTCAAAAAAAGTAGTATAAAAACACAAGTAATTATTTTGTAATAATTTGTTATATTTGTCAGCTGGAAAAAAAGGAAAAATTATATACACGGGCTTGGTGGACATGCAGTTGATAGAAGAATGTGCCAGCGAAACTCATAATACGCGACAACCGTCCACTTCCGATCTACAAAAACGGACAATTCAAGTCATGCAGAAAGTACTGAACGAGCTAGTTTACTTATCAACAAAAAAAAATTTTATTCAACATAATTTTTCTTTTATTTTTAATTTATTTTCATTTTCATTGAATTTCGTTAACAATATGGATTTATTTTAGATTTAAGAAAAAAAATATAAGTTTAAGATATTATAGAAAAATTAAATATTCAAAACAATGTCATTTCTTTTAATTTCGCCTAACCTTCTCTCTTCTCTCTTTCAGCCTCTGTTGGTTCAGCACAACTGCCACTGCAGTTTGTTCAACTTCAGATGCCGGAAAGCGTATAAATATTCCTGTCGAAAGTTTTATGTTAAAAGAAAAAGTAAAATCTTTCTCACTTCGTTTGGGCATAAACGACTTCGAAGCTGGTTAAGGATGGCTGGAAAAGTTTACAAAACGTCATAGCATAGTGCTTTGGAAAATCTGCGGTGAGAGTGCAAGCGTTAATTAAGGCATTTGCTCAGATTGGAAAAATGAATTAGAAGGGGTATTTGAAGCTTACGAACCGCTAAACGGATGTGAAGAACATTCATGCGAGGAAAGGTATAAATCATGAGCTGCAATCTAAATTCAATATGGACGACTACATGTGATTATGTGGGACTGTTTTTTAAGCGCTAGTTTACGAGTACATGTCCTTGTTCCCGGTACATGCACGTGATCTATCCATTTTGCTAAGAAATATAATTAGTGTCCTTAAATTCAATGTTTCAAAATAATAGAATTGTAATGCCGCAGTTCTGGTATTTGAAAAAGAAGCCACCGTACTGCACGACTATAACGATATTAGAGTTGTTTTCTCTGCAACTCAGTAGTAACTCATTCTTTGAGATCAGAAAAATCGATGAATACGCACTCCAAACTCACTCTATTTTTATTGAAAAAAAAAGTTTTACGAGTACCTACTCCCAGGGTTATCGATATACGACTTCTATTGCCTTTTTCGCGACTTTCATTGCTGTAGTTGAAGTATAATTTACTTAACGGCCTCCCAACCCGTCGAGAGTCACTGCCTGAGACACTACAGTATAGTTTAGAATGCTCATAATAAAATATCAGTACGGTAAAGTATAATAAGGCACATAAACTCACTTGATATGCCAACGACACGCGGTTGTTCTCAAACGGTCCCCCATCTACGTACTAACCGCGCCCAACGTCGTTTAATTACGGTGATCTGACGAGAACTGATTAACTCGACATGGTATGGTCGTTGGTTAGATTGTAAGCCAAGTTGACAAATTTTGGTTATTTTTGACAGAAATCTGTCAAATATGTTTATGTACACTGTCATACAATCTAATCAGCATTATCTTGTATAACCAGTTGAAGAAAATGGCCAGTGGCAAGAGTACTTCAAGATCTCAACATACACAAAACCGCTTCTCCAAATTTTATTTCCCCCATCGTTCTGAATAGGTATTCTTTTAACCTGACAAAACCACTGCGTAAGCTTTTCTAACTATCCTATTCGTCAGGGCACTTTCCGAGAAGATGGAAAACAGCCTTTGTCCAGCCCGTCCCCAAAAAAGGCAAATCTTCATCTCCCTCCTCCTACCGACCAATTGCAATAACGTCCCTTCTTTACAAGGTCATGAAAACTCTGATAAACCGTCAGCTCATGAAATACCTCGAATCCAGAAAACTTTTTAATGACCGGCAGTATTGTTTTCGCAGCACCAGATCCAATGATGATTTTATGACTTAACTAACCGAAAAGTGAAACCAATCGCTTCACCATGCTCCAACGCAGGCATTTGACAGAGTTTGGCATCAAGCTCTTTTGTTGAAAGTGCATTTGAAATCGATGATACTCTTCTTCAATGGATTAGAAATTACCTCTCGGACCGTTCAATTCAAATTGTGTTGGAAAATAATTCACCTCATCCAATCTGGCTACAATTTATATGGCATTCATCCACCCACAAGCTTAAGTACAACGTTCATATCTGGTCCGGTGCACCGATTGCATATTGGAAGCTTCTCGACCGAATTCAAAAACGCGCAATAGAACTCATTGGTGATGGAGACATCGCAGCCTTGATGACTCTCTTAGTCATCGTCGCAATGTCTCCTGCCTTTCGTTATTCTATCGGTATTTTTACCATAGCCAGTTGTATTCCCCCTTAGAACGTTTTATTTCATTTCATTTATTTCATCAAACAGATTATACAATAACATATTATCTAAAAAACTCCTGAATAAGATTAGCATCTAAGTATTTAAAATTAATATTAATACTTATGTACATTCGTTTGCTTAAACTAGATTAAGACATATTTTGAACGAGTATAAACATCAACTGGCTTTTAAAAGTATTTCGACTAATGTTATGGTGAAAATCAATATGGTTGCAAACTGAATTTGATTCTCGCAAGCATGGGGTTCATTATGCCCATAATTCACTCTGTGAAAAGGTTCACGAAATGAATTGCGGGACCTTAGATCTCTACCAGGAATGTAAATATCTATTAATGATAAGAGAAGGGGGCAATTTATATGTGAGTTTAACAAATCACGAATGAAAATAATGGAAAAATATTTACGGCGTAAATTGAGACTCTGAAGGCCTAGTAATTTGCATCTGGAACTATATGAAGGCATTTGTGTATTCCAATGCAGCCTATATATACGGTGACCATCCGTTCATTATTATAATGAACTGTTCATTATTTGAAGAAGATGTTCATTATGAATTATTTTGTATTCAAAAACATAAAAATGTTCATTATATCAAAAGCTGTTCATTATTTGTTCAGTATTTTATTTAATTTTGTTTAAACAAAAAAAAACTAACCAAACCAAAATTCTTTAAACAAAATGATAATGCGTGCAAATCTTTCATTTCGAAACACTCCCTACATCATTCTCGGAACTCACTTTATGTCAAAACGTCAAAATCGAGCATTCAGATAATAATCAATTCAAAAGCTTTTCGAAATTCGAAGACAAATTTTTGTTCCGTTGTGGTAAACATTAAAATTGGTAAATTGTAACACGGGAAGATAGTCAAAAGACTGCAGGAGATAGATGGATGGAAATTTTCAAACATTTTATAGAAAAAGGCATAATTTTCAAAAATATTTTAAAAATTGTAGAACTTGGCTTGTGTCTTCCCGGGTCGAATGCTCCAACAGAAAGAGTTTTTTTCAGTTTTAAATAATGTTTGGACAAATGAAAAAAATCAAATGAAAGTCGAAACTATGAAATCAATTTTAATTACTAAATTTAACTATGAAATGACCTCTTTAGAGAGACTATTTAAAACAAAAACCAGATTTAATTAAACAAATTTATACTTCAGGAAAGTATTAAAATATGTACCGAAACAAATAAATGTTACCTGCATTAGGTCCTTATTTTAAATAATTAGGATACTTATTTAGTTTTTAAGCGTTTATTTTACAACATTTAGTTAAATTAAAGACTGAATTTTTTTTATTTATTTATTTTGGCTAACATACAAGTTAAGAGTTCCTTTTGTAGTATTAATTTTAATTAACTAACACAAAGACTGAATCCTTGTGTTATATTTTTTTTATTGATTTATTTTTTAAAATATAAACATAATAATTAAGAACTGGGTTTAATTTTTTTTCTCTTTTTGTTCATTATTTGGAATTCAAACAGATGGTCACCGTACCTATATATGACAGCTCTCGTAAACTTTTTTTGAATTTTTTCAATTCTTATAGAACCAATATTGTAGAAGGGATTCCAAACAACGCAGCAATAATCGAGCACTGATCTGGCATAGGAACAAAACAATGACTTGAGGGTGTATGGGTCTGTGAACTCGTTTGAGTTACGCAAAACAAAACCAAGCATGGAGTTAGCTTTAGCCACTATGGAGTTAATGTGAAGGGAAAAGCTAAGTTTAGCATCAAACATTACACCTAGGTCTTTATTAGAGTTTACCTTTGTTAAAGGGAAGTTGTCTATGTTGTAATCATAAAAGACAGGAACATGACTGCGATAATATGACATAACTTGACATTTAGAAATATTTTAATATAAGTCATTAGTATTACACCATTACAAAGAGTGTAGGGCAAGCTCAACATCTGTGAAGCTTATATGTAAGCTACCGATATTGACCGAATTTTCTGGATGTCTTAAGGAATTGTGGCTAGTATTGGGAGATGAGGATGTAGTATACACCGACTGAAAAAAATTGGCAAACAAATTGCAAACAGATGGAATGTCAGAGGATGTAACATCAGAATATTGCATGCAGTGTGGAACACCGCTCGAATTTTTTTTCGAGTTTATATATTTCCAAAAATATCTACTATTTTTTTTTAATTAGATTCGGTACGAGACAAATAGTCCTTATACAGGAACCTTCTGAGAACGTCAAATTCATTTTGAAGACGTAAATATTTATTTAACAATTCATAATTATTATGCGATTTACGCAAAAGTTTGTACGCTTTATTTTTACGGTTGTTCAAGTTGCAAAGCCTTTTATTAAACCACGGTGGCTTCGAGCTGCGAGGTCTAAATACCTTCGGAACAAACTGATGAATTGCCTCCTTCAGCGTTATCATGAATAAATTGTAAGCATATGAAAGCTCATTCGAAACAAAAACATAACTCTAAGAAAAAGAATTCCATTTTCCTATAATGGCAGTAAAATTTGCTATCTTGTAGTCATAGCTAAGTGAACTTTTAGACTGAGGCTTAAAATAACCAAAAAATATTTTAACTGAATGCATAAAGCTAAGTGATGCATTGAGTTAGGAACAAAAGGATTAACACATTTAATGACATCAGTAGAAAACTCCTTATCAACAAATATTAGATCAAGCCATCGATTTAAGGCATTATTTAAGTGATTAATTTGAATAAGGTCGAACTCTAAGAGAGAATCAATCAATTCTATTTCGCAATCGGATTTTATGTTATGAGGAATTAAACACAATTCATCCGGGTCAAATACCCATGGAATATTACACATGTTAAAATCACCTAGAACTATTATGTGTTGATTTAATTTTAAATTATTAAGAATATCTCGACAATTAATAACATGTAATCTATATAATTCAATGGAACTACCTGAAGGTATATAACTTAGAACGATGTATAAATCATAAAATTGGCTAAAAGAAATACGAACGGCAAGTTGGTTCACGTCATACCCTGTAGACATAGCATTAAGAGATGAAGAGAGTGGGATTTCAACGCAGGGCAAAAATGTCCGCACAGCGATCACTACTCCCCCGTCTCTCGATAAGTTGGTTTTGGTAGAGCATCTATCCTTCCGAAATACATTAAACTCGGAAGTATTGAAGAGTTCAGAATTATGATGATTATTTGTTAGCCACGATTCAGTCAGAGCTATTACATCGTAGTACGAAGAGGAAGAGAAGTGAAGCATTTGATTTAACTTAGTACGAAGTCCCCCGATGTTTTGGTAATATAGAAAAAAATGATTGTTTAAAGAGAAACCACGAAGTGGAACCGGTTTTACGTTGCCATCACTGCAGCCGCTGCGTTGTCGTTTTTTTGTACTGCGACGAATCTCTTAATTTGAACAGAGAGCGGCCAAATTGATGGGTCCATAGCACTCTGAAGCATGTTAGCAGGAACACTGACTTTAAAGTTTACGAATTTCAAATTGAGTTCAATGGAATCTTTATACCCTATTCTAGGGGTATATTAATTTTGACGCATAGTTTGTAACATACCTTAATATTGCCCGTAGACCCCTAAAAGTTACTATATTTATGATCAGCATCGATAGTAATGTCGATCTAGCCATGTCCGTCCGTCCGTCCATCCGTCCGTCCGTCCGTCCGTCCGTCCGTCGGCAAAAATTAGGCCTTTAAACTGGACCTAGAGAGCTGAAATTTTAACCATATACTCTCTAGGGTCCCGAAATAATCAAGTTTAAGAATTTTTGAAATCCGCCCACAGACACGCCCACAAACTCAAAAAAACAAAATTTTGGAAAAAATCGAATTTTGAGCTAGAGAGCTGAAATTTTTTATATATGATCTATGGCCCATAAAACTGATTGGGACATAAAATTTTCAAAATCCGCCCACTGACACGCCCACAATTAAATAAAACAAATTTTGGGAAAAATTGAATTTTGAGCTAGAAAGCTGAAATTTTTTATATATAATCTTTGGCCCATAAAACTGCTTGGGACATAAAATTTTCAAAATCCGCCCACTGACACGCCCACAATTAAATAAAATATTTTTTTTGAAAAACCAAAATTTGAGCTAGGGAGCTGAAATTTTTAATATATACTCTCTAGGGGCCCTTTATGCTCATGTGTAAATATTTTCAAAATCCGCTTACTGACACGCCCACAATTATTTATTTTTTATTTTTGAAAGTCCAAAGTTTGAGCTAGGGAGCTGAAATTTATAGTATATACTCTCTATGTGCCCTTTATGCTCATACTTAATTTTTTTTAAAATCCGCCTACTGACACGCCCACAATTAAATAAAACAATTTTATTGAAAAACCAAAGTTTGAGCTAGGGAGCGTTTTTATTTACAAAAGCTTAGTTTTTTCGATAAAATCCTTTAAATTTTTGCCACGCCCACTTATGAGATATAGGAATAAGAATAGGGTATCCAACAGTTCGCCCAAGCGGACTGTAGCCCGCCCCTATGTTTTTTTATTAACTTAAAACATCGTATCTGGGATGTTGGAATGCTGGTTTTTAGTGCTAAATGATTAATGATGTCCTCAGGATTTGTATTAGTTTTAAATTTAGAGATATGAAACCATTTGCAATTGGGCAGCACATTCAACGAGGAGGAAATGTATGTACCAAAAATTTTGGTAGATTTACGCGGTTTAGCGATGTTTCTCTTTGGGCTTATTTGATCACGACGTTGTTCGTTGTTATTGATGTTTATTATGGTGGAAAAACTCTCTTCATGAGATGATTCAGAATCGGAGAAATTAGGAACATTTTCAATTAATGGTGCAAAAGGCTTATCATGCAGTTTTAGATTTACAGAACTTAGGGACATCGATGGATTAGTTTTATGATTATCTAAGTTTAATTGACAAGGGATTTCACCAGAGATTATATTGGGTTTTGCTGGCCTTAATTGAATTTCATCCACTGGGGTAGCACTTTGAAGATTAAGAGGTAAAGCTGATTTAATGAACAGAAGTTCTCTTTTTAGATCACGCACCAAGGTTGAAAGGTCATTAAATCTATTGACTAAACCGTAGAAATCCGGAGCCGCGCATGAAATACATTTCCAAAAAATATTGGTGTTTTTAAGGCAATTAAAGTCATTGTCACTAATATTTGCACATCGTTGATGAAAGGCTAGGCCACAATAAGCACCACAAATAACACGAGCGTGCGATCGACGAATTAATTGATTGCAATTCGCGCAAGTTGATGACATTTTGTGAAAGTTATTGAACAAGTCCCAAAAGCATTGGCACTGAAAAGCATTGGTTTTAACCGAAATACCCGCCATGCTAAGAATGCACATCAGTTTACCCTTAAGCATGTATTCGGGCGTACAGTGAAATACAAAGAATCTTTCCTTAGCCATACCACACGCATGTAGAATGCTCTACTATGCTGTATTTTTCCTTCGCATTACAATTTACAAACATTTTAAACCGACGTACATCGGCATCTCCTTAATCTCTCCAATCCAAATTTCCTTTCCGCCCGCGCTGTGAAACTATTTACATTATAAGGGTACACAGCGGTAACAATATCCTATTTACTGCATTTTTGAATTGATATATTTAAGCTTATACTGTCAAAACGCGAAAAAATACAACCCTTACTGAGGTAAGGAGTTCTGATTACGTTTTCCAAAACAGTTGTTTTATTATTACTCTTAAGATTTTGTCCGTGAAGAATCATGACTTTTGTACAGGACTCACCGCTTAGCCTCTTGAGCAAAAAATCAGTTTTACAACAAAATTTTCTTTCTTGAAACACCACCTGAATGATTAAAATATCCATTTTATGTGGTGCTTCGATGGAGAAAATTTACTGTTTAATTTTTTTTTTTTTTTCTTCTAGCGGCCAAGCGGTGAGTACTATTAATGTCATATCTTAGATTAATATTCCATTTTTAGTTATTGACATGTTTTTCAATAAGTTCCTTTTTTTGGTCTCCAACAATTATTTTGTGCGACATTCTCCAGTTGTCCATCGGTAACCACGGTGCGAAATCGAAAAATTTTCCCAACCTTCAACTGCCCCGTCTGGTTTTCAGTCGTAACACACTATACTGAGTTCTGGGTTCACTGACTGGGTATACTGAGTGGAGATTTGTTTTTGATTTTCAGATAAAATGACGAATGAGTTATTACTGAGTTGCAGAAAAAACACCACTATTGTCTTACCTTTGAGCTTCATTTGTGGCATTTCTGAAAAATTTTAAAGCAAAAACCAGTATCCACCTAAAACATATGCACAAGAATAAACTATACGATATTAATTTGAAAACTAATTTATTACTTTTTGTATCATATTTTCAAACATTATATTGCACACAAAAACCGGAAGAAATTTCTTCATTCATTAACTTTATATTTACATAATTTTTACATTCGAAACAATTGCTATACAGGTTGCATAATATTTTACAAAGGACATCCGTGGACATAACTGACATTCCGGAATATTGCGGCCGCTGCTGCTGATGTGAGAAAAGTGCACGGATTTCCAGGTGAAAAAGATGACAATGATGTTGGACAACATCCGAGAGTGTTAGAGTTTGCATGTTCGCCTGAAAATTCTTTCTCTAGGGATGCTTGGTGACGCAGCTGTTCCAGTCTTAATTGATTTTGTCGCTTCCATTTTGTTCTGTGAACAAAAAGATATTGATTTTTAATTTAAATATATGAATATGCCAATGAAGTTTGATTATACCTTCGATTTTGATACCAAGTTTTCACTTGAGTTTCTGAGAGATTTAATGTATCTGCTACATCACTTCTGTCGGCAACTGACAAATACTTTTGACATCTAAATTTTCTTTCCAAATATGCTAATTGTGCGTGTGTAAACGCTGTTCTCCGTCGACGAGGTTTGCGTCCTGATTTTCCTAAATTAATTTTATGATTATTGGAACTATGACCTTCAGGTGAAGACAGGTGATTCGAATCAGCACTAGACTCGTTGCCAAGTAAATTTCTGTTCTGAAGATGAGAGCTATTGAAAGGTATATCACTGTGGCAATTCATTATTCCAGATTCCGGAGACGAACGGTCTTCAATGTCGATTTCGGTGTTATCATCTGATATATCGGAATCTGAATTGGAAAAAAAAACCGGAATGCATTATTTATCAATGGACTTGTTATCGGCTTGTTAAATAAATAGTTTTAATAAATAGGTCCTTGCTCAATAGATGCAAGACCAAAAACAACAGGGTGAGTGCAATATGAGGTTCACACGATCAAATATGGGTCCTGGTCGTATGAATGTGATATCAGTAATAAAAAACATAAAGAAAGTCGCCATGTGAGAACTGTTGGAGAGCTTATTTCTTAATTCCAAAAAAGGGCGTGGCAAAAAATTAGAATGAGCGAATCCATACTAATATTATAAATGCGAAAGTAACTCTGTCTGTCCGTCTCGATTTAACGCCAAAACTACTGAACCGATTCAAATGAAATTTGGTACACAGATAGTTTAAAGCCTGAGAATGGACATAGGCTACTTTTTACCGCGAGAAAATGCTTCATCCGCTTTCCAGAAGCGATATCTGATATCTAAGAAAAGTTGTAGCTCTCGAATGCTTTCTAGCTCCTAGCTTTGAAACGACTCATCCAAATGAAATGGGATTTTGTTTAATATAAAGTTCAATTATGTATAAAGATTTTAAGATATAAATCATCTTTGTAGGTTATCCTGAAGTTGAACAATAAGCATTAAACTATAAATTTTATACAATTCAAAAAAGTAAAATGTTCGATTGAAGTTAGATCGTTGGATTTTCCCCAGCGTTCAGTGGAGGAAAGTTTGTGTGTGTGTGCGGCGCAAATCTGTTTCTCTACCTGTACCTTTTGTGCAATGTGCTTTTTCTTTCTTTTTTTTATGCACCTTTTGCAGTTTGTGTTTTTTTTATGGCGCATGGCCATGGGATTGAGAAAGATAGGGTATGAAATGTAAATGAGATTGAGAGGAAGTCATACTCAGAGTATATCCATATAATGAGTAGGGACACTCTCGACGTTTTCTTTATCAGTTCTTATCAGCAAGTATTTTGTTTTAAATTTGAGAAGTGGCAGACTGGCGAAGCAAGGCGAGTACGGGACAGCTAGTAATTAATAAGGCTTTTGTCTACATATTATGTAATGTATAAGGGCTATTTAACGTCAATCAAAGCTATCTCACGTTTAAGAAGAGGTGGCTTTTGGTATAACTCGCACTGGAGTTTTGATGAACTTGCGCGATGGTTGTCCTTCGTGTCCTGTCTTATGGATATGCCGTCCGATGCAATGACACTGGAACTTCGCTTCGGCTGGAGCGCAACTACTCGTACGATGTCGACTTTCCTCGTGTTCAAGACTGGCTCTGGCCAGACTCTGAGCCTGGAACAGAATGCCGAATCTTTACGGATGGCTCCAAAACCGATCAAGGATCTGGTGATGGTACCTATTTTAATGGAGAGCGAAAATATTATACTTTTCTTCTCGTTAGGCAAACATGCGTCTTACAAACAAAGACTTATGCTAACCTAATGCCCAGGACATATTGCGAGCAACAGGTGGAGGGGGCGAAGTGTCTGCATCTGTAGCGACAGTCAGACTGCGCTTAAGGCCTTACTCAACCCCTTAACCACCTCCAAAATAATTCGTGAATGTGCAAGATCTCTCTGAATTCGGTCGGAAGGCTGAATTCACTTAGACTTGTCTGGGTCCCAGGTCCCGGGTCATAACGGGATCACAATGAAATCTGAGATGAACTTGAACATGGCTCTCCACGGTGCAGATAGACTAAATGAACAGTCTGTAAAAAATCTGCGGCATTCTTGTTGTCTCTCAACAGAAAAGACTGCAGACAGACTACTGCCGTTCTTAACGGACCATTACGTTTTTGCCAAACACCTTAAGGCACTAGGCCTAAGCGATACCGCACCAACTGCAAAACCTGTGGAGAAAGCGATGACAATGCGGAACATTTCCTTTGTCCTGCTTTTCGCTCGTATCAGGTGGCAGGTAGGTATTTGATGCTGATGTGGTGAGTGCTGCAAACCTAAGCTTCTTATTATTAAAGCGCCTACTCGTCTTTCTTAGGAAAACGAGTAAGTTTACACAGTAGAAGTGGTGTGTCTTCCTGGTAGTACAATGGACCAGTATTGAGTCTGAGTATTCCAGTATAGAAAGTCTCGCACCCCGAAAAAAAAAGAAAAAAAGTTATTTAACGTTTTTTAAGAATTTTATCTAAAAAAACATTGATTTTTAAAAAAACCCCGTTGAAAAATAAGCATGGCAAAAAAATTTTTTGAAAAGAAGGACTTTATTTACATGCATTAAATAATTTTTTTACTTGAACATTTCGGACCTGAAGAGATTATATATTCCAAATTTCAGCTTTCTAGCTGAGCTTTCATTTTTTCCGTATAACGTTTTTTTTATATTGTGGGCGAGTCAGTATGCGGACTTTGAAGATCTTTGCATTTGATCACTTCGGGCCACTAGAGAGTAAATTATGTTCCAAATTTCAACTTTCTAGCTCGCAAAAAATAAATCAAAAAATCATATGACTATTTTTTTGTTTCAGAAAGCTATCATCCGCTGACAGGCTTAGCGCATTAAGGAAGTCAACGGTTTTCGAATCATCTCGGACGAAGCGGACTTCGGCATAGCTGGACTGATTCCCATAGACACTTTGAGCGACCAGATGTGGAGGATCTACAACAGGAGAATGCAAGTGAAATTGCAAGCAAAAGAGAAGAAGAAAGAACAGATCTCGGTCCACCATGTTTCGTTTGTTTTCCGAAATTAATCGTGGTCGTTGTTCGCTCCAGGACGAATTTCGTGAAGGTCTTCCTGAATCGTTTGTTGAGCCAGAAAACATTGGTACTGTGTGGGAAATTGAAGTGATATTGGAAGATCGTCTGGTGGCTGAGTAAAACTTAGTAAACTGTTCAATGGCACGCTTAGCAATTGTTAGATACAGAATTTTCTTTTAACGAAACAATTTCATATATTGTAATAAATCGAAGAAATCTCCAGAGTTTGGCACCCCTTTAATTCGCGGCCCACACAGGTACTGTAATCTGGTGAACTTTTTCATACCTTATGCGCTTTGAAGCATGTCCATGAGCATTATGTCAATTTCGGACTTCGGCTTTTTTTTATCAAGTGACGTTCGGCGTTATTTCGCTGCCTAACCAGTGCAGGGAAAGTTTTCTCTTCCTTTGTACAAAGGAAAAGGCGATACGCGAGACTGTGACAATTTCAGTTGATTCATACTGATGTCACACACCACGAAGATCGTTAAGCGGGTAATAAATAGCCGAATGCGGAAAATAGTGCGGCTATCTGAAGACCAGTGCAAGTTTTTCACAGATAAATCAACCACCAATGCAATCCAAAGTAAAAGGATCATGGCGGAAAAACATCGTGATTTCTTAAAGGATTTGCATATGGCGTTGGTTGATTTAAAAGGCTTTTGATAGACAACCAAGAGATCTGTTATGGGTGGCGCTAAGATAGCGAGGAGTTCCAGAAACCTACATACAGAGGATCATGGACATGTATGAGGGAGTAAAGACAAGGAGGAGTTCGCAATCAAGGTCGGTGTACACCAGGGAAGCGTCTTAAGTCCATTGATATTTATTACAGTCCTTGATTATCTGCTTGAAGAAAAAGTGACAGACCCCAAAGTACATCAGCTATCCTTTGGTGTCGATTGAGCCATCATTAGCGAGTATCAAACGACCCTGCAACGAGGAATCAATGTATGGGTTGAAGTTTTGGAGGGGAATGGGTATCGCATTAGTCCGAAGAAAATAGAAAACTTGTACTGCCCGTTCTCTGAACCACTCTGACCTATTCCCAAACATTTATATAAATGGAGGAGTCATTCCAAAGTACGAACAATTCTATGATCTATGATATAGCGAAGCAAGCTGTGATGACGACATTAAACATCGCTTAAGCGTAGGGTGGATAAAGCGGTGGGAAAACTCAGCCATCTTCTGTGATCGAAAAATGCCCCTTAGCTGACAGGAAAGCTATACACCGCAGTTGTGCGCCCGGCGCTCACATACGGTTCACAATGTTGGACAGCGTACAAAAAGTATGAGAGCAAATCAACGGCAGCTGAAATGAAGACTGATCGAATAAGAAGTTCCAAGATTCGAGGAAGCCCCTTCACATCAGAGAAACTATCTCGAAAAAAATGGAGCGTGACCGGCTCAGTTGTCAAACATGTCAAAGAGGCAATATCAATCCTCAGCGACGAAGTGATTTAAAATCGAGAGGCGTGCCGCTACTTTCTGAGGTCGAAACGTCGAAGCTCACAAGCGGACCAGTTGGGATGCAGTGAACTACGAGGGTTATAATCCCATTGATCCTGATCATATCCTTACTGCCATTAAAGGAAGGAAGGAAGGAAGTGAAATAATTTTATTAGTCGGCGTTATTTTGCTTGGCGTCCTTTCACGGTGCCAGTACGACTATTGTGAAAACTCAAGTAATATCAAAGAGAAGATTAAAGGGATGAATACGACATATTGTAAAAGCTCCAGTGTTGTCTTTGAATAAACAGAGGCCAGTACCTTAATTCTTAAGTTACCCTTATTTTTAAATAGAATGCATTCGACTTGCGAGCAAGACTTTGACTACGAAAGTGTGCATTGTTACTGCACTGAGGCAACTCAACCTCGTCTCGGGGCATTCATAACACCAGATCAAACAGGAATAAAACCTTTACAACAGCATTGTGCGATGTGCGAACTTTCTTAATCGGCTCTGGGCCGGTGACGAGTATCTGCTTGAGATATTGCAGCCTTCCATCCACTGCGATCCCATGCAAGCTGCTTTCAGTTGCCAAACCAAGCGCTCTGGTATCCGCGATCATTTGATTTCTAAAACGGAGGTTCCATCTTCTTTTCCTTCTTGAATCTGGGCCGGAAGTCGAAGATCCTATTGAATGGAACTTATTGTCCAAGTAGTCGACGAGCGTTAGCTCCTTGGACTACATCCACATCCGCCGGAGAATTTTTCTTTCGAAGCCCAATATCAACTCTCTCTTCCTAAATATCGCCCAGAACTGGCAGGGCCAAGGATCGGTGAGGATGTTTCGTCCTTCGAGCCAGGATTTTTGAACCCATTTCTTTTGCCAACCCGTAGAAAAAACGGTATCCTATGGTGATTCTCAGTCGGAACTCGTGTCATTCGTGCACTCGGTGTCATTCTTGGAGATGATGTTTACTCGAAGTTAGATGAACTTTTTAACTACCTCGAAGTTATTCCTGTGAACAGTAATAGTTCGGCCAAGGCGTTGGACAGTTGTTTGTTTGTTTGTTGACAGCATTCTCTAACTTCAATATCAAATAATCGCCGTGACAACATCCGCGTACCCCATCAGTTGAAGATATTGCATTTCATGTTGACACCTGCCCTGCCCACTATCTTCTCCAGAACATAAGTGAAAAAGTCACCTGATAGCTGTATGACCTATAGAGCTCCTGGCGAAGAATTCTATCATCTGCTGCCTTAAAGTGATGAGATAAGAAGTGTTGAGTCTCGAATTGAAATTCGATGATCTTTCCACGATTTGCCTCCGTATGAAAATTTGGTCTATTGTCGATGTGCCGGTGGTACAAAAGTGCGGTGAAGAATGGCCTGAGACGTTCGGTTGAAAGGTTTCCGTTCTTATTTCGAAGAGACTGCGTTCCGGTCTTAAAGCCAGAAGCCAGATGTTTCGGTCCCTTCTAAAACCTCCGAATGTTCTTTAGATCACGAGAATCTTCGATTTGAGCTGGGTAATTACGTACGCCCTCTTCTTCTACGTAGGATATGCTTCACCTCCTTTTATTTATAATTTGCTTACGCTAAAGGAGCTTTGTTTTTTCTGTTATGTACAGTACCCTACAGTGTTAAACACAGAGCACGGATTTTTTGTTGAACAGTAAGCAGCGCCTAGCAATGAAGTATTGTATTGCATTAGGTGCTACTTACTATTCCAAAGAATAGGAGGATAGGAAAGAAGTTTTGGTGCTTTTGTAGTATTTTTTTTCTCCACGGGTGGCGCATACATGATTTGACCCGTGTGCTAAGGCATCCAACATCAATTTTTTTCTGTAGCAGTTCGCATCCTCTTCTCGTTGGACAGTCGAGCTGAGCAAGAAAAGCTCAGCGTTGAAGTTTGCCCCTCGATATGTGTGCACGTTTAAGATGTTGGATGCGTGCCACAGATCGATGAGCACATGGTCGATTTGGTTGGCAATTCAACTATTGGTGTGGGGATCTTTAGTCTTGGAAAGCTGGTGTGTTTTATCTTCGTATTACGACCTTCTGCAAAATCCATTATCCAGTAGCCGTTATCTGTTTTCGTATCCTGGGGGCTGTGTTCATCATCTCATCGGCCGAAAATGGTTTCTTAACTGACTTAAACGTTTGGCATTGTACTCCACACCAGGATTGTGACTTTACTGCAATTGCAGTAGATCTACTGCTTTTTTTCGAAAAATAAATCTACTGCCTTTAAATAAAACCTACTGCACTTTTGGTCATGCAATATGTACATGTAATTAACAAAATATTTTTTTAATTCTATCACTGAATGCAGTCAGTTTCATTTTTCCTGATAAAATCACCCATTAATTATAATGTTCACACTACTTTCGGCTATCGACTATATTTTGATGGCAAGTGACCAGAGTATATCCATATAATGAGTAGGGACACTCTCTCTGCATTTTCTACTACTACAAAGAAAAATGTAGAAAAAAAACCTACAATATGTGGAAGCAGGTCAAAAGTATGTGTTTTGACGCTTATGGAACGACCGCTGTGGAAAAAACGGTACACAGTATATTTTACCTGTACCACTACATGCGGCATGTTTCGTAAGACGAATAATTGGGAGTTTTTTCATAATGCTTTTTTAAAGGCGTATTGACTTCGTACAGTGCTACCTGGGCCCTATTCCACAAAACAAATTGTCAACTTTACACTTTGTACATATCAAATTACATTTTTTGGCAAAGTGAAAAGTGCTTCTGTTCCACAATATTCTTTGCAAATCTCACTTTGCAATAGCAAATTTTTGCAAAGTCTCTGCGCTTTCATGCAAAGTCTTTGCGCCTTCGGCAAAGTATTTGCGCTCTCCTGCAAAGTGAGTGTGCAAAGTGTTTCACAAAGCATTTAATCATCTTTGCATTTCTGTCATATCACTTTGCATTGCTGTTGGATCACACAATTACACCATACTCACCAACGACAGCAAACCTCGCATTCATCAAAATAATCAACTTTAACTTAAACATTAACTTACCTATGTACATTAACACTTACACTACTCCAATTTGCTAAAAGGAAACATTTAAAATTAGCGCCTAAAAACCAATGTTCGCCATATTTTTTTAATTTCCTCTTTGTACTAAAACTTAAAAAACGGGACTAACTAATGTACTAAAATAACTCTCTTTGCTTTTGAATGTAAAAAAAAAAAATGTTGCTTGATTGGTAGTCGTGTCGTTGGCACCAGCAACATCAACAAAGAACAGTCCGAAAACTAGTAGAAGCTGTTAAAATGAGCCTCAAAATAAAAACGAAAAAAAAACTTGCAGTGTTATATGTAATAAAAGAAAAATATATATTTTATTTGCAAGTTTTCAAAACAACAAAACAAGCAAATTAAATAAACAGGCTGCCTGGGAGGAAGTTTTAAGAAAAGCCCAATCCCTGCAACTGGCGTCGGCCCAAAAAACATGGATCTATGCGAGGGACAGTTTGTTTGGGCTCTGGAAGAGTCGGACATTGGTAAGTAAAACAATTTATTACCTACAAATACCAAATAAAAAAATGTTTCAATTTCATTAAGATTTATCCGTGAATTTAATTTGATTAATTTTCAGAGTAAAAGGGATAACGCCCGAAAAACTGGGCCCGGACTTGGGAAGAACAGCGTTATGGATGAAGCTGACTTGGCCATCCTCGATATTCTGGAATCAGACTCACGTTTGGTAGATGGACTGAATTTGCCAGAAAGCTATGGAAATTCAGAAAATCTACCATTAGCTGAGTCTAATTCCATAATATTGATGACAGAGGGAACACCTGCCCACCCACCTCCAAACCCAAGGAAGAGGAAGACCTTTACCAAGTTTCCAAGTGAAACTTTAGAGAAGAAATGTCGTTTGGAGCTCCTGGAGGTTGAAGTTTACCACAGGAAACTTCAATGCCTGAAATTGGAGAGGGAGCTACAACTTCCAGCCTCTGCCATAACTCGCAAAATTGCAGCGGCAGAAACGCCGAGGAGTCTGTTGTTTCAGGAGTTTTAAGTTTTTTATGTGTTTAGTTTTATTTATTATTATTTTTACTAAACTAGTACTATTTTCCTATTTATTGTTAGTTGTTATTTTTTTTTATTATTTTTTTTTTTTTTTTTTGTTTCTGAATGTTGTTTCTTTTATTATTTATTCTCAGAAATCTTAATCTCAAACCCCAAAAATACCCCAAAAAACAACGCTTTTGCAGTGGAAAAAGGTCAAAGCCAAGAAAAAAATATTTTATTTCAAAACAATGAGGAAAAGTATTGCAGTAGAGAAGTAAGCCTTTCCATTCCACTCGCATGATCCATATTACTCGTATTAAGGGCATCATTTTCAAAACTATTTTCAATTATGCGCCGCGTTTTTTTGTGGCAAGGATTGAAAGCCTCTTCAGCAGGGATATCGGGATTTAGGCGTAATGGTGGTATCAAACAGTTTTTAAGTCCGTAACCACTATCACCCAAAACAACAGCATCCGGAAATGGTTTCCATCCATTGTCAAATCTTTGACTTACAGTCAAATTCCGTAACACCCTTGAGTCGTGAACGCTGCCCGGCCAACTTGCATTTACACTGTAAAATGTGTAGTCTGGCCCGCATATCATCATCACATTCAATGAGGACCATGCCGGTCCACATATCCTTCCTCGCGTTATGTAGGCGCATCAATTTTAATGATTGTGCCATCCACGCAACCACACGCACAAGGGAATCCACCGATCATAAAAAAACTTTTCAGCAATACCACTGACGTCATTGCACTATGTTTTGAAATAAAACGTCTATTTTAACGTCGACAACTCTATGGATGGTTCTGCTAACTGTTGATTTTGCAACACCATGCATAGCTGCAACACCATGGTACTGGCAACAATTTCCGAGCCAATGCAAGCACAGTAACAGTTGATTTTCAGCCGACAAAGCATGATGTATTGTATTGTGTATTGTGCTCTAATTTTTCTCCAATTTTATTTAAAAGGAAATCAACTTAAATTTGTTTAAAACGAAAGCACTCTTTAAAATTAAAGTTTTATAGTCCCGAAAAATTAATTCGGTCTCTATAATTTCTTGTTATAACCGCGTCTCCACTATCGCCGAACAAAAACTCACGTCTTAACATTTTGAAAGCTTCACTAGTTATAACAATATGAATTTGTAAGGCGATCGTTTACCTTGCAAACTTTTGACAAATTTATCAAAATTTGCTTTGCATAAATAGAGTTTACAATTTTTGTGGAACGAAACAGCATAATTATTTGCAAAATCTTGGCAAATTACACTTTTTAATATTAACTTTTCACTTTGCACAAGAGAACGTACGTGGAACAGAAATTGCAAAGAGAATATAAAAAATTGCAAAGATTTTGCAAATTACACTTTCAATTTTAACTTGTCACTCATCAAATTTTATTGTTTTAAGAACTAGATGGGAGAAATTAAAACGGTCAGATCGCATACTTCAATGTATGCGCTGCCAAAGGTTCGGGCACGCCGCAGCTAACTGTAACATGCAGTTTAGATGCGTCAAGTGCGATAAGGACCACATACATGGTGAATGCTCTCTAGGTAAGGAGAGAGTCGAAGACCGGAGTGTACTCTCCTGTGTGCTCTGCAGGAACTCTGGGCATCCCGCCAACTTCAGGGGTTGCCCAAAGTACCAAGAACTGAAAAAGCGAGTCCAGGCCCGCAAACAGCAGTCTGAAGGCGATAGGCGTCAGAAGAGTCGCTCGTTCACAAATTTTGTGGCACCCAACGTGTCCTTTGCCCAAATGGCAGCTGGACCGGGTCAAGCTCAAATAACATTAAACCAGCCAAAGGTAGCCCAAAAGGCACCAGAGGTGGATCTAGACTTAAAATCGATCCTTCTGTCTCTGCACGGAAAGATCGATAAGTTCCAGAAACAGTTAAATGAACAAGCGGCCCGAATTGACTTTATCTATTCGGAGTTGTTTGTGGGGTCTGGTGTGCCATAAATCTAATGGCTACGCTGGATGAGGGAAACTTAAAGATCCTTGCTGCGAATGTTAATTCACTAGTCAGGATCGAGAAAAGAACGTCACTTGCCAATTTGTTGAAAACCGAAAACCCGGATGTGCTTTTGGTTAGCGAAACTAAGCTAAATCAGAAGCACAAATTGGGATACAAAGACTATCATGTAATAAGAAGAGACCGGCCTCACTCCACTCAAGGAGGTGGGGTTGGAATCTTAATTCGAAAAGGCCTGCGCCATAGGGTTATATATAGCGGGGACGTGCGTAGGTTCCAGTTGTTGGAGGCATGCATCATATGCATTCCTCTCCATAGCCGGAGGAGAATGTATGTGGTGTCGCTTTACGCACCTGCTGCACCTCCACCAAACCAATTTATGACAGAGCTCGAGACACTTTTTCGTAGTCTGCAGCTGAACTCGGAGGAGAATTATTACTTCTTGGCCGGAGATATTAATGCCAAACATGCGGCATGGGGAAATGTTACTGCAAATCCCAGGGGCAACCAGTTTCACGACTGGTGGCGCCTCAATATGATTGAGTACAACCTCGAGTTATACGCGACGGATATCCCTTCTTTCCCAAGAAGCGGTGCTTTCCTGGACTTGGCCTTAACGGACGCAAGACTTCAACTGACGAACATAGATCAAAACACGCGGAACTGTTTGCGTGCGTTTGAGTACGATAGTGACCACTACGGACTCGCCGCCGCAATACGGATCCCGAACGAGCAACCGCTGCTGGAGGAGTACGAAGCAGTGTGTTCATTCGATTATCGGAGGGCACAATGGTCGCGCTTCTCCAGATTTTTAAAGCGAGATATACGTTCGAGTGGGATCGACCCACCGACAAACAGTAACATGACAAATGATGACATTGATCGCCATTTATTGCAAATGAACGACGCCATCAAACGAACTATGGAACGAACTATTCCTCGGGTAGGACGTTCCGACGACGACCAGACAGAAAAGTACAGAAACCCTACAATCGACGCACTATACCGACAGAAAAGTAGACTGCTCTCGAGGCTTAAACGGCTGTACAGGCAATTTACTGATCGCGACGACCCGGAGGTAAGGATGCTGAAGTCAGAGATCCGAATCCTGAAACAGCTGATAAAAGAAAATTACAGAAAATCTGTAAGTCTGTATTGGGGCAATAAAATTCGGGCTATTAAAACCTGTAGTCCGAATATGTTCCCACAGATAAATAAGTTGTTCAGGAGGAAAGATCACAATGATATTCCTTGTGTTCGAATCTCCCAGACAGCAGAGAACAGACAGACAGTACTGACTGCTGGAATAAGCCCAGAAAGTGTCGTTTCAAACGACGATTTTTTCGTGGTCGAGGACCCACAGGAGAAAGTGGATTTGCTGGGCGCTTGTTTCGAGGCCGTGTATACGGTGAACAATCCTGTTCGCCGTAACCACGACATTGAGAATAGGGCTCTGGTGAGCCATTTCTATCTGCGCACCGAACTTGAGAATTGGCGATCTGAGAATAACGGTTTCACCGTGTTCACTGATGAAAACCATGCTAATGCAGTTGTCGCCAATGGCCGAGATGCATCGCACTTGTTCGTTTCGAAGGATGATCTTCTGTGCATCTTCGAGTCGCTAAAGAATAAAAAGTCGGCGGGGATGGATGGTGTCCCAAACGTCGTATTGAGACACCTGCCTTTGGAGGCTGTAGATATTTTCACCACGCTGTTTAACAATGCGCTGAATAATGCACATTATCCGGCGCATTGGAAGGTAGCTGTGGTACACCCTATCCCGAAAAAATGTAAAGATAGGACGAACCCTGCCAATCTCCGGTCAATTAGCTTGCTTCCGAATATTAGCAAGGTCTTTGAAAAAGTTGTCAATAGAGCCCTGTTAAAGTGGGTCGAGGACAATAACATAATTCCGGAAAACCAGTTTGGTTTCAGGGCGAGGCATGACACTATTCATGCCGCGTCGAAACTGGTTTCCGACATTCAGTGGAATAAATGCAAGAACCAATGCACGGGTGCTTGTCTGGTTGATTTTGAGAAGGCTTTCGACACCGTATGGTTAGAGGGACTTTTCTACAAGTTGACCAGGCGGGGGATGCACAAACCTTTGCTATATGTAATTTATAATATGCTTATGGGAAAGAAGTTCGTTGTCAAATGTGGCAACGTGACTTCGAGCAGAGTCTTTGAAATTAAAAACGGTTTACAGCAGGGGGCGGTCAATTCTCCGATCCTGTTTAACATTTACACGAGTGATCTGGTGGGTTCACTCAGACATGCTATAGCGTATGCCGACGATTTGGTGGCATACAGGTCAGGTCCTAAAATCGAGGTCATTAACATTCTTTTGCAGCGTGACTTCGATCAAATTAAGCGATATTGCGCTGACTGGAAGTTGAAAATCAACTTTCAGAAGACGGAAACAATCTTGTTCAGAACTCCATTGGCTGGGGCCTCTAGGGATACCAGAAAAAACTGGAAGAAATTGGCCATTATTGGACAAAATGGGCAGCCATTGGCGGTGAGAAGCGCAGTTAGATATCTAGGTATCTGGCTTGACCAGTATCTATATTTCGATAGACATATAGTTGCTTGTCTTGCTGGGGCCAAGAAGGCTTATGCTCTGACAAGGAGACTGTTTCATAGCAGTCAACTTGACTCCAGAGTGAAGGTCATTTGCTACGTGGCCCTTATAAGGCCGATAATCGCTTATGGTTGTCCATTATGGTTTAATATAGCGCCTAGCTATATGGAAAAGATTCGGGTTTTGGAGAGACAATGTCTTAGGACCTGTCTCCGGTTGTTCCGAACGCCTGAATCCAACTATATAAAATATTATCCCAACAAGGTCCTATACGATGGGGCTCAGTTGAATAGGATTGACAATTTCCTCATTAAGGTGACTCGAAGGCACGTTGCAAGGGCGATGGCCAGCGACAATAGTCTGATCTTTGGGGCTTACTACCCCAATGAAATGTACATAGAGAGTACGCTCCGGTCTGGCTTTATCCCGCCAGAGGCATTTATCCATATTGATGCAAAAGGGCTGGTACAGACGAGGGATGGTATCCCGGTATTATACCACCGCTACCGCAGTGCGAGAGATAAGCGGCTCATCCGCGGCGAGGACGTCGCCAATGCTCATGAGCTCCTCCGTTTTAGTACCGCAATAGCGGAGAGGGATAAATTCGATACAGAAAAGCAATTTGCCGAATTTTGGTGGCTTTTTGAGGGTGGAGGGTTCAACATGCCCTCCCAAGACGGTGCGTTACTCTAGGTAACATCCTCTTAGTTTGTAAGATAGATTAAGTTAGCTAGGGCGTTTCTGGGAGGGGCCGGGCTCGCCAACTTGTGGTGGTGCTTCCGGGAGGTGATTGATTCTGTAAGGCATCAGTCAGCTCACGGCGGCGCATGTGCACGTTGACGACTGCCAGGCGCTCGGAAAGCAATTGGGATTTTGACCACTTGTTTCGTAATGCAACGAGTGCTCAGAATCCTAATTATAGTTAGAATATGTTAAGTAGTTTAAGTAAGTAGAGTAGGTAGTTTGTAATTTGTTTTTTTATATAAAAATATAAAATTTGATAAAGATGCCGAGTTTTCTTAAAAATTTTCTCGATGAAAACATAATATGTAAGATTAGTTCGTAAAATAGTTTTTAGGCCGAAAGGCAATAATTATAAGATAGAGTTAAGTTTAGGGTGTCCGCATAAGGATCAATAATCTAGAATAAGTATCCTGTTAATTTTAAGTTAGATTTACTCATTTTTGTCTAGTATAAGTTGATATAAGCTAATAATTAATAAAAATGAATTTAAAAGTAAAAAAAAATGTTTTAAGAACGCAAAGTTTTGCAAATTGACGAAAAATTGCATATTTGCAAAGTGAAAAGTTGATATTTTGTTTTGTGGAATAGGGCCCTGCTTTGCTTTCTATACCCTATAATATTAATTTTGACGCATAGTTTGTAACATACCTTAATATTGCCCGTAGACCCCTGAAAGTTACTATATTTATGATCAGCATCGATAGTAATGTCGATCTAGTCATGTCCGTCCGTCCGTCCGTCCAGTTTAGTCCGTCTGTCGGCAAAAATTAGGCCTTTAAACTGGGCCTAGAGTGCTGAAATTTTAACCATATACTCTCTAGGGTCCCGAAATAATCAAGTTTACGAATTTTTGAAATCCGCCCACAGACAAAAAAACAAATTTTTCGAAAAAATCGAATTTTGAGCTAGAAAGCTAAAACTGCTCGGGAGACTTAATACTCGGACACTTAAATAAATTAATTTTATTGAAAAACCAAAATTTGAGCTAGGGAGCTGAAATTTATAATATATACTCTCTAGGGGCCCTTTAAGCTCATGTGAAAATACCACAATTTAAAAAAAAAACTTTTTTTGAAAATCCAAAGTTTGAGCTGGAGCTGCAATTTATAATATAAAATCTCTAGGGGCCCTTTATGCTCATGTAGTAATTTTTTTTAAATCCGCTTACTGACACGCCCAAAATTAAATAAAATAATTTTATTGAAAAACCAAAGTTTGAGCTAGGGAGCGTTTTTTTTACAAAAGCTTCATTTTTTTTTGATAAAATCCTTTAAATGTTAACCATAACCATACTTAGTTTTTTGTCACGCCCACTTATGAGGGATAGGAATAAGAATAGGGTATCCAACAGTTCGCCCAAGCGAACTGTAGCCCGTCCCTATGTTTTTTAAATGGTTTATGGCTGGTTGTTCTGATTATTTTTTTACTGATTACACCTAATTATGAACCTCTACAATTACTCTTCAGTCAAAAATATGAAAATAAATGCTTCCTCTTTGCTTTGATTTTGCTAAAAATAATGCAATCCGATGTTCGGCCTAGTAACAATAACAATGATTTGAATCATTATTTGCTAGTTTTTTTGGTTGTTGGTCACACTGGTTTTGCAATAAGGTTGGGAAGGGCGGTGCTTACGTTTTTTCATAATTCATTTTTAAATGCGTATTGACTTAAATTCTTGTCAGTCGTGCGAAACAAGTGAAGTAAACGCAATACTGTTAGTTCTCAGAGCAAACAAATAAGAGTGTACGTGTTTTTTAAAAGATAAAGTTCAACTGTTTTTTTAATGTAAAAATATTGTAAGAACAAATGGGAAACATACTTGAATATTGAATATTTTTGAATATTTATTTATTACTTTCTTTATCAATTCCTAACATAAAACAGATAAGACTAGGTATAAATACAATGATCAATAATTAAATTAATAAAGAATCTGCAATCTATAGTTCATAAGGAACTAGAGGCGAAAGCAGGAATTATAACTTAACAGTATTATAATAACATGAAGTGGGGCTACGACAAGACTTTGAAACTAATAATAACAATATTATTTTTTATAAATTATATTTAATTTTGTTAATAATACATGAGTAACAAATAGTGAAAGTGCCAAAGTAAAGTGATTACAAGGATCGCAAGCGAAAAACTCACAAAAAAACACTTAAGTAATTAAACATAGTAAATCATGGATATCCTTATAATTTAGATCGGAGAGCCAGAGTTTTACTCTTTTGAGGAAAATGGATTCATTTCTAATTATTCTAATGCTAATAGGTAAGCTGTTAAATAGTCTAGGAGCAATTGACGTATAAAAATTGAGAAATATTTGAAGATTGTGATTTGGGACTAGAGCAAGATGTTGACTATTTATTCTAAGGCTGTAGCTAGAAGAGCACCTGCTTAATAAATGGCCAGATCTGGCAAAAAATATTTTCAAAACTTTGTAGAAATACAAGTGTTTCAGAGGTAAGATTTTGAGATTTCTGAAAAGCATTAAACTATTATAACGACGATTTTTGTTACAAATAAGACGAATAACATGTTTTTGAGAAACTAGAAGCGGATTAATTTTGTTGTTATGAGTACCACCCCATGAAACAATGCCATTTTTGAGCTTAGAATGCACCAAACCATAATAAATACACCCAAGAAGATCCCTGGAACAATACTGTTTTAACAAGTAGAATTGCCTTGTAGCAGCCATAAGATACTTCTTAAGTGCATTAGTATGGCCGGACCAATCCATCTTCCAGTCAATCAAAATACCAAGGTACTTGTAAGACTTCACACACTCAATACTGAAACAATGATTTGAACAGCAACGTGCCTCAAAAAATGTCTGTGAGTTCTCTTCCGAGTTACAGATGGGTTTACAATGAATAAATTTAGTACAGTTTGTAGAATGAAACAAGAAAGGTCCGAAAACCACCTCATTACCACACACATTAAAAAGCATTATTTTGGTTTTGTCACTAATTATCATTTTATGCATTGAGAACCAATGCCTTAAGACTTCCAAATCATGGTCATCACTTTAAAGTGTTTGACCTGCGGTCGAGAGGAAAAACAAATTGTCTGTAAAATACCTTCGAGATTTTACGCAACCGAGGAGGAAATAACAAGTCTCCATTTCAATTCATGTGTTAATTTTAAATATCATTTTCAGCAAAGTACACGGACGATATAACGCATGGAAACTGCGAGCCAACTGTGAATTTAGAGCTTCCCGACGTTAAAATGCAATACAAGGGCAATATGAAAAACATTTTCAAACGCGAATCTGACTTTAAAACTGTTGATTTCGGTAGCGAAAATGCGTTTTATTATTTTGCAGGCTACATTTAAAAAAAAACGTCAAAAACACAAGTGTGGACTGAAATTAAGTCAGAAACCTAGTTTTCCTCCATATTCACAGATTTCAAAGAAACTCTTTCTCAAGAGTTTTTAGATGCGATAGAGAGCCTGTAGCAACAATTTATTTCTCGTTTTCCCAATTTGTACTTTTGTAATAATTTTGAAATGAAAATGTATAATACTCGTATATTAAAGAATGAAATTGATTACTTTTGCTGTAAAATCAAAACAAAGAATTTTTAGAAATTAGAAAAAACATTATGACTCATATGAATATACATACGAATTTTTGTTTTGTTCTGTTTATACCCTATTCTAAGGGTATATTAATTTTGACGCATAGTTTGTAACATACCTTAATATTGGCCGTAGACCCCTAAAAGTTACTATATTTATGATCAGCATCGATAGTAATGTCGATCTAGCCATGTCCGTCCGTCCGTCCGTCCGTCCGTCCGTCCGTCTGTAGCCAAAAATTAGGCCTTTAAACTGGACCTAGAGAGCTGAAATTTTAACCATATACTCTCTAGTGTCCCGAAATAATCAAGTTTACGAATTTTTGAAATCCGCCCACAAACACGCCCACAAACTCAAAAAAACCACATTTTGGAAAAAATCGAATTTTGAGCTAGAAAGCTGAAATTTTTTATATATGATCTATGACTCCTAAAACTGCTCGGAATAAAAAAATTTCAAAATCCGCCCACTGACACGCCCACAAATAAATAAAATAATTTTTTTTTACCCTATTCTAAGGGTATATTAATTTTTGAAAATCCAAAGTTTCAGCTAGGGAGCTGAAATTTATAGTATATACTCTCTATGGGCCCTTTATGCTCATGTGTAAATATTTTCAAAATCCGCCCACTGACACGCCCACAATTAATTTTTTTTTTTTTTGAAAATTCAAAGTTTGAGCTAGGGAGCTGAAATTTATAATATATACTCTCTAGTAGCCCTTTATTCTCATGTGTTAATTTTTTTTAAATCCGCCTACTGACACGCCCACAATTAAATAAAACAATTTTATTGAAACACCCAAGTTTGAGCTAGGGAGCGTTTTTTTTATAAAATCCTTTAAATGTTATATAACAAAATATGTAGAGCGTTCCTAACAATTCAACCATACTTAGACTTTTGTCACGCCCACTTATGAGGGATAGGAATAAGAATAGGGTATCCAACAGTTCGCCCAAGCGGACTGTAGCCCGTCCCTATGTTTTTGTAATGTTTTAAAGAAAAATTAATGTTTATTTTATTATTTTAAATTATTTATGTGTATATATGTTATGTGTTACTTATATTTTGAAAATTTAAAAATCTACTGCGAAACAGTTGAATCTACTGCGTTTTTTTTCAAATCTACTGCGGACATTTTTTAAAAAGTCCCATCCCTGCTCTACACAGGCTCTGTCCAGGAGGTCATTCAATTCCTCTTTGATAGAATCTTTAGCCTCGTCGGTAAGGGCTTGTTCGCACATTTATATTGCTAATATTTTGAAATGTTCATTTGGATCACAGCCGGGCGATAACTCTGTGCCTAAAAGGTAAAACATCTTAAGTCGACTTAAGTTGTTTTAGCTGTTTAACATTATTTGAATTGTGTTCTCTTTACTCTATTTCTTAAGCCACACCAGGTGAAAAAATTGATGATCCCGACTTTCATCTAAATAGTGATAGCGATTTGAGTGAAGAAACAGAACATGCAGTGCAACTTTTGGAAGCAAATCTAATGGGTGAAAAAGTCAATCGTAGGGTAAGAAAATTAAAAAGGAATGTTGGTCAAAAATATGTCAATTCCTCAGGTAAATTTGTCGCAAGCAAGGAAGTTAGGAAATTGGAAAATTGTCGGTTAAACTGCAAAGCAAAAATTTTACCTGAAGTTCAAAGAAATATATTTGAACAGTATTGGAAGTTGGGCAACTATAATTTGAGTGCAGCATTTGCTGCTGGGCTAATAATACTTTCAGAGAAAAAAACGCAAAGACAAACGACCAAGCATTTGCGGAACAGAACACATGAAAATAGGTTTTTTTTTGGAAGTTGGTGGTGAAAGGATACAGGTCTGTCAAAAATGTTTTCGTTTTACAATATGTGAAACAGAACAGTTTATAAAAACAGTGGTGAAGAAAAAACTAGAGTCTCCGGGTACAACAATTTCACAAGACAAACGAGGTCGAAAAATTCCTCCAAACAAGCCTAATGATGCAAAAGAAATTGAAATACGCAGCCATATACAAAGTTTTCCAGCATATGAATCCCACTACACTAGAAAACAATCACAGCAAAAGTACTTTCATGCCGATTTAAGTCTTTCTCAAATGTATCGCTTATTTACTGAGAAATATGGAGCAACTGTATCCCTCACTACATACTCCAAAATTTTTAAGACGATGAACATCAAATTCAAAAAACCCCAGCTCGATACATGCAATAAGTGTGAAACGCAGCACATGAAATTAAAAACTAGCAGTGGAAATTAAAAAGAACAATTCGAAAAGGAATTGGATGACCACCATAAACACGCTTACTTGGCATACGACAGCAAAAAAAAAGAAAAAATTCTATGTCAAAATTATCAAAGCAGAAAGTGTTTACTTTCGACTTGCAGCAGTGCCTACCTACACCCTTCCTAAGGACAAATATTTCGTTTTATAAAAGGCAGCTATGGACATTTAACTTAACTGTTTACGACGGCGCAATGAACCAGCCTTTTTGTTACATGTGGCATGAGGGTGAGGGACGTCGAGGTGGCAACGAAATTGCCTCATGTCTTTTTGAACACCTTAAGAGTTTACCCGAATCCTGTAATCGGGTTACGTTTTATAGCGATTGCTGCGGAGGTCAAAATAAGAACTCTTTTGTTTCAACGATGAAAGAAAAATATCTCTGGCGAAAAGTTGATAAAAGTAGAAATAAGTTCAAATGGCCAGAGATTAAATTGCTCAGATATGAAAAGAAATTTGCAGTTATATTGTATAAAACTTCACTCTCCGAAGAGGAACCATTTAAAATATTAAATTTGAAGCGCCGTGGTGTTTTAAACATACTACCATCTGATGTTCCACTGTGTTACATAGAAGCTTTAGCTATTATTTATAAAAAATTGCCTTCCAATGAAAACATACCCAATTATCATCCTGACCTAACGGAAGGAACCGGCAATGAAATATCATAGGCTTCCAATTTTGGAAGATAACGATCTATAATTTAATAATATGTACTATATTAAACTTTTATATGATGTTTTTTCTAATTTATTTTAAATGAATTTTTGTATTTGATTTGAATGTTATTTTCTAAGCTATTTTAAATAAATTTATGTATCTAATTTTAATGTTGATTCTAATTTATTTTTTATTTCCTAATAAATAATAACACACATGACTTAATCGCTTTTACGTGTTAAAGTTATTGAAGTTCAGCTTGTGTTGACGAACTCTTTCTACGACGTTTTGGCAAAAACACTTAAGTCGACTTAAGTTTTTAAAACAATTAGTTAATGAATTTGAAAAGTATCTTAAGTTACTTAAGATTCAAAATGCACTGATATATGATTGGGTAAAACGACTTAAGTCAAAAAAGCCCAAATTTGTTGACGTAAGCCCTCAATTTGTTAAAAAAAATAGTATTGAGTATGTTCTCAAATGAAGTTGCTACATTTTTTCGAAAGAATTTTATGTGTCCAACCCATATTTTTTTTCAGAGCACTGCTTAAAGTTTAGAATGGCTCTCCTGAAAAGTGTACAAAAATGACATAAGATGTTTTACCTTTTAGGCACAGAACTTATTATTGTAGTCAGGTTAATAATAAGTTAGTCAGGATTGTAGTAATATTAATCACTTTGACAGTTCACAGTAACTAATTCTTAACAGCTAATTGGGAAGAAGATGTGGAAAAAATATATTTATTTTTATCCTTAACGTAACAACTTCAATCAAGCAATAGTAAAATAAAAATCTTTTTGTGTAGATAAATTGAATGTTGCTTTTGCGCTATCGATCTCCGCTATAATTATTTGATTGTTTTTCATGCGTAGTCCCGCAATATCCGTGTATATTCTAAATATCTACTAGATACCATTATACTTCTCATTAATATCAAACTGTGCTCCATTAAAAACTTGACTCGTGCACACGCTTACTGGCCCACTTGATGAATATTATTTTTAGCAAATCTAAAAAAAACAACCGATCTCAGCAAAAACAACATTGCACATTCATGTCATTACCGCAAAAATAAATCAGAAAAACGTGTGTCCTATTATAACGCACAACGTATTCTAAGATAGCTCCGCATCCGGAACAAAGCTCGTAAATGTATCTCCAGTGGGCGTCGTCGTACACTCCAACTGTTCCACTTATCTTCAATTCAAATAAAAAAAATACATTAAAATCATAAAAAGAAGAATTCATTCAATTTCCAATTGATGTGAGTATCTTAACATGTCCGCCGGAGATAACCCACATGTCGATTTGATTCACGTGCTTCCTTCGATTACTTCCTGATTGAGTTTTCCGGCAGGAACTCACGTGTGCCTTACAACAATGCGAATTGAGACGGGGTTGCAAACAATTCTTGGGAAATACATTAAAGTAAGGAGTATATTCTCATGTCTGACTATTTTTGTTTCTATCCCTTTTTCTTCGGAATTCTCCTTCTGGGTCAGAAGCTCAAGGATTTGGAATTGAGGAAAAGTCACGTCAACAGGTTATTTTTTTATGTAGAATGAACTATAGGATCCCTGTTAGATATTTTCGCGGAGCGATTTGTTTGGATCGAGAATGACTTGAAGTTGACATGTGCGACTGGAATTTTTTGACATCCTTTTAGCATTAATCGTAATTGGAATATGGTTGATTGCTACTTGTCGCCTATTCAAGGATTTTATTTTTCCTTTGTCTTGCGTGTACATTTATGTGTTTGAGAATTTGCTAGGACAATTTTTTTGAGATTTAAATAGACAAATAAAAAAGATTTTACTAAAGCTATTTTTGTATACCCTACCCTGATTAATTTTAGTCATAAGTCGCGTCTGATTGGCAAGTGTATAACTAGCTCAGCAAAATTTTCAATTTCAATTCAATTCAATTATTATTATTAAAATATATAAATACATGGTACATTAAGATTTTTATCTTTTATAGTACTTAGAATCAATTTATACAGCAACTAAATGATTACAATAAGAAAAGAAGCAACTTAAAAACTAAATTACATTATTAAGTAAAATAAAGTGAGTAACTACATACATCTAATTATTATGAGTTTTTTTTTCTTTTCTCGCTCCACCACAAAATTTTGTACAGTAGGTACTTGAATTTATGTAAGTGTCTTTATTTTATATTTGAGTTTGTTAATTTAAATCCACACATAAAATCCTTCTAAAAAAAAATAAAAAATGTTAAGCATGTATATCTGTTAAGAATACTGTAAATTGGGTCTGAATTGAATGCATGAATAAAAAATTGAATTGAATTGAATTGAATTGAAGACTACCTACACCAGTGCTGAGATTAAACGAAGAATAACTGTTGCCAATCGCTGTTTCTTTGGGCTAAAAAAGCAATTGAGTAGCAAAGCCCTCTCTCGAACAACTAAAGTGACCCTTTATAAGACCCTAATAATCCCAGTCAATCTCTATCCCAGAGGCATGGACTCTAGCAAAAGCGGGTGAGGTCACTCTTGGTTGTTTTGAGAGGAAAATTCTTCGAGTAATTTTTGGTCCCGTCTGCATAGACGGTGAATGGAGGAGGAGATACAACGACGAACTGTATGGGCTATACAGCGACATCGACTTAGCCCGAAGAGTAGTGAAGGTCCAACGACTGAGGTGGCTGGGTCATGTAGAGCGAATGGACGTGAATGCTCCGGCCCGGATGATCTTCGAATCCACACTAGAGAGACGGCGCAATAGAGGAAGACCGCGACTCAGGTGGCGCACGCAAGTGGAAGGGGACCTTTACCAACTTAGCGTGCGAAACTGGAGACAGCTGGCCAAAGATCGTGCTGGCTGGAGACGCTTGTTGGTTGAGACCCAGGTCCACCCGGACTGTATCGCCACCCTAAATAAGTAAGTAAGATAAATAAACAAATAAAAAAGAATTAAAAAAATATACATACAAAATTCACATAAAATTTAATATGTACTCAAATAACAATTGTAATTGCAAGTGCATATTCGTGACTGAGTCCTTTTAACATAAATATACTCAAATTTTCGTCATTTCGCCCTCAAGGCTTCCCAAAGCACGAACAATTTGGGAACAATCTCCTGTCAAAGAGGCGCGAAGCTTCTCATTAATCCGAAATAGGTGAAGGCTAATTTTTAATAAATTCTTTTGTTTGGATGCCCAGAAGATTTAAACAATAAAATTGTCTTTAATAAAGGCACTTTGTTTGGTGAGCAATGTATTCACAGTACTTTTATAATGTATTCCATTGCACATTCTAACCCTTAACATTGTTTGTCTTCAGACTCGCAATGTGTGGATTAATTATGCACCAAACCTGCATCATTGCAAAATGCATGGGTAATTGCTCTTATTACAAATTCATGCTGCCAGGTTAATTATTGGTCGTCACATAGACACACTACATCTGTGTTCGCCAATCTACATACAAAGTGGATGCGATGGTTTTGTTTCGCACATAGTACCATTATTTCATTTCATGCAAACTGCACTTAAAGAAAACCTGCAATATCCTTGCAGGAACATAGTACCAGTTTTGTTTCCTCAATAACTGTCGGATCCTTCAAAACCTGCAGTAATATCACACTGCGTTTCATAATCAACATTAAAGACGCTCTAAAATTGCAGAATGATAAATTGTATTTTAGCAAAAGAAGTTGGCCCTTAGTCGAATAACGAAAGCCTTGCTTGGCATTAATAGGATTTAGTATTGTTATTCAACTACATTAAGGATCACTTAAATGTCAAAGCAGCAAAGAAAAACCAAACAAGGCTCACAGAATACTATTGTGGCTTTCAACAGTGCCCCCAAGGGATAATTAGGACATTTATTTGCAGTGCTAAAACAATGCAGTCGATGTGTCATCATGCTATTTGTCACGTTCGTCCTCTTTCACAGAAGAACAATAACGCAGAAGTCATATATAAAACAGTTGAGCGAAAAGGATTTTTACTCCTCATAATTGCATTGCACACTGTGAATGTGGAACTGGAATCCGTTTTTGTTTTGTTTTCGCCAAGAGAGAGGTTTTCTAGTGTGACGTGTATGCTGTCAGTGTGGTTGATTCGGATACATCTACTAAACACGAAGGATTAAGCAGATCCTTTTGGTGGTAATTAATGAGATGATGACAATGATGGAGGACAAAAAACGAATAATGTCTGTTTATCTGTGTCCTTTATGAGATTTAAAATGTGTTTTACTATAATGGCACAATTGCCCGAGGAGGGGAAACAGTTTTTCCACGTTTAACACTTATTTTATACGAAAACGATATGCATGAGTAGGACGCTTAGTTTTATTGTGTTGTTGTTATGTGATTGTGTTTTTTTCCTGATAAAAAATGCCAAGGGTGATATGATGTGTTTTTTACTGGTTTTGAGTATGTAGTATGTACTTTATTTATTGGGTGATTTAGATTGATTTTTAGTACGGTTGCTTTTGATGAATGCAGTATGAAGACTTACATAATGAGAGGTAGGTGCAACCAAATCTTTATAATGTGTGGCAGTCGTAGCAGTGCTAACAATCCATCTATGAGCCATTACAAGATACATTGCTTAAACCCTAACAACATTTAATTATTGTTTGCACGAAACTCTTTTTTGACGTTTTATAGTCTGCTAGACAGGTGTTTTCTAAATTCAAATATATTAAAAAGAACTGCCTTTCTAGAGAGTTGAAAAGCTTGTGTATACACAATACATATGTATTAAAAAATATTGGAATTTAAGTAAAGTCAGTCATAAACAAAAGGATTCTCTTTTACTTTAAATCCATAATTGGTGACACCGACGACAATTTAACAAGTTCAAATAAAAAATAAAAATAAACAAGAATGCTGACGAACGACGAGGAAAATGGCGACATGCTGAATAAGGACAATTAAATCGCCTTGGGGGCAGAGAACAATTTACATACAACTGGTACAAGTCAAAACAACGTAGCCGTCGACACAGTGGGTATAGTCAAACTACCGCACTTTCTATCGTCTGATCCTAAACTTTGGTTCACTCAAATTGATGGCTTACTCCACGTGAACAGAATAACGTCTGACTTGTCCAAGTTCTACACGGTGATCACGGCGTTGGACCCGGACACACTGCGTCAAGTTTCGGACGTGGCGAAGAATCCACCGGAATCAGGTAAATACACACAGTTAAAAAAAATCTTATTGCTCGATTCGGCGAATCAAAAGAGAAGCAGTTTGTGAAACTTTTGACTGGGTTGGAGTTGTGCAACAAAAAACCAATCCAGTTGCTGCGAGAGATGCGTGATTAAGCAGGCACAAATGTATCCGAAGATGCCATGTCGACGTTGTGGCTACAACGAATGCCCAATAATGTCAGATGTATCCTTTCTGCGTGCAAATCTGTATGTTTAAATGATTTGGCTGAAATCGCTGATCGTATTCTCGACAATTCTCCATCTTCGCCTTACGTCATGGCAACTACAACGTCACACACTTGATGCCAGAGTTTTGGCTTTGGAAACCTCTTGGAGCCAATTCATCAAGATCTTGAGTGAAATTTCAGTAAGCCTTGCCACAAACGACCAACGCTCTCGCAACGACAACAGAGGACGCAGCAGAGTCCAGCAAAGAAGTCAGTCGCGCAGTACACACAAGGTTTGCCGGTTTCACATAAGATTTGGGCTGGCTGCTAGGAGGTGTGAGCAACCGTGCGAGTTCGTCAGAACATCAAATTCCAACCAGACGGAAAACGAAACGCGCTGCCGTCAGTACTTGCAGTTGGCGGCAGCACAGATGACTTCAGCATATCAGAGCTAAGACTTCATATACGAGATCGCAACAGCAACATCAAATTTTTAATTGACTCAGGTTCTGCCGTTTCAGTTGGTCCAAAAGAAATTCTCAGCTATAGTCGAAATGAACTTCCACATGAAGTTCAACTTTTTGCAGCAAATGACATCATTATTTCAACGTTTGGCATCAGGCGAATGAAAGTTGATTTCGGGTTTCGGCGGTCGTTTACATGGAATTTCATCGTGGCCAGCGTAAAGTCAGCTATATTGTGTGCTGATTTCTTATCACATTTCGGACTTATTATAGTTTTAAAGGAAAAACAAATAATAGATCCCCTGACGTCACTGAAATCACAAGGCGGACTAGAACCAGCAATTCAGCATTGTTTGGATAATTAGATCGTCTTCCAAGTGGTATAATGTAGTCAACCAGTACGTTGATATTACGGTACCAAACTCGTATCAGGTACCAACGTCAACACGAGTGTGCCATCGAATCGTCACTGAATGTCAACCGATTGACGATCGCCCACGTCACTATAGTGGAGAAAAGTTAAAAGCTATACAGGACGAGTTCGAGACATTGCTTCAACTAGGCATAGTCCGTCCTTTGAGTAGCCCGTGGGCCAGTCCAGTTCACCTTGTTAAGAAAAAGACGGGCGATTGGAGAGCATGCGGAGACTATCGAAAGTTAAAGGCTCAGACATGTCCAGATCGATATCCTGTGCCACACCTCGATGGAATTGGTGAAAAACTTCACAACAAACGATCGTTTTTAAAGATCGACATCAACAAAGCGTACTACAATATACCGATGCATAAGGAGGACATTGTTAAAACTGCTGTTAGTACTCCAATGGGATTGTTTGAGTTTACGGTTATGCCATTTGGTTTAAAAAACGCCACCCAAACATTCCAGCGCCATATGAACTCCATTTTTCGACATATAGATTTCGTATTTTGTTACTTGAATTACATCTTAATTTTTTCTGAAGAAGAAAGTGAACATCAAGCTCATCTTCAAATTGTATTGTCAAAGCTTAAAGAGGCTGGCCTGTCTATCAACGCTTCAAAATGTGAATTCGGTGTCAGTGAATTAGTGTTTTTGGGATACAACATATCTCCGCATGGAATGAAGCCACCACAGGAACGAGCAGAAGTAATATCCAAGTATCCAAAACCCATAACCATCTTGGACCTACGACGTTTCATCGGACTTTTAAACTTTTACCGAAAATGCATTCCAGGCGCAGCGAAAATGCAAGCACATCTAAACAGCGTTTTGAAAGACTCAAAAAGGAAAGATCAACGAAAGTTTTCCTGGACTTCTGAAATGGAAAACGCTTTCGAGGCATGTAAGTCAAGCATTGTTAATCAAACACTTATAACGTTTTTAGCCCCTGATGCGCCGCTATGTTTGACAACGGACGCTTCCGATACTGCTGTCGGATCAAACTTAGATCAGTTAGTTCTAGATGTACGGAGACCGATCGGATTCTTTTCTGCCAAATTGAAAGCAGGTCAAAAAAATTATAGCACATACGACAGAGAGTTATTGGCTATTTATTTGTCGATTAAGCATTTTAGGCACATCTTAGAAGGACGAAATTTTGTAGTTAAGACGGATCATAGGCCTTTTACATTTGCCTTTAGACAGAAGCCCGAAAAAGCATCGCCGCGCCAACTGCGATATCTCAACTATATATCCGAATTTACAACAGAAATAATTCACGTCTCAGGATCCAATAATTTAGCTGCAGACGCCTTGTCCAGAATTAGTGCAATTGACATGTCTACTTCCATTTCATTGGCGGAAATTCAAGCCGCTCAGGCATCGGATTCAGAATTGAAAGACCTCATGAGTGATACGACGTCCCTACGACTTAAGAAACTGAATTTACAGCCTGGAATCCAAATTTATTGCGATATTTCAACATCACAGATTTGCCCATACATTCCGAAAATCTCTTCGGCGCAAAATGTTCGATTCAGTTCATTGACTTTCACATCCTGGAACGAGATCTACCTTGAAACAGCTCCTGCTAAAGTATGCATGGCCTTCAATCAAGAAAAACATTTCCGAATGCGTTCGTTCCTGCCCAAGTTGTCAACGTGCAAAAATTCAACGACACAGACATCTGGTACCAAAATCATTTACAGCAGTCGACCAACGGTTTGAACACGTACACATCGATTTTATTGTTCTCCCAGAGCACAAAGGTTATAAATACTGTCTGACGATGATTGATCGTTTCACACGCTGGCCAGAAATTGTGCCTGTGAAGGACATGACAGCTGATACCGTGGCAACGAGTTTTTACTCATCTTGTATAGCCAGGTTCGGTGCACCAAAGTCAATAACCACGGACCAGGGAACTCAATTTGAGTCGGATCTGTTTAAAGCATTGGCAGCCCCAGTTGGAGCACATACGATTCGAACCACACCATACCACCCGGCTTCGACGGAATGATTGAGCGCTGGCATCGCTCTCTTAAAACTGCCTTGATGTGCAACCCAGAAACACTATGGAGAGAACTACGAGTACTTCCCAGGGCTATGCTCGGACTAAGAACGTGTTTCAAGGAAGACCTAGGTGCGTCTGCAGCAGAGATGTTATACGGTGTAACTCTTCGTCTACCTGGAGAATTCTTCACAGAAGTCGAAATGCCACGTGATACAGAAAAGTTCATCTCAAAGTTTCGAGAATATATTCGATTGATACGACCTACTCCTGCATCACATCATATCAAAAAACAGCTCGTTTGTGCACAAGATCCGTCATTCATGTACACACGTATTTCTCAGATCAGATCATGTAAGAAAACCATTGGAAGGTCCATTCAGGATCGTCGAAAGGATAAGCGACAGAGTTTTTTCTATCGACATCAATGGATCTGCTCAAAACGTTTTGATCGAAAGACTTATGCCTGCATTCTTTCTTAATGACCCAGATGACAAGCAGCCGGAACTAAAAACCTACAGCAAGAAAAAAAGTGCATTTCACAGACTGCAGTTAAAACCATAATCATTCGTGACATGGTCACTAAGGAGGGAATTACTGTGGCAGTCGTAGTAGTGCTAACAATCCATCTATGAGCCATTACAAGATACATTGCTTAAACCCTAACAGCATTTAATTATTGTTTGCACGGAACTCTTTTTTGACGTTTTATGGTCTGCTAGACTTTTTTTTTTTTTAATTCAAATACATATATTAAAAAGAACTGCCTTCCTAGAGAGTTAAAAAGCTTGTGTATACACAATATATATGTATTAAAAAATATTGGAATTTAAGTAAAGTCAGTCATAAATGCATCAATGGAACGCCCTCTGGCGAGTTGACAAATACTACAATTTACTGCTTGTAGTCAACCCAGCGCTCCCCGACTCAGAACACCGACGACCAGCAAAATTGCAAAGCAATTTTTTTATAATAATAGAGATTCAATATTTCTCAACCTCTATTAAGTTGGAAAATACCTATCGCAGGCTTTGCCAAGGGATTAGGATCTGATGTTATCCATACTAATATTATAAATGCGAAAGTAACTCTGTCTGTCTGTCTCGCTTTAACGCCAAAACTACTGAACCGATTTAAATGAAATTTGGTACACAGATAGTCTAGAGCCTGAGAATGGACATTGGCTACTTTTTACCGCGGGAAAATGCTTCTTCCGCTGTCCAGAAGCGGAGATCTAAGCTGTTATCTAAGAAATGTTGTAACTCTCGAATGGTTTCTAGCTCCTAGCTTTGGAATGACTCATCCAAATGAAATAGGATTGTTTTTAATATAAAGTTCAATTATGTATAAAGATTTTAGGATATATATCATCTTTGTAGGTTATCCTGAAGTTGAACAATAAGCATTAAACTATAAATTTAATACAATTCAAACAAGTAAAATGTTCGATTGAAGCTAGATTGTTGGATTTTCCCAGCGTTCAGTGGAGGAAAATTTCTGAGTGTGTGCGGCACAAATCTGTTTCTCTACCTCTACCTTTTGTGCAATGTGCTTTTTCTTTCTTTTTTTTATGCACCTTTTGCAGTTTGTGTTGTTTTTTTATGGCGCATGGCCATGGGATTGAGAAAGATAAGGTATGAAATGTAAATGAGATTGAGAGGGAGTCACATTCAGAGTATATCCATATAATGAGTAGGGACACTCTCGACGTTTTCTTTATCAGGTCGTTTCAGAAAGTATTTTGTTTTAAATTTGAGAAGTGGCATACTGGCGAAGCAAGGCGAGCACGGGACAGCTAGTATTTATATAATTCAAATTTAAATCTGCAAAGCCGCATGGGCTTGTCCGCAGAAGATTATTTCTGGAAGGATATAACTTTTTGTTTTTTGAGTCCTTATAGCATTTATATATAACTTTTATTAAAAAAAATTGTTTTTCGAAAGGGCTTTTAAATGTTGTTGTTGTGGTGCATTTCCCCAGGCCAAAATGCCGTATTTCAGGTGCGATTCCACCAGCCCAAAGTAGCATTGTCGGTGAACATCTGATGTGCATAGGTAACTGAGATTTCGGCTGATTGCCGAAGTTTGATTGTAAGACCATCCATGTGTTGGCTCCATTTCAGGTTAAAGTCAACGATTACACCAAGGTATATTTATGTTGATACGATTGTTGTTGAGGAGTTGTCCTCATTTTGGAATTTCGTTGATTTCCTGCTATGTGTAAACAGACATTTATCGGTGTGCATTTTAATGGTGATTTTTTATTTTAATACATGTGGTGGCCGTATGTGCATAAATTTTGTTTTTTGGGCATTCATGATCAGTCCAAGGTCATGACAAAATGCTAAGATTGTGTTAAAATCATTTTGCATAATTTTTTCCGCTGCTTCCACGTTTTTATGGCTTACTACGATGGCTGTGTCATCTGCATATGCATATCCGGTGCTATGTTTCAGAATTGAAAGCAAATCATTCACATACAGTCACTGGCAAAATCTTTTACACAACCTATAAAGCTAGAGAACTTTTGAAATAAAAACAAATTGTTTATTAACTTTTATCATTTTTAATGTTTGCAGTTTTATTCAAAAAGTTATTAAAATAAATTAATCAAATTCCAACAAGTATTTACACATCCATCAAACACAGGCAAAATTATTTACACAAACCCAGTTTTTTTCGTTTTCTCTACATCTGGAAGCGAAAAAGAAAATATTTTTAAGTTTGAAGTTGACGGTAATTTAAAGTAACATTTCTTAATAGGTTGTGTTTCTCCTTTTGCCGCAATAACTTCTGCAAGGCGTCTGGGCATTGAGTCTATGAAGCCTTGAAGTAGTTTGATCTGCAGTTCTGCCAATGTTTTCAGGAATTTTAGATTTTATTATGTGCCAAAGATTTTCTATAACATTAAGGTCAGGACTTTGCGGGGGTCATTCTAAAACTTCTTGACCCACTTCCACATTCGTTAAACTTAAAATTTATATTATAAATTCTTTTCCGGCTGCAACCATATTTTTTAGAGAGTTCAACTGCCGAAACACCCCCCTGGAATTCTGCAATAATGGCCGCTCTTTTTTCAAGGGAAATCTCAATAGTTTTTGCCATCTCGTACAACCTTTCTCTAGTATAGACCTAGCAAAACTGATCGCAATATTTGGACACAACGCAAAATATCATTTAACTGAAGAAATTTAGAACCTTTACTCTCCCAATGCAGTTATTTGCACTTGTGTAAATAATTTTGCCTGCGTTCGATGGATGTGTAAATAATTGTGCCACTTAGTTTTGTATGATTTTAACAGTTACTTGTTGGAATTTGATTAATTTTTTTATGAACTTTTTGAATAAAACTGCAGCATTAAAAATAAGAAAAGTTAATAAACAATTTGTTCTTATTTCAAAAGTTCTCCAGCTTAATACGTTGGTTAAAGTGCAAGCAATGCAATGTGTAAATAATTTTGCCAGTGATTGTATATTATAAAAAGGAGAGGGCCTAACTTGGATCCTTGTGGTTCTCCCTTTTTTCGGATTCTCATCTTCACTGAAGTATTCTCTGATTCGAACTTTGTACTTCCTTTCTTTTAAATACATAGTTTTCAAACCATGTCAGGATAGGTCCCCTTACTCCAACCTTTTCTAATTGCTTTAAAATATTTTTGTGGCATGATGTATCAAACGCTTTCTTTAAATCAATGAAGAGTGCAATTACATTGTGATTTTTTTCAAGGCTGAAATTGATTCTGTTTGTGAAATCTACGAGTAGTCGATTAATACTTTTCTTTTTCCTGAAACCAAATTGATTATTTTCTAGGATCTTATATTTTTCAACGTACTCATATAACCGTTTGGCAACAACCTCTTTTAGTATCTTATCAACGGTTGAAAGGATGCATATACGCCTAAAGTTCGAAATTTCATTTTTCTTTCCATTGATGTTTTCATGGAAAAACGAAACGTGTAGCATGCACCTTGTAAATATTTCTTGTATTCATATCTGGAAAAATTTTGCGAAATCTAAATCTCACGAACTATATTTTTTTTGAGTAATGGCAATACTTTAATCTTTCGCTCACTCGATAAAGCCGCTGTAATTTTTGCAAAAATGAAAGAATGACTTTCGACACTCGAGAGAAGGGACAGCCACTTCCGCCGACGAGAGGATATACAAGGTGGCGCAAAAATAACCTTCCGATGTTTTTTGGCTGTAATTTAAAAAAAAAATGAAAAACTTTGATTCTTCTTGTGGATTATTTTTATTTGGTCTTTTAATTTTTTTTACATCAAGTCGAGAATATGATGTCATGTAAATGGCCGCCGCCACAGTTGATTGTCATTTAAGCCCTTTTTATGGCATTTTCCATCACTTTGGCCAAAACTTCCGGCGATAGGTCCTCACATTCTTGACGGATATTGTCTTTAAGAGCTGCAAGAGTTTGAGGCTTGTTGACATAAACCCGCGACTTCAAAAAGCCCCACAAAAAGAAGTCTGGAGCGGTCAAATCAGGCGATCTTGCTGGCCAGTGCAAATCGCCAAAACGGGAGATTAGGCGCTCGGGAAATGCATCCTTCAGCATATCGGTTGTGGCACGTGCAGTGTGTGCCGTTGCACCGTCCTGTTGGAACCACATGTTTTCCAATCCCAATTCATCAAGTTGCGGCAAAAAGAACTCGTTGATCATTGCTCTGTAGCGCTCACCATTCACAGTAACCGTTTGGCCCGCGACGTCTTCGAAGAAAAAAGGTCCGATGACTCCTCCAGCGAAAACAGCACACCATACAGTGACTTTGAGTGGGTGTAAAGGCTCTTCGTGGCTTACACGCGAATTTTCAGTGCCCCAGAAGCGTAAATTTTGCTTATTTACGTACCCGTTAAGATGGAAATGGGCCTCATCACTCATGATTATTTTTGATGAAAAATCATCTTCCTCTTGGTGGTGATTAAGGATGGCTTGAGCGTATGTTAGACGCGATTGGCGGTCAGCAGCTAACAGCTGATGCACCGTCTGGACTTTGTACGGAAACATCTTCAAATCCTTTACCAAAATTCGCTGTAAAGACCGTCGAGTGATACCCATTTGCGTGGCACGTCGTCTGGTCGATGTCGACGGCGCTTCCATGACATCTTCGGCTACAGCAGCAATATTCTCTACAGAACGGCTACTCCGGGGTCTGCCACACCTGGCAGCATCTCGTGTTGTGCCAGTCTCTTCGAGGCGAGCGGCTAAACGTCGCAGTGTTTCACCAGTAGGCGTTGGACGGGTAGGAAATTTGCGACGAAATACACGTTGTGCCAAAGTCACCAACCGATTATTGCTCAAATAAATAGTCACCAATATTCCGCGTTCTGGAGCAGTATAGCGTAACATTGTTTATTAACGTGTATTTCGCATGTGTTTACTACACAAATGTCAAAACAGAACTGACATTAGGGGCCAATCGCAAAATTTATAGCATTTTCTGATAGGAGGATTACTTTCGCGCCACCTTGTATAAGCACGAAAAGTCGTGTGAAGTTTCTTCTTTTTTTGGCATTCTTTGGTCTCTTCAAAAGTTCGAAGCGAGAGACATTAAGTGGTTCGAAGTGGCGTGATAAAATAGCCAATTTGCTTACTACCCGGTTGTCGCAAGTGAAAAATATTTTCATAAAAATTGTTCAAAGTACATCAATCCAATAAACTGATTAATCGTCAATCGACATAGTTGTGCATTACCAAACAAAAGGACCAGTGCCGAAACACACGTGCGCACGAGGTTAACCGCACCAAAAATATCCAACCGAAATCAGTCCAAGTGGTACTAAGATCAGCCAAGCGACAGTAAAACCAGCATCCACTGTCATACCGCCCCGTGAAACACGTATGGACCATCGCCAAATTAATTTTGTTGCCGCAACTGGCCATGAAATGACCATCCGAGTCCAGCAATCATCACGTCGTCAATGATCATCCGGCAAGCAGACTGCATCAGAACGCGAGATGTCAAGAAAGCATCCCTTTTTTATTATTTGTTTTATTTAATTTTATTGTAATATTTGTTGAGCATGTGTTTGAAATTAATTATTGCAATTTTAGATATTAAGTTAGTTTTGTGTATGCATACAGTAAGTGCATGAAACCACGAGGTAAGAAAAGAAAAGTCGAAAGATTTTTATAACTCGCTTTCACAAAAGCTTATATTAAGAAATATTTGTCCATACAGTGCTCTACAGAACCCGATGTGCGCACAACGAGTCTGCAGTTCGAATAAACTCAACATTCATCAATATCAAAATACAACCGTAAGTAATCTTCCGATTTTTAATTTCAAAATGATTCATGCTTAGATAATATTCAGAACTCTTACACCAGCTTAGTAATTTACTTCTTTTAAAATTTACATACAGTGCCTTCTGCGCTTAATACAAGACAAACTCAAATACCTAATCATGCATATCTTACTCGTTTTTCCTATTATTTAATACTAATAAGATATATTTAATGCTAGTTTTATATTCTTCCGTACAATAATCTTTTTTTTTTGAAATCAATCCAACTTGAGAGTTACAAGTACACTTACCCAAAGCTGTTCCAAATTTCGTAATACGTACATACATACCATATTATATCTAATTGCTTTTAGCCTACCTAGTAATTAATATTCTTATTCACATGTTCTTAGTTGCTATACCTAGTTCTAAGTTGCTATACCTATATTTACATGCAATACAAATTATATATAATTTCACTATCCTTCTGATAGAAAGTGAATTAATAGAAAATTTCGCTCTCGATACAAATGTATCCCATTGAATTCCTAGAAAACCAAACTGTTCTCTTTATTAAATTCCCTTAGTTCATAAGATAAAAACGATGAATAAATTATATATTATAATGTATCAATCGAGCTGAATGGATTTTCATATGGCTGAGTAAGCTTCTCGTTGGTGATATGGGGTGGTGAGCGTAAGAATGATCTAAAGGAGGGAAAGGGTGTGCATTCACTTTAAATAGACAAACAAAGGGATTGTCTCTCATATGTCCAGGCCTGAGACAGAAAAGGAGCATGACTACGGTCATGCAGCAGGGTGGGTCAGCCTGATGGTTTCTCTTCCGAGTGCACCATATTACGTCATCAACATCTGACTTCATCTTTCTATTCCTCCTTCTCTCACTTCCTCTTTCTCTCACTTCCTCTCTTAAGCTTTTTTTTATTTTTTTTCATTTTCCCCTTCCTCTTCCATCCGATAATGACTTGTCATCGCTTTAAGGCATGCAAGATCATATGGCAAGTAAACTTGGAGACGAGGCCATGTCTATAAGTGCACGCCTACATTTAGTATCTATCTGATACACAGTCCACCCTTTTGGCACGAATTTTATTTTGTGGGTAGGTTCGTAGCAGAAAGATCCCCCCCGATTGCAGTTCTCAGTTCGAGACGTTGCTTAACTTTAGAACTTAGGCAATATATCGTCAATGGCGACAGCATAACTAGCAGCCCTAATACCAAATAATAATAATAATAAATAAAATTCATTTGAAATACTCCACACGCTGCAAAACCTATAATTTTTTTTAATCTTTAAAATTAAAATAATTAAACCACAATTTCACGTATTAGACCGTAATTACAGAGTACCCTGGGAGTCCTATTCATTCAGTTCACTTCAAACATAGAATATAGTTGCACTAGGAAACGTATACGTTACTGAGTCAATACGAGATGTTGTTTAATTATTTTGAAGGATGTTAATCTATAAGCTTTATATTGATATTGTAAGATGCGATAGAGATATGCCTTCAAAATAATTTCCGTCATCATGTAGATAAACGTACATAGTAAAATCACTTTACTTGCCAACCCTTCTACTTTCATTCATTTTATTTTTTTCTACACACACACACACCTCTCACTCTTAGATCTTCGAAGCAATACTAGGTTGCAGGTGAGTTAAACACAGTCCCATTAGTTTTCCGGTACAAATTATTATTTTTTTCAGATGTTGTGGAAATAGTGTCAGAAATCACGCACACCAGCTCATTTAAGAGTGACCTCCTGATCAACGATCGAAATCTTATTTATTAAAATATCGAGAAGCATCCCATCAAGGACCTAAAGTTGGAGATATTATCGCTGAAGATGAAAATCTTGAATCCAGAGGAGCAATTAGGTTGAACAAATGACTACCTGCAAGCTTATGGAAACATTCGTTGAATAATCAAATATGTAAAAGCCACTGGCTGATGGAAACGAATCCAATGAGGGATAGTTCCATTGAACAATCAAGTTCGGTAAGGTGATCATTAAGAGAGATTAAATGCATTTGGAATTCATTGTTATTCGATTTTAGTTTCTATCACAGTTTCGCAAATCGATACCTACGTAAAGTCGCCTCCAAGACCATAATTATGAGTCTCCAGTCTACATTGTAAGTAAACTGAGAATTGGAGATGGGAGCACTACAGTCGTGTGTTATTTTTTTGCATGAGTTCATTGGTCGACTTGGTACATCGGCTGCGAATATATAGGTACAATAAGTTGGCGTGAAGTTGGCGCTTTCATTTTTAAAAGAAATGCAAAACAATATCGCAAATAAAGATCTCTAATCAATCTAAGCGCCAACAAACAGTCAACGTCGAAAGCGAAAAAGAATCAGAAAAAGAATTTACAACTAAAAGTCCAAAAAACAGAGCAAAAGATATCCCAATCGCCGAAGGGATCAGAAAATTAAGAAACAAAACATAGGGGCGGGCTACAGTCCGCTTGGGCGAACTGTTGGATACCCTATTCTTATTCCTATATCTCATAAGTGGGCGTGACAAAAATTTAAAGGATTTTATCGAAAGAACTAAGCTTTTGTAAATAAAAACGCTCCCTAGCTCAAACTTTGGTTTTTCAATAAAATTGTTTTATTTAATTGTGGGCGTGTCAGTAGGCGGATTTAAAAAAAATTTAAGTATGAGCATAAAGGGCACCTAGAGAGTATATATTAAAAATTTCAGCTCCCTAGCTCAAATTTTGGTTTTTCAAAAAAAATATTTTATTTAATTGTGGGCGTATCAGTGGGCGAATTTTGAAAATTTTATGTCCCAAGCAGTTTTATGGGCCAAAGATCATATATAAAAAATTTCAGCTTTCTAGCTCAAAATTCAATTTTTCCCAAAATTTGTTTTATTTAATTGTGGGCGTGTCAGTGGGCGGATTTTGAAAATTTTATGTCCCAATCAGTTTTATGGGCCATAGATCATATATAAAAAATTTCAGCTCTCTAACTCAAAATTCGATTTTTTCCAAAATTTTGGTTTTTTGAGTTTGTGGGCGTGTCTGTAGGCGGATTTCAAAAATTCTTAAACTTGATTATTTCGGGACCCTAGAGAGTATATGGTTAAAATTTCAGCTCTCTAGGTCCAGTTTAAAGGCCTAATTTTTGCCGACGGACGGACGGACGGACATGGCTAGATCGACATTACTATCGATGCTGATCATAAATATAGTAACTTTTAGGGGTCTACGGGCAATATTAAGATATGTTACAAACTATGCGTCAAAATTAATATACCCTTAGAATAGGGTATAATCATACCTAAACCTAGTTATGGACTCAATTAAGTAATCGCCTTTATTTATTTCGAGATATTTTTTGATTCATTTCTTTTATTGAGGCTTTTTGATAAAAACATACATTTTTTTAACAATAACTGTTTAACATAAATACGAGTAGTATCAGTTATGCCTGGCAAAGCAATTCAAAGAAGTAATTTTATTTAATGACTTACACATATTTGGTAGATAAATATAATATTTTGTATAGCAAAAGTTATTTTGTATGCTTGCTCTCGGCATACTTTACTTTATTTTATTTAAAAATACTTTAAAATAATTAAAAATGCTTAAAAATACTTAAAGATATTGCTAGACATACCATATAAGCTCAGAATTCTAAAAAGGAAGAAAACAAAGTATTTAGATACATAATTCGAGTGTGATTATGTAACGATGAGTTAAGTGATTTTTACTATCCTCTTAGGTTAAGGCCTGAGACTCTCTCGTAAAACGGAACAATTGAGCCCCTACTTAAATCAGGTGCAATAGTTGACAGAGATCTATGGTGAAGCATATTGAATGGAGAAATATAATAATTATTTGACAAGCACTCTGTTGTGTTAGAATCAAATAAGGACTTAATCAATGGATTCGGATGATGTTCAATTCGCTGAAGTTTATTTGTTGTGAGGTTTATTAAATATGTTAGAAGCGGTGTTACTTTACATGATTCATAAATTATTTTATTCGGGAAGTATTTTTTGTTTGCCCTTCTAAATTTTCCGCAGCAAAATCTCAAAATGTGTCTTTCAAATTTGTCCATCTCTTTAGCTATTGTGGGAGAAATAGTAAACCATGTGCAGAACCCGTATGCCAAAATTGGACGAATAAGAGGTTTATATAATAGTATTTTTATATTCTTCGACATTGCCCTTGAATGCAAGACTGGTTTCAATGTAGCGGTTACAGCTTTAGCTTTAGATAATGTTTTACGTACGTGCTTATTAAAAAGGAACCTGTTATGAAAGTTAATCCCTAGGTACTTCGTTTCAGAGCTAAGAGGAATAGGTCTGTTATTCATTGTTAACGAAAGTGTTTTACTTTCCTTTGCAGCCAGTCGATGGTCTTTCCCGCTGGCATTTCGAAAGCATGTAAAACTAGACTTTTCACAGTTAATATTCAAACCCCATTTTTGAAAGTAATCAACCAGCAAAGGAAGTTTTCGTTCTATTTTTAATAAGGCTTTTTGTGGTCTCACATCGCTAGCTGTTATCAGAGTGGCGTCTGCAAAAAGAATAGCTTCTGGTTCGTCGACTTCACAATTTTGGAATGGAAAATCATACTTGTATATGATGAATAAAATTGGGCCCAAGATCGTATAAAAATCGAGGAAAATCGATTTTCTAAAAAATTTGATACCATTCGAATAATCCGCTTAGGAAAATTAAGTTTTATTAATTTGTATAACAGTCCCTTGTGCCAGAGGGAATCAAATGCCTTCTCGACGTCTATTTTTACACAAGCTGTACATTTCTTAGATCTGAAGTTATGAACAATTTGGTTGCAGAGAAGAGGTGTAGTGTGTTCTGTAGAATGTACTTTTCTAAATCCAAGTTGATTTTTAGGTATTATATTCATGTTGTCGCAAAATAAGTTTATGGGCTCTGATAGTATTTTTTCGAAAAGTTTTCCAATGTTTGAGAGCAATGATATATGTCTAAAACTTTGAATTTCTTTAGTGGATTTAGTTTTTGCAATTGGTAACAATTTTGCTATTTCCCAATTCGAGGGAAAATAGCTATTGTTAATGCAATGGTTAAATAAAGATGAAAGAAGAGAATCGAGAGAAAGGCAACATTTTCGCAAGACAAAATTTGATATCCCGTCAGTTCCTGGCGATTTCTTATTTTTTAGGTTGGATCTGCAAATTTGGACCTGCTGTGGGATAGTAAAAGGAGGGATTCCAGGATTATAAGAGGGGTTGGAAGTTGAAAATGTGATGATGGGTGTGTTGAGATCATAAGAGCAAAACTGTTGAACCGTGGAGCAAACTTCGTTGGTGAAATTACTATCAACATTAGGAATCTTTTCTGTATACAAAGCAGGAAAAAAATGTTGGAAGGCATTAATTTTTGACTGAGTGTCAACTAAATCAAGGCCATTGTAAGTAAGCACATCTTTGGAAATGTCGGTACCGAAGAATTTTCTTCCAGTGATTTTGTCAATTTCTTTGAATGCTTGTGGAGAAGGACGTATATCTTGAAGCCTGTTTTTAAACGCGTTGTTGAGATCAATATTAACTCTTTCATTAATGAGCTTGGTAAAACATGAAATTCTGGATGAGAGTTCGCGGTACTCAAAATTAACTTTGTTTAAGTACTTGTGGAATATTCTTTTTAACCGTTTTAGCAGTGTTTCTCGTTTTCAGAAGTTTGATGGTGAATTCAGTAACGTCTTTATATTTATGGTTTTTAAGTTCACACATGACTGAGTTGGATTCAACAACTGTTGTAATTTTTGAATTAAGTTCGCTTATGAAGCCATCGATTTCTGGATTAGTTATGTTTCTATCGCAATGTACATTTAAGCGGGAAATGTTGTTATGAAGGCTTAATCGAAATGTTTTTGAAGCTTCTATACGCTTGGGGTGACGATAACAAGAGAGGAGAATAATTGTTGAGCTCTACAATAAGGGAAACACCAAAATGATCTGAAGGTGTTGCAAATGTCGAACAGATATCAGAGGTAGCATCATTTTTTAGCTTCGTAGAAAGGAAGAAAAAATCAATAAATGAAGAGGAGCGTGGAAAGGTCGGCCCATCAGATGGAATAAGATCAAGGTTTAAGTATGCACCATTGATGTGGGACCGTTGGAGAATAACCGCGTGTCGTTGGCCAGTCCCATCTACGAGTTGAGGTAGATAATACATACGTGGTATCACAATGGACTTAAATTGGTCTAAGTGTGCTTCTGCCGACAGCCACATAAACCTAACCTAACCTAACCTATGCACCATTGAAAAACCAGTCGTGATATTTTAGCCAAAAGATCTGGATTTTAATTAAAAGGTCTTTCAACGGAATGTTAAAAAGGTTTTTAGATTCATTGAGGAAGTCATTGAGATTTTCTGTTTGCGATGTTTCTCTAGTTGAAGGAGAAGGTTTGTTTAGAGAATTTCTCGTAATATCCGCAAAAGGAATATTTGGCATGGCCAATTGGCTAAAAGTGTCTTGGACAACTCTTCTGTTATTAAGAGCTACAAAAGTTTCTTTTTGGGATGAGCAAAAGATATCCCAATCGCCGAAGGGATCAGAAAATTAAGAAACAAATCAGTATACAAAATTGATGTATCTTGTAAATATATTTTAAATTCAAAAATAAAAAAATCATACCTAAACCTAGTTATGGACTCAATTAAGTAATTGCCTTTATTTATTTCGAGCTATTTGCGTGTTCTTCTCGTTCCCTGACCCACTCACGTTGCGGTCTACGTGAAGCGGGTGCGACAGCGGGCATTTCGCGACGAGCGATCTCAACGAGCACATACGCAGCTACAACAAATGCGCATCACACTTCTCTTCATCCGTTTTCAACTACACAAAACAAATTCAATTCCCGAAATTAGTTTCAAGCAATTAAAAAACATATGAAATAAAACAATACCTAGGTATTCCTTTCCTGTTCGCGATTATGACAGCCTTATTTATTTATTTATTTCGTTCGAAAAATTATCTTTCGCTTTGACATATACAGCGTTACCACATTTTACTCTGCAAAAAATATAATAACAAATGCCGTAAACGGCTGGACCGATTTCGCTGAAAACTTAATCAGTTCTGAATTATGTAATTACGCTTCGAATAAACCCGGTCCCATGTCAATATCATCTTTGGTTCTCCAGATAATCGTGGCGAAAGATAATTCTGAACGCACATACGTACATACGCACATACGTACATACACACGGACAGTTGAATTTGGGTTCTGGTGACCTTGAAACGTGGAGATATGTCAAAATCCGCTATTCAAAAAATCGGCCCCATTACAACAACTTCCACTGGGAAGTTAATAATTCTTAACCATCTTATGGTTAACCACATTTCAAAATTTCCCATTAATCGCATAAATCACATTGATCACACTGGGAGTTTGTCGTTTGGACCTTGCGGGTCGCAACCAGACCACTTTTTAACTTTGGATTTTAAGTGATCATTGTACCGTCAATATTTGGCATATTATCGATTTGATAAATATGCGAATTTTTGTAACATTTAACCAACAATTACGATATCTCATGCAAAAAAAAAATAAATAAGTACAAATAGTGCAATTTGAATTTTAAAATTTGGCAAATTTCACTCACTTGCGCTACCTTAAAACTTAGTGCAGAAAATCTTGCGCTAAGCTAAGCTACACAGTTTCATGACACACAAAGTGAGAGAATGATTGATTGATTGAATTTTTATTTCTTATAAGATCATTGTACAATTCAGACATTTTTTTAAAAAGGAAATGAATTCATTAAGCATAAAACATAAGAAATAGTAGCGACATTCTGTATTTTTGTATACAAAGTATTAAAAATAGTATTGAATGCCACTTCAGTGGGCTTACTCAATTTAAAATATATATTAGTTTTGGGTGGGGTGACCCTATTACAACAATTTAGATACATTATCAAAATAATATAATTAACAAAAATGTATTAGGTTGAATTGTTAAGAACGCTCTACATATTTTGTTATATAATATTTGAAGGATTTTATCGAAAAAAACGAAGCTTTTGTAAAAAAAAACGCTCCCTAGCACAAACTTTGGATTTTCAAAAAAAAAAATTAAATTGTCAGTAGGCGGGTTTTGAAAATATTTACACGTCAGCATTAAGGGCCCATAGAGAGTATATATTATAAATTTCAGCTCCCTAGCTCAAGCTTTGACTTTTCAATAAAAAAAATGTATTTAATTGTGGGCGTGTCAGTGGGCGGATTTTAAAAATTGCATCTCCCGAGCAGTTTTAGGAGCCATAGATCATATATAAAAAATTTCAGCTTTCTACCTCAAAATTCGATTTTTTCGAAAAATTTGTTTTTTTGAGTTTGTGGGCGTGTCTGTGGCCGGATTTCAAAAATTCGTAAACTTGATTATTTCGGGACCCTAGAGAGTATATGGTTAAAATTTCAGCTCTCTAGGCCCAGTTTAAAGGCCTAATTTTTGCCCACAAACGGACGGACATGGCTAGATCGACATTACTATCGATGCTGATCATAAATATAGTAACTTTTAGGGGTCTACGGGCAATATTAAGGTATGTTACAAACTATGCGTCAAAATGAATATACCCTTAGAATAGGGTATAAAAATGACTCAAGCATTACCAAAACCAATGTACGCCAAATGCTTTTTTTTTCTTCTTTTTTTTAAATTCTGGCTCGCCAAGGCGATTAAATATGGGGGCACTTCGACCTAAAAAGATCTTTTGTGCCGTGTGGGCCAGAAAAATTTAGACTAGTAGAGTTTCCACTTTCCGTGTAAAGCGGACAATTCTACTAGTAAAAGAATTCTTTATGTCCTCGGGGCACATTTGTTCCCTGAAAAAGATCTTCTTTCTAATTCCGTTTAGGGCCGGACATTCACATAAAATGTGTTCAGCTGACTCGTCCTCTTCAAGACAGAGTCGGCACTCAGGAGAGTCTACTATTTTCATTTTGTGTAGATGATAGCTTAAACCATGGTGGCCAGTAAGGTAACCTACTAAGTTTTTGATATCATGCCTGCTTAGGTTTAGGCATTTGCTGGCATTTTTATTGAAAGGCCGAATGGCTCGTTTGGTCTGTCTTAAACCTGGGATGCTTTCCCAAAGATGGATACATTTTCTGTGTTCCCAGCTTTTTATTGCTGTCGTTGCTGCTGATCTAGGAGTGCAGCAGAAGGGTTCGGGACCTATGAAGGGTGTTTTCGTTACCTTCCACCCCGACATGACCCCGAACCCAACATAGCTTGGTCTTGTTACTTGTTCCGAGTGCCTGTAGGTTGTTGAAGCAGTACATGACTGATTTGGAGTCAATCCTATGCGAGCTAAGGGCGTTTATAGCTGCTTGACTATCCGTGAATATATGGATGGTTGCACCTTTTATACCAGATAGATTTATGTGGCAAGCGCATTCTTGAATGGCGTGGAGCTCTGCTTGAAATACGCTGGGACTTTTTCCAATGGGTATCGTAAAGTGTTTGTTTGGTCCGTATATTCCCGCTCCTACCCCCGCTTCCATTTTAGAACCATCAGTATACCACTTTATGCCGTTGTGGCTGTTAGGTGGGTTATTACTAACCCATGCTTCTCTCTTGGGGAACTCCGTGGAGAACCGCTTATTGAAGCATAGTGTTTTATGAATGCGGTCTGTGACCTGTTATTGCCTCTATGGCAGCCGTTGGACAGGTTCGCATGGCTCCGGAGATACCAAGGCACGCAAGTCGTTGTACCTTTTTGAGCTTCTCTATTGCGACCTTTTGTGTGGATTTTGTCCACCATACAATGGAGCCGTATGTTATAATGGGTCTTATCATCACTGTGTAGATCCAGTGGACAATCTTTGGAGAGATTCCCCAGGTTCTGCCATATGTGCGCCGACAGGCCCATAAAGCTCTGTTAGCTTTAGTGATTTTGTTGTTGATGTGAGAATTCCAGTTTAGTCTTTTGTCCAGGATTACTCCAAGATATTTGACTTCGTCGGAATACTCAATGGTCGTGCCATTTAGTGAAAACTGGGCTAAGAGATGAGATTTCTTCTTTTTGTGAAAGGAACTATGATAGCTTTACTGGGGTTTATGGAGAGATTTTCCTTGACGCACCAGTCTATAGCTATCTTAAGGGCGTTTTGCATACGTGAAGTAACTACGTTTGATTCTTTGCCCCTAATAATGATGACCAAGTCATCGGCATACCCTATTATGTCGTAGCCTAAATTACTTAATTTTTTAAGTAGGTCATCTATGACCAAAGACCACAGGAGGGGTGATAAAACTCCTCCTTGTGGACAGCCTTTTATAGCTGAAACTGATACTGAAGTCTGTCCTGACGAAGCAGTGATTTTCCGACTTTCGAGCATCGCTTTTATCCAGTTTATGGTGTTAAAGTCTACCTTTCGGTGAATTAAAGCATTTGATATTGAATCATAACCGGTGTTACCAAAAGCACCCTCTATGTCAAGAAAAGCGCATAGTGCAATTTCTTTGCAACGGTAGGTGTTGTTTATGTGATTTGTTAGTTTTAACAGGGCGCCTTCCGTTGATTTGCCTTTTTGATACGAATATTGACAGGGGTGTAGAGGCATGCTAATAGCTACGCATTCTCTGATATGAACGACAATTATTCTTTCCATTGTTTTCAGGAAAAACGATGTCAAGCTTATGGGACGATAGGATATAGGTAGTTCACTAGGTTTGTTACCTGGTTTGGGGATAAATACTACATTGACCTCCCGCCAAGTGCGTGGTATGTAGCCCCAGTTGAAACTGAACCTAAATAAGGCAATCATGTTAAGTAGGAAGAATTCCATACCCTTTTGAATGAGGGCTGGAAAAATTCCGTCATTTCCTGGTGCCTTGAATGAATTAAATGAGTTTATGGCCCATTTTACCTTATCTGGGCTAAATAATTTACCAGATAAACTATTATTTCTGCTGAGGTTAGTTGGATATGAAACCTCAGTAGTGTGATCAGTTGTGTGATCGACAATTAGGGAACCAGGAAAGTGAACTTGCAGCAAGGTTGTGAGAGTTTCTTCCCGGTCGCTTGTGATTGTTCCATCAGGTTTGATGAGCAATCCCATGCAGTTTGAAGGATCTGTTGAAAGTGCTCTCTGGAGCCGCGCCACTGCTGGGAGTTTTTCCAGCTTTTCGCAGTTTGCGCGCCATGAGGCCCTTTTAGATCTTCGCAACTCTTGGTTGTATTTGGTTAACAGGGATCTATATTGATCCCATACGCCGGTGCGTTTCGATTTATTGAATTGTTTTCTCACCTTCTTGCGGATAGTTTCCAGGTTTTCATTCCACCATGGCACGCTTCTTTTTACCACGGTGCGCTTTACCTTACAACTATTCCTAAAGGATGAGATAATGATGTCGTTAAGCTGACATTGTGCAGCATCCGCATCACTCGGTGTTAGTGGTGAATCTGGTAGCAGATCAGTTCTGATTGCCAGATTTTCACTATAGGTTCTCCAGTTAGTTAATTTATTATTGTATTTGACCGGCGCGCACTCGGTGTTGCATCGCAGCCTGAACATAATATGCATATGATCAGACAGAGAAGCTTCATCAGAAACGTGCCAGTCCTCTACAATGTTTTATATAAAAGGAGACGAGAGAGTAAGGTCTAAAACTTCTTCTCGTATACTGTTCCTAAAAGTGGGCTTATCTCCCTTATTTAAAATAACTTCTTTACTATATATGTAATCTAAAAGTAACTCACCTCTTTTGTTTGTGTCTCGGCTGCCCCAAATCTGGTGATGTGCATTCGCGTCGCAGCCGATAACAAGATGTACTTACTGAGTTTGGCAGTACTGGACAAGTTCCTGTACTGGTGTAGGTGGTACCTCCTCTATGTCCCCAGCAAAATACACCGATGCGCATACGAACTTGTGTATCACATGGCCATTATGGCGTTCAATTAAAACGGCCACCAGGTCACTAGTATTGAAACCTAGTATTGAATGAGAGAGAATTTTATATCTTTCGCAATGGAAAGAGCTGCCATAGGTCTGAAATTACCTTTGGCAAAAATTAGCTCTCTATTTCTGCTGTTAAGACCAAAGATCTTACCTGTAGTTGCCCATGGTTCCTGGATTAAACCAAGAGCGACGTTCCTTTCGGCACATCTTTGGCTATAGGTGTCCGATGCACCCATAACGCGGTGCAGGTTTGCCTGCAGCACAGTTAGAGACGTCATTTCTTCTTCACGTACTCTGGATTACGCACTCTATGAGGTTTGTTATCACCCCTTCGTCGTACGTAACCCTGTTGAGAGAGACCACTTTGTCTCCCCCTTGGACTTCTGGTGTTCTGTCCATCTTTCCCGCTTGTATGTGTCTGTTCGGCCGCCAGTTTTGGCCTAAAGCGGTTACGGTGCGCGTTTGTGCTGTCCGTTTTTTTCGCCTTTGTATTAGCATCCAGCACCACAGTTGTTTTAGCAACTGAGTTACCCGTGGCAGCACTAATGCCAACCACTGGTGGTGTGGCGCTACTGTTGGCGCTTGTGGATGGCTTATCATTTTCTGTAGCATCAGTGGCAGTACTAATACTAGCCCCTGATGTTGTAGCCTTCCTTTGGTTGTCTCTTGATGCCTGATTCGTCGATTTGTCCGCGCTCTTGAGGATTATTTTGATCTGTCCAAACCTGAACGAGACCATCCCCTTTAGCTCAACAAGTCGCTTCATCGTGCTTTCGTTGACAGCAAGAACCATATGGGCGACATCTCTGTCGTCAGATCTCTGCAGAACTCTCCACGTTCTGTTGTTGAGTTCTTTATTCTGGCCATCTAGAATTGCCAGTATTCTCTCATTCGCTACTCCGGTACTATGTGGGAAGAAGGCTCTGACGATATGTGGTTTCGGGAAAAGTTCTTCCCCCATAAGCGTCACTTCCACCCCGCATTTCTCTTTGAGCTTCGCGAAGTTTGTTTTCATCCACTCTGCAGTGGTAGCGTCCGCACATACGATCATTAGCAATCCGGCTCTGAAAGATGTACCGCGGAAGGCTGGTTTGGTCCCCTCATCACGTTATTCGATGGTGATGCCCATAATCCTCTCCTGAATCTGAGCCATTTGCTCATTACTGAGAGGATTGCGATCCAGATCGACAGGTACTACAGCCAGTCTTACAAAGCTAGCTATATCTCTATAGGAGACTCGTTTCGCTTCGGATTGGGGCGGCGTATTGTCCTCGGACGCCAAATGCTTAGTAGCACTTTATAAACAATAATAGAGAAACTATTTTGCATCCAAAAGAGAGTGGACCAACTGTTATGCTCTTAACTTTCAGAGTAAGCTTTTAAAACTCTTTTTTTCTCTATTTTACTAAAAAAAACTACTTCTCACATCAATATAGTTTTTAACATTGGTTCGGCAACTATATTATGATTATGAATGCTTTGGTTATTGCGATGGAAAAGATTAGGTACGCAATATCACAAGGCATCTAAATTTCTTTACTATCCCAAAAAAGATTTTAAAAAAGGTTAATAAATAATAAAGGTTAATAATATGTTGTTGTTGTTTCATTTGTGTGATCCAGGAGTTTCAAGGCATATCTCTTGTTCCCTTTTGTATAGGAACGTTGATTGATATTGCCTTTTCACGTGGTTTTTAGGATCACTCCTTTGAAGACAGTACCAACTGAGCCGGTCGCGCTTTATTTTCTTTGAGATTGGTTCCTTGTCGTGATGGCTTGCTCGGATCTTGGAACTTCTTATTCGATCAAGCTTTGTTACTCAAAAAAGAGCTTATAATCACTGAAATTATTCGAGGCTGTACACTTGCGTTGAGCTCTGTTCTTACGATTTTTCAAGTAAGTTAGTAGTCATACGTAAACACATCTGGAATCGCAAATGCACTAACAGAACTGAATGTTGTTGGCTCTCTTGGTGAACTGATCAATCTTTTGCTCTCAAGCAAGATTATCAACTCAAAACTGGGCGATGCATCCGCTAGGAGGTCTGTCAGTAAAGGTACGCCAAAAGGCTGTGTAATTTCCCCCTTTCTGAGGAACTTGGTGGGCGGCATGGTGATTGCCTATGCGGATGACGTTGCTATTGCCGTGTCAGGGAAATACCTCAACACTTTAAAGGAACTCCTTCAAAGCGCTCTCAACAAGCTGACAAGATGGGCAAGAAGTTGTGGGCTGGGGGTTAACCCTCACAAAACCGAACTTGTCCTCTATACCAGGAAATACAAAATTCCTCATATTGACCCTCCCTCTATTAACGGAACAAGCTTAACCTTTTCCGATGAAGCTAAATTCTTGGGTCTAATCTTCGATAGGAAGTTAAGCGGGAAACCCAATTTACAAGAATGAGTCAAAAAAGCTACAGTAGCTGTTGAGTTAGATGTGCCTTTATTGGGGCAATAACAAGCGATTGCACTTGATTGCGAAGGCAGATACCAAGCGATTGCACTTGATGGTAAGGGTAGATAACAAGCGATTGCACTTGTTAGTCTTGTTGCGAATTGTGAGCCAAGCACTTGAACTTGTTCACGCTGAAATTGAAGTGTAGGACGTAAAGAAAAGCGACGATCAATGAGTGGTGATTGATTGTATTTATTGGTGGGCCAAGCGCCTCTTTTTATACTTAAAATTAATTGCTTAACTGCTAACTTAGTGACATAGTTCTTAGTGACATTATATTGCTTAATGTTATAATTGAAAAGTGCTAACCTAGACGACATAGTTCTTAATGCTACTTGCTTAACTATATATGGTGCGTCAGCACAGCACGCGATTGTTGTTTCTGGTTTGCTGAGGTTTCTTTTTTGGTTGGTTGTTTCTGTTTGTGACTGAGTAGGTCACAAGGTGCGGAGTTTGTTGCACTCGATGTGTTACTTAACATTCTCCCCGCGTTGAACTGCGTTGCATTCAATTAAACTCTCATGTTTCGCTGACGTTGTATTGCGTTCGAGTTTTGGGAACAGGTGTGGATCCTGTAGCTGACGTCATTCGGCTGCGCAGGTTGTAGATGATTAAGAATCCGACGGAAACTGACAGTAGCAAGGCCAAGTAACTAATTGCATGGTGATGAATTCTGTTTGAGAGTACGGTGTCGTGTAGGTCTGGGAATTCTTGGGTTTTTAAGTCTGCGAGTTGCTCTTGAAGATTGTTCAAGGCTTCTGACGTGGTGTTGGTAGCTGCTGGAGAGGAGAATTTCAGTGCGGCCTGCACCTCGTTCTGTTTGGCAATTGAAGAGAGGTTTCCAGAACTGATGTAGGAGGAATGTAGAGTGTTGGTCTTCATCTGACGGCCTTGGATGGTGATTAGATTGTTCCTCATTACGCAGTTGTCTTCGAGTGAGAGTAGGCACAGATTAAAGGGTTCTTGTTCGACTAGTGGAATTTTAATGACAAACACCAGATGATTGTCAGTGGCTCCTCCTTGAGTTGTTAGGATCTTGTAGAAGTGAATCAAATCTTCTTGATCAAACGGTAGTTTTTCCGACAGAGGCAGATGAATTTTGATATTGTTGATTTCGGCTCGTAGTTGAGTTGGGGTCAGCAGAAGTGGGCTGATGGTCCCATAGTGGGCGTCTGTTAACGTATTTATGATTGCTGTTTCAATTCGTTGCAGGTTGGTAGCCATAAGCATTAGTTGTATTGTTAATGACGTGAAAATTTGGAAGATTTTGGTTTGTTCAGAGGCCTCTCCAATCCGAGCGATGATCTGTTTGGTTTGATTTTGAAGGGAGTTCATGCGTTCTCTGACCTCGATTTGATCTTGTTTCACGATGTTAATTGTGGAATCTATGATAGATGTCTGGTTCTTTAACATTGTCCATAAACGTGCTTCATTGCCCTTTACTTGGTTGATGGTTTGGGATATCTCTTCTGCGTAGTCGGAATCAAGAAGTCCAAACAACGTATGGGCCATGTTGCCGACTATGTTGATGGCTGCCCGAGGTTTTCGGCGTTTTGAAATTATGTTGGTATCTGCTTGTAACCTATTTCTGATGATGATGAAGTGAGTTACTAGTGAAGAGCATGCTGCCTTTTGTTGTAACTGCTTGCATAGGTGTTGAAGTGCCATTGTTCCATTGTCAAATGCTTCTAATTCCGACTGAATGGGTGCTAAGTCATAGTAGACAATGATTTTCCATTCAGTTGCAACGAGATTGGTAGATCCAAGAGTTTCGAAATAGATTCCTGGATTGTTAGCGAATCTTGTAATGTTTACTGGTGAAGCGCAAACTATCGGCAATAATAATAAGGACAACATTATGGTGGTCATTAGAGAGCTGTATGATGTTTTGCTTCGTTTTGTGGGCTTTTCCGTTGAGTCAGTTGTCGTTGACGTGGTTTGTGTGGATGTCCCTGGCGCTTCAGCTGTACTCGTGTTGCTATCATCTGGTTCATTAAATAGTGGGGCTAGACGGTGGATTGGTCGCTTCCATATTCCAGATTTGGTTCTGACGTTGACTACTCGTACCATACTGTCATCCCCCTTGAAGATTTGAATCACTCTTCCGAGCGGCCATTGCAGGGTTGGCGTGTTGTCTTCCTTGATTATGACCATGTCGCCAACCTTGATATTGTTCTTTTCCTGATTCCATTTGTGCCTATATTGTAGTTCATTCAAGTACTCCGTTGACCATCGTTTCCAGAATTCGTATTTTAAATGACTAATCGCCTTCCAGTGGGTTAGCAGAGATGCCTTTGCTGGTGCGGTATCACTATCGACTTGAGCAACCAAAGGCTCGCCAATAAGAAAGTGCCCAGGTGTTAGTGCAGATAGGTCGTTTGGATTTGATGACAGTGGGGTGAGTGGTCTTGAATTCAAAATGCCTTCAATTTCGACGACTATTGTTTCCAATTCTTCGTGTGTCAATGAGGCCGGTGAAACTGTTTTTACCAGGAGGTGTTTTGCGGATTTCACTGCCGCTTCCCATAGGCCGCCAAAATGAGGAGCTCGAGGTGGGATGAACTTGAATGTTATGCCTTTGTCGCTGCTGGCCTTGATTATGGCCTCTTTTGCTTCTGGGACATGGAGAACGTCGAGCAGCTGATTTCTTGCTCCCACAAAGTTGGTTGCATTGTCACAGTAAAGTGTTTGAATGCGTCCGCGTCGGCTAATAAACCTTCGAAGGGCTCCAATAAAGGCTTCTGTTGTTAGGTCAGTGACAATCTCTAAGTGTACGGCCTTGGTTGTAAAGCAACAAAAGACTGCTAGGTACACCTTGTGCGGCTTTTTCCCTCGGATTTTGTAGTGCACCCACAGCGGTCCACAAAAGTCAACACCGGAAATCATGAATGGTCTGTTTGGTGAGACGCGATCCGCTGGGAGGTTTCCCATTACTTGATTCATTAGTTGTGGTTTAGTTTTGGTGCACTTAACGCAGTTGTGAACTGTGTGACGAGCCATGATCTTTCCCTTGATAGGCCAGAATTGTTGTCTCAGGATCGACAGGAGCGTCTGTGGTCCACAATGGTTGTGCTCGTCATGTTTCATTTTGAACAGCATTTTTGTTACTGATTCATTGTATGGCATCAGTATGGGATGTTTGGCATCGAAGGAAATGGGAGCGGCTTCTAGTCGACCTCCGACTCGTAAAATACCCCTTTCGTCTAAAATTGGTGCTAGGGTGATTAATGTATTAGATCTGCATAATCCCTTGTGGCTCTTGAGGTCTTGGATTTCCTTCCCGAATTCAGATCCTTGTACTTGCCTTATGATAGCAGTGAGAGCTTCGGTGAGTTCCATAGGTGATAGTGCTGTATGGGTTACCTTATTTGTGTCTATTTTTCTGGATCTCTTGATGAACCGAAGAACGTAGCCAATAGTGTGCTGAAGGAACTTGAAGGAATTTCGATGATTGATGTGGTAAATCATTTGATCTGTGCTGTTTTGTGTCAATGCTACCGCAACTGTATGCTTTCTCTTTCTTTCCAGGTCGGAATGTGGGTCTTGTTCCTTTACGAAAGGTTGGGGCCATGTTGATTCGTTCCCGTGCAAGAAGATTGGTCCGTAAAGCCACATACTGCATGACATAAAGCTGGCTGCTGATATTCCGCGGGATAGTAGATCTGCTGGATTTTCCTTTGATGGCACGTGGCGCCATTGGGGTGGAACGGATAATTCCTGAATTTTTGCCACTCGATTTGCCACAAAGGTGTGGAGCGATGAGGAGGTTGAATTAATCCACGATAATACAATTTGTGAATCGGTCCAGAAGACAATTGGAGTGTCTTGGAATCTTAAGTCTTCTCGGGCTCTATTTGTGAGTTCAGCCCCTAGTACCGCAGCACACAATTCAAGTCGGGGTAGGGTTTGTTGTTTTACCGGAGCTATACGTGATTTTGCGCAGAGTAGTCTAACGAGACTTGTTCGATCTTTATAGGTTGACCGCAAATAAACTGCTGCTCCATAGGCTTGCTCTGATGCATCCACAAATGTATGTATTTGTACGGATGTTGGAGTCCCTTGATTAAACATGTGTCTTGAAACCTTGACCTGATTGAGTGTTGAAAGGTTGTTTCTAAACGCTATCCATTCTTGTCTTAGGTGTTCGGGCAACTCGTCGTCCCACGACAGTTTCAAGTGCCACAGTTGCTGCATAAATATTTTTGCTTTAACAACCACAGGGCCAAAGAGTCCTAGTGGATCGAAGATGCGTGCAATGTCGGAGCTGACTGATCGCTTCGTGAGTATGGAAATGTCGGATAACTGGGCTCTTCCGCACAATTGGTCCGACTTTGGCTGCCAAATTAGACCCAGTGTTTTTATTGCGCAGTGAATTGATTCGCTGAAGTCAAGGCTGATTTCGTGGTCCTCCGCTGGGAGATCCTGAAGTAATGCTGGATGGTTTGCACACCATTTGCGTAGTTTGAATCCTGCGCTGTGAAGTAGTGCAGTGACTTGAGCTTGGGCTTCCTTTGCCAGTGGGATACTATCTGCTCCGCTGATGCAGTCGTCGACATAAAAATCATCTTGAAGTAGTCGTGCTCCAGCTGGATGTGTAATCTTATTTTGGAATGCTAGATATTGTAAGCATTTGGTGGCCAGGTAGGGTGCTGATGATGTTCCGTATGTTACGGTTTTTAGTTTGTAATACTTGATCTCATCAGTTGGTTGCCTTCTCCAAATAATGAGCTGGTACATTTGATCATCTTCCTGGATGAGGATCTGCCTGTACATCTTCTCGATGTCGGCTGTAAAAACGTACTTGTGGAGTCGGAATCGAAGGAGTATGGAGAATAGTTCACTTTGTATTGTGGGCCCTGTATGAAGAATGTCATTAAGCGATAACCCAGATGACGTTTTTGCGGATGCGTCGAACACCACCCGTAGTTTGGTTGTGCTGCTGTCTGGTTTCAAGACGCAATGGTGTGGTATGAAGAAGTGACATCCTTGGATGACTTCCTGCTTGACCTCTTCCATATGCTTCAGGGATTCATATTCATCCATAAACTTAACGTACTCCTCCTTTAATTTTTGGTTTTTGCTGAGTCGTCTTTCAAGTGCTAGGAATCGATTGAAGGCTGTCCTTTTGGAGTCACCCAACGTTGTTCCATTTTCTCGAAAGGGTAGCCGTACGATGAAACGGTTGGTTTCAGATTTCGACACAGTTTGGGTGAAGTGTGTTTCGCAGTACCTTTCTGTTGCCGTCAATGGTCGCGAAGTGGTTTCGAAATCGTCGATCCTCCAGAATTTTTCGATTAATTCATTTGTAGAGTCGTCTTCGCAGAATATCCCACATGTTGCTGTGTTGGGTGTGACGTCTCCAATTTTCCCAGCTACGATCCAACCTAAAACGGTGTTTTGGAGGATAGGCATCCTGTCTCCAATTTGTATCCTCTCTGGTCGCATCAGCTGATGGTAAAATTCTGCTCCCAGTAGAATATCGATCTTATCCGATCGGTGGAAGTTTGGATCAGCTAGCTTGATATTATCCGGTAGGCTCCAGGTGGTAGTATCCAGATTTTGAGTGGGTTGAGGTGAAACAATGCTTGGAAGTATGAATGCTTCTACCCTGCATTCAAAGTTTCCGCTTGTTGATCGTAGTCCAATATTTACTCGCTGATTTGAGCTTCGTGTTCTCCTGCCAATGCCTTCGATGCAGAGTGAAGATGGTGTTGGTGATAGAGAGAGACGTTTGATGAGTCTCTCCGTTATTAGATTTATCTGTGAGCCGGAATCCAGCATAGCTCGTACCTCACATCGTTGTCCGTTGTTTGCGATGATGGCCACCCTTGCAGTGGCTAGAAGTACGTAACCTTGTTTGTTATTTACTTGCTGGATCGTGGCTACAGTTGTCGGAGGTAGCCCTTCGTTAGGAGGTGTTGTGGTTGCCCGTTCAAGATGCAACAGGGTATTGTGCTTCCCTGAGCATTTGGTGCAACATCGTGCAGAGCATGTTTTAGCTGTGTGGTCGGTTTTGAAGCAGTTGACGCAACGACGTCGTTTTTGGGTCCATTTGAGCCGTTCTGCTGCTGACATCCTGAGGAATTTTTCGCAGTAGTACATAGGGTGGCCCTTGGTTCCACATACCTTGCATCCTTCGATATTGGAGGTGGCTACGGTTGTTATTGCTCTGGCCTTGTCCTTTCCTCCCACCGCTTCTAAGGCTTCGAACCGGGATTTCAAAAACCTTAAGAACTCATCTATTGTTTGCAGTTCTCGTGGGTTTCGCAGAGATTGTTCGTATAGAAGATGGGTAGATCGATCTAATTTTTTGATTAGTAGGTGTATGAGGAGTGGGTCCCAGGAGTCTGTCTCGATGCCCAGCGTTTTGAGTGCTGCTAGGCATTCATGAATGGCGTCATGAAACTCTCGGATTGCTTTCATCTCTGAGTTTATATTTGGTAAACCGGTAAGTCGTTGGATCAGTGCTGATGTGAGGGCCCTTTTGTTGCTGAATCGGTCCTGTAGCGTTTTCCAAGCTATCTGGTAATTATCCTCGGTTAACTCAAGGTGTCGCAATAACCGCTCTGCATCACCTGATACGTTTGCCTTCAGATACCACATTTTTTGGATTGGTGGTAATGGCTGATCATGAATCATTTTCTGGAAGATGTCAGAAAATGTCTGCCATTTCAAATGATCTCCGTCAAATTTGGGTATCGTCATCTTGGGCAGTTGAATTGCCGGATGGTCCGCTGCTTGTCTTGACGTTTTTTCGTTTTGATTGTTTGCCGTTGCTCTTCTTAATAGAGCTTGATTCCTTAGAACCTCGGCTTCTAATTCGATGTATAAATCGATATTATACCCCTTGGCCACTGGATCGTCATCTGTTTCACAAATTGAGTAGTGGATCTCTTCAATTTGACTCCACAGTTTATTCATGGCCTGCAGGCATTGGGATGGTGCTTCTTCCTTGGCCGTTCCGTGGATGATACGGGCCAAAGAACTCATCATTGTCTTCTGTCGTCTTTGAAGAACCTCCCAGTCTTTATTGTCCTCTTGATTAGGGACTAGAGGAAGTTTCTTGATGATAGGAGATGATGATCGTGGGTTGCTGGTTGACGATTGTGTCTCGTCTGGCCTTACTGTCGGTTTTTGTCCGAGCACAGCCTTTTCGTTGGTGCTGGACCTAATCTGTGCCAGAGAATCACTCAAGATCTGTCTATACTTGGTGTATAGCTGCTTGATCTTGGTGTAGTAATCGGAGGAGAAATATTCATCCTCTAGTGGAACCGTCGTGAGAGAACGAATACTGGTGTCAGTGGTTTCGAATGTTTCCCATATGGCATCCAGTCGGTTTAGTCTGGAGGTGAAATATTCTTCCGTGGTTTTTCGGGTAGGGGAATCCTTCGTGAAGTTCCGGATGATCTGCTGGATCTCTTCACCCAGTCCCCTTTGACTCGAAGTCAATTGCTCCATGTTGTGTATATCTTCCTTGTCGGGTCCTCAAACGATGTGTAGAAGTTCCACGCTGAAGATCACGTCGGGGTCACCAAAAATGTTGAGTTAGATGTGCCTTTATTGGGGCAATAACAAGCGATTGCACTTGATTGCGAAGGCAGATACCAAGCGATTGCACTTGATGGTAAGGGTAGATAACAAGCGATTGCACTTGTTAGTCTTGTTGCGAATTGTGAGCCAAGCACTTGAACTTGTTCACGCTGAAATTGAAGTGTAGGACGTAAAGAAAAGCGACGATCAATGAGTGGTGATTGATTGTATTTATTGGTGGGCCAAGCGCCTCTTTTTATACTTAAAATTAATTGCTTAACTGCTAACTTAGTGACATAGTTCTTAGTGACATTATATTGCTTAATGTTATAATTGAAAAGTGCTAACCTAGACGACATAGTTCTTAATGCTACTTGCTTAACTATATATGGTGCGTCAGCACAGCACGCGATTGTTGTTTCTGGTTTGCTGAGGTTTCTTTTTTGGTTGGTTGTTTCTGTTTGTGACTGAGTAGGTCACAAGGTGCGGAGTTTGTTGCACTCGATGTGTTACTTAACAGTAGCACTTTTCTCTTGCAAAAAAGCCATCGGTAATAAGTAGGGCCTACAGCCCCGCATATCTCACTGGCTATACGTATCGGTAGTGAGACCGATTCTGACATACGAGGTGGTTGCCTGGTGGACTGCTCTGGAGAAAGCGGTAAACCGTGATAAGCCGAGCACGGTTCAACGTACAGCTTGTCTGTGCATCAGCGGAACACTCCGAACGACACCCTCCGCTGCACTGGACATTCTACTGCATCTGACACCCCTCGATGTTTTAAGCAGGCAAATAGCTGCCTGTTCTGCTGTCCGCTTAACCTCACAGTGGATTAATACGAATATTGGCCACTCTATCATTCTGATCTCACTTCGGTCTCTACCAAGGCACATCGACTATACCATACCCCAATTACAGTTCGAGATGATTTTCCAAATCACTATCCCCACCAGATCATTCTGGGAGGATGTTGCATTCCCGGAGGATACATCAATCGACCTCTACACCGACGGATCAAAAACTAGTGATGGGGTAGGTCGGGTGCCGGGCATAGGAGACATCCCAGGGAACTGTAGAGCAGATGAACTCGCCAAATATGGAACAGCATTACTTCTTCTACCTGAAAAAGGTTTTCTAGGTGTGCCTATCGCTACTTGTAAACTTATGTTTAAGGTATCCGCAGTCGAGAGTACAAACCTTAGGTGGACAGGTACGGGTCCAGCGACCAAGCATATCTGGCCAAAGCTGGATCTGCGACGCTCTTTCGGTATGATCTCACTCACTCACCGACTGCACATTGGCTCTGCTATAGGTGTCATTACAGGGCACTGTCTAATAGGCAAGCACGCGTCAATGCTTGGCGTCTATTGAAATGACTTCTGTAGAAGCTGCAGGGACAAGGAGGAGGATGAGACTACACCTTATCTCCTCTGTACATGTCCTGCACTCTTCCATAAAATAAATCTCTAGATTAGATAGATAGATTAGATTCTTTATTTCATGAAATATATGTACAATAGTTTGTGTTTGAGAAAACGAGCATGGCAGAAATAGCTGTCTGCCGGAAATGACATTTCATAGATATTAAAGAAATTATTACATAGAAGTTAAATTGAAAAGGAAAATCAAAAAAGAAAGAAATATTTATTTACAACACAAGATTTAGGGTTTAAGCATAAAAGATTAATTCGTTATGTCTTTAACAAATAGTCGATAGAACAGATGAAAAAAAAATATATTTATATAAAATAAAACAAAAAAAAAAAAAATGCAATTTGTACATCAGTATCTAAGTATAAAACTAGATTAAAGGAATGGAATGGATCAGAGAGGGGGTCTAAAACAATTTTGATGATTTGCAACATAAAGATTTATAATTTTGAAGTGATTTAGAACACCAAAAAAAAAAATAATTAGCAATTTTAAATGATTTGAAACATAAAAGAAAAATTTTGGATTATTAAAGCAATAACTTAAGAAGAACGGCAAAAGTGGCTTGTAGCTCCCCACCACCTAGCTCCGTTTAGTATTTCATACAGACCATTTACGGACAGATTGCTTACTCGGAAGTATAGTCGACGAATCTCTTGTAAAATAGGGCATTCCGCAATGAAGTGGTGAATATTTTTAGGCACTCTCATGTTGCATAGATTACACGTTTCCTCAAGATCTGTTCTGTGTGGCATGGAATTCAAATTTATTAATTCTGCTCTCGCTCTAAAAATGGTGCTTATAACTTTCGATGAAAAATTTATATTGAAATAACTTTCGTGAGATAGCAAATGATGGTTTAGGTTCCTATAGATTAACCTTGAAGCTGAGGAAGATGCTCTAATTAGGTGCCCCACTGGCCCCACCTCCAACGGTGGAACTGGTAAGGCTTGTCAAGCATGCCCGACGAGGTAACAAGCATTTGATCGTTGGTATGGACGCGAACGCGCATCATCGCGTTTGGGGTAGTACTCACTCAAATAGCAGGGCTGAATCCCTACTAAACTTCTTTGCTGCCAGCCAGCTCGATATACTGAACACTGGTAATGAGCCAACCTTTGTCACTCGGCTGAGGCGGCAAGGTATTGATGTGACAGTAGCAACCGCTGCTGCATCTGGCATCGTTTCGAGCTGGAGGGTTTCAAGGGAAGTAACTGCATCTGATCATCGGTATGTTATTTTTAAGCTAAGTGCAGATCGACCGATCAGAAGCAATATCAGGAATGTGCGACGCACTGACTGGGACGTCTATTCCACGGAGTTGCGGGGTCAGATAGGTTCCCTGCCTATCAGGATCCTTAGTAGCGATGACTTGGATAAGGCGACCGACACGCTACACAGCGGTATTATTACGGCCTTTCATACTGCTTGCCCGGAGAAGGAGGTTGGCGGTGCGAAACCAACCCGATGGTGGAACGCTAAGCAATCCCTTCTCAGGAAAAGAGTGGGGAGGCTGTTTAACAGGGCCAGGAAGTCTAACCTGGCAGACGGTTGGTCTTCTCATGCGGATGCGCAGAAGGAGTACAAGAGGCAAATTAAGAGCGCTAAGAAGGTATCTTGGCAGAGGTTCTGCGGAGAACTGAAGGATGTTAGCGCGGTTTCGAGATTGCAGAGAGTCCTTTCAGCTGATCCGGGAGCCAGGCTTGACGTCCTTCGGAAGCCTGATGGCACCTCGACTAACTCCAATGAGGAGGCACTTCAACTGCTAATGGACACCCACTTTCCTGGCTGCAAAGCCGTGGATAGTTGCGTGTGGCCAAACAAAAGCAGAATTACCACTGAGCAGTGGCGGGTCGCGGCGAGCATTGTTACGAGAGAGAGGGCGAGAGCTATTATCCTGTCCTTTTCTCATTTCAAAGCTCCTGGACCTGATGGCATATACCCCATACTCTTGCAAAAGGGTATCGAGATTTTGCTCACACTGCTAACTAGAATCTACAGAGCTAGCGTTGCTCTGCGACATATTCCTTTAGCCTGGAGAAGAGCTAGGGCGGTTTTCATTCCCAAACCGGGAAAGGCCGCCTATGATCTTCCCAAAAGCTTCAGGACTATTAGCCTTTCATCATTTCTGCTAAAGGGCCTTGAAAAACTGATTGACGTACGGCTTAAGAGTATTCCAGCTTCGCTGGGTATTCATGATAGCCAACACGCCTATCAAAAAAGCAAGTCCACTGAGCCGGCATTAACGGATCTGACGGCCAGAGTGCGTAGGGCGCTCGACCGCAAGAACTATGCTCTTGCTGTCTTCATGGATATTGAGGGTGCCTTTGACAATCCCACCTTTTGCAGAATTGAGTCTGCCTTAACACTGAAGGGCGTCGATTCTACAACTGTGGAATGGATCCTGAAAATGCTTAGGAGCAGAGAAGTTACAGCTGCTGTTGGCGGCTGTGTCAGAACTGTGCGCGTTGTCAAAGGCTTTGCGCAGGGCGGTGTTCTTTCCACTACATTGTGAAACCTGTTGGTCGACTCCTTGTTGAGAAGACTTGATGGGGAAGGTCACCCTGTTATTGGGTACGCTGACGATGTGTGCATTATTGTCAGCGGCAGGAGTTTACCAACTCTTTGTGAGCGGATGGAAACAGCGCTCAATAGTGTTGGGAGTTGGTGCCGCGAGCAAGCTCTGTCAGTCAACCCCGCGAAGACTGAGATGATGCTGTTCACGAGTAGAAGGGCAATACCTCAAGTGAGGTGGCCTTACTTCCAGGGCACTCAACTAAAGCTATCAAGCAAGGTTAAGTATCTGGGTATTGTTCTAGATCCAAAGCTTAACTTTTCTGAACATTTGGTTGCTAGGATTTCGAAGGCAACTAACATTCTCTGGCAGTGCCGTAGGATGTTCAGCAGAACCCGGGGACTTAGTCCCAGGCTGGTTCACTGGATTTACACGTGCATTGTTAGGCCATACCTTATGTATGGTGCGGTTGTATGGTGGGCTAGAGCTCACATCCTCAAACGTCAACTGTCGAAGCTACAGCACCTTGCGTGCTTATGCATTACAGGTGCAATGAGAGCAACGCCCACTGCTGCTATGGAAGTGTTGCTCTGTTTACCTCCCTTGCAGTTCCCTGCTGAAAGTGAGGCCAGAAAATCACTATACCGCATGTGTGTAGTACTTGGACGGCAGGTCAATCTCGGCGATGGGGCCAGAGGTGCTAGGTACAGAGCTCTCTATGACAGCCTACCTGGCCATCGGGGAGGAGCCCTTGACACTGTGTGCATGAAGCAAGTCTTTGAGCTCCGTTTTCAGGTCATCCTTCCTGAACGGCAGGGATGGAACAGTGAGGGGTGGAATGGCTTTAGGCCGGGTGATGTCATCGTCTATACTGATGGCTCACTTATTGACGGTATCTCCGAAGCCGGGGTCTACTCTAGAGACTCTCGGATAAATCTATCTGCAGCCTTGGGTAGACAAACAACTGTTTTTCAGGCAGAAATCTTTGCGATTGCCACTGCCGCCAATATCCTGTTAAGGAGAAGGATTAAGGGTAAAACCTTATACATCTGCTCAGATAGCCAAGCCACTATCAAAGCCTGTTCGGCTGGCTCTCTCAACTCAAAAATAGTTGAGGAAACCATGGTTAGGCTTAACCGTCTGGGAAGATGTAACTCTGTATCACTTGCCTGGGTTCCTGGGCACACAGGTATCGAGGGTAATGAAAGAGCGGATGCTCTGGCCAGGAAGGGCTCTTCAACAGCCTTCATTGGCCCACAACCATCCATAGGATGCTGCTCATCCGTCCACAAACGTGAAATGGATTCGGCTCTACGCCAACAACATTCCGAATACTGGCATGACCTGGTCTCATGCAGGTATTCGAAGAAGCTAGTGGACGGTCCAAAAATCAGCAGAGCTAAGTTTTTGCTTGGACTAAACAGGAAAGACTTGAGATCCTTGATTGGTCTCGTCACCGGTTTCAGTCCTCTTAACGAGCACCTCAAAACCATTCACATTAGGAGCTCGGGCCTATGTGAGTGCTGCATGGAGGCGGATGAAACGGCATCTCACTTCATCTGTGAATGTCCGGCTTTCGCCAGAACCAGGCTCACCACTATAGGCAAACAATTCGTTAACGAAGATGAGATGGGGGGAAATTGAACTTGCAAATATTCTTCGCTTTGCCAAGGCTACTGGCAGGTTCTCCCTCACTGAATCTTACTAATCGCCAATAACCAGCGAGCGGGCAGCTATGCTGAGGTACAATGGATCAATAGGTCTAAGTGCTTGTCATCTACTGATGACCCCACTGCACATACAATACAATACAATAAATTAGGTGCTGATCGTATAATTTGTCATCCACTTTAGCAATGATCATTGCAAAAAGCCTCTGCCAGTCGTTAACATTAGTTAAAGTAAAGAAGACATTCAGTTCGAGAGATATCGCTAGCTCGTTCCAATCCTTAAATGGAGAAGCATTGGTTTTTAGCAATCTTATTAAGATAGTCTTGGAAAGAATATTCCCGCTTCTCATTACCACTCTGGTTAAATAATCAGAATGAGCTTTCAAGTTTCGCACGTAGATGGGAGGCAAACCTGACTCTACATGAATAGCGTAGGTCGGAGTCGCATTTGGTAGCCGGAATAGACGCTTGAAAAAGAAAGGCCTGCACACCATAGCACATACAAGTATTAACTGTGGCGTTAAACACTTGATACTTCGAAGAAAGGTCAATGTTTTGATTGGCGAAGAACTTCGGCCACATCATGTTGAGTGCCAGTTTGGCTTCAATACTTTTTTCTCTGGCATGCTTGTTAAAGTTTAGATTATACGACAACAAAACACCCAGGTACTTGAACTCACGAACTACCTACCTCAATTTGTTCGTTGTTAAGGCGCCAAGTTCCTACCCCAGGACGTCTTCTCTGCCGGTTCTCAAATACCATGACGTTGGTTTTTGCGACGTTGATATGGAGATCCCAAGTTTTACAGTAGGTTTGCAATCTTTTAATTTGCAGTTGCAAAGAGGAAGGATTTTCCGCCAGTAACACTAGGTCATCAGCGTACAGAAGTACTTTTATGTGATTGCCCGCAAAATTAACGCCACGCGGAAGAATATCAGATATTGCATCAATGTACAACGCGAATAAAATTGGGCTTAATATGCAGCCCTGAGGGACGCCTGCAGATGTCTCAAACCATTCGGACAGGTTCGATCCATCCCACACAGCTGCGCAAGATGACGAAAGAAATTTGGCATACAACATTAAGAACTTTCTTGACACTCCAAGGGATGCCAGTTTATAAATTAAAGCTTGCCTGTTACCTGTATCAAACGCTGCTTTAAAATCTACTAAAAATAAATCTCTATCTAGGAGCCTTCTTCCGTAATGAACTCAGTGACTTAGCTAACACAGATGTTAGAAGTCTATCGCTCCTCATTAGAAGCTCCAAATGGTTTAGCGAGTTGAGGACGAAACTTCCGATCCACGTGGTATCACAACGAATTGAGGTCCGTTCTAAGTGTTTTGGCTATTAGCTTACACCCACCTTAGAGTTTCGTATGTCCAAGGACTAATTGCATAAATATAGCGGTTTCGTCATTACCCGGATCCTTGGATAGAAAAAACATCTAGGTGCTCATGAGGATATTAAGGTGACACTAATAATAAGAACCCTTTCCGATGGCTTCTCTATGAGCTGCAGGGGTTCAGGAAATACAATTCTTAAATTCTTCGTCAGCTTAAGGATCTGGATAATATTACAAATATCCCCTTCAGATATTCAAATATTTATTAACAGATCCGAATAATTTTGTTGGCCGCATGTCCTGTGATGTAAGTACCTACCCGTAATGGGCCTTTTGACTTCTGCATGAAATTTCTCTACGAAGCCATTGACTAGCCTTACCTAGCCCAGCCACCTACTTTCTCACCTACTTCAAGTAAGTTAAGGAATTCACCTGTACGAAATATATAAACATTTACAGCATTTATTAATAAAAAATACTTAATTAGCCTCTAATTCACATATGAACTCAATTGTGAATTAAAAGTTCATTCACTAAAAAATGCTGTTAGTTATATATATTTCAACGTTATTACTCGTTAATTCACCGACTTTGTTGCATTAGTTAATTAAATGTGTAGTAACGTCAAATAAATTCCAAAAATGGTTTTTAATAGGACTTCTCATTTAATTCATTGATTTATGATATTTCACCATTAATTTGCGTTTATTAACACGGCTTTAATTCTTTATATACGAGGGACTTGCTTTGTCAATTTTTTTTAACTTAAACGTGTATTTTATAAAATAGAATGGTAGTCCTGTCAGATTTAAACAGTGTAATACATGTAACACAATATCAATCGTTACAATAATATGCATTGTCTTTATATATTAGTTTTTAACAAACAACATTTACAATGCAAAATTCACACAACCAAAATTGTATCCGTCGGGAAAATAAAAGATATTGCACCTACCGTCGTCGTCATTCTGATGTCGATTTATTAAATCCCCAAGTAAGTCCCGAATCAGAAATGATTTCGCACTTTGTTGATGCATTGCTGGCGTGAATTAATCCGTATATAATTTATAATCACTGAATCACTCTCGCAATTAGATATATTAACGACGGTAGCGAAATTCGATTACACTAAACGATTCAACCGAACGACTACAACTGAAAATCCGAAATACGTTATTGCACCATTTAACCGTTTCACTTTGGATATCCAAAAAGGACACCACTCATATACAATCAAATATGTAGAGTTATGTTTCATACCGCGCACGTTTGCACTTGTATTTATGTGGAAATGACAATTACGGAAAACTGTCTCTAAACGAATTTGCTCATCAAATGATTTAACGCCATAAAAGGATAAAAACCTTTCTGATGAGAAGATCACGTGCGACAAACTTTAATGAACGAAAGCGAATGAAATGGCAGACGGGTTAAATGAGCTTCGGAATACATCATTGCTGTACATACATAAATATGTACGTTCCATATGCGAAACATTTATCCTTATTAAATCATCTGCTATCCATCGTTGATGGTACTATGCCAAAAATCACCATCCCTGTCATTTGGCCACTCTTGATATGCGCGTTAGCCATTTTGTAAAACGGAAGTTATCTGAAAATAGCTGTTGTCGTTTCTTTTCCGCGCACTTGTTGGTGTGGCTGTTTTCACCCCCTCAATGTGGAGGAGTGGTATGCTACAGCGTAACCGTTCTTTCTGATTGGTTGAGCGATTAACAACCCCAGTTGGCTTCCGTCATTTTATAGATGTGTTCTATAAACGGTATCCTTTTTTAGCGCAAGGGATTAAGATATTTATAGCACACAAAATGCTGTGCTTTTTATGTGGACGATTCCTGAAATTACATTTCAGTGATAGGTACATACACTTACCGCTTTGGAGTCTGGAAATTCTAAAGCACGACTGTTGCGTTTAATGTGTTTACATATGAAGGGGATATTCTTATTATGGTTGAAGCCATTTTGAGGTTAAATTTAAAGTTATGTGAAAGGTGCGACGTAATACTTTGTGATTCCTGAGGCTTAGTGTCTATATGTACACAGGGTGCTTAAAATAGTATTATATTTTTTTATCAGAATTAAATTAAGTAAGGCAATTTGTTGTTAGTTACCTATATGAAATCAAACTGAGGTCACAAATGCTGGAATTATACATACCTACCCCTAACTAATTTTCCTTGAGGTTAACTAATTCACCTGCTAACATGCACACAACAAATTGGTTTTAACAAAAATCACTGCTTAGAACGAAATATTTGCCTGTTATCGGTTATATGCACGTAAGATTAAACTAAATTTTATTATAAAACTGTCAACCCAGCCACTTTGACCCAGTAATTGGCCTGATAATTGGTTCTTTAAAAAAAAATTAACAAATTTATCTTTCATATTTTATTATAAGAAGCATCTCAAGTAGCACACTGGTGTATAATTTGGTATATTTTCTTGAATTTTGGTGTAAAATTGTGAAAACTGAAGAAAATTTTAATATTTTGGTGTATTTGATAAAATATACCCGTATAAAAATTACACCATTGCCTTTTCTGCGGAAAATTTCAACATTTCTGTTCCAATTCGGTGCAAGAAATAAACCGATTAGCAGCTGTTTTTTTAATATACCATTAGTGGCGCATAAAAAATCCAATTTTGAAATCAACCCACATGAGATTATTTTGTACACCCAATTTTGCAGATAAAATACACTATTTTAAATGAGCAACCATTTTTCGGTGTAAGATTTAAATCCTGTGGACATTAAATACACTAAACTATACCAATGTCAAATCATATGTCAACAAAATGTTTTATTCAGTTCAGCTGCCATTTGCTTACAGTCACCGCACGTTTTTTTCTTTAGCAAATAAAAAAATGGGTAACTCGAAGTTTAATAAATATTTGAAGTAGTATCGTTGGAAAAAAAACTTTTTAAAAACATTAAAGAACAAGTGTGAAACCCAGCATTCAGCAAAATCGTCAAAATTTGTTTGAAACGACGAACATCAACTTTTATATGCCGGACAAAAACTCTACAAATTGTTCAATATCGCGAGAAAATATTATTTTAAATGAACCTAATATTAAAGTTGAACCAAATGAAATATTATTAGACTCAATTTTGAACAACGATTTGGATGATAATGATGAAGTTGTGGAAAATATAAATCGGGAAGTGGAACCGTCTTCGGAAGATTGCGTCATTGATGATTTGGACGAACACATTGATTTTATGTCTAAATTGGCTGATTGGGCTGTTAATTATAAAATATCATATTGTGTTTTGTCTGAGCTAGTTCTTTTATTGCGAAGTGAAGGAAAAGCTGAACTGCCGAAAGATGCACGTACGTTGCTCCATACACCACGGAGTGTTGATATACAAACAATGGGATCCGGTTCATTTTGGTACTATGGCATCGAAAACTGTTTACGCATTGCATTTCGTCAATTAAATCACAATATGGAAGTTCTTCTTAATTTCAATTTTGACGGAATACCTCTGTTCCGAAGTAGCAAATTCCAATTTTGGACAATTTTTTGAACATAGCCAATATGTCTGAAATTAGACCAAGGGCTAATGCAAATTAATTTCGATGATGCGAAGCCACCATCTAGCGAGGAGTTTTTGAGACAACATGTTAATAATTATTGAAAAATATTGATCAAGGTCAATGCGTTTATTTCAGACACACCAGGTCGGGCATTTTTCAAATGTAAGTACAAAATCCAGTTCGACTTCAATGAAATTAATATTGTTGAACTTTGCAGGCATCAAAACACACACCGCATACAATAGTTGTACAAAATGTAATGTCATTGGAGAATTTGATCGATCAGGAAACCATATGAGCTTTCCTAGATTAGATTGTCGACGAAGAACTCATTCTGATTTTATAAGCAAAACCGATGAGGACCATCATGTATTCAATCCCAGAACGAGGCTATTCTACCACACCCCTCTAAGGAAATTCAAGGCATTGACATGATAAAAAAACTTCCCTAGTTTGTTTTGTTTATTAAATTTTTTTTTGAAAATATAAGTTTATATGAAAGAACATCTAGTCCATTGTGTCTTTTATTTGGTGTACTTAATAAACTCATTGGTTGAATATGCGCCATTCTATACACGACGCGCTCAGTTTGGTGTACTTAATACACTTTATTTATTGAATATTAGTACCTAAATATATTTATTTTCTTGAATTCCAATGTTAATTAGATATAATTTTGTTTCTGTTTTGAACATTTCTTACACTATTTACAGCAAATTATAAACATACTGCAACAAATTACTGGATATATTTTTCACAATGGTGTATTTTTCTTCTTGCTCTTTAAAACGGGTGCATTTTTTTCCAAATTCAGGAGTTAGAGTATACGTATACACTGTAGGGTGGAGTGAAAAATGTTTTCTTTGAAATTCAAAAACATACCCCCCGCAAAAGATGCATATAGTTGTATAATACATTTTATGATTTTTTATTTCTTTTTATTTTCACCGCTAGGGGTCGCGCAACGCAGGGGAAAAAAATATTTTTTTTTTTTTAATTTTTATTTTTTTTCCAGTGTATGAGGCGTCCATAAAATTTGAAATGTATCAAATTTCAAGAAGGCTCTTTTTATATAATACTGACATTTTGTATCTTAGTGTACGGTGTTATTTTACCAACATTTTCTTCTCACTAACATTTCCAAGTTTTTGAAAATATTTAAATTCATACCAAATTTTTTTTATTTGATGAATTTTTTTCATTATAAATGTTTCTGAAAGATGTCTATCGTTTTCGTTAGTAAACAAATAGTTATCAATTTGATTTCAGTAGAATTACAAAATTCAAACATCTGAAAAAGAATTATAGTAACGTTTTTTTAAATTAAATTCAAACCCAAAAACATAGAAAAAAAACGCGGCTAGGCAATGAGGTTCTTTGCAACGCAAATCGAAAACATCTCCCTAAAGTTGCAAAGGTGGCCGATAGACTTTGGATGTCTGATAGAGCAACAGCAACAGTTATAACAGCAGTTTTAAAAGATTACGGTATTATCCATGAAATGGATCAATCAAATATTGCTGATAGAAGCAAGGTAAGGAGAGAACGATCCAAATCAAGGAAGCAATTGGCAAATGTATCTATCCGGGAACCGTTAGGGCTATATTTTGACAGTCGCAAGGATTAACAAAAACGGCCAGTGGTAACGTTATTGAAGAGCATATCGTATTGATTGCAGAACCAGACTCCCATTACCTTGGTCATATTTCGCCACAAAATGGAAAATCCGAAACTGTTACAAATAGAATAATTGAGCTTTTTGAACAAACTGGTATCTCAATGCATAATATTAAACTTATTGGGTGCGACGGAACCAATGTTAATACCGGGCTAAGAGGTGGAATTATTCGGCAAATTGAATTAAAAATTCAACGACCATTGCAATGGTCTATTTGCAAGAATCCTGGAACAATGGTGCATTCAAGATGGCTTACGACAGATAACCGCATTCTTCGCGTTTACGTGTCAAAAGAATCCCCAGAAGAGACATTAAAGCACATAGTCGAGTACATTGCTAAAGTTTATGCTGTAATGTGGTTTGACATACAATCTCAGCCTTCTTTCGTTTATGGCGCAAAGCATTTTTTTAAGACCATCAAGCTGGCAAGGTATTTGCCAGACGATTTAAAAAAGGTAGTACATGCTGTATTCGCTCGGAACGGATATTTTGTACATTGCTAAAACATTTTGGTAGCTGCCTTTTCGCCGTATACTTAAGGCAAGAGCAGCAGTCAATTCAAACATTAATGACGAAGTCGTACGACAATTTCAGCTTCCAAATTTTCGTTTTGAAGCAAATGAATATTTCGAGTTAATAGATTGGTGGCAAGTTGAAAGGAGCCGTTTGACTGAACCTCCTTTACTAGTGGATTTTACTCAAGAAGACCTCTGGGACATTGTAAAACAACACGAAACCATGAAGTCAAACCATTTAAAACAGCTACCATGCCACAGCCAAGCAGTTGAAAGAGCAGTTAAGTTAGTGACCGAGGCTTCCCAGACTGTTTTTGGGTTTGAAAACAGAAATGGGCTGATTAAAAATACTTTAATTTCTCGAAAAGAACTGCCAAAATTAGAGACAAAACAAAATTATATATAATATACATATAAATAAAAGTTGAAAAAATTAAATATAAATATTATCATGTTTTCTTATTGAATCAGATGAATGTGTTAAGGAAACTAAACTTAAAATTGTAGAAACGATACCTTTCCGAACGTTCTAAATTAAAAAAAAAAATAACGGAAAAGGACCCAGTAGTAAGTACATGCATCTTTTGGACATGGGTTTCATATTCATTTTTCTTTAGTTCTTAAATGGTTGCACGCCCCCTTGTGGTCATTTTAAAAACTGAAACAATCCAAAAATATTACTAAAACTATCCAAAGGAAACTTTTGGAAGAGATTTTTTTTTTTGAGATTTTTAGTCCTGCTTTTTAGTTTTAAATTGCGAAGCGCGATTCCTAGCGGTCATTTTAAAAACTAAACATATTTTTTTTAATTCATAGCATGACCCACCGAATTTTTGTTGGGGGTAAGTTGTTCAGATATTTCATCCATGTATTTTAATTTCGTTTTAAATTGCGATGCGCGACCCCTAGCGGTCACTTTAAAACCCAAAAATAAATCTTAAAATTATATATCGGTATACATCTTTTGCGGGGAGTATGTTTTTCATATTCCCGTTTAATTTTTTTCCCATATAAGATCACTCCACCCTAGTATACAGGGTGTCAAACAGTAACCGCCGCAGACAAAAGCCATTTTAATTTAGCAAAATAATACGTTCGATAGTTAATTGTGGGAAAATCGTTAATCGCATAGAAAACAGCTGTATGGCGGAAAAAAAATCTTACCTGTTCTTGTTTTAATAAAAAAGAAAAAAAAATCAAGATTAGTCGGCTTCAGTTTTTCCAAGTTAAAGCCAGTTAAAATATCGGTCTCAAAAATGGACCTGCAAATATTTGTATGATTTTTTCTCACCAGTTAGGTATTTTCCAAGAGCACGTCCTTAACGGGGAATCGGCAAAGAGCATCGACTAAAGATATGCGGTTTTTTCGAACTGCTTTGTCGTATCATTTACCATCTTCAGATTATAGGTACTCAATGTAATCTGTTGCCCTTTCAATGTAAATATTTCTATGCGATTAAAGATTTTCCCACAATTTACTATTAAAAGTATTAAACATGTATTGCTAAATTAAAATGAATTCCTTGTTTGTAGCTTATTTTATTTTAAGTCAAAAAGGAAGTAAAACCGAATAAATTACTTCATAAGTTGCGGCGGTTACTTTGAGACACCCTGTATTTTGGACGACGACCATATTTTTCAAGCAATATTAAAAAATTTAAATATTAAATGAAAACAATGATTAAGTATTTTAATTTTATAGCGACTTAATTATATACCTCATTTGGTATTTTCGTTATTAACATAACGCCTCTAAAAAAAATTAAAAACCACCCAACAAATTTTAGGTTTCGAATAAATAATTTTCACGAATCGTTTTAGAAATTATTAATTAATGGATATTTACGAGGCGCTCAATTTTTAGACGGGGTAGGACCAAAAATCATTCGGAAGAATATGCTTCACTCGCATTCATACTAATTCATGATTTTCTTGCGTCCATATAATGCAGTTGAATAATTAGAATCATAGAAACAATTACAAATCATTCAGATGCATTTTCGATCAGAAAGTAAACTTCGGTGTAAAATTTAATCCTTTCCAATTTAAAAAAATAAACTTCGGTGTAAATTTTATTTCAAAATAAATTCTATGTTTCAAAAGTGGCATATTTTTTATATTTAAAATGTATATATCACGAAAGAGCAAAAAATACACCAAATATTTTGGCGTATTTTGGACGTTTGTGCTACTTGAGATTCTTCCATTATATAAACATTATTCATCTTCATCCCCTTAAATGGCGGTGAGGCTATGATCGGGATTAAATGGATCATCAACCTCCCACTTAACTTCATCCCTACTGATCCGCCTGTGGGGTTCGCCGTTTCGACCTCAGAAAATAGCAGCCCGATTTTGAATCACTTCTGCCACTTACCTGCCTACAAAATGATATCGTGCCACTTTATCATATCGTCCTTAGACGATTGTATGATTCTTTGCCTAATTTGGTAGGTGTTGTTTGCTCTGCACACTTTAACAAAGTATATTGCCATTCATGTACTGAATGACAGGATCGTAGGAAAAAGGGGGATAGGATTAGAATACATGAAAAAAAAGGTTTGAAGATTGGTTGTGATTGTTGTCAGATGTTTGTGACACGGAGGAAGGTGATCGTTAGCATTGGAAACGAACACACAACCTGCAGGCTACCCCTCCCTTGTGCATGACCGAAGTCGAGACTCCTTGACTATCACTTGCCTGTCCGTTGTTTGTGATAGCCCCTATTTTACTCTATCTCTACATAGATGTTCACACTTTAGGTCATCATTAATTAATGTTTACACTTATCACCCTTCTATCGCCATTGGAATTTAATTAATCCATATTGAAAGAATGTTCACTTTCACAATTCATTATACAATTTTATTAGCGTAGATATGTATGTATATATGTCATTGACAGCTGCATGACCGAGTGTTATTCATAATAAGGTATTGCATGGAAATTAAGAGAGCAATACATTTACAGCCGTTTTATTCAGTCGAAGTTGAACTCAACTTGGGGCTTTTTAATGTCAACTTGAGAAATTGCTTTTATTCACTCAAAGTTGACTCGCTCCACTTTAGATATTTCGAAGAAAAGAGAGAGTTGATCAACTTTGAGTTTGCTCAACTCCCCGAAATAGTGGAAGTTGTAGAGCAAACTTGGGATTTTACGTCAAATGTCAGATTTTTTTTTTCCTCATTTCTGTTTTTGATTGTGCGAACTTCAAATCAAGTGGTGTAAATAATCAAATATTAATTTTTTTAAACTTAAAGAATGTATCGTTCAAATTATTTCTGGGAAGCTTAGCCATCGTCTGATTCGGTCAGCGAAGAAGACGAGCGCAATTTGGTCTGTGAAAGACGGCAATACAAGATGCTACCACGTGTTGGGCTCGAAAAATGGGAGGACCGCGACTTCATATATCGTTTTCGTCTCTCAAAGCGGACGACAATGATGGTGCTCCAACTTATAATAAATTCGTTGCCGTATGACGAGAGAAGGTATTTTACGCCGAATAAGTTGTAATTTATTGTACCTACCTATATTCCATAGTGGTTTTCTTCTTCGATAGATCGCGTGAATTACGACCAATAACCCAATTATTAATCGTATTACGGTACTATGCACTCGGATGAATTCAATTGGCAGTGGCCGATTTCATTGGAGTGAGTATTGCCACTGTGCATCATGTGCTGAAACGAGTGTCGAGAGCGATTGCCAATCTTTCGCCACAATTTATTCATATGCCGGAAACCCAATTGGAACTACTGCAAGCAGCACGTGACTTTTTTGCAAAAGCAAAATTCCTCGAACTATTGGTGCGATTGATTGTACGCATATCCGAATTCAATCACCAGGTGGAACTGACGCAGAGAATTTTAGGAATCGTAAGGGATGGTTTTCCCTAAACGTTCAAACGGTTTGTGCTGCGAATTTGAAGATAAACGATATCGTTGCTCGTTGGCAGGTATAGCTCACATGAAAAATATACATTTCAAATCGGTTTTTAATTTTTTATATGCTCCTTAATAGGGCTCCACGCACGATCAGCGCATTTTCAATCTGTCTAGTTTGAAACAACGATTCGAAAGAGGCGAGTTCAAGCAATTCATTCTTGTTGGTGATTCGGGTTACATGCGAAACCTTTTCTGAATGTCACGAACCCCATCGAAAATTTATATAATGAATCGCAGATTCGCACTCGCAATTGCGTAGAACGTTCGTACGGCATTTGGAAAAGGCGTTTTCCAGTGTTGGCCACTGGCTTAAAGTGCAGAGTGGAGACTGTACAGTTAATTACAATTGCTTGTGCCGTTCTTCAGAACGTAGCTATTGACGAGAATGAGTCGGAACCACCACCGGAAGTGTACTGATTTTCCGATATGCTAGCCGGCACATTTGTTCCTTCGGGTACGCCTTTGCAAACAACATCAATAGTCACTGACAATGTCCGCTCTCGATTGGTTCGCACATACTCGTATTTTCAGCCGATTTTAGATCAAGCTTGAAAAAGTCCAATCAATGTTGAACAATTAATAAGAAAAGAAAAATAAGCAAACTTCAAAAATGTATGCTTTTTTAGTTATTATTATTACAAATTATTTTTGGGAAAATTGGGCATCATCTTCGGATAACGAGTATGATGAGCACGAAGATCGTTTATTTCTCGAGAGAAGACAATATAAAATGCTGCCACGTGTTGGACTCGACAAATGGGACGACCATGGCTTTCTGTATCGTTTTCGTCTTTTAAAGTCGACGACAATATTGGTGCTTAATCTGATAAAAGAAGTATTGCCTTGTGACGAGAGACGGTAGGTATTTTATTTTAACTTAACCCAGTTTGTATTTGATAGAAACATGTTTATGTTATTTTTAATATATATATAAGCACACGCAACATCCAGTCTACACCATTCACTAGGTTTGAGTAAAGAACGAATGCCAGCAAAAATATGTAAAGCAAAGAAAAAGTTTTAAGAAAAGCGGTACTGTATAATGCTTATACACAAATGTAAATGAATTACATTTTAAAGCATATTAATATATACTAGGGGTCGCCCCGTGGTCGAAATTCGACCAATTTTTTCTATAAGTTCATTCCCCCTCTCTCTCTCTTTCTCTCTCTCTCTCTCTCTCTCCCCTCTCTCTCTCTCTCTCTCTCTCCCACTCTCTCTCCCACATACCCTCAAGCACAAAACTTAAACTGTGCGCATACAATGTCGTTGCTCGTGGTTGTTACTGCTCTGTGAACGGAGTTACTACAACAAATGCATGCACATATGAAAACGCCCTTCGCGGCTAAGTCGCCTGTTCGCGCGTTTATTGACGTTTATTGACAAAGTCGCCTGTTTGTTTTTATACCCTATTCTAAGGGTATATTAATTTTGAAACATAGTTTGTAACATACCTTAATAATATTGCCCGTAGACCCTTAAAGTTACTATATTTATGATCAGCATCGATAGTAATGTCGGTTTAGCCATGTCCGTCCGTCCGTCCGTCGGCAAAAATTAGGCCTTTAAACTGGATCTAGAAATAATCAAGTTTACGAATTTTTGAAATCCGCCCAGACACTCCCACAAACTCAAAAAAACAAAATTTTCGAAAAAATCGAATTTTGAGCTAGAAAGCTGAAATTTTTTATATATGATGTATGAGTCCTAAAACTGATCGGTAAATAAAATTTTCCAAATCCGCCCACTGACACGCCCACAATTAAATAAAACAATTTTATTGAAAAACCAAAATTTGAGCTAGGGAGGTGAAATTTATAATATATACTCTCTAAGCGCCTTTCAAGCTCATGTCTAAATATTTTCAAAATCCGCCTACTGACACGCCCACAATTTAAAAAAAAAAAAAAACCTTTCAAAGTTAGAGCTAGGGAGCTGAAATTTATAATATATGCTCTTTATGCTCATGTGTTCATTTTTTTAAATCCGCCTACTGACACGCCAACATACTAGACTTTTGTCACGCCCACTTATGAGGGATAGGAATAAGAATAGGGTATCCAACAGTTCGCCCAAGCGGACTGTAGCCCGTCCTTATGTTTTTTGTTTGGCAGATCACTATCTACCTAATACCTTTCAAATCCAGTTTGTTTGTGTTTTCTTCCTCACACACGAACAATTGACAATTGAGTGAGAATAAGGAATAAGGAATAACCAAAATAGTTTAAAATTTGTATTTGTTTTTTTATTTTTCATACATAAAACTTTTAATTAACAATAAGTGATTCTATATGATATCCGATTCGTAACTACTAATTTAACTTAAAAAATCTAAATAACAATTCAAACATTTTTTTTGATCTTACTAATTGTAAAGTGATCAATGAACATTTAAAATTTCTCTATATACCTACTATGTTTTTTGTAAAAACTCTGTCATCTTTATAAAGTTTTCCCTGCCCATTTTCTTCATTAACGTAAAATTTTAAACCATTAAAAGACCTTACTCTACTACACGCAACATATAGCTGACCGTGTGAAAACACTGGTCACCTCAAAAATATTCCAATTTTATTAAAAGTTTGTCCTTGCGATTTGTTTATCGTCATGGCAAATGCAGGTATAACAGGGAATTGTTTTCTTTGAAATTGAAAGGGTAACACAGTTCCCGAAAAAGTCAAATTAATTCTTGGTATCAAAATTCGTTTTTTCACTGCTGTTCCCGTTAATACCTCACAATCTAAAGTATTGTGGTGCATGCGCTTAACCCTCAACCTTGTTCCATTAACTAAACATTGAGCTGTATTTAAATTACGTATTAACATAACAACGCAATTTTCTTTCAAAGTTAACTTATGTGGTGGCATCCCGCTTATTGTTAATAAATTTAAAAATTCTATTGGAAAATCATTTGTATTAATACCTTCGTTTTCCATTATTTTATCGTAACTTTTGTACGTTTTTTTTTTGTCCACCGATACGGTTCAAAATATCACCATTAATGAGAGAGCAATCTTCATTCGTTGGTGCTAAAATTGCTCGCTTAAGCACTTCATCCGACAAAATTGTCTCTCTTATATCACCGTAAATGTCTTCAATGATATTATTCATATTTCCGATTGCACTCTGTGGTATCTCAATGATATCTTCACCAAATAAATCATAAGTAGTCAAATGTCCATCTCCCATTTTTTTTAAATTTTTTATAAAATCCACTTCTTCGGGAAGAGCTCGCATATTTTGATTCAACTTAACTTTATGGAATTTATGAAATTCCTCCCAACTTATAATACAATTTTCTATCAAAACTGATCTTGATGCATGAGGTACAACGGGTAGAATTTGGAGTAAATCACCACATAATAAGACAGATTTGCCTCCAAATAATTTATTTTTTTCTTCACCTGAAGCAAAATCTCTCAATAACTTGTCTATTACTTTAAGTGCAATTTTCGGACACATTGAATATTCATCTATCAATATCAAAGATGCTGCACTTATAAAACGCCCTTGACTACTATTTGGTCGCACATTGGCTGAAGAATTTTCTAAAATAGGTATGGGCAATTTAAAAACATTTTGTAACGTACGATCATTTGTAAGTAAAATTGATGCAATTCCACTGTAAGCGGTAGCTATGCAACGTAAATTTAACGCATTCATTCTATGGATGATTGCAGTTTGCACAAATGTCTTTCCACATCCAGCATGCGCTGACAGACAAAAAACATTTGATCCAGTATCTTTGTATTGTACTTCACATAAAACTTGATCAATTATATGTTTCTGTTCGTTATTTGCATCATCATACATTTGCTCATAAATTAACTGTTCGTCAAATACGTCCACAGTATCTATATCATTGACTGACAAATTTCTTGGCACAGGTAAATTAAATGCTTCACAATTTAAGTTATGAATAATTAAAACCTCCCCAATTTCAAATAAAGTAAGGCCACTGTATAATATGAATGCAGTCAAACTCCAAATGTACCGGTTCGAATGTGGTTACGGTTTTAAAAATCTAATGATGATAATTGAGATGACTGAATTTAAAAAAAAAAACATTTAGATAGATAGATAGATAGATAGTTTTATTCATTTCATACTTAAACTACTAACAATATTAATGAAAGAGAAATATAGAATAATAGTAATCGTTCTTTAACTACAAAGTTAGTGGTGATTGATACAGCAAATATTTAAAAATTCAAAAGGTATCTGATGTGGGGTTACAATCAGTGTATTGGTTGCTTATAAATAATTATTAATGTATATCTTAGGCAAGAGATCTTTGCACATTTGTTTTTATTTTTGACTTACAATCTGAAATGTATTCACAATGAAAGTTATCACCATCTGGCATACCGCACCTGAAACCCCTCGTCACCCTAAACCTGAAGTTATCATCATCCGGCATACCGCACCTGAAACCGCTCGTCACCCTGAACCTGATCAGACACGCGCAAACATGTTCCAGCCGACTCAGCATGTTCCCACGATTGCAACGATGACGGATACCCGATACAGGCGGATGCACGCGCTGCATGCATTGGGCGACTCAGCAGATTGGGCATGAGAAACAATACCACCTGAAGCAGGAATTGAACAGCGCCAGCGGTGGGACAATCTAAGTTTGGACGTGACAGAGTGCAGTCGTGTTAATATTCAATCGTATAGAAAATAAAGAATTAATTGTAACGTAGTCTAAATAGTTGTGTTTGAATTCTTGCGAACCGTTGGACCAACCTCAGGTTGGTGTTCGTTTTTTTTTTGAGAATCCTCGACAGGATTTCGTAACTGGCGCCCGAGCAGGGACTGGCTTAAAACTCGTATCCTTTCTTCAGTGCGAATTGTTGTATCCTTTCAGACAGGACAGGAGGTTAGTACACTCTATCGAGTGCATACAGCTGTAACCATGGGAACACAGTAATGGCACTAACCCTCCAACAACAAACATTATCATACCCATGGGAACATGATAGTCATCGTCGAAGGACGGATACGAGAGTGAAGATTGATTGTGCCGCGAGTAGGTCGCTTGCAAGAATAAACGCTTGCGACTAAAAGGGACTAACACGACACTTCCGGAGCCAGTTCCTAGAACAAAATCGAATCGGTTTTAAAAAAAAAAAATTTATTATTGCTTTCCACAGAGCATACGACGGAAGGAAAAAATCACTACAGTAAACAATGAACAGCCTCTCGATATTGTGAGTGAAAATTAGTAAAAAGTTCTACAATCTACACCCAAAAATAGGGAGAATTGGAATTTTTTTTTTTGTAAAGTGACTACAGCCAGAAATAATAAGATTTCTAATTAAGGAAAAATCTAAAGTGATTCAGTAAAGGAATTGTATTAAAAGCAATTGAAGTGAGAGTAATTAAACAAAAAGAGAATTAATTTAATTAAAGCGCAAAGAGAAAAATTCTCAAATATTAAAAAATAAAAGTTGTATTAAAGCAATTGAAGTGAAAGTAATTAAACAAAAAGAGAATTAATTTAATTAAAGCGCAAAGAGAAAAATTCTCAAATATTAAAAAATAAAAGTTGTATTAAAGCAATTGAAGTGAAAGTAATTAAACAAAAGAGAAATAATCCGATAAATTGTGGATTTAAATAATAGTGAAATAGCTAATTTTAAGTAAAACAAAAGAGAACATTTGTGAGAAACCAAATTAAGGAGAAATAAGTAGCCGTAGTAAAGGTAAGGTGCATTGTCAATCATATAAAATATAAATAAGTAGTGCATTTACACGCTCCCTTTTTTTCACGCGTATTGCTCTTGTATCTAAGTAAAGTAAAATTAATCATTGTTTAAACAATGGACGCGATCGCTAAATCGGTAACTGAGTTAACCGGGGCAGTAAACCTTATACTGGCCCAGTTAAAGGATCTTGACGGTCGTCTTAGATCAGTAGAGGCAGTTAACCACCCTGAATTGGGAACCAACCGCGAAGACGCAACCCTTTGCGAACCCAAGACGGAAGCCGACCTGAAGGAAATAAGTCGTCTTCCCGATTGTGTCAAAGAGCTGCAAACTTTTGAGGGTGAGCCTACGCAATACATATCGTGGGTACATAATGTAGAAGGAATACTGAGGGATTTCAGTATCATTAAAGATAAACCAATGTACCGAGCCATATTGCGGCACATTAGACAGAAAATTAGGGGACAGGCCGACTCGGCACTGATCTCCTATAACATATTCGACGACGATTGGCTGGAGATCAAGAGGATTCTGTCCTTACATTACGCGGATAAGCGTGATATAAGGACGCTGGAGCACCAACTCAACCAACTCGCGCAGAGGGGGTCGAGGTTGGACGAATTCTATGCCAATGTCAACCATCAATTTTCTCTGATAATCAATAAAATAAAAACAGAATCTTACTCGCCGGAAACGGTGGGTGCACTAGTTGAGACATACCGCAATCGCGCGCTTGACGTATTTATACGAGGCCTCAATGGGGACTTGTCTCGAATGCTAATTATGCAAAAACCAAAAACGCTCCCGGAAGCGTACGGTTCTTGCCTCGAAATGCAAAACTTGAATTGCAGAAATCACCTGATTCATGTACCAAACACGAGAAATACCGTAACAGCTCCGATTAACCAATCTTTTAGGAGGGATAACAGACCTTCCTTTCCTCCGCAGAGATTTCTTCCCAACCCGCACTTTTCAAATAGTCAAAATTATTATCCCACAAATCTCGAAGCACCCCCCCGACCAAATGGTCCAAAACCCCATGAAAAAATGGATGTAGATCGGTCTGTGCAAACTAAACAGGTCAATTATATGAATCACCCACGCAACAATCCTTTCAAGAGGAGAGCGTACTCTGATAACCTTCCCCGCAAACAGCAGAGGGTTTTCAATCTGCAAACAAGCGATGAAGTTTGCCCCGAAGAATACCGTCAGACAGCGGAGGAGGCTTGTGATGAGGAGGTAAATTTTATGACGAGCGCTTATCCAGCGTACTATACATAGAATATACCCTCAAGAACGGTACGACGTTGAGCTTTCTCGTGGACACTGGAGCTAATAAGAATTTTATTGCCTCACATGTGTCGCACGGGGCAAGCCGCCTAGCTCAACCGTTCATGGTAAATTCGGCGGCCGGCAATGTAAAGATCTCCCATAAAGTCACTGGACAGTTTTTTTAAGGAAGTCGGAAACGACTCTATTATAACCTTTTATGTTCTCCCTGGCCTTAAGTCTTTCGACGGCATCATTGGCGACGACACTCTGAAGCATTTAGAAGCGATCATTGATCGCAAAGAGGGTGAAAATTCCACTCAAGAATAAGTTGTCGTCGGAAGTCAATGCCCTTTGCGATAAAAACCTCCCCGGCGAGATACGGCACAGACTTTCCATGCTGGTAGAGAAATATAAAGACGTTTTCGGCCCTCTTAACGCAAGAGAACCGGTCAAGACATCGGTGAGGGCCGAGATTAGGACTAGTACAGACGAACCTGTCTACACTAAAAGTTACCCATACCCTGGGAGTATGAGGAAAATAGTCGAGAAAGAGATTGATGACTTGCTTGCAGAAGGCATCATTCGCCCTTCTAGAAGCCCTTATAACTCACCCATCTGGGTTGTGCCTAAAAAACCTAAGCCTACAGGCGAGCTTCAGTACAGGATGGTGATTGACTTCAAACGCCTAAATCTTGTTACAATAGCGGATGCGTACCCCATTCCGGACATTAACTCCACGTTGGCTAGTCTGGGTAAAGCAAAATGGTTTGCTTCATTGGATCTGACATCTGGATTCCACCAGATACCCATGAAGGAGTCCGATATACCAAAAACAGCGTTCTCTACCATGAACGGGAAGTACGAATGGCTTCGGCTACCATTCGGCTTAAAAAACGCACCAGCCATCTTCCAAAGGACGATAGATGACGTACTAAAAGAGTTCATCGGTAGAATATGCTATGTATATATTGATGACATTGTAATTTTTGGTAAAAGTATTAACGAGACTCTCGACAACATAGATACAATCCTTTCAAGGTTGCGGGCGGTAAATCTCAAGGTTAACTTGGAAAAAACCACCTTCTTAAAAACCGAGGTTGAATTTCTCGGGTATGTTATTACCCCTGATGGCATACGTGCAGATCCGAGCAAGGTGGCTGCGATCCAGAAATTATTGCCACCGGAAAACCTTAAGGAGCTGAAGAGCTTCTTGGGTCTCACTTCCTATTACAGGAAGTTTATTCGTGACTATGCCAAGGTGGCGAAACCTTTAACCAACCTGACAAGGGGAGAAAATGCCCAGATTAAGGCAAGTCAGTCGAAACGCATTCCAGTCAGGTTGGATGAGGGGGCATTGCGAGCATTTGAGGATCTTAAAGTTCTGCTCACATCATCTGAGGTTCTCGCTTTTCCTGATTTTGAAAAGCCATTCAATTTGACCACAGACGCTTCAAACTACGCGATTGGGGCGGTGCTTTCACAGGACATATCTGGTAAGGATAGGCCGATTGCGTACATATCGCGGTCACTCAACAAGACCGAAGAAAATTACGCGACCAATGAGAAGGAGATGCTGGCAATCGTATGGGCCCTCGACAACCTTCGGTCCTACGTCTACGGAGCTAGGAAGATACGCATCCACACGGACCATCAACCCCTTACATTCGCGTTAGGTAACCGAAATTTCAATGCGAAATTAAAAAGATGGAAACCTCGTATAGAGGAATACAACTATGAATTGATTTACAAACCTGGTAAATCGAACATAGTTGCTGACGCTCTATCGAGACTTAAAACCCAGGTCAATCACTTATCCGACTCGGCGGGCACTCAGGCAGCACACAACTCTAGGGCTTGCGATCAAGGTTCGGTAACGGACGATGCCAGCGAGGGTCGCGAGAGTGAAATAACCGAAACAGCGAGTGAGGGTCGCGAGGGCGAAAAAAATAGTTCAATGACCGAAACAGCGAGTGAGTTACGTTCGTCTATAGGTACAATGCACAGCGCTGATCAGGATAGCACTGACCTCATTCCCCATGTCGAAGTGCCGCTGAATGTATTTCGCAACCAAATTGTCATAAAAATCGGAAAAGGATTTGAAGCTCATGAGGAACCTCATCCTGGTTACCTTCGCCACTATGTGGCAATAGAGAACCCAAGCAAAGAGGTTCTTTCACGAATCCTTAAAACCAAATTGAGGCCTAATATACTAAATGGCATCAAAATTCCGGAGTCACATCTGGCTCTGCTTCAGGAAACATACTTAGAAAACTTTGTAAATTATAAGCTCCGAATCACGCAAAGAATTATTGAGGACGTCGGGAACTCAGATCGCGTGTTAACACTCATTATGAGTGAGGATAAAAGGGCTCACCGCAATGCTAAGGAAAATAAGGACCAACTCCTGGAAAAATACTATTTCCCGAGGATGAATAGCTTGATCAAAAAATATACTAGCACTTGCGAGGTGTGTAAACTTAACAAATACGATAGGCATCCCATCAATCCGGAATATCAGGCTACGCCTATACCTTCCTACCCATGCGAAATTCTGCACCTAGACATTGTGGAAATCCAGAACGAGAAGTTTATAAGTTGTATAGACAAGTGCTCGAAATTTGGTAAATTGTTTCACATAAAAAGTAGGGCTGTCCTCCATCTAAGGGACAAAATTACCAAAATACTGCACTATTTCACAGTCCCAAAAATACTGGTGACTGACAATGAGAGAAGCTTTCTCAGTCCAATAGTGCTCAATTTTATAAATTTACTCGGAATCAAGCTTTACCGCACCCCCGTTAACCGAAGTGAGGTGAACGGACAGGTGGAGAGATTTCATTCTACGATACTGGAAATCTTCAGATGCCTCAGAGTCGAATACAAGGGTCTGCGACTCAAGGAGTTAATAAATATATCCGTAGACAGGTACAATAACTCCATTCACTCTGTTACTGGGAAGAAACCATCAGATATCTTCTTTAACAGGTATCAAAGAATAAACTACCAACAACTAGTTGACTTCCGGAAAAGAGTGAATAGGGAGCTCAAGGGGGAAATTATGCGCAAACAAAAATCAACGAACGCGCGGCGAAACAAAAATAGATCCAAGCCAAAAACTTACCGTAAAGGCGACATCGTTTTTGCAAGGGTCAAGGGCATTCAGGCAAAAAATAAGCCCATTTTTCGCAGAGAAATTGTCCAAAAGGACAACAAGGTAACGGTCACCACAACCAGTGGCCGAAAAATACACAAGACTCATTTAAAAAACATTTAAAATATGAAAACGAATAAGAAATGAATATATGGAAAAGAGAAAGGGGAGTGTATGCACAATATCATAACTACTTTAGCAATGCACCTACAACTAGACAGTAAGAATAATTACAAATCATTTAGTCTTAAGATAAAGGAATCATTTGCTTTTAAGCGCTTTCCTACTAATTTTTAATTTAAGAAAAATGTTAGTCTTAAGTTAGCCAAGTAAAATGTCTATAACAATGAAATAGATTCTTGTCGTTTTACTGAAGGCGGAGATTCCACTCTAACATCACCTATCTTGGAGAAAACCTAGGGTTCCTAGGAGCATAAAAGAAAAGAAAAGAACATTTTATTTATTTCACAGACTCATGCGTCTGTCCGTCACTCAAGGATTCCAGATATTCGACTACAAGGCCCCCATAGTTTCTTTAAAGGAAAGTAGAGGATGGATTGTCGATGGAAGTTTTAAGCTTATACATACTATTGACCTAGCGCAATTCCAAGGTCTCGTGGACGGAGTAACCAATGCCATAAGCGATAACATCAAGGATCAGGACAGAAAACGCATAATTGAATTTCATGTGCAGCAGATAAAGGACCGTCTCAGGTTGCTTAAAGGCAACTCACGAAGGAAGGCAAGGTCCATCGACTGGATTGGAACAGCCTGGAAGTGGGTAGCTGGCAGCCCTGACGCTACCGACTGGAACAAAATCCTCCAAAGCCAGGAAACAATTATCGAAAACAACAATCAGCAATACCAAATCAACGAGAAGCTTTTTGACATTACGAAAGACGTTACTAGGAGAATTAACTCGGTGATAGACAGATACGAACAAGGGATTAAGGACACGGTTTCTGGAAGGTTCGAACAAGATGCACTGGACGAAATCATAGTGATAAAAGGCGAGATAAACGAAATAGTACGAGCCTGCCAAATGGCAGAGAGCGGCCTGATCAATACAAACCTACTAAATACGGAGGAAATCAATAAGGTTATCAGCGAGTTGGAGACCCTTCCGTACGCTAACGAAATCGAGGCAGTAGAATATGGGACGCCATCAATCTTCACAAATGGATCGATGCTGCTGTATGTTATCTCAATGCCAAAGGTTGGAAAAGAAGAATTTAACCTACTAATAACAAGGCCATCAGTTATCAAGGGAAAACAGATCAGGCTAAAATTCAAAAAGATGCTCGTCAACCACAGGGCAACTTACGGCATCGTAGCAAGTTGCCTATCAATTAACAACTCAACAATCTGCGAGGACAAAGCGCTGGAGAAAATTCCCGAAGATGACTGCATCGCCCGGCTTCTGAAGGGGGGATCCGCGCCTTGTACCTTCCAAACAAGCAAAGAAGAGGTCATCGAACTCATCAAAGAAGATACAATTTTTGTCACTAACTTCAGGGGTGATTTAGTCGCTAACAATATTTCAAAGTCTCTTACAGGTACATACATCATCCAATTGAGAAATGAGAGTATCCAGCTGAAGGGCAGAACATTTTCAAGTTCTTTGGCTACAACCTTACAAGCACTTCCCCCGGCGCTAATGAACATCACCTACCATGACCGAGATATTGATCTGGGATACGTGCATGATCTCAGCGTTCGGAACATAGAACGCCTAGGTAATTTAACCCAAGAATTTAAAATATCTATACTTACAGAGGCTGCAATCCTAATTTTGGTGGCATCGGCAGTCCTCACGATCGGGAAGAAGTTATTCGCTAAGCCCGACATCCCAGCAATATCATCCTCTAACCTATCACAAGTAACAGCCTGACCCTGAGGTCACGCAAGATCTACGGGCCGTAGATTTTCAGAGGGGGAGGAGTTATCACCATCTGGCATACCGCACCTGAAACCCCTCGTCACCATAAACCTGAAGTTATCATCATCAGGCATACCGCACCTGAAACCGCTCGTCACCCTGAACCTGATCAGACACGCGCAAACATGTTCCAGCCGACTCAGCATGTTCCCACGATTGCAACGATGACGGATACCCGATACAGGCGGATGCACGCGCTGCATGCATTGGGCGACTCAGCAGATTGGGCATGAGAAACAATACCACCTGAAGCAGGAATTAAACAGCGGTGGGACAATCTAAGTTTGGACGTGACAGAGTGCAGTCGTGTTAATATTCAATCGTATAGAAAATAAAGAATTAATTGTAACGTAGTCTAAATAGTTGTGTTTGAATTCTTGCGAACCGTTGGACCAACCTCAGGTGTGTGTTCGTTATTTTTTGAGAATCCTCGACAGGATTTCGTAACTTGAACAATAAAGCAACGCACTTGTTGTTGTTTACACTTGTTTTCACAATTTTTTTGTTTAGTTTGTTATTTTTCACTTAAAAAAAAAAAAAAAAAAACTTAGGCCACTGTATAATATGAACGCAGTCAAACACCCAATGTACCGGTTCAAATGTGAGTTTGTTATTTTTCACAAAAAAAAATAAAAAAGTTAGCAAAATGCATTTATTTGACCGTTTTTGGAGTAGAGAGCAGATTATTTCCCCACACAGCAATGTTGTTGTTTTGGTAATTTCATCCAATTCGCTTTATTTTACCTCCTGTATTTCATAATGTGTGTTATATACGTGGATAATTTTTGTATTGTGCAGTTCTATGTATTTTTCTCTATCCAAATATGTAATATAGTGTTGGCATATCTATGTTACGAATAATAGCAAAAATGGGTAGAAACACGTTATAGGTAACTCCGTATTAATATATAGATAGTAGAAAATATCACGGCTTTTTGTAACATTTAAAAGGAACATCATGAAGACAGAATCGTTTCCAGCACTCTGAATCTGTTTCCTATTTAGCTTTCTTCTTTTTGTCAGTAGGAGACTTTTTACATCCGGAACACCTGCATAGAACAGCAAATATAGTTGCGATGACAAAACCAATTACACCGAATTTTAGCAGCTCTGACCTATCCATGTTCATCAAATTCTCATTTATAAAGTCGTTCCTGTAATAACAACATTAAAGAACACTTCTAATTAACTAGATTTAACCAAATACTCACATGGGACTAGCAATTGGTGGAACAATTTCTGGCTTAGTCCTCTGCAAGTGGATGTTCTGAGTAAATTCAAGAAACTCTTTGGAGTGTATTCCTTCGTCCTGTATCGGAAGTATTTGCTTTGACGAATGCTATAAAAGATAATCAAATTTAATGAAATTCATTTAATAACTGCACCATGTCTTACAACAAAAACTCAGGAGATTCCTTAACTTTGGGCAACATTCATCTGTCGCTTTAGAGCAGCACCTACGGCTTCCGAAACAGCGTATAGTCTTTGGCAAATGATGCAGTCATTGCAAAACTTAAAAAATACTTTAATTTACAGAAACAACACAAATATTTTCTAAACTTACACGAAAACAAACCAATCACCGGCTGGATCTCAGCAAATCCAAAGTTGAGACTGACATATTATGTGTCATCTGTCACAAATATCCAAGGGAATTTTTTGAAACAGCAAGTTAGTCAACTTGCGAATGTCAAATTCCAAACCGAAAGTTGTAATAGTGAAAAAAAAACATTTTTCAACTTGCAGTTCAACTCTTGAGTTGATATCAACTCCGAAGTTAGCAAACTTGGGAGTTATCAGCAAGTTGAACAATAGTGAATAAAATGGACCATATATGTATCGCGTATGTCTAAAATCTGTTTAAAGCGTAGGTATCTTAATCGAACTATGTTGTTAGATGAATAAAATGTTCGTAATTTAGATAACGTATGCTTAAGGTTAAAAATGCACATCGGTTCTGGAGGTCACTATATGCTTTGGTTGGAAAATTAAGTTATTTGAGTGAGCGATAATAAATAAAATAATCTTTTGGCGCTTCTTACCTTGATACATGAATCAATACCTACTCATAATACTACTTAAATTACTAGTAAGTATAGGTTAGGTTAGGTTTAGGTGGCTGTCGGCACAAGCTGACACACTTAGACCAATTTAGGTCCTTGTGATACCACGTACATATGTATTATCTACCTTAACTCTGTAGATGGGACCGGCCAACTACACGCGGTTGTTCTCAAACGTTCCTCCATCTACGTACTAACCGCGCCCAACGTCGTTTAATTACGGTGATCTGACGAGAACCGATTAACTCGACGTGGTATGGTCGTTGGTTACTAGCCGAAATCACGCGTAGTTCCGCCAAAATAAAAAGGAGTAAATGATTATCAGTCACTTCTACCGATTCGACCGGGCTATCTTAACTAACTGATTTGTTACGTTTTGGAAATGCGTGGCAAGCAATCGTGATTGCGGACATTCGATTCCAATGCCTGTACTTTTGGTTGATCAAATTTTATTTTTTTCCTTTTTTGGAAACTGAAATAGAACTTAGTTGGTTATGGGCACGACAATTTCTTAAACACGCGGTTTACCAATGTTTCTGTGATGGATACGCGCGCTTGCTCTTAACCTCTCACTAGTCACAAAAAAAAGGCCCCACACTCAGGTTACACAGAATTATAGCCATGGTTTGGTAAGGTGTGGTGTAGAGTTTAAAAAAAATTTATACAGCGGCTTAAAGCATTACCATCAGTATTATTGATAGAACATCAAAACGGACGTCACCAGTTATTTTGAAGAATGTGCGATTTGCGATTATTTCAAGGCGATCGCTACATGTTTCTGCATTTGTGTTAATACAGGAGTTTTTAAGCCTGGCCTCTCTTTCGCGCTTGTATTGGAAAGTTGATTGATATTTCCTTTTTTACAGGAATCTCTGCTTCGAATATGACAGTACCAACTGAGCCGGTCGCACTCCATTTTTTTTAAATAGGTTTTTTGACGTGAAGGCTTCCTCGTATTTTGAAACTTCTTATTCGATCAATCTTTATTACTCTTGCTGTCATGCGATGCATCTTCAACTCAACTACCGTTAATTTGCCCTACTGTCCAACCGTAAGTGGCCGCCGGATGCACAATTGCTTGTGTAGATCTTACCTTTAGCTAAGAATTTAAAATGCCCTTCATCACTGAAGGCAGTGGCGGATTTACCAGCAAGCTAAGTAGGCTTGAGCCTAGGGCGGCAGATTTTAGGGGCGGCAAATGCGTGTCGAAGCAGTACACAAAAGACATTGGGAAAAGACAACCGAAAAGAAAAAAAATATGATGAAACGCCCGATGAAGAAATGAGTCTATCATCATTGATAGACTCGTATCTGAATTAGAAAAAAGACAGAAGGCCTACACAAGTTCAAAGAAAACTTTTCATTTTTGACCAAAATGAGTGAATTGTCATCATCAACCCTTACAAAAAAAGCTCTTGGAAGACATACATCTTCGTATGGCATTATGTACTCCAGCGACAAATTGTTCGGGTGAGAGAAGCTTTTCTGGTCTAAAAAAGGTAAAAAAAATTATCTGAGATCGACCTTAAGTCAAGAAAAATTAAACGCTTTAGCTCTTTTGTTTGTAGAGTCAGAATTAATGAACAAGATCACTTACGACGACATTATCGATGATTTTGTCAACAAAAAATTGCGGAAAAAGGTATTGTAAGAAACTTTAATAAGTTAATTAAATTAATTATTTTATTTTTAAATTATTATTTTTTAACTGTTTGTAAGCGCAATAAAGATTATTTAACTACGTTAACCGAATGTACATTATTGTGTGAGTGGCATACCCCGCCTTATTAGTCGTACATCATTGAACTTTGATTACCTCAGAAATATACTCAAAAACTATTTCTTGTGCAATTTGAACCGAATTGTTGGATTGTAAAGATAATCGAGGAACTGACAATTCACAATTATAGGATAAGGGCGGCAAAAATTCAACAGCCTATACTTGGGAAATGTGTAAATCCGCCACTGACTGAAGGTGATTTTGCGATGAAATTCTTCATTTTCTTCCATCATGTCCAGAGCCCAATTCGAGAACGTACGTCGCTTCGGGCGCAGTGGCTCAATGGTTAGTGTGTCGGACTACTAATCGAAAGGTCCCCGGTTCAATTCCCGCCGGGGCCAAGTAACATCTTTAGTTTTTTTTCCACTGCTCAACCTTTTGCGAACGTCTGATACAAACATCCAAGAGTATCAATTGTCAGGAGAAGATTCTCAAATTTTCCGTTTGGAATCAGTGTAAAATTGTAGGTCCCTTCCATTTCGCTAAGAAAGTGGTTGGAGAAGCAAGGTTTTAGGCCCTCTATGAGCCCCGTTAATGCCTAATATTTTATTTTTTATTTTATTTTTACGTCGCTTCATTATGATCAAGTGGCTTTAGTTCTTGAGTCAGCTTGATATTATAAGGCTGTTAGCCAAGATCCTTACGCACAGTGGCGGATCTACGGGAGGGTCATCGGGTCCGGACACCCCCCCCCCCCCCCCCAAGGAGGTTGGAACCGACTGAAATTCTGGTAAAATTTGCATATTCTATATTACTATTCGAAAATCCAAAAAAGATTGTAAGTGCAAATAAATGATTTCTCGTATTTTGTCATGCATAATATTATTATTCAATTCATGTTACTACAACATATTAGCAATAGTGCGAAATCTAGAGAAAATCTCAATCGTTTTTAAAATTCCGCGGTTTTTTGAAGAATTCTTGCAAAATTTCGTCTTCCGTTAGTCCAATTTCAGGATGCATACTCAAAGAAGCAAGTCCATTCAGGCGCTCCCGTCCCATTGTACTTCTTTTTTATTTTTCTTGGGGTCGAACATGATCGTTCTGGAGTTGCTGTTGTTACGGGTAACACTGCCAATACTCGTAAGATCGTGTTCACGTTTTTGAAACATTTTTCATTGATAACCTAAAAAATAACGTAACCATTGAAAGTTAAGTTATAGAAACTGATTCTGGAAGTAAAAATTCCGATCTGAAGTCACTTACTGATAGTGCATCGAGCGCATTTTGAATATCTTGATCGGAGATCCGTTGCCTCCACATTCTGATCTCTGAGATGAAATTCCTTTTTGAACAGTCCAATATTTCGTCATAAAACTTGTAAAGATCTGCCCATTTTTCCTCATCAAATTCCTGCTTGGAAGGAAATAGTTGTCCGAAACTGTGGAAGTTCGATTTGTGTTTTTCGAACCGACTTTGGAGATGAAAAATGTAAGTATCAAGGAATGGAATGTAAAAGGCAATTCTGTAATAATCTTTCACATTTTGTGTTTCAACGTTGCAACGGTTTTTCTGTTGACTGCAACCCAGAGGCAATTTCATATTAATTTCGTATTCAGAACAGATTTCAGCAATATTTTCGTAAATGATACGATAATTTAAATCACCGTTTCCCCGCTTTTCCTTGATATCATTCGTATCATCATTAGCTAACTTTGTTACTTCTCCTAGATCTTGATGTTTCGTCTGCAATTCCCGACTCAGAGGCAAGACGATAGAATTGATCGATTCCATTATATGACAGGAGATTTGAAATTCGATTGTCAAAATCGCGGTCAAAAGCTGAGAAGCCTTTTGTGAAGTCTATCGATCTTTCCACTTTTTTATTTCTTACTAAGCTTCTATAACGGCCGGTTGAAGTTCGAGGTAAGTTGAAACTACTTCATGAGACTGAATGGTCTGAATGACAGATGTATACTGTCACAGCTTAAGCAGTTCGGGAAAATCTTACGCCGCGGCGCTACCATCGCAGTAGTGTTGGCGCCCTATTTAAAATGTCGAACACGTGAGATATGTACGATACAGAAAACAACATTTCTCGAATGTGAATATATATCAATATTAGTGATTTTACGTGTTTGTTGTGACTACAACGCATAATACGTATTTGCTTTGATTTTTTATACCTTTTATTAGGGCGCACATACTGTGTATCAAAAAATTATCGGCACTGTGTCGCGAAGTAAATGTCCCGAATTAAAATTGTTTGCGTGGTAACCGTGTGTCCACACAAGCGGCACTATCGTAGTTTCATGCAAAATGTATCAAAATAATGAGAAAATGAGGTTAAGTTAGGTCATGACAGCATAAATTTTGTGGACCCCCCCCCCCCCCCCCCATTCGAGATCCTAGATCCGCCACTGCTTACGCAAAATTCTCTATAACGTGGTCTGGGAGAGGGCCAATTATTGAGAACGCTGTGAAATTGACTGATTTGGATGGTTTGCGACGGACGCCTCTACGGCAGCCATATTCTCCACACTTCGGGCAAAACGTAGTCTCACTGAAACGGCAACATAAAGCAGCGTATATTCTGACTCAAATTTTTTGACTAGACTATGAATTGCTTGTCTACTGGTAAATTAAAATAAATTTTAATTATTTGTAAACGTTGTTCCTTCGTGTACTTCACCATGATGAAAATGTTGATTTTACTGAATATTTTGACATTGACAGTTCGGTAATCAGTTTAAGGGTGCGTTTACACTGAAAGTTTAAGGTTGTCAAGTCGCTATATTTATATTAAAAACAAAACTTTTGAAAATGTATTTAAAAAAAAGAAGAAAGGATATTTGTGAAAGAAAGAAGAAGGATACAGAAGAAATTAAATATACATCAAGTTAAAGAGGATGGGGTGGCGACGTTGTAGAGGTCAATGTGTTGGCTTTTGACTCGTGCGGTGCAGGTTCAATCCCCAGTGGGAACAACGACATACGCCAACTATTAATGGAGAGAATCGAATGACACCTTGTTTTCTCCAACCTCTACAACAAAAAGGGGAGTTCTACGAGTACCTAGGCTAAGTGCTCTGGGATTTGAAATTCCTTGCGAGTTGCGAGATGTCAATCAGGTATATGTAGACGGTTTTATAGTTATACATACAGGGCCGATATTTTAAAAAGGTATCAAAGTCGTTCGTTGTTTTGAACGTCATAACTCCTTAGATGAAAAATATACCGAGAAATGTAATCAGAGTCAGCAAAGATTTCACAACCATATGAGATAAGAGGCACAATAAGTACTGTTACAAGTTTCAATTTAACTTCACCTGGAAGTATTGCTTCGCTGACTGATAAACCTCTGAGCGATGCATATATTTTGGATACTATGGAACAAATATGGTCGTTGCATGGAGCTCATTGTTAAAAATAATTCCGAGGTGTCTTACATGGGTGACATATTCTTTATGGATTAAGTACCTATTTCAATTGGAGTTAAGATAGAAAGATAAGGTTGATGCTTACAGATGGGGATTATTTTTGTTTTTTTTTTACAGAGAGAACATTTTGTGAAGACTGTAATAAAGCCCAAGAATTGAAAGCATTGTAGGCATCTGAAGTAATAAAACGGTTATTTAACGCTTCAATGCCGATGTCGGCGTTATCACCGGCAATATACCAATTCCAATTCCAAAAAAATTTTAAGGTCAGTCAGAATTAAATTTGGCACTTTAGTACCTCAATTTTCTCATTAAAATTTTGGTAGAAAACCAAGGACAGGAATTTTTTTTAGGAAGGGTTTCGCATGGAACGTATCTGGTGAACAGGTACCTACTCAAAATAGATATTACACCAGTAAATACTAAGGAATTCAGAGAACACACTTTCAACATTAATACTACGAAAATCACGATACGGGATGGGTTGTTGGTAGATTAGATTAGATTATAGGGGGATTTAGGGGGATATTGTGATATCCTCCATTTGGAGCTCGTCCATGACGCAGTTTTTTAGAAAGGCAGCTAATTCTTTGGGAGAGCTGGCAGCTATGTCTGCTGCTTCAAGGTAGAATTTACCTAGGAAACTATGACGCATTTTGATAAAACAGTTGCATTCACATAATATATGCTCTGCTGCTTCTACGTCCTCGTTGCACAATCTGCAGGTATTGTCTTGTGCTAGGCCCATAGTCATCAGATGTTTTTTGACACTGTGAGTAAGCCTGTGACTAGTCCGATCTGACTTCTAGCTACTTAGTTGTAGTAGTTGTTTCGTTTTTTGTGGGAACTATTTGGCATGCAATTTTTAGCTTGCCTGTTTCCTTCGGTTTCCCTCTAGAAATTGTGCTTCTTTTCCTCAAGCCAGGTTTTAGCACAACTTTTTATAGTTTATTGGTAGCCCGCAGAATGGTCTTGGCATCATAAATGGGTACGCGGATCCTGTTCTGGCTAGTTCGCTTGTTTATACCCTATTCTAGGGGTATATTAATTTTGACGCATAGTTTGTAACATACCTTAATATTGCCCGTAGACCCCTAAAAGTTACTATATTTATGATCAGCATCGATAGTAATGTCGATCTAGCCATGTCCGTCCGTCCGTCTGTCGGCAAAAATCAGGCCTTTAAATTTTATCTGGAGAGCTGAAATTTTAACCATATACTCTCTAGGGTCCCTAAATAATCAAGTTTAAGAATTTTTGAAATCCGCCCACAGGCACGCCCACAAACAAAAAACAAATTTATCAAAACAATCGAATTTTGAGCTAGGAAGCTGAAATTTTTTATATGACTCCTAAAACTGCTCGGGATATAAAATTTTCAAAATCCGCCCACTGCCACGCCCACAAAAAAATAAAACAATTTTATTGAAAAACGAAAATTTGAGCTAGGGAGCTGACATTTTTAATATATACTCTCTATGGGCCCTTTAAGCTCATGTATAAATATTTTCAAAATCCGCCCACTGGCACGCCCACAATTATTATTATTTTTTTTTTTTTGAAAATTCAAAGTGAGCTAGGGAGCTGAAATTTATAATATATACTCTCTAGGGAAGCTTTATGCTCATGTGTTAATTTTTTTAAATCCGCCTACTGACGCGCCCACAATTAAATAAAACAATTTTATTGAAACACCGAAGTTTGAGCTAGGGAGCGTTTTTTTTTTGATAAAATCCTTTAAATGTTATATAACAAAATATGTAAAGCGTTCTTAACAATTCAACCATACTTAGACTTTTGTCACGCCCACTTATGAGGGATAGGAATAAGAATAGGGTATCCAACAGTTCGCCCAAGCGGACTGTAGCCCGTCCCTATGTTTTTTCATTGCCTTCGAATCCACTGTGTCCAGGCACCCAAATATATTGAACTTTGTTTGTGGTGCACAGTAGTTGTAGGAGTTGGAGTCAATCCCAGACCAAAGGCGTTGATTGCGAGTAGGGCCGCCCTGCTATCGGAGAGAATGTAAATGTTTTTGTTTTTTATGGGGGCCAATGCCCCGGGCGGCAAGTTCAAGGAGCGGCCAAATTCACACTTTACAGACGAATGGACAACTCATCATTTACTTAACTTTGACCACGGAATAAATAATAGAACAACTACAGAAATTTCATGGCGATATCAACTCGACCGATACCCAGAGCGCGGAGTGAGACCTGCTGCACGAACATTTATTATTCGCGAGGCGCGTAGGACAAGTTCAAAATAGGCGCTAGCTCGCAAGCAGGAATCGCAGATCGCGGCGGCACTAACTATTTGGGTGAATATCTCCGCAAATCAATCGAGTGAAAATAGAAATTCAGAAGGAAGATATTATCCATGCCCGTTCCGTCGTACTAATGGATAGTCTGCTCAAAACTTGGCAAAAAATGAGACAAAATCCAATTTAATATTGGATAAAAGAGGCTGGAGAAGTTGCTGATAAAAGTGATGTTGACCCTATTTTGCAAAACAAACGATTTCCGAAACGTAAAAAACATTTCGATGAGATGTGTGAAGACGAATTACAAACACTCCAACCTGTTCAACTATTTTAAAAAGAGGTTTGATTGTGCTATTATGCTGAATTTGAAAATGTCAATTGAAGAACTGCAAAAGTATGGAGCCGATCTGTCTCGAAAATACGAGCGAGATTTAAGCGCCGTGAGCGAAGTTTTAGCAAACTGAAACTAATTAAAAATTATTTGCGATCTTCTGAGCCATTAACGCCATTTTCAGTTTTTGCCCCGACTAAAAAAAAATTTAAGATCCGGTGCTGGTTCTAGGTGAAGTGGAGGGATGTTTAGTATAATTTCAAGTGCAGTTTTCATTGCAATAGTTGCACAGACACAGGCTATAGTGGCTGTATTTTATTGAGCTTAGCCTGTGCTGACCTCTGCGTTGCTTTGTACCAACAAACGGCAGGTGCATACGTGATGATAGGTCTTGTAATTGCCATGAACATCCATAGTGTCATTTTAGGGTTAAGTCCCCAACTTTTATCAAGTAGGCTTTTGCTTGTCCATATAATGAGGTCCTGGCCTTATCAATAGTTTTGGTAAGGTGAGAGTTCCATGTAAATTTTTCGTCTATTGTGATTCCTGGATATTTAACTTCCGTTGAGAACTCTATTGTTTCCCCGAAGAGTGTAGCATTTCTGAGTCTTCCTCGCCTTCTTCTCTTGGTGAATGCAACTATGGTGCTTTTCTTAGGATTTACTTTAAGTCTAACTTTTGTGAACCATTCAGCAACCAGGTTCAGGCCCTCTGGAGGCGATCCGAGATTGTGTCTTCGAATTTACCTCTGATTAGGATAGCTATATCGTCTGCATATCGTTGGACATAGAAACCATCAGCCAATGTAATGCCCCGTGGACTATCCAAATGTAAATAAAACGCTCTACTCAATCGCTAAACAATTATTTATTTTTCTCTATGTAATCACATTTGTTGACACAATAATCCCAAACGTGTTGCTACGATCTCGATCACCCCTTGACTGCCTCAGCAAGTGTGTTCATGTCAAGTACCTGCACCTGGTTATCTTTCAGAGTTACAGATCTCCTCCCTCCCATGTTCTTAAGCTTCAGCTTCAACAGTGGAGCACTTGCTTCGCCTTGTAATGTTCCTTGCAGTTGTGGGAGATTTATGTATGTGTCATCGGCGACCGCTGGGAGAGCTGTACCTTCGTCTGGAAAGCTAGAGATTCAGAATAGGTTTAGGAGTTAAAGTTTGATCTGATCCCGGTATTCTTTTAAGATAAGAAATGTTTCTCCTAAATACTTTGCCGTTTGCATTTCCTTGAACCACAACATCGCTCCCTTTCCGCTCAATTACTTCGAACACTTGTGGGTTAAAAACAGGTGTTAGTTTATTCGGGAAGATGACATGTCGAAATACCACTTTGTCTCCCACCCCTATCTCAGAGACCTTGGCTCTTTGATCTTTGTCTGCCCTCTACGCCCCTTAAAAGTGGACATGGCAGAAAACTTTATGTAAAGGAATTGTTCAAAACCACTTTATCCACATACTTCGCGATGAATAGGACTTTCATTTACAATGCTTTTTGCAGTAAAACGGTTTTTTGTAAGTAGTGGGCGTGTCAGTGGAGGGACTTTAAAAATATTTACACATGAGCATTTGGGGCTCTTAGAGAGTATATATTTAAAATTTCAGTTTCAATCAAGTTTTCTAGTTCAATGTTTGATTTTTCGATAAAACGGTTCCTTTTTAAATTGTGAGCGAATCATTGGGCTTATTTTAAAAACGTTAGCTCCCGAGCATTGTTGGTGCCTATGGATAATATATCAAAAGACTCAGCTCTCTAGCACAGCATTTGATTTTTCCGATAAATTTGTTTTTTTTTTGATATTTTGGGCACGAGTACGATAACTAGGGCGCCAAGAATTGATAGTTTTTTGTCGAAGGGTCAAAAATAAGCATTTTGTAAAATGGGAGGGGGGTCTATCTCGCTCCGTTTAGGAGGCAGGGGCAATTTTAGAAAAAATAAAATTAATTAAAACAAAAATAACGGCAACACTTACAATAAACTACAATAAACTACTATACCGGTGTTGAAAGCCAAAAATCTGTTCTTAAATCTTTAATTTAAATTAAATTATTTATGACCCCTAATGCGAGTGTCAATCGACAATTGATAATTGACTATTTTCAATGTGTGCTATTGTGAACGAATTATTTTAAAGGATTTTGTCAATCGCAGTCAATTAAAAAAATTGCGATTGACAAGAATATCAATGAACATGATTTGTTCACAATAGCACACATTGAAAACAGTCAATTATCAATTGTCGATTGGCACTCGCAATAGGGGTGTATGTCAATAGATTTTGGAAAATTCGCATGAAAACCCGATAAAAAAAAATTAAAAAAAAAAATGTAAACCAATTTTTTCAAAATTGTGAAATGAAGTGCTAGATTGGCTTTTTGTGGTCAATGTTACTATCAATTCTGAATCGAACTCAAGAAAAACGAATGGTTTTATGTCTTCTAGTTTTTGCGAAAATTGAAAATTGCTAAAATTACTTTTTTATGAGATTGTTTTTGACCCTTCTATAAAAAGCCATTATCAATTTTTGGCGACCTAGTTATCGTACTCTCCCCATATTTTGTCAGTAGGCGAATTTTAAAAATTCTTCAACATCATTATTTTAAGCTCTTAGAGATTATAATGGTTAAAGTTTCAACTTTCTAGCACCATTTAAAGGGCCTAATTTTTGCTGACGGTAGGACGGAAAGATGGACGTTCATGGCTAGATCGACATTACCATCGATGCTGATCACGAATATAGTAACTACGGTTAGGTATTATATGAAAATTAATATCCCTCAGAATAGGGTATAAAAAGAGAAAACGGAAATAACTCTTATATGCCAAAAACACGATATACATATAACAAACTTAATAAAGGGAAAAAAGAAAAATGAGAAGTACAGAAACAGATAGAAAAAAAGAAAAGCATATCCATTTTGATCGTCTATCTAGGTATGTGTTTAGTCCAACGGCATTCTTAACATCTCCAAGGTTATTTATTAAAACGGATGGACCCGACGAAGGCGTATGTATATTTGTACGTTGTATGTATACAAGGATGACAAAAGAAATATTCGCTTAGGTTTCAAAGCTTTCCTCTGCAGTTGGTAGTTAAGCTGTCGTTGATGAAGGTGTTCGAAAAGGACAATCCCACTTAGCTAAGTTTGAGACAGCATTTTTTCTTTTTGCGATCGCGATGTACCACTCGCATCAAAGTCTGCTTTTCTGGCTTATCAGCCAGTTTCAGTGTGATGTTGGAGTTAGAAGTTCGCTTTTCGGTACGTGAGCGGGATTAGCACGAAAGATTTTATTGTAACGGGGCGGATCGTGGATGAATATTAACGGTGCAGCAAATGTTTTTATTAAAGTCACACATAATATAAACAAAGTTCTCATTCTCTTAATGTTCTGAATACCAGTTTCTATAGAATATAATGAACTCGTAAATGGACGAGATTGGTGATCTATACAGCGCAAAACTGTAGTGTACTGCCTTCTTCATCCAAACTACGCTTACGCTATTCTGTCGTCATCACAGATTGCTTCGCTATTGCTCATAGATTCCAGATATAGGTAGTAGAACTGATCAAACATCCCTACTTGAGATATATGACCTTTGATTTAAAAATCATAATCACTACCTGTAATGTTTGCAATGTAAATTACCTGTGACTGCGACTTTTCATAATCCTTACCCCATATAATCATAGTTACTTACAAGCACAAACTCGCAATCATAACCATAACCATAATATGTTGATGTTCACGAACGACTCAAAAAACACACAAAACTGCCACTCTCGTACTTTTAGCTCATTTCATGTTCACCGGTTTAAAAACACAAACCACTCGAAAATCACAAAACATGGACAACTGTACTTCTCTCATACTCTTAACTTATTTTATACTCATAGCATAGCCATAGGTTGAAAATCACAAAACTGTGTGCATGTGTCCTTCGCATGCCGTATTATTATTACTAGTGGCGGACTAAGCAAAGCTGAGGCCTCATCCAGCTTTAAAAAAAATGTAGTTTTACAAGCTTTTTATTCAATTCACATTTGAATGTATAAATAAGTGCTTATTTTTATTTCGTTAAAATCTGGCAAGTGAAACTTAAATTCGAATTAAATTATTTAGGCCAAATAAACATACATACCTACAATATGGAATGGATATGGCTGAAGAAAATAAAATACGAATCGATCGATTAAAAAAAAATTATGTAAAATAAATCAAAGATAGTTTTTTTTATTTTTTGTAACGTGATATATGTGTTTTCGTGCCTTCAATTTATTTATGTATTTATTTATTTATTTATTTATTTATTTTATCAAACGGAGGTGCACTTGGTCCTCTAATGGATTACATACTTAATTCGACAAATTATTAACATACTTAATTAACCTCACCCAAGTTTGTTAAAAGCATAAGCAATTGATTTTTGAACGTATTTCTACTTATATTAGAGTGAAGATAAATGAGATTCCCAGCTGAATTAGCTTCTTCACTTAAGCATCTAGTTATAGTTTCATTATATCCATATTGTACTCTATGAAAAGACTCAACAAAAATATTTTGATTTCTCAATGGTATCAGGGGTCTTCGATATCTGATCTGTGTAAGCAGGTAAGGACAATTTATATGTTCAGTTATTAGGTCTCTCACAAACATGATCGAAAAATACCTTCGCCGAATACATAAAGGCAAGATTCCAATCAGTTGGCATCTAATATTATATGGTGGCAAGTCGATATTCCAATTAAGCTTTTTTTATCGCAGCTCTAGTAAGCCATTTTTGAATCTTCTCTATCCTTGTAGAGTGAACCATATAATATGGATTCCAGATTACAGAGCAGAAATCTAAGGAAGACCTCACATATGCAAAATATAAGTATTTTAGGGTATGCGGGTCAGAAATATCTTGAGAGTTTCGCAAAATCCCATCATTGGCCTGCATTTTGTGACGAGGTAGTCTATGTGACTATTGAAAACGAGCTTATAGTCGAATAATACGCCTAAGTCTTTTTTGGATGAGATGCTTTCCAAGGGTAGATTTGTTATACTGTAGGTAAACTGAATTTGTGCCCGTTTCCGGCAGAATGTGAGGCTATTGCACTTTAAAAAATTAAGATTTAAACAGTTAATTGTACACCAATCTGATAATCTATTGAGGTCTTCCTGCAACAATAAACAGTCCTCAAGTGATCTAATAGACCGAAACATTTTCAAGTCATTAGCGAACATTAAGCATTCTCAATTTAGGATGACATTAGTAATATCATTAACAAATAAAAAAAAAACAAAGGCCCAAAATGGCTGCCTTGGGGGACTCCCGAAGTAGCGTCAATGCGATCTGAGACAATACCATTAATCCTAACAAACTGCGAGCGTCCTCTTAAGTTAAGAAGAATATCGTGGTTTACCCGATCAAATGCTTTTGCAAAATCTGTGTAGATGACATCGCCGCGCACTGCATCCCATTTTCCATGTTTTTTGCTATAAAATTTGTAAAAATTGTAAGATTAGTCTCTGTGGATCTTCCAGCAATAATAATTTACTAAACTCGATTTCTTTGGAAATTTTTCTTTCTGTTGAAAACTCTTGATCCATTGTAGATCGAAGATAATTTTGAATTAGTTTAAGTTTCGAAAAACTCCTCTCGAATGATGCAACCGAGATGCAAATGGTCAAGAAGTATTGAGGTATGAGCGATATACAGGATAACGATTCACTGAAGTCCCATTTTATTATAAATTGAAGGATTTGGGGCCCCCCAAGACCGGTGGCCCGGGGCGGGCCGCCCGTTCCGCCCCCTGGTTAGTTCGCCACTGATCATTACTAAACTCCTGTCACGCTCACGTTCCCCACCCCAGGTTGAAAATCAGAAAGCAGAAACCAACACTCACAAGATTATGACTTCCACCTTCTAGTTTAGTGAAAAAATTTAAGTCAGAATATTTGCTGCTTAATGATGAACCAGCCAAATCAGTCAATTTCACGGCGCTCTCATGAATGGGCATCTCCCAGACCACATTATGGCGAATTTTGCGTAAGGATCTTGGCCTACACCCTTACAAGATCAAGCTGACTCAAGAACTAAAGCCACTTGATCATATGAAACGACGTATACGTTCGCGAATTGGGCTCTGGACATGATGGTAGAAAATTAAGAATTTCATCGCAAAAACATCCTCAGCGATGAAGCGCATTTCTGGTTAAACGGCTTCGTGAATAAGCAAAATATGCGTTACTGGACAGGTGCTAACCCTTATGTGCTTCATGAAACAGTACTTGATCGGACACGAACCAGGACCACGGTAAGGTCGTCGCACTAAATATGACCTACATTATTTCTTCCCCAGACCGCTGACGCAATCATCATCGTGCCATCCAACCCACCATCAGTCCGTCATCCAATACTTCATTTACGGCACAAGTATGCAAATTCCATTTCTCGCAATGGATGTATACATTGTCGCCTAATACATTGTCGCCTATCACCGAAGTCAGCCACATTCCTGACGATCACATATCGACACAAGAGTCGATGTGTTTATTATTTTTATTCCCACACAGCATTGTGACCCGATACTGCACATCGTCGATGGGGCGACCGGTGGCAGTGGGCAATCAGTTGGATAAATAAACACCACACTGCCGGCACAACGATATTCAATTCTGAGAATATCTACGACATGCCAGAGCCACGAGTGTTGATGGTGATTGCGGCGATCGGCACCCTTATCGTGTTGGGCAGATGGGTAGCCAAGGCATGGACGTGGGCGCAGTTGCTGGACACCCTACACCTCTGGGACTTGATGTAAGTTCTGATGACGAGGCGCTTGTGGACGAGCAACTTGGTGGGTGGATGGGAATATTCTACTGGAAAATATTCGTAGTCATATTTTCATCGTCACGCGCAGCGGTCTCCGACGTAAACGGTCTCCACCATTATAAATCCAAGTCGATACAAATAAAGTGAAAGCAAATTAAATTAAATAAACTCTTGGTCTTTTCTTCGCCGGTTGTCGGTAATCCTTTCTTGGTGCAAGTCCCCTTGTTTCTTCTTACAGGTTCACGCTCACTTTACTCTGCAGTTAGGAAGTCTAAATCCCCGACAGTACTTTATCCGCAAAAAGTCACTGTTTGTTGCGGTTTTCACGCCGGTGGTCATTGGATCGTTTTTTTTCGTCGATGAAAATGGCCTTCACGTTACCCTAAATCGTATTCGCTACAAAGATATGTTGGAACGTTATTTCTTTAGCCAATTCCATGAATTGGACATCAGTGATATATGGTTCCAACAAGACGGTGCCACAAGCCACACAGCGGGTGCAACAATCGAGTTATTGAAGTCTCAGTTCGGTGAACGTATTATCTCGAGAAACGGAAACGGTGATTGAACGCCTCAAGACTTTTTTTATGGGACTGCATTAAATCATTGGTCTATGCGAACTAGTCGGCGGCGTTAGAGGAGCTCAGAGCCAATATTGAACGAGAAATAGCAGCCGTATCGGTCGAAATGTGCGACTGAGTTATCGAAAATTGGGTTCAACGTATTGACCGCTGCAAACTTTCCCGTGTTGGACATACAGTCCCTGGCCATATTATTAGACGCAATGTAGTTTTTTATTATTTTTATGTGTTGCACGAGTTTATATGCAATATTGTTATATTTAAACGTACGAGTACCATATAATGTGTTTTTATTTAGGAGATTTTGTATATGATTCCATTTTGTATTTATTTTTAACATGTTGTACTACAGCGTTAACCAATTGATACGCGAAAGGAAACAAGTACAAACAAAGTTCATAGAACCTTACAGTGCGTCTAATAAATCGGCCAGGGACTGTATTAACAAAGTCGAACCATTCATAAATGTTTCGATAGTAATTCAAGCCAACACATTTTTTCAGATATCTCAAGTATTTTGCATTTTATTTTTCAAAGAAGTTATCAAGTCCTTAATGAAAGACCCTTTACATCATATGGAAAACACTGAACGCCACCAATAAGTAAATGAATATGGTCATATCTGTCACTGTCATAATGCTATTGTTATATTACATATTGTGTCTTTCTCTAAGAACACTCATGGACAACATGACCGCGATTTACTTTAATCTGCCAAGGTAGCAACGTTTGTATTAAACACTGTTGTTCACAATTTCAGTGTGAATTCTTGTGATTGCTTGTCAAAATTAGGTTAATTTTGGTAGGTGGGCTGGCTTAGTGCCACACTCAGGTCAATACTGCCCATCGGGGGAGGAGGGTTGTCACTTACTCATTTTTAACCCTGTCTAGAAAAATTGAGATTAATTACTCACTGTGTTGTTTGATACAAACCAGCTGCATTGTTACGGCCTTGGAAAAATTAAAAATGAATCAGCAGGAAAGGTAACTTCGTACCTCAAGCCGCAATGAAGCTATTAACAGAATTAAAGGACGAGTCTGGTTCCTATCTCATTGCGAGAAGTTCAAGAACTTTTATGAATGCTCCATATATTATTTGGAATTGTGGGTGAACAGCTTTGGGGTGAGAAAAATGTGGTCTGGATAAACAAACAAAATTCCCCACAGTGGCTAATTAATGAGAATATTGGAAAGGCAGTAATCGAAATTGACGAACTTTTCGATGAACTAGTTCTGGCGAAAACGAACTGGTCTACAAACATTAATATTTGGAGACATGACAATAGAAGTTGTGAACATAGATGGGTTCCACTTTTTAACCATTTCAAAGAGCAAAGCATTTTATTGCCAAATCTTGAATGCGTCCTCGAGTATGAGTTCTGTCTACCAGAAACTTCAGCAGTAATTTAGAAGAAATATCCCGGATAGGGCGAACACAAATATGGTGACCCTTAAAAAACAAACAACAAATAAAGATGCAACCACATAATAATTATATTCTTTGAAAATCACAATGGCAGGTTTAAATGTGATTGTAAAAACAAGATCTCTAGGTAGATCGATTTTTTTTTTGGAAATGGATCGTGGTTCGTGGATAAGGACCAATTTGTATTCTCGCTCTCAGACCTTTCAATTTTGTGACAAGGGTCGCTGCAAAGTAAAAACTAGTTAGCGGCAGGTTAAAAAGTACATAAAAACCAGCAAAAGTTAGATCATGCTTTTTAGTGAAAAGGCGCCTTTAACTAGTGTCAAGTTTAACTCATGAAGGTTGACTACAAATTTGCGCCATTATGACAGCTCTTTATTTTACAACTTTGCAGCTTTATTTTGCGCTTCAGTCAGCCCCGGATCTAGCGGGGCAAGCCGGGGCTTATGCCCGGGCTGCAAGTTCAGAGAGCGGCCAAATTCACACTTTACGGACGAATGGACCACTCATCATTTACTTAACTTTGACCACGGAATAAATAATAGTAGGTAGAAGTACAGACATTTCATGGCCATATCAACTCCACCGATACCCAGAGCGCGGAGTGAGACGTGCTGCACGAACATTTATTATTCGCGAGGCGCGTAGGCATAGTTCAAAATACGCGCCCGCTCGCCCGCAGGAAACGCAGATCGCGATGGAGACAGATCCTGGGTATTGTTATGGATGCTGTATTGTATCTATCCACAAACCGCTTTTCTTTTCGCGAGTCCCACGAAACTCCTAGCGATCTCATCACACAATATCCTCAGCCTAGTCAAGGTAACTTCTTGAACTTAATTTCTCTGCTCGCCAAACATAATTCAACTCTTAAGTTGCAATTAGAACACTTAAAAAAGGGCAAGGCAATACAGAATGAAATAATTGACATGATGGCAAAAACAGTTGGTAACAGCATTTTAAATGACATCAAAGAAGCCAATTGCTACACGATAATGTTCAATTACACTCCAGATGTATCCCATACAGAACAAATGAGCCAGGTAATTCGATATATAAAAAGAACTGGCGATGTGCGGGAAATAAAAGAAAGTTTCATTGGTTTCATAGAAGTTGCTGGAAAGACAGGAGAGGACATTTTTGTCAACAGATTTTAGAAAAATTGGCAGTTGATGATTTAGATATTGGACAATGTCGTGGCCAATCTTATGATAATTTGTCCAATATGTCCGGCATCCATAAAAGAGTATAAGCCAGGATTGAAGAAAGGAATGAGCTGGCCGAGTTCGTACCGTGCTTGGCTCACTCATTAAATCTTGTAGGTGTTCATTCTGCCTCATGATGCCAGGAAGCTATTAACCTATTTGGGCTGATTCAAAAAGTATATTGCTTTTTTGTTGGCTCCACTGCTAGGTGTGACATTATGAAAAAATACGTTCAAACAAATTTAAAAAGGAAGTATTCAGACGAGATGGTCGGCGAAACATGTTGCTGTGAATGCCCTATTAAATAATTTTCCAGAAATAGCGGAAGCTTTAGAAGAAGTTAAGCAAACTTCTCATGCTCCAGAAGCTACGTACGAGGTACGAGGCAGGTCATCTCTTAACTGCTATTAAGGATCTTACATTTATTCTTGGGCGAATATTCTCCGCGAAATCAATCGAGTGAATATAGAAATTCAGAAAGAAGATATTATCCTTGCCCGATCCGTCGCACTAATGGATGTTCCCCCCAAACTTTGCTAAAAATGAGACAAGATCCCATGGAATATTGGATAACAGAGGCTGGAGAAGTTGCTGAAAAAAGTGGTGTATACCCTATTTTGCAAAACAAACGAATTCCGAAACGTAAAAAACATTTCGATGAGATGAGTGAAGACGAATTACAAACACTCCAACCTGTTCAACTATTTTCTAAAGAAATAATGATGGTATTTGATCGAATCATATCAGAAATTAGAAAGAGGTTTGATAATGCAATTATGCTTAATTTGAATTTGGGTTTTCTTAATGGTACTTATATTTTGAAAATGTCAATTGAAGAACTGCAAAAGTATGGAGCAGATCTGGCTCAAAATACGAGCGAGATTTAAGCACCGTGAGTTATGGATTTAATGAAATCCCGTCAGTAGCCGAACACTGAGCTATGTACACAAATGAAATAAAAACGTCGCTTTCTATTTTATGGTTCTTTATTGTATGAACGCTAAGATCAGACTGAAAGTCAATTATACAATGTCTACTTAATATAAGCTTAACAATAGAATAGATAACAGTAATCACAGCAAGAACGATGAAAGACCTGTACAGTGTCTAGTAAATAGCAAACCCGTTAATAGCCGGTCATGTACTCATATGTGTTATGATTTTGATCATCTTTGGATTTCCGAAGGTCAACGGAACTTGTGAGAAAGAACATGTATACTCTCGTTGTTTCCATGTAGGCTGTACGGTATGGGTCAGTACACATGACTCGTGGAACTCTGCCAGGAACTCTACGTTTTTAATGAGCAAGCTCCGCTTTTATTTGGTGATATAGAAAAGCTAACGGTTTCTATCTCTTGCAACAGATCTATGCGAATGATTTGCAGGATACTTTTCCTAATATTTGTATAATCCTGCGAATTAACTCTACGCTTCCTAATACATCCGCAAGCTGTGAGCGAAGTTTTAGCAAGCTAAAAGTAATTAAAAATTATTTGCTATCTTCTATGAGCCAGGAATGCTTATCGAGTCTTGCAATCTTAGCGATAGAAAATCGAATTGCACACGAGTTAAATTATGAGAAGGCCATCGATTTATTTGCAGAACAAAAAGCTCGAAGAGTAAAATTGTAATTTCGATTCACAAATGCAATAATATATTTGGTTTTTATTTTTAATATACATATTTTTATTTTAAATCCTATCCTGTGCTGTGTATAAATATATATCCCACACCTTCATGTCTATATATCTGTAAATAAATAGTCATAACACAGAAAGAACAGCGATGGATGCATTATTTCCGGAAGGCCTATGTGGGCTATGTCCAAATGTCAATTAATTAGTGGACATCTGATAGCTGAAATTATATACATGCTAAATGTACAAATAAATTTAAGTGGGCGGGCGGCATTTTACAGTTTTTGTCCCGCCTAAAAAAATTGAAGATCCGGGGCTGGCTTCAGTACAGTTCTCAGTTCCTTATCCTGTTCTATTGATATTCCTTTCCATCGACACCTTTTTGGACCATTCGGGAGATTTTTTGAAGGTAACGCTATCCTCAGGCAATTACCCTTCACGTGTCGGGACGAGAGACTGGTATCAGTATCAGAATTAAAAATAAAAAACAACAACAACTAGTATGTTGTATTAGTCAATTCAAACAATTTTATTAAAAAACGACAATTGCGGACATTTTTGTTTTGTATAATTTTTACATGTATAGATAATTTTGACCACAACATTTCGTAGGCATTCGGTGAAAAGGAATAAAGTATCTTGCCATGTGAAAAAGATTACGAACATTTGACATAAACTCGCTTTTTCAGGAGTTTCTCATGAAAAATATGACAACTATTTTAGAAGATTATGGCTTGTGACCACAGGTCTGCTGCCTCACCTAATTTAAGCTATCTGCCTACATCTTCCACTCCAACTACGATATTCGTTTGCCGAACTCCTCAAGGGCTAACACTGTTGCACCGAGTAAATGTAGAGATCCGGTAACAAGAACATCAACTTTTTCTTTTCCATATTTTTCTTGTACATATAAAAAGGCTTCCAAAATTGTTCCAAATAAGCGGCTGCTACCACTATGTCCTGCCAACTCCCGCCAATTATTTTCATGAAATTCTGCTCGACGTAATTGATCTTGGTTACTGTTATAATTTGAATAAATATCTCCAACTGACTTGTCTGATAGTGGAATATTGGGCACAAAGCATGCCAGCGTGAAATGAGTTCTAGTCCGTAAGATTTTTAATAAAGCTTTGGCGTCACGGTCACCAGTTGCGTTAAAGATGAGAATTTTTGGACTAAGGCTATAATAAGAGAATAATGGTAATGATTTATTGCACTCTTGTTTATAAGGTAGGTACCTTTCTTTGGTGACGGTTTGGAACCAATCTGTGCAAACATCCATACTCTCCAAGGTGTGCGCTCCATCCAGATGAATCCTGCAATATAATAAAAATGATTTCAAAAGTTTCAACAAAATGCAGGAAAAAACATAGGGACGGGCTACAGTCCGCTTGAGCGAACTGTTGGATACCCTATTCTTATTCCTATCCCTCATAAGTGGGCGTACGTATGGCTGAATTGTTAAGAACGCTCTACATATTTTGATATATAATATTTAAAGGATTTTATCGAAAAAAAAACGAAGCTTTTGTAAAAAAAAACGCTCCCTAGCTCAAACTTTGGTTTTCCAATAAAATTGTTTTATTTAATTGTGGGCGTGTCAGTGGGCGGATTTTGAAAATATTTACACATGAGCATAAAGCGACACTAGAAAGTATATACATTTTATAATTTTCAGCTCCCTAGCCAAACTTTGAATTTTCAATAAAATTATTTTACGGGCAATATTAAGGTATGATACAAACTGTGCGTCAAAACTAATATACCCTTAGAATAGGGTATAAAAACGAGTGTGCTTTAGACCACACGACTGAAGTAAAAGCTCCATATATATGTACATATTATACATGTGTATATATGTATACACATGTGTATAATATATACATATAAAGGGTTTTTGAACAGGGACGCTACAAAAGTAGAGCGACAGGGACAGCAAACCACGCCGAATTTCTTTCTTGAAATAAGATACATTTCGAATGAAAATTAGAAAGATATCTAGAGAAAACTGCATCGATTGTTGTTCCATGTCTTGTACATTTCGGTTATTATTCATTTGTAGTTCTAATTTATCTTGTAGACAGTTTACCAAGAGTTGTTCATCGTCGGACGCGAAATTAATATTGAAATCCCCTGCTGAAATTAGTGGCAACGTATGATACTATGCTAAAACGGCCCAATACAGGGCCTAGAACCTTCCAACCACTTTCATGGGAGGCGACCTACAATTTTACGCCGAATATGAACGGCAAATTTCAGACGTTCGCAAGAGATGCCAACAACACGCGGTCGCTCATCTAAGTACTAACCACGCCCTACGTCGTTTAATTGCGGTGATCGAACGAGAACCGATTTATTCGACATGGCAAGGTCGTTGGCACGGTAACGTATGATAGTTTTCTCCTAATTCTGCAGAGCCTACTCGACCGTAAATCATAAGTCTTTTATATAAAAACATTATAATATTATTAACTGTGTTATTGGGTGAAATGTAAACAACTACCATTATGATGTTTGCTCCATCGTCCAAAACACAATGAGCAACACATATATCACCAATTGATGACTGAGATATATATATTGCATGCAGTGACTATGAGAGAAAGAGAGCGAGAGAAAATGTGCACACGCACTGCTCTCTCTTGCTCCTACAGTGTGATACAGACAATAGGCCTGCACTGTGTCTTAAATAAAAGAAACGTAACTGGCTATGAGAGAAAGAGAGAAAGAAAATGTGTGCTCGCAACTCTCTCTCTTGCCCCTACAGTAATATTAGAGTGGAACTTCAGTACCTGAAACTCTCTTCGATGTTGCCTTTAAGTAACCTTTCTCCACCAAATAGCTGGGTCTTGGAACATTTGGCTTTTTCTTACAATGGTCAATTAGTGCCTTAGTGGAACGCAAATGCGCTATTCCTTTAAACAAATGCTCGCCACTACGCAATTCATCGGGAAAAATAGTTTCAATGGTCACATCCTCTACCGAACGAACACATTCTCGGTGTTTGTAAGGAATAGTTACTCCAAACTCCACAGTATTGGATTTCTGTGGCGCTGATTTCAAATGGGAGTTTATGTATTTTTCGTATTTTAAATCGAGGGCCATCTGTACGCAAAAAGACGAACTAATGAACTGGGATTCATGGACACAATGACTTTACTCACTTCCGGTAAATTCCATCTGACGGAAACTGTTTTTGAGATATAGCTTTCACCTCCTTTGGATCGGGTTGGATAGATGATAAGAGCTTAGTATTGCCCTCTATTATGAACTAACTTATATTTTTCCCTCTTAACTGCCGTTTGTCTAGACTTCCGCTTGCCTACACTTCCGTTTGCCTACACTTCCGTGACGCATTCACCAGCTTACCCCCCAAGTCAAGCGTGCGTAGAGAAGTTTTACTTCAAAAACACACCTGAAATTATGCAAATCCATCGCCTGACAACGTCCAGGCCAAACGCAGTTTTCGAATCCTTGAATAACTTGATCAGATATTGTTAGGACTACTCCTTCGGACAAAATTTGTCCGGGCCAGCGTTTAAGACTGTGACTTTTGAAGTCCCTTAACCAATCATACGCCAGTTGAATTGCAAGCGAGCCATTCAGTTGAGCAATTTTGTTGAAGTTAGCGATATCAATGTGTTTTGGCCAGTGATATTCCGAGATATGAGGAACTCTAAAAAGTTTTGCCTGAAATGTACATTAATTGATTGTTAAATAGTAGAGAGCAATAAATTCTAAATGAGTAATATAAATATAATATGAATCATACTTACATTCTCTAGAGCGGCCTTCTCTTCAAGAATTTTTAAGCATGCTGACTGCTTGACATTTGTATAAACTTTTGAATGAGATTTTATAATTCCAGCTTTCTGTGTGGTTATATCTTCGATTGTATCGCCAAGTATATTCGTGTGTTCGAGACCAAGAGATGTGACTGCAACAGTAGACGTATTTCTGCAGAAAATAAACATTTAAGGGAATTGTTTACAAACGGGAGAGAGTGTATGGATTGTGGGGTTAGTAAAGGAGCAGGAGGGCCTCCCATTCACCAATCACCTTAGATATCGCAGCGGTCAAATCGCATTACTGAGGTAATTGAGGCAACACTGAGTGGAACTTTTACATGTGGGACGGGCATCATGCACATACTCGTATTTGAGTGATATGATATTATGCACTTTATAAAGCATAGTCCGGCTAAAAGCAGTCAACATAGCTTTCCATGTAAAATAAAAATGGCCTTCTTATGCAGCTTTGGGTCAACTGATTTCGAATGATACAAAATACCAATATGTCTATGAAAATTTGATGAAATTCCTGTCCAATTATTTTCCATTCTCTATCGGCATTTCACATCGGTTATTTGTAAATACTACCAGCCGGCAACGTTTCGAATCAAGGAATATCACAAAAAATCCTTCATAATGCGCGACTAATTGAAGAAACAGTTCACAGGAGCATGAACTTCAGCGTTTGAAGTCAATTCAAATACATTGAAAAATCCAACTTCGAAAGCGAAACAAAAAATTCTTGTAAACAAGAGAGAAGATTCTGCCTTGAGGCATATCCCTGCAAGTCGGCGGATCGGGAATAGCCCAATATTAGACAAATCATACACTGCCGATCACAAGGATGAGGCCATACATTTTGCAATCGATTTTCAGTCTTTATACCTCTTGGAAATGTAATACCCGGAAACTTTTACTACCTGTGACCAAGTACATATTTTCCCAACAGTAAGTCATAAAATTAAAGGGTAAATAAGAAACGACCGCTGGAATTTCCCAAGATCAAACAATGAACTACTTGAAAAGCCATTGCGGCCATGAGGCGATTGCGAATATTTCGTTGCAGGAGTTTACATCAGCGACTTTTTTCAAAGTTTTGTTAAGAATATTTAAAAAAGCGTTGAAAAGAACTGTTTTTATTTAGTTAAAAAAATGGGTTCCGGAAAGACTTTGACAGCGACAGAAAGAGGAAAAATAGATGATTCAAGGAGTTAGGACTCTCAGGCCGAGCAATTGCAAGGAGGCTAAATAGAAGTAAGACTGTTGTAAACAGTTATCTTGCGGATCGACGACACTATATGTAAAATAAAAAAAGCGGGCTATTCTAACGCTTGCTTTAAATTCTACTCTACCAGTGACTAAAATAAGTGCTAACAGGGGAGCATCAGCCAGCATAGCAACGGTCCGAAGGATAATACGAAAAAGTCGTTCCATACAGAGAGAAAATTAAAAAAGGAACCAGTTTTGAGACAACTACACAAGGAGCATCGAATGAATTTAGCAAGAGAACTTGTCGCTTGGAGCAGTGAATGGAAACGCGTTGTCTTTTAGGATGAACAAAAAGTTAACCTTGACGGCCCCGACGGTGACAACTTTTATTTCCATGATCTAAGAAAGGAGGAGCTTATTTAGGCAAGGCATCAGCCGTACATCAGGTGTAATGGTGTGCGGAGCTATTACCCACTATGGCAGAATCGAGTTGAAGTTTTTGTCCACAACAATGAACGGTCATTTCCAAAAGTGAAAAACATTTTCGGACCCCTGTATTGGATATTCCAACTCGACATATTCCTATCACCGGACTTAAACATAGTCATAATAATAAAAATGTTTTGGCATCGTCATCTCGTAAAGTGTATAAAGGCGGCAGACAATTTGAAGACAGGACACTTTAATCGAAACTATTTGTAATGCCTGGGCCCAAATTTCTCTTAATTATTTAAAAAAAAAAAAACTGTATTCTATTCCAAACCTTCTTGTAGAGGTCATATCGAAAAATGGCGGGCATACTAATTATTAATGTAGAAAAACATAATAAAACATATAGGGATAAAAATTAACACATGAGCATAAAGGGCCCCTAGAGAGTATATATCATAAATTTCAGCTCCCTAGCTCAAACATTGGATTTTCAAAAAAAAAAAAAAATAGAATTGTGGGCGTGTCAGTAGGCGGATTTTCAAAATATTTACACATGAGCTTGAAAGGCGCCTAATGAGTATATATAATAAATTTCAGCTCCCTAGCTCAAATTTTGGTTTTTCAAGCCAAAGGCAAATTATTTTAGTTATTTATTTACTAACAAAAAACGACTGGACCGATTTCGCTGAAAACCTAATCAGTTCTGAGTTACGTAATTACGCTTTGAATAAACCCGGTCCAATATCGATATCATCTTTGGTTCTCGAGTTAATCGTGGCGAAAGATAATTCCGAACGCACATACGTACACACAGCCAGACATCTCTATAAAAAGGTTGGATTTGGATTCTGGTGACCTTGGAGATATATCAAAATCCGCGATTCACAAAATCGGCCCCATTACAAGAACTTCCACTGAGAAGTTAATTAATGTTTTAAAACCATAAAATGTAAACATTTTATTCATTTTTTCCTTCTCTATAATTTAGCCGCACTTTACGCAAAGCGTAGTTTATTGGGGCCGCTGCAATGATATTCTTAGTAGGTCCCTACACAGCACTAAGAAAACTACATAATCAAGTACAAAGTACCTACCTCAAAATACCATTCCTCCGTCCGTTCTCTGGTTCACTCTGACATATTCCACAAATTAATTTGAATGGAAAAGTGATTTCCGTGTGCGAAAAGTTCAAATATCCGGGATCTATAATATTCAATAGCGAAACAACCTACGATGATGAGATCAAAAATCACGCAAGCGTTACGGTGGATAAAATGGCGGGAATATTCAGTCATCTTCTGTGATCTGAACATGTCCCCTAAGCTGAATGGAAGGTTCTACAATGCAGTGTAGCGGCACGTGATGTATGTATACGACGCATTCCTCCACTAACATACTCGTATTAGATATCCGGTTAGCGGATACCTTTAATTACCTCAACGGTAACGAGAATAAACTAATTTTGTGTTCCTTCACACATATACTCGTATAAGTGTGCAGATTCCTTCACGTTGCAGACAGTGATTTAAATATTCGTTTGGTCAAACATTCAGCTTTTTTAAAAAAGATCTACAAACACAACATGTATGCGCAAAACGAGTCGGCAAGTGAACGGTCAATTGCACTTGTTTCTTTGTTTTTCTTTTTGTAATCACTTGTAAACGATAGAATTAAATAAATTAAAATAAAAGAAAAGTTTATCTTTTTTTTTTATTCAATTTCGATGCGACGCACAAACGTCACGCTGTGTGTAAAGGATTAGGGCAATCCCGCCCGTCGCACTCCATTTCGTTAGCTTGGCTATAGCAAGTATCGTTTGTTCATGCGCGCACTTGTTATGGTTGGGTGACAGGATCTGGCAGATAGCGGGTCGTGTTGCGGTTGACAAATTATCGTATGGGCATAACACCTACGCAAATTAATTTGTTTTGGAAAATTGTCGCAGATCTTCACGGCTTCGGTTAGGCTGCTTCGTAGTTAGTGGTTTTTTATGTTTTTCTTTTCTGTTTAGAGTGGATGGCATGTGGGCACCATTCGTGTGTAAAGCAAGATTTGTTTACAGTAGGTCATGCATTATACGCCCATGTATTCTATACCAACGCAGCTGTTTTTGCACTGAGTGAAATATAGGTTAGCGTCAGCTCTGATTTAACGGAGTTAAGCATACCTGGGTTCATTTAAGAGCCATTATTTGTCCCTATAGAGGTCTCGCCGTCTATGTAGGTTCAGAGTAATACAGCAATATCTTAAATAAAATAATGGATGGAGATTCATTTTAAAGATCAAATAGTCACAGTACCGACAGTTTCGTTATCGGGGTTTGATGCGTTTTTGCTATTGTCATAAACATTATAGTTTTAGTTGTCTATTCCGTATAAGTATCTATATAAAGTTGGTTGAAAATGACTTTTAAATTCCAAAATTAGAACAATTGTATACAGAAATTATTAATTTAAAAGATTTAATCTCGCTTTCATCAAACAGTCACCGGCAAGTTAAAATAAGTGAAACGAAATAAAAACGTTTTCTTTTTTTTTTTGAAACAGAGCAAGTTGTGAAGTGAACTTGTTCAACCTAAAACTTGCGGACTTTATCTATTGGGAATAAATAATATTTTGTATACCTAATTGGCGTGCGCTAAAGGGATTTAGTTTTTTTCTGTAATTGTTACAGTCCCCTTATAATGTTACCACAGCGCAGGCATTTTTTTTTGTTGCTGCAAGCAGCACCCAGCAAATGATTCATTGCCTATTTTTATGTGAAAGAGGTTTTTTTCTCCACAGGTGGATATTTTCTACAAAGAATTATTATAAAAAATTACCTCACAATATTTGTGCAATCTTGAAGACCACCAATTCCAACTTCCAGTATGGCTGCATCTATGTCCTCTTCGAGAAAGATGTGAAAACATAAAATGGTCAAGAACTTGAAATATGCTGGCATGTCATTTTCAAACTCCTTGTTTTTTTCAAGTTTGTTGAAAACTTTCCAAAATGCCTGTGTGAATTGTTTCTTTGATATTGCTTCTCCATTTATGCGTATACGTTCTGTAACCGAAACCAAATGTGGCGAGCTGAAAAATCCTGTTCGAATACCATATGCTCGCAGGATTGATTCAGTTAAGGCGCATGTTGAACCCTGAAATATAAGACTTAAATATAAAATATTATTATTTAACAGGCATGTTTAGGTGTGGCACCTGCAACTATCGTTATAATTTTGGTAAAAAAAACTCGGAGACTTTTTTGTAGACAATTAAAGCATTTGAGTTTAGATCTTATATGATATAGAATGATATTAACTGATACAATTTATTATAAAATCAAACTCTTTTCCCGCGCAATTTTGAAATTTCAAACACAAACAATTGTAACCGCTGATTACATCAGTGCCTCAGCTAACATTGACAGGTTCGAAATTGAATAAATCAACTAGCCCGCAACCATCCACACTCATTCGCTCACGGAAAAGAATAAATTCGATAAACTGTACAGGAATAACATAACCAAGACTTGCCTTCAAAAATAAACGCCTAAAAACAGAAACAACGCCATCTATAGTTCAGAATTTCATATGATTCCAATTGGTTGATACCAGGGCCCTCACCAGGTAAAGCTGACGATCTCATTTTGGACATCGATATGATAGCCTCCCTTCTTAATGATCTCTATAATGATCTCAATTATTTTACTAACACTAAGATTAAAAGTCGCGTACGCTACAAAAAGAGCTCGAACTGGTTAAATGATTAGGGTGGAATAAGAACCAGCCTTTACTGGTCTACTCGTAAGTGCGTCAGTTTTTGGTGACTGCCGCTTCAAAGTAATCTTATCTTATCTTACATTCGGACTTCCATCCAAGTTATGCTTATTTCCATGCTAGTTACCATCAGTCAAATGAAGACTTTCGCTAAAACGTTTGAGATTCAGAAATGTACTCGTAAGCATATTTCAATATTCAATCCTCTACGAAGCTATAATTTTCTCGATAATTCTTGCATGCGTATAAAATGGGGTTGGCATCATAAATGATGTGGCAGATCCTTTTTTAGGTAGCTTGTCTCCTGTCTAAAGGGTCTTTCATTAAGGATTTGACAACTTCTTTTTTAAATAAAACGCCAACTACTTGAGATATCGCAAAAAAACTGTATTGGCTGGAATAAATATCAAAACATTTATGAGTGGAATTCGACTTCGTTCATATGTTCACCACAGGAACGTATGCAGCGGTCGATACGTTGAGTCGCACATTTCGACCCATACGGCCGCTATTTCTCCTTCAATATTGGCTCTGAGCTCCTCTAACGTCGCCGGCTTGTTGGCATAGACCAATCATTTAATGTAGCTCCGTTTCTCGAGATAACACGTTCACCGAACTGAGACTTCAATAACTCGATTGTTGCACCCGCTGTGTGACTTGTGGCACCGTCTTGTTGGAACCACATATCACTGATGTCCAAAATAACGTTCCAACATGTCTCTGTAGCGAATACCATTTACCGCAACGTGACGGTCATTTTCATCGACGAAAAAAAACGGCCCAATGACGCCACCGGCATAAAAACCGCACCAAACAGTGACTTTTTGCGGATGAAGTGATGTTTCATGAAGCACATGAGGGTTCTCTCCTGTCCAGTAACGCATATTTTGCGTATTGACGAACCCGTTTAACCAAAAATGCGCTTCATCGCTCAAGATAATTTTGCAATGAAATTCTTCATTTTATTCCATCATGTCCAGAGCCCAATTCGAGAACGTACGTCGCTTCATATGATCAAGTGGCTTTAGTTATTGAGTCAGCTTGATATTGTAAGGGTGTAGGCCAAGATCCTTGCGCAAAATTCGCCATAATGTGGTTTGGGAGAGGCCCAATTCTTGAGAATGCCGGGAATTTGACTGATTTGGCTGGTTTGCGACGGACGCCTTTACGGCAGCAATATTCTTCAAACTTCTCACTGCCACGGCAACATCAAGCAGCGAATATTCTGACTCAAATTTGTTCACTCGACTATGAATTTCTTGTCTACTGGGACTAGAATTACGGCCGAAAATTGGCGTTATCGCTCTAAAGTTGCGACCACCGACTAGGCATTTCGGTAGTAAATATTAATTATTTGTGAACGTTGTTCCTTCGTGTACTTCACCATGATGAAAATGTTGATTTTATTGAATATTTTCACATTGACAGTTCGGCCATAGGTTTAAGGGTGCGTTCACACTGAAAGTTTGAAGTTGTCAAGTCGCTAATAAAAGACCCTTTACATAAGTTCTCAGTGAAAAAATTTCGTTTATCCATGACAGCGATGCCCTCCAATCTCCAAATGGTCAAATACTGTCCAAACGAACTTAAATATGGTAATGCCCAAATATTGGAAACATGGCACTTTATGGGGCGTTATACCTCATATTTATTTTGTTCTTAGAAAAATGTTCTCTACAACATACCAACATTTTTTCAAAACCTTTTGCAATATTTACCCGATTTATTTTCCAGTGGTTACGCCTTACGCTTTTCGGAAGACAATCGAATTCACTTACCAGTCAGGACCAAATGGGACAAAGGTGCATTATTTTGTTTATTTTATTGTAACAGTTTAGAATTCACCAACACATACGCATTACGCAATAGAGCCGAAGACTATTTTCGCTATTCCATTGGAATTCACCGAGTGAATTATTGAGTGGACCAACGGAAAACGACATTACGTCTCCAGAAAACCAAGTAACTCGATTTTAGCAAACTTTACAGGAGAGCATTTAAACAAACAAACACGATATAACTCACGCAGTTTTACAAGCTTTAATGCGGAGATACCTACGCAGTTTTCTCACTGGTTATAGAGATACGTTATTTTCCAAATCACTGATAACAGAATAATTAAACTTATTATGGGATTCACACTTGGCCGAATGGTAGATAATGGGTTCAGCTAATAGATTTCATTAAAATCTAATGCTTATGTAAAAGTGGAGTTACGCACTTTTCTAGTTTCACTGACGATTAGCAGATTTCATGTAATTGTAAAACTATCCCACAAGGTACCATCTCATACATAAAACCTAATTCTCCGGCACGCTTTCTTTCACTTACCTTTCCCTTGGTTCCAGAAACATGTATTACTGAAAGATTATCCAAGTCATCTAATGTTAGACCACTGCGGTTTAGAAATTTGATAGTGTCCTCCAACGTTGTTTGGTTCTTCTTGTTTATGATCGACTGACGAATACTTGCAGCATTTGATTGTAGTGTATTAAGAGCTTTAATCGCTTCCTTTAACAGAAAGAGAAAACACGTAAAAAATAAACACATACACACAAAACACCAATTTTCCATATTTCCAAGATCACTTGGGTTATCAGAAACAAAAAACTATGTAGGTATGTAACAGAAAAAAATAATTTGTTTTGATATTAATTTAATTTTGTTTACAACACTGACCTCGTAGTCCGAGTTTATTCTTCGGTTTTCGCATTCAGCTGAATCTGCATTTGGTGGAACTGCTGATACGCCATTCGAATAACACACTTTTTGTAGCATAGCGAACGTAAAGCGCGGTCTGACTGAACGCAAAATCCAGTGTAGAACCATTATAAGAGCGTGCAATCGATGGAAACAGGCACAAATCCACGAAAATTGTATGCGATTAGATATCGCAGAAGCTGATCGTATTTTAAGTTTAACAATATACCAGTTTAATTCAGAATATGTAAAATATGTTGTACTATCAATATCAGCTTTGAGCTTATAAAGGTTAATTATCTATAAGAAAACATAAAACGTGTTTATATCATTAAGGGACTTGGGCTATAGTTTTTGAATAGACATTTTAAGAGAAATACAAAAGAGAATTATGGTAAAGAAATAGTAGAATCGGGGAAATTTCCCCTTCTGTTTTCGGTCGGAATTTTAATGATATAAAAACTCAAAAACGAATTTGAAGAGAAAATAGAATAGTTGGATTAATTCGTGGGAAATTCAATAACGTGTGAAAAGAAATTGCCCGACTAGATCAGATCGTAAAGAACTTTCGAGCTTTTATAAAGTATCGTTATTTTAATTTGTTGGGTATGTCATCTTTTTAGCCTCGCCCCAGGTATCCAAAACACCATAACAGATTGCAATTCTAACACTAAAAAAATTTAAGTTAGGTATATAATAAATCATGTTTATTAAATAACTTTTCATTGTTTTAATGCCCGCGCTGTGTAGCTAATACATTATAAGGGTCCCAACAAATCCCTTTAGTGCGCGCTAATTATAAAAAAAAAAAAAAAAAAAATTGTTTTAATGATACTAACAAACAGATAGATCGTGACAAGTTTGTTAATTTTTAAACAGTTTCTTTATTATATATTATACTCCATCCAACAAAAATTGTCAGTACAGGGAAGAAAGGATGTTTATCTCTCAGTCTGGTTGCAATGACTTACATAAATCGGTCCCTCTTTAAAGCTCTCACAGAGTTACCGTAGTGTGTATGATAATTCGCCATAATCAGATAGCAATTCTATTAGGGTTTCCATCTTCAAATTTAAAATAAAAATATTGAGGAACGAAATAAATTGCGTTTATCTTTTTCCTTTTCTGGTAAGATAATAATAGGCGCGTTTTTTTAAGGGTATCTCCAGTAGACCAACAAAATATATAAATTTCGTAACACAAAAAAAAAAAACAAAACGAAAAATATATCACTGTAATCCAATTTATTCATTATAAATATTGTAAAACATAAAATACTTATTTCTAATATCACTACTCAACTAATCCGATGAGTAATTACTGCTACTGCTCTCGGTATTGAGGTCTATTACTAACCTTTCAACTGCTTCCTCGGCAAAAACGTCCATTTCCCACATATTTGGCTCAACAACCTGTTCAACGTGTTGGACACATCGATGCCATTTTTCCTTGTCAACCCTTGTAAATGCTGTCGTTAGTAAGTCTCTTATTTCAGCCATTTTAAATGACTTGTTTTGGCTTGCTACAAGCCCTTTCACTTGAGCCCAAACCAATTCTATTGGATTAAGGTCACAGTGATGAGGCGGCAAGCGAAGCACTTTATGTCCCGCATTTTGAGCCATTTCATCCACGACGTATGTTTCATACTTGGCTTTGTAACGTTTAACGATTTCAAGCAACCCATTGTATGATTGCATCCCTACCTAAGTTGAGATCTACCTTTTGGGAATTCCCGTATTCATTGGCAAAACAGGCGTCATTCATCGGAAAAACGAAGACATCATACAAACAGGTCATAATGAGATCAAAGGATGTATTTATGTTTTTTTTTTTATTTAAACAGTTTGCGACATACACTCAATCAGCAAGATTTTCTAAAAACATTTCCCAGTCCTTTCCGCTATATGTATATTGTAAAAGGTAGACACAATCAGGCAATTAGAATACAAAATTATATAACAACGACGCAATTTCATATATGTACCTAAACAGATGGTAAAAAAAACTGCACTTGTGCAGCTGTACAAAACAAATACAATCAAATTAAAACCGAATGACAGCACCCCACGTAATAATTCGTTCTCAAAAGCATCAAAACCGAAAGTTCTTTGACAAAATCTATAGAAAAACCCTTAATGATATGTTTCATTGTAGAGATGGTAATACTCTTCTGATGCGCTTCAGTCACACACACTGCTTATTTTGGTGGATAATAATAGCAAGCGAACACAAGACGATCATGCTCATTCCCATTCGGCTGTGTGGGAGACTGGTTGTGGTGGGTTGTATGCGATTTTTAGGAAAATTACAAATACAATTCCTTGGTATGACAGTGGTTTGGATTTTATTTCAGTTGCAATTCTTGCGTTTGCGTGCCGTGAGAGTATCTACAGGCACCACTGGTAGAAAAAAAGCTCCTCCATAAGGCCTGTACTGACAATTTTTGTTGGATAGAGTATAGTATCATAAACATGACACAACGAAAATAGGGTTGTTAAGAATGCAGTCATTTGAATACTGCAGTTGTTCTGGATGCAATATATTTAAAAAAAAAAACCTTTATAAAATATAAATCATATATAAATCATTTAATAGATAAAATAAGTTTATTGTTTGTAACTCTTATAAAATCGAATTAGTGTGTCATATCCCTATTTTTTTGTCGGGGTGCGAGACTTTCTACACTGAAGCACTCAGACTCAATACTGGTCCATTGTACTACTGCCGCAGATTTTTACAGACGTCGGGGTGAATTTGTTTACTCTCCCTGCACCCTGGAGAGTAATGCCATCCGGCGATTGTATTCATATGAAACTCAAACGTAATGGAAGCCCTGACCGAGGACGCAGGCAGAAATATCGCTGAGAAGTCCTCCTCTGAGCCCTGTCTAGCAAGTTCATCGGAGATCTCATTTCCCGCGATCCCGTTATGACCCGGGACCCAGTCAGCATTCACTGACTATTTTGGAGGTGGTTAGGGGTTCGCTACAGACTCAGATACTTCACCTCCTCCACTTGTTCCTCGCAACATAGTCCATAGCCATGGTCTGTCATATCCCTATATAAAGGGCAATTTTTTTCTTCAAATTATCCTTGCCAGTTTTCTGAACCCAAGAAAAACGGTTTTCTAACACAAAATATGTAGACAACAGTGCTCCTTAATAATTTACTCAAACTGAGTTTCAGCTTCAGTGCGTGGTCTTCGCCTTATTTTGTTTAACAATTTTAAGAAAAACGGTTTTCTAACACAAAATATGTAGACAACAGTGCTCCTTAATAATTTACTCAAACTGAGTTTCAGCTTCAGTGCGTGGTCTTAGCCTTATTTTGTTTAACAATTTTATTTTCCACAGAGCTTGTGAATTGAGATCTCATTCAATTCGTATGTCCGTAAGAGCTTTCGAATTAAATATTTTTTAATTCGCAAGACACAAGGAGCTTGTGAATTGATTCTCCACCAAATGCTAAATCCATAGAAGCTTGTGGATTAAATATTTTTCAATTCACAAGGCACACCGAGCTTGTGAATTATGACCTCATTGAATTTATCAATGCACAAAAGCTTACGAAATACATTTTCTTTAATTCTCAATCCAAAACTGGCTTGAGAATTGAAATCTCATTCAATGAATAAAGAGCTTGCGAATTCAATATTTTTTAATTCACTGAGTATGCGATATGATATTATGACTATATAGAAGTTCAACAGAGTGAGGCTCCAGCGACAATGGATGAACGGATTCACTTCAAACTTCGTATTTGGGGTTTGTTTGCCTATATATCGCGGCCATTTTTTTTCTATCATTTTAAGTAACGGTAGCTACCTATAATACAAATTGTTTTGAGGTGGCGTACTGTTTTTGCAAAAATGGTCGAACAACGGTACCTTACCGTTTTTTATTTGGAACAAATTTGTATATAAAACTGTTTAAAATATTTTTTTATAACTTTTTTATTCATATAAAAGTTTGTGAATTTTTGAAAATTTGAAAATTTCTCAAAAACGGCTCTTACGATTTTGATAAATTTTAATGTCTTGAATACTTGGGTCGAGTGTTAGAAGATGGCTTACTCAGTTGTGTTTTCTAAAGAATGGATTAACGGTACTTTAGGAAACCAACAATGTCTAAAAAACGGGTGACGAAATTTTAAAGAAATATAATTACTTAGATTTGCGAAATTTTTTTTAAAACTTTTTATAATTTTTTTATATAAGTAAGTAAGTAAGTTTCGAAAAACATAACTTTTCTTCAAAACGGCTATAACGATTTTGATGATTTTTGGGGTATTTAAAACTTGAAGTAAATTTTCATTTTACAAGTTCAGATTTTAGAATAATGGCTATGTAGATCTCACAAACCGGTGAGTGAAGGGATTACAAAAAAATTAACCAATCAAGCTTATTCTATAATTTGGAGCAAATTTGCATACTAAGATTCTGGAAAAAAATGTATAAAGTATAAAATCCTATACCAGTTTCTAGAATTTTTAAATTAAAATTTTTGATCCTTGTTTGTGTTTCGAATACTTGGAGCAAAGGTAAGAAAACGGCATACTCAGTTTTGACCAAAAGACTAAAATAACAATACTTTCCAAACACGGCAATATCTCAAGAATCGGTAAAATGTTTTATTTGCTTCAAAAATACACATTAGGTCCGTTCGCGTACTAATATGCAAACGTAAATTTATATAAACTTTCGTGCGAAACTACACAAACGCGTTCGCGGACTTAAAAAATGGTAAAAAGATGAACGAAAATGTACGTTCATTCATTTTTCTTCACACAGAGTTTCAGCTGGTAAAAAAATGAAAACTGTCAAATGATGAAATCGTATGAGTTTGCCAGCAAAAAAAACAGCGGTTCCTTCTTTACATCGTTTTTCATATTTTTCAGCAAAAGCGTTCGTGTTCTTTGAAATGAGAGTATTCTCTCTCGATTTTGGAGATTTGACAGTTTTAATTTTTCTACACATAAAGTACACGAACGGACCTATTAAGATCGAAAGCTATTATGACTAATCAAAAACCGTTCATAAGGTCATAATCGCAAAGTCAATTACCGTTATGTATGCTTCAGCCGGAAATTAGGTATATGAATCCGTTAAATTTTAGTCAGTTTAACACATCTATGCCGCAAAGTTAAAAAATTTTAAATTTGATATGTATTACGTGCCAAATTTAAAACAAAAATACCGTTAGGTTTATTTTGCAGTAATGAGATTTTTGTCAATTTCGAGCACATATCTTTTATAATATTTACATAAATGTTAAACATCATTAGGCACGATTTGCATACTCATACGTCATCTCCATTTAAAATGAGACTATACTTTTTTTGGCCTCTGCTGAAAGGTATAAAATTAAATTTCAAGAAGTTTTTTAATTACCCATTCACAAATGCAATTAAGACATATCAAACATAGCTATCTACATGTAATCTATATTGTAATGCGGTTCTTTTTTCCTGATTTTCGGTGTAAAGAAAATGGCTGATGAAAATGTGTGATTCGAAACCAATTCTTATAAAAGTGAGAAAGTTATCGTTCACCTAATTTCAGTATAATTTGTAAATTTGTGTTTCTGTGGTCATAAGCCTCCCGCAGAGTGGTCCATCTTAAGCGGCATATTACGTGTAAGGCCTATTCCCATTTTATCTTTAACTGGATAGCTTCAAACCTAGTAGGTACTTACTGAAGCCCAATGGATCTAGCCTCTGTAACGATTTACAATTGAATAGCGTAATCTTAGTTAAATATACATTTATACACATAACTAACACGAATATTGCATTTTCAAATATTCCATGGCAGTCGTTTTTTAGGGTTAAATAAAAAAATTCATGAAATTGCGAAAACTTGGTGTTTTTTCTTTTCTCAGGGCTTAGCTGATTACATTACTTCTTTGCTCCACGCTTACGTTTTATATTATGAACTTCATAAGTAGGTACCCTTAAAAGGAAGCTATTGCCATCTTTCTAAAATCGTGGCGTACCGTTAAATGAATTATAGTACACGTGTAGGCGCTTAGATAAATGTTACATCGATAAACAATCAAACCCCATTTAGGCAGAGCTGAACTTGTGACTTCGAGGATGGAGTACGCAGTACACCTGCCTGAGAAGTTGCTAATCTAGGTTCCTGTCCCATTTGATAATGAATAAAATGGACCAACAACACAGAAAAGGATGATCAGATGTGGCAAAGCGTGGAACAGCGTTGTAACTTCAGCTCCCACTTCACGTGGTAGCAGTCACAATTTGTAGCTGTTCAGCTACTTACGCTGTATTTCTTTACCTTTTCTGTACCAAAAAAAAACCGTGGTGGAACAAAATTGCCAGTGCCCCATTTTTCAAGGTGACCTCAAGGTGGCCCTTATAGTGAGAATAAAAACGACAGAAAATTTCGTGTTGGAAGTAGCCAGGGGTTTTGTTTTATTCGCTGCTTTTCTTGTACTGATACTGACTGACTTTTCAGAATCATTTATGACATTTTAAGATGTTTATTTTTGTGACATTTATGACAGTCAATAAGGTATGTATGACCAAGTTTGGTTGCATTTATTTGGATGTTGTTCCAATAACCATTTATAAAATATATTATAAAACACCATTTTCCACATTTGAACGATTTCGATCTGTTGTAATGTGTTAAACATTTGGAGATTTTCACACATTCAGCCATTTTCGTTTTCGACCATTTTTAAAACGACTAATTTAATTTTGTATTCCTGTTGGCGTTTTAAAGTCGTTCAATGGTCTTTTCGTGGAACGTGTTAAACTATGACAAGTATGATGAATTTCGCTCGGTATTCAGTAGCGGTTCATGTATTGGTAGAAGCACGGTAGCGGGATACCGCTTGTCAGTTCACACCGAGGCGATATTTATTTGCGATAATAGTGTGCGGTTTTCACACTATCTTCACTCATTGTTTCCACTATAAATTTTCACATTTTATCCTCTCCCCCTTATTAATATACCGCGGGTTAAAAATCTAATAATATTGAATGTTTTTTCCAATTTGAATTCATTTTTCAATATACATTTGGACATGCGGCAAAAAGCGATCAACTGGGTATGCTGCGGTACAAAATTGTACAGCTGTTATACCGCAGTACCGGTTGCGGCTTACCACTCAAGTGTTTGCGTCTTTATTACCGCAATAGGATACGGAACCCCGTACCACTCTGGTGTGCGAGTTCCTTTAAGTGAATTTTTGATTTAATAATTTGATAACAAAATTAACAGAACTTTCGATTCACATCCCTGCTAAATGTGGCATATAAGATCCTATCAACCATACTGTGGAGGCCGAACGTCTGAAGCACATCTTCCGAACTATTCCAAACTTGTACCGGATTACGGCAAGGAGATGCACTGTCATGTGACTTTTTCAACCTTGTTTTGGAGCAGATAGATGCGCACTATCTGCAGGTGTCCATGCGGAAGACACTATCTTCAATAGCTCTGTTCAACTAGTGGACACGCGGACGATATCGACATCATCGGCCAATCTCAGCGTGCCGTGTTCAGGCTTTCATGGCGATTGAAGAACAGGCAAAATTGGTTGGCCTTGAAGTCAAAGAGGACAAAACGAAGTACTTGCTTTCAAGGGACAAACAAACATCTGCCAAGCAACTGGGAAACTGTTGATAGTAGCAACTTCGAGGCAGTAAGGGAATTCACCTACCTTGGAGTAAACATCAACACCACAAATGTGGAGATCCGACGAAGACTTACCTAAGGAAACCGTTGCTATTTCGGATTGGAAAGGCAATTGGGTTCAAAAATCCTAAAGGCTGAACTATAATAGAAGATTGTTGCGGACGACCACTTCCGTAACTGTGCGAATACATGCAATTTGTATTGTACGGCCATAATAGCTTTTCGCTTCGATTCGTTCAGTTTTCGTTCACTTTTGCTCACTTGCGAAAAAGCGAATTCATTCGCTTTTTCTATTTCTTTTGTTCTTTCCTACAAAAATTTGACATTTCATTTCAACAGCCGTGTGCATTTAAATTTGGAAGTTCATAAGCAATGAAATTTTGTTTTTATTGTTTGTAAGGTAGGTGCGTTTGCAATTAATATAATTATCATTTGAAAGAACACAATTGTTTTTAAATTTCATTTGCATAGATACCAAGCATTTATCTACACAAATGACGGCTTGCACAGAGGACTACGATTTTCTTTCCCTGCTTATAAACTTAGTTCAACAAAATAAATTGCTGTACGAAAAAAGGGATCCCTTATATTTTAATCGGCTGAAGAAAGAAAAGGCTTGGGAAGATATAGCGAGACAAACCAACAAGACAGGTAAATTAAAACAGCATATAAATAAACTTTGTCCAAATGCAAATACTTGCTAATTGGATGGTTTTTAAAGCTTCCAAATGTAAAACGAAGTGGACACATCTCCGGGAGAAATTCTGTCGAGAACTGCGCAAGGAGGACAGGCCGTCTGGTAGTGGAGGCTGTGAGGAAACTGGATGGGCACTATGTATTCTCCGAGATGCTGTTTTTAAAAGATTCCATGAAGCCCAGACGGTAAGTTTGTGTATCTATTGATCTTATTTGGAAATTGATATTGTTTCGTTTTTGTCACAGAACGCGATGTAATGAGATATTGGATGACGTGACGGATTCTAACTCTCGTTCACCTGGTGAATTTAGTTCACCAATTCATCAATTTATTCACCGAAGACTCCAACCAGTCCCTTGCAACGTCCACTCCCGCAAAGTGTAGAAAAGTGGCAATTGGGGATTTATGTGACCGATTTGGATCAGCAATCGGGAGGATGGAAGAACGCTTCTCAACTATCATGCCAGTTGCAACTGACGACAGTGACGAATTGTTTATGAGAACTGTTTTGTCGATGATGAAAGATCTGCCATTAGTTGCCAACGATAATTTAAAGGAGCACATATTTTTAAAACTCCTTGAAGTAAGAAGGGAAAACCAAGAATAGTTTAGGTTTTTTTTTATTATTATCTTTTTCTTAATATTTATTTACCAGCAGAAAATGAAGTGCAAATATTCTGTTATTTTATTGTTTTTATTATTATTATTATTACTCTTATGAAGTCCAAAAAATGAAGTGCAAATATATTTAAAAAAAAAGTTATGGAAATGTTGTTGTTTTTAATTTTGGTTCAAAAATTCCGTGAGAATCCCCCATAGTGATGAATATTACCTGATGGCACAATTGACGGAATGTTGCTTCGAACTTCACTTCGCCATAATCCATCTTGATGTTGGCCATCCGAGTCCTCCCAATCCACATAGTTGTTAGGACAATAAGATGAATCATTGCCCTTGTTTAGCATTATGAAATTGTGTAACACCACATAAGCTGATACTATTTTTTCGGCATTTTCTGGGAACATGTGCAGTGTTGTGAGCAATATGCGCCAACGGGAGGTAAGGATTCCAAAACTGTTCTCTTTGGTACGGCGAGCTCTCGACAGCCGTTTGTTAAAATTTTTTTAATTTAGTGGCAACAGCATGCCTGAATGTGGTCGCATTAAATTTAGTCCAAGGGGAAAGGCAGCAATAGCAACAAAGTAGTGGGGAATTTTCGTTCGGCTGTTTGACAAGTTTTTGGTGGCAGGAATTGGAAGATCATTGCTCAAAAGCCTCTTTCCAAATCGACTTACTTGAAGAATACCTGCATACGATTTGAAAAGTACCATTAGATGAGATTGAACGATATATTTTTATTACCTCCGTCACTTTGACTCCCGTATGCGCCAATATCTACGTATGTGAACCGATATTTAGCGTCACATGCTGCCATTAGGACTATGCTGAAATGCTGCTTATAGCAATAGAATTGGCTGCCACTTTTTGGAGGACACCTTATTGCAATGTGCTTGCCATCAATTGCGCCAATACAGTTGGGCATACCCCACATATTCCAAAAGTCAAAGGAAATCTGCTTGTAATCGTCGGAGTTTGGCTCGGACATATATATGGGGAAGAGAGTTTTCCACAGTATTTCTGCTGTCTCCAATATAATACATCGTACAGTTTCTTTCCCCAGCTTAAAGGACCAAGCCAGCGACTGTATCGATGTACCTTGCGATAAATAACTGGTGAAATAAAACGAAATTACTTATCTTTATTGAAAAAAATAAATACACATACTCACAGTAAAATTACAGCGAGTCGACATTCTGTACTAATTGATTCTCTGATGGATGTTTTTGTCAGGAACGGTTTTATCAAATCCAACAACACAGTATAAAGTTCTTTACTCATCCTGGTGTAGATAAAAAACTGAGCACTATCTAACTCTTTCATTTTTATAAATGAAACACTAAAAAAACCATTTCGATTTCGGTCTCGGTTTATGCGGCGCACACAACAGGATCTTTTTTTTTTCTTTTGTTTTTAAAAGCAATAATATCGTTTAATGCACTAAAAGCATCCATCGCAAGATGCAACAATTTTAAATCATCCAGTAATACTGACTGTGTATTATTCATTTCTTTTGGTTCAATAATTTTGCAAAATATTGTAACACGCACAAATGACAGGCAAAACGGCTTCCACTCTGACAATCGCTTCCATTTACAAAAGTCTATTATGGGCAACTTGAGTAATTGACAGTACTGAAGAAAACTTAACTTAGAATTTTGACATTAGCTTCCGATTGCTTCCGACTATTATAGTTCAGCCTTAACTCGGAAGACCAAGTGCAAGCTCTACAAATATAAGCATTTAATCAGAGCTAATTTTGGGTTCTTTCGAAAGAAAAATACTCCGTCGGATATTTGGTCTTGTGTGCGAATACGGCGAATGGAGGAGATAGTATAACCGTGAACTCTATGAGCTGTAGCAAGATGTGGATGTATAGTCCAAAAAGCTAAAATACACACATCGAGCGAATGGACAATAATACTCCAGCGAAGACGATCTTCGTCTTCGAGTCCCAGGTACGAGACGACAAGGAAGACTGAAGCTTCGTTTTAAATACGAAGGCATCGCGGATGGCAGAGCGCTTTGAGTGGACAACTGGAAGCAGCGTGCTCGGGTAAAGTAAATATAAACTAAGAACTTGTATGGTGTGCCCATTAAAGGAGTTGCTCCGTTTCCTTAATTTTCGTTCCCCTCTGCTTACGTCCGAAAACAGCGACCCATACAGCTAAAGAAATGAAATTGATGAGGACAATTAGTTGAAAAGATAATTGTTTGGTACAAAGGTTCTAATTTCAAATAAAAATGTCGGTTTATTATTCGGTTTAAGATGTTTTTTTCAACGATAATAACAAACTGGACCCTTTAGAATAAATCAGTAGTTTGAAATCGTTGCAAAAATGTTTTCATATCTGTCGAATTGATCATCCCAAGATTTAAAGATATGGGTGCTACTAATACAATCGCTTACCCCCTTCGGGATAGGGGTCAGAATTTACCCGAGGTAGGCATGCCGGTCGTAAGAGGCGACTGAAATCCAAACCCCCCTTTGGGATAGGGGTTAGAATTTACCCGAGGTAGGCATGCCGGTCGTAAGAGGAGACTAAAATCCATACTGGGGGGTGCTTCCCCACCAGGTGCGACCCTAGGTGGTTCATAGGGGAGCCTCGGTACGATACGCTCACTATCCGAGGTTGTAGGGTTATAGCAGAGATGTAAGCGATGTCTGTACGGGAATAGACTACGGTCTACGCCCATGCAGGCTGCGCTTTACTCGCTGTGAATGCCCTACCGCGAACCAAACCAAAAGGAAAAGTATGAAGTAACAACCTAAGGTTATGTCTACTCCAGGTGGCACTCGCAACAGCGAAAATCCACCCGTGGTCTTAACGACCACGGTCGGGGCAAGGAAAAATGGAGAAAGTAGCGGAGAGGTTCAACCTGATACGCTTAATCTTCATTCCAATAAACAGGTAGCTGATTGTTGCGTTGTTGCTGATGAGGCCCAGGAAACCGGACAGGTTGAACGGGCTGCAGAAGCGGTACGCACCGGTGGGCTTCTGTCTAAGAGCCAGCGGAAGAGGAAACAGAGGAAGGCGGCAATCGCGCGGCGCAAAGAAACTGAACCAGTTGAAGGCGCAAGCGCTGAGAGTTGTACTACCTCGGCGGCGACGGCTGAGAGATGCAGGTGGGCAGAGGTTACCCCAACCGAAACGCACCAGCGGATTGAGACCAACTCTTCTTCTCCTGCCTCCTCTTCCAATAGCTCGAACAGGAATAAACGGAGGATGAAAGCTTCGAGCACTCCTAACGGTGGAACTGCGTACGCACCTTCTGCGTTCCCTTCCACTGTAATACCTCTAACTCATGGAGGTCCCCGCGTACAAAATCTGGATGAAACATTTTCTGCAACCAGCAATGCTTGCAGTACCAGTGGACAGAAATTGGCTGTCGCGAAGGAAAACACGGTAATTATATTTACCCAGATTAACCTTCAACATTCGAAGGCTGCTACTGCTCTAATCAGCAAGAAGCTTTCCGGGTTGAGTACAAAACCCCACATAACATCCATACAGGAGCCATGGGTGTGGAAAAATCGCATCTGTGGCCTTGGAGGTGTTCGTGGTACCAGGATACTCTGTGACGAGCGGTCCGAAAGGCCCAGGGTTTGTCTTGCTGTGTCGAACCTTCTCTCAGCGACTAAGCTTGGACAATTTTGTGGCCAAGATTTGGTTGCTGCAGTCATAAGCTACGAAACGAATGGAGGTTGGAAGACCTTCGTCGTGGCGTCAGCTTATCTCCCCTATGATTCGGTAGTGCCTCCACCACCAAGGGCAATTGCTGAACTTATAGACTATTGCGACACCAGGAAGATGGGCCTAGTTATATGTTGCGATGCCAATGCTCAGAACATTGTTTGGGGCAAAAGCAAATGCAACATGCGAGGAAACCATCTCCTTGATTTCATTCTATCATCTGATCTTACTATCAACAATGTTGGCTCGCAGCCAACTTTTGTGACGTCAAGAAAACAGGAGGTGATCGACCTGACTTTATCAAATAGATACTTTAAGGCGGTTACCAACTGGAGGGTCTCTTCGGAGGCATCCCTCTCAGATCATAGATATATCGAATTCCAAATCGAATGCGAAGCCATAACTTTGCAGGAGAGGAGGAATCCAAGAAAAACCAACTGGATACGCTTCAGGGAGGAAATGGGAAAAACTCTCAAAACTCCAACCAAACTCAGGACGAGACAGAGGATGCTGTTCAAAACCTGAATAGTGGCATTACTAGCTGTTTCGAACTGACGTGCCCAGTAAGTAAACCCCCTGGCAGAACGCCGGTTCCCTGGTGGAGCTAGGAACTGCAAAGAATCCGAAGAGAAGCTAGAAAGCTTCTAAATAGGTCACACAAGACTGATTTGGAGACAGACTGGAATCTCTACCGATCGAAGCAGAAGGAATATGAGAGGCTAATTCGGGTATCGAAAAGTGCTTCTTATAGGAATTTCTGCGATAAGATTGAAACACTGGGTGAAACTAGTAGGTTGGTTAAAGTTCTAAAAAAGGGCAAACTAGCCAAACTGGACTCACTTAGAAAACTTGATGGCACCTTCACTGAGACGAAAGCGGAAACTCTTAGTTATCTGCTGGAGTCTCACTTTCCGGGTAACCAGATTACAATTGGTTCACAACCAGCCCCGATTACCGAGACTATGAGTGAGCCAAGACAGGCGTAGCTGGTATATTACGAAGGCCGTGGTAACGGACGAGGCCATTAAATACGCCTTTGCGTCTTTTGACGGCTTCAAGTCACCTGGGGCCATGTTCTGTAACTTAGGCGATAAGTTTTCGCATCGTTATAAATTGGAACAATTCGTTTCGCTTTTATCGCGTCTGGAAAAAGTAGGGTTTCTGTAAGACGATTCGATAAAAAATATTTTGGTCTCAATTTGACTGGAACTTCCATTGGAAGGCGATAAATTGAAGTGTCGGCCAGCGAAAAATAAAATTGAAAGAAAGAATCTTGAATTGACAAATTAATCTCGATTAAATTAATCTCGACAAATTAATCTCGATTAAAAATTTAAATTTGATAGAAATATAGGTATTAATTCCAAAAAAAATGTTTCCTATTGTGGCATTGTCGGAGATGAACGAGCGACGCAACAAAATGTGAGTCCAACGACGCAGACTTAGGGACAATAACAACCCTTTTGAAATACCTGAGGAACGATTCCGGGAGCTTTACCGTCTAAGCCGAGATGCAGCACATATCTCAATTGAAGAAATGTGTCCACACATGAAGCAGGGACAAAGGAAAATGTTCATCCCTATCCCAATTCGTGTGTGTGCCGCAATGCACTTTTTTTGCCTCTGGCTCTTGCCAAAGAGACATTGGGCAGGAATTTTCGGCGGCGATAAGTCGCACAGTCGTGTCGAGAGTTGTAGCTGAAGTCTCTTTGGTACTACAGAACAAGTTGGCAGGGAAATGGATAAAATTTCACAGGGGTTCCTGGGGTGATTGGGGCGATCGATTGTACCCATGTGCGGATCGCAAAGCCCAAAATTGAAGTTGAGGCTTGCTATCTCAACAGAAAGGGATACCATTCCAAAAATGTTCAATTGGTGTGATTATACATTTTTTTTTAAAAATAACTAATTTATAAAATTTAACTTCCAGATAAGTAATTTCGACCTTCGAATATTTGGCGTGTATTCCAGGTTTTGAGGTGCGAATCATGATGCATACGTATGGGAATGTTCCCAAACCAAAGCACTGTTGGAACGGGGCTATGAAGGTAGCGATCCTGGACAATATAGCTCTTGGCTATTGGGTACGTATAATCTTAATTTATTGATCTATTTATGAAATTCTTGAATTTGTTTTGTTTTTCTTAAAAGAGACTCTGGATACCCACTGCGTCAGGCTCAACGGAGTCCTCCAAGTAGTTTTTCGTTGCCTAAAACTAGGGCTTTCTTATTCTTACGGGCTGTGTTATTCACAATGTTCGTGTAAAACACAGACCCCTTGACGATGTTCCAGAAGACCCGGAGAGTGAAGAAGAAGATGATGATATTAATCATGAGCAGAATTTAGTCTACCATCGAGCAGCATTTGTGGTTCGAGACCGCCTCAAAAGGAATTTTGCATCAATTTCTTAAAAATGTGACAAAACAAGGCTCTGTTCAGAAACAAGAAGTAAAAGACGAACCTTTTTTTGTACGGTTGAACTGTAATTTCATGGCAGATTTGGTTAATTATAACGAATTGTTTTATTATTAATACATAATTATTTTTGTTGTCCAAGAGTCTGAAGGGAAATGCAGCAACTTCATTATCATCTGCTGCTGGTAAATCCAACGACTTCGTGTTGTGCAGCCCGGGTAAGTACCTAGAAAAGTATTGATTAAAATAATAATTGTGGTCACAATGCATTATTAATCGCTTTTACAAATATAAATTCTTTATTTACCCTTTTTTGTTCAGCCATCCTTTCTTTTCGCGTGCTCGTTGTAAGGCGATGAAATTTGACGTTTGAAATGAAAAACTTAACGCTCTTCGATGATACAGAACACCGATTTATCGCTTTTTCCAGTAGTTTTATTCCGATGTGTTCCATGCGATAAAATTATCGCCTATCAAAGTTACAGAACCTCATGATTGCGATAAAATGAGTTTTGTTTCAGTTTTGGACGTTTCTCGATAAATTATAGCAATGCGATAATTACAGAACATGGGCACTGGTACGGACGGAATATACCCAGCCATGCTGCAACAATGTACAAACCAGTTGCTACTGACTATGAAGAAAATCTTCACCGCTGTCCTAGCACTGGCATACATTCCAACACCCTGGCGTACAGTTAGAGTGGCATTTATACCAAAAATTGGCAGAAGTGACTACTCGCTCGCCAAGAGCTTCAGACCAATCAGTCTGACTTCCTTCTTGCTGAAAAGCATGGAAAGGCTGGTCGAGCTTCACGTGCGCAAAACTGCTTTGCGATTGCACCCACTATCTCTGATGCAACATGCCTATCAACGCGGAAAATCCTGCGAGACTGCGCTCCAAAATCTAGTTGGTAGAATTGAGGGCGCGCTTGACAGAAAAGAATACGCGATGGGCATTTTCATCGATATTGAGAGTGCTTTTGACAATGCGACTTTTGATAGCATGTGCAGCTCCGCCAGACAACACGGCGTAGACGAACCGTTGGTTGCGGATGCGGATTGTGACCGCTATGTTATGACGGGGGTAAACAGAGGCTGCCCACAAGGCGGCGACCTGTCTCCACTGCTGTGGTGTGTGCTGGTCGACTCTCTGTTGAACGCACTCAACAGTTCTAATATTTACGCTCAGGCGTACGCGGATGATGTTGCCGTGCTTTCTGTTGGATTATGCCTAGCGACTGTATGCGCCAAGGCGCAGGCGGCCCTTGACGTGTTCGACGAATGATGCACTAGGAATGGGCTCTCGGTCAATCCTCTTAAAACTGAGGTTGTTCTCTTAACGAGAAGGAGGAAGCTGGTCGGGTTGACTGAGCCAGTGCTAAAAGGCGTCACAATCCAACTCTCCAATGAAGCAAACTATCTGGAAGTCATCCTGGCTAGCAAACTTCTTTGGTCCAAACATGTTGAGCTGAAGACTGCCAAGGCGCTGTCTGTTTTCTGGCAGTGCAAAGGCATTTTCTTCAAGACATGGGGCTTATCACCGAAAAGAGTCCTATGGATTTATACGGCTATGATAAGACCATTTATAGCATACGCATCGGTTGTTTGGTGGAATAAGCTTTCACGTAAATACGTTACTGCTGCTTTTGCCAAACTCCAAAGGCAGGTATGTCTCGGCTGCACGGGGGCCTTCCCCAGCACGCCTGGCTCCGGCCTAGATGCACTATTGAACCTCCCGCCCCTTGATGTTTAAATCATGGGCTGTACAATCAAAGCTATCTCATGTCAAAGAGGAGGTGGCTTTTGGTATAATTCGCACTGGAGTTTTGATGAACTTGCGCAACGGTTGTCCTTCGACTCCTGTCTTATGGAAATGCCGTCTGATGCGATGACACCGGAACTTCGGCTAAAGCGCAACTACGAGGTCGACTTTCCTCGCGTTCAGGACTGGCTCTAGCCGAACTCTGAACCTGGAAGGGAATGCTGTCGAATCTTCACGGATGGCTCCAAAACCGATCAAGGATCTGGTGCTGGTGTCTTCGTGGAGAGCGAAAACGTTAGACTTTTTTCCGTTAGGCAAATATGCGTCAGTCTTCCAAACAGAGACTTATGCTATCCTAATGGCCATGGACTATGTCACGCGGAACAGGTGGAGGGGGCGAAGTATCTGCGTCTGTAGCGACAGTCAGGCTGCGCTTAAGGCCTTACTCAAACCCTTAACTACCTCCCAAATAGTACGTGAATGCAAGATATCTATGAATTCGGTCGGAAGGCTGAATTCGCTTAAACTAGTCTGGTTCCCGGGTCATAACGGGATCACGGGAAATGAGATCTCCGATGAACTTGCTAGACAAGGCTCAGAGGGGGGCTTCTCAAGACCTCAACCAGCGATTTGCCTGCGTCCTCGGTCAGGTCTTCCATTGACGGTTGGGTTTCCTATGAACACAATCGCCGTTGGCATGACTCTCCAGGGTGCAGACAGACTAAGCTAATTCTCCCGACATCTGTGGGAAATCCGCGGCATTCTTGATGTCTCTCAACAGAAAAGACTGCAGACAGACCACTGGCGTTCTTACGGGACACTACGTTTTTGCCAAGCACCTTAAGGTGCTAGGCCTAACCGATACCACCAACTGCGAAGCCTGTGAAGAAAGCGACGACACTGCGGAACATTTCCTCTGTGATTGTCCTGCTTTTGCTCGTATCAGGTGGCAGGTATTTGGTGCGGATATGGTGAGTGCTGTAAACCTAAGCTCCTTATCATTGAAGCGCCTTTCTAAGAAAAACGAGTAAATTCCCACAGTAAAATGTGGTGTCTGCCTGGTAGTACAATGGACCAGTATTGAGTCTGAGTGCTCCATTGCAGAAAGTCTCACACACCCCGACAAAAAAATACAATCGCTTACATTCATATAGTTAGATGTACATTACACTTCCGGTCAACAGAATAGGTTCGATACTTTCAAAAACAAGAAATAATTTTTTTTCTCTAAATGAGTTCGAGGGAAATCTTTTTTTTATAGAACTTTAGAGGGTTTATAGACAAACTATTTGACGAAAAATATAATTGATACCATACCCTACCTGCCGGGGGTTCACTGCTTCTAGGTCTGTTTTTTTGCTTTGACTTTGATACGATCAGTGCAAAATCGATAAGTTTTGTTTATTTTAAGTAAAATGGTTTATTTTTTTATTTTCTTTGAGCACTCAGAATCTTAAAATTTTGTGGAAAAGCTGTAAATTTAGCTCAGAGAGCTTAGAGGGTACGTAATCCGTAGATGGTGTTTCTTTCTGAGCCTTCCAGTGTGAATTATAAGAGCCAGAAATTCTTCATTTAAACGTAGGTACACCACTCGCCAAGGGTGATTTTTTGGTTTTGAAATCAATTACCTATATCCCCTTACAGACGTTTTAATAAAAAATACTTAATTTGCCTCCAATTCGCAAGTAAACTTAAATGTGGAATAAATTTTAATTTACGGCTAGGTTAAATTAAGTCAATGCATTAGCAAATTTTCGTTAAGTATTAAATGGTATGGAAGTCGTTAAGTAATTAATTGTATGGGTATTGATTCAGTTATTGGATTAAAACCATATTCAACATACCATTTGGTTCAAAGATTCACTGTCAGTTGTCAAAAATGCACCCAGTTATATTTCAACATAACTCGTTAATACACCAGCTTCCTCGAATTAGGTGATTGCATGTTTATTATTAAGATTTCTCATTTAATTCATTGATAAAGATAATTCACTCCTAATTATTACGGCTGCTACTGTGTCTTGCTTACAAATTAATTTAAGTTGATTCTCTTATATTTGTTTACTTCTCATCTCTTTTGAAAACCTGAAAAACACAACTAACAGAACGCATACATCTGTCTTCATCAAAAGCTTAATCCATATACACTTCGCATATACACATTTACACACGTGGTGTTTGACAGCCGATGTATAATCAAAATTGGAGTATCCAATACGAATCAGCTGAGACTTCCAGCCCAAACAAGTTTATGTTCAAAGCGAACCAAATAAAAAATAAAAATCCAACGCGTTATTATTATTATATACATATGTACATAGTTAGTTTTTAACAAATAAACCGCAATAACTGATTAGAAAACTGCACTCGAAAGTATCAACGGACCTATTATAACAATGAAGCGTCATTTACCAATGGACAGTGACACTGATTCGGCCACATCGTTCTCTCCGGAAACCTTCAGGTAAATTAGAAATGTTCTTATAAAATCCACTCATCTTACCATTATTTGATGCACTTTATAATCTTTGCATTATTCACAACACTTTAACGTTAACTTCTTATATTTTGTTTCCCAGCAAACGTCTGGGCAAATGCGAGGTTTGTGCAGCTCGCGATGCACGGTACACTTGCCCCAAATGTGAGGTTAAAACTTGCTGTTTACCCTGCTTGCAAATACACAAGAAGGAACTCTCTTGCAGTGGCCTGCGCGATCGCACCAAATTCATACCGTTGAAGAAAATGACAAAAATGGATTTTATGAGTGATTATTACTTCCTGGAGGAATGCACACGATTTGTAGAGGACCGTAAGCATGATCGTCGGAAGCGTTACACGCGCTATAACAAAATTCTGCCGAACGCATTATTCAAACTAAGAAATGCGGCATCTAACCGAAAGATAACAGTACGATTTCTGCTAGATCATTTCTCCCGGCGTAAGGAGAACACAACCTATTTGGACTGGAAGAAAAATATTATTTTCTGGAGAGTTGATTGGGTTTTTACAAACGCTGAGAATATGAGGTATGTGGACGAGAAATGCTCGGAGGATGACACCTTGGCAGATCTGCTTGACAAGTATGTCAATTTGCAAAATCCTGAAGTTGTTCCGAAGAAGAAATGCCTGGAGTATTATCAGAATGTGGGGATAGGAAATTTGATCGTTTTATTGAAAGCTGAAGGCGTCAAGAGGTGCCGAAATAGGTTTTATCGATTGGATTGCACGAAAACTCTGAAGGAAAACTTGGCTGAAAAAATGCTAGTGGAATATCCTTGTATTTATGTGACGTATGATAAGAACCCATATGGGCTGAATGTCATTGATAGTGGTGAGTAAAATGTATTTATTCTGTAAATGGGAGTTCCAATATCTCTTGGCAGATGATCTTGCTTTTTAGATAAATTTGGTTATGATTATGTTTTCGCAGAAGTCAAGTGTATCGTTCTATAGTGCGCTAAAAGGATATCCCATTACTTCATTCCAGGAGATAATCTCTTTAGAACACCTGGTTAAAAAAAAACAGTGACATATCGTCACGCCTTTAGGCTTGGATAGTTAATGTTAGATAGCATTTCCAGACTTGCATTTCCACTTTTAAGACTATCATTTATCCGGACGCTATCATCTCGGTGAAGGTTAGGTTAGGTTCTTGGGCTGGTGAAGCCTCTATCCACCCACTCAGGTCCTTCTGGACACATTGTGAAAGCCGCTTCTATTCTGTTCAACTATCCTGTTGTCCTCATAAACCTGTTATGGTCAGATAGTGTGAAATAAGAAGGTTCGTGCATTTTTTGAAATAAGTAGCTTCCAAGTGAGGTGTGTCCTCGTGGATCCCTTCGTATACACCGCCTCCACAGTACAGTACAGATATCGTCATGCTTGAGGTTTATTTTCATCGCATTCGCTGCAAGCTGAAGTCTTTCAGGCAGAGACTCCACGGGGCGGGAAACAGGTGACCGTGACAAGTGCAGACACTAGCGTCCCTATGATTCTTAGAACATAGCTCTGGAAGGAAGGAATATGATAGGTGAACTCTAAGTGCTCACGGACATTTTTCTTGAGCCGTTGGGCACTTTAAATGATTGGAAATGCGTTAGAAGATTTATTTAGCATAAAGGAATATTCATGATTTGGACTATAGGGATCATAACCCTCCCACTTCTCTTCATCCCTAATGGCCCGCTTGTGGTGTTCGCCGAACCATCTAGACGAAGGGATATGGCTGTAAAGTTCATCAAAACTATTTCCATGGATATAGCTAGAGTAATAGTAGATGACAGATGTTTACGTACGAAGGCGATGGTGTAGAGGTTAGTTTGTTGGCTTGTGATTCGTGCAGGTTCAATCCCCAGGGGAACAACGTACCCATAAAAGGAAAGAAACGAATAACACCTTGTTTTTTCAACCTCTACACCAGTGAGTGGTTATGGATTTCCTTTTTCAAAAAAAAAAATTAAAACTCTTAGGGTTAGAGTGACAGCGGATTGCCTATTAAACGTCGCGCTTTTTTCCTCTTTGAAAAATATTCTGCTCTACCTTTGTATCCATTCGGAAAGAATTGTTTTTTTTGTTTAGTTCAGTCATTTGTTATTTTAGAAAGAAAACAACGATAAGTGGTTTCCTCGAGCCGCACTATCCATTACTTTGAAATTGTATTAAATTTATCACAAAGTTTTTCACACCGTTATGGATTTAAAACAGCCGAATATATATGACAAATGAACGCGTTTGCATGTTTAATTTATGGTGTCTGAGTTCCGATTGGAATTGACTTTCGTTTCGGAATTTCTTCCCAACACAGAGGAACCTGAGCAACATTTGTTTTGCTGTTGCTTTCATTTGTTCTGTTGCCGCAACACTGCACAGTAGCGCTTGTTGTAGAAGGCAAATACAAATCAGTAAGTTGACACGACTGGGCATCACAACAGGATGGTGTCAGGATGATCAAACAATAATCAGGATTAGAAGTTGGGACGCGTCAAAACCACAAATGCAGTAACACCAGCAATTGATTGGCCTCATTAATGCAAAGAAAATAAATATTAGGCATTAACGGCCCATAGAGGGCCTAAAACCTAGCTTCTCTAACCATTCGCTTGTGCGAAGTGGAAGGACGTACAATTTTAAGCCGAATCCGAGACAGAAGCTTCTCATGACAATTCAACGTAGATTATAAAATGTTTATCAAGCGTTCCCTGGCGGAATTTGAGCTTTAGACATTTAGATTAGTAGTCCAACACACTAACCTCTGCGTCCACCTCATTTAAGAAGTGATCCGCAACAGGAAGGCCTGTCGATGTTTATTGAGGTCAAACACCACGGGCGGACCAGTGCGGATTCAGTAAAGTGAAAGGGTTACGATCTCCTTAATCCTGATAATTATGCCCCCGCTAAAGATGAGAGAGGGTGTAGAACTATGAAATTACACAGAAAGCAATGTCTAAGATAGTTTATTCTTCCTGTAACTAAATCAAAATGCTTGCTCCCTTTTATTGATATACTAGTTGTCCCGTGCTCGCCTTGCTTCGCCAGTCTGCCATTTCTCAAATTTAAAACAAAATACTTGCTGATAAGAACTGATAAGAAAACGTCGAGCTTATATGGATATACTCTGAGTGTGACTCCCTCTCAATCTCATTTACATTTCATACCCTATCTTTCTCAATCCCAGGCCATGCGCCATAAAAAAACAACACAAACTGCAAAAGGTGCATAAAAAAAAGAAAGAAAAAGCACATTGCACAAAAGGTAGAGAAACAGATTTGTGCCGCACACTCACACACACATTTTCCTCCACTGAACGCTGGGAAAATCCAACGATCTAGCTTCAATCGAACATTTTACTTTTTTGAATTGTATTAAATTTATAGTTTAATGCTTATTGTTCAACTTCAGGATAACCTACAAAGATGATTTATATCTTAAAATCTTTGTACACAATTGAACTTTATATTAAAAAAATCCGATTTCATTTGGATGAGTCATTACAAAGCTAGGAGCTAGAAAGCATTCGAGAGTTACAACTTTTCTTAGATATCAGCTCAGATCTCCGCTTCTGGACAGCGGGTGAAGCATTTTCCCGCGGTTAAAAGTAGCCTATGTCCATTCTCAGGCTCTAGACTATCTGTGTACCAAATTTCATTTCAATCGGTTCAGTAGTTTTGGCGTTAAAGCGAGACAGACAGAGTTACTTTCGCATTTATAATATTAGTATGGATTCTTTGCAATTGCTTTCTGCTCACTGCTTACTGCCTGAACCTCTCCAGAGTCCCTAAGCAAATCCAAACTCATCCAACGCTCACTCCTACATTATGAAAGTTTTTCTATTAACAACAAATTTGTTCCCTTCAGATGACGACTTGGAAGCCGAAAATAAATCGTACCGCAAAACCATGGATAAACTCTCCAAAACAGAGAAGTTCGATCTCAAGGAACCTGCCGACACCAGTAAAGATTCTAAAGAAGAACTACAAAAGCTAATTATTGCAAGGAAACGCGAGGAGCGGCGCATTAAACGCGAACAACTCGAAAAAGAACCAAACAATTATCTGTTTTCGAATGAAAAACTATGGGATGAGATCTCATCGTCTTCAGACTCTGAAGAGGGAAATGTTACCGAGGAAGAAGATAAGCCTAGCTGCAGTTCCGCCAGCCGGAAACGATAATATTATCATAAACAATAAATTAATGTATATACAAACGTAAAATTTAGAATACGAAATGAATTCATGCCCATGGAAATGTAGGACAATAACAAAAAAAAATAACTTTATTATGCTAGAAGTACAAAAAAATGGAATTGTTTTAGTTAAAGTTGTAATGTTCTAGTACTAGGTATTGCTCTATGTTGTAGAGCGTAACTGCTTCTTTAACAATAAATTTGGTGATTTTTAGTAATGTAAACGTGTTGTTTCCGCCTTTTATATATATATATATTTTTTTTAAATAATTTATGCACAGTGTGTTCGTTTCTAAATCGTTTCTTTCTTTTTTCTTTTGTTCTCTTAAAGTACCCAAAAATATAATATAAAAACTACAAGAACTATTCCAGCGGCCGCCGCCTTCACATACATTGATTTGCGATTTAAATAGGTAGCGTCTTTTTTGTATTTCTGTGACATCATGGAGAGGTTTTGAGTTTTTGTGTCAAGTTCTGGAATGAGATTTTTTTTATCGAAAGGGATGTACAAAATTTAATAGATTACCTGATAAGACTGTGCCCCTTTGGAGTACGTCATCGATATTTTGAACCTGTAAGAAGGATTAAATGATTATTTACTTTCCAACTTTATAATTTTTTTAAAACCCCCCTGTTGCTAACATCTGACAGAAAGTTAAGTATATAACTAAGTGGTTTTTTATCTAAATTGATCTATGACACAATACGCCAGGCGGACTATGAGCTCCATATACCCCATCCACAAGAAAGGCGATGTCTTGCAAGAACTTTCGAAGCAGATCCCTGCTGAACATCGCATATAGGGTACTATCGAACATGCTGTGTGAACGGCTCTGCTAATCGGCACATACCAGACTGCGGTGCATATTGTCGATAGACTGTGGCACTATCTTCAAGGGAACCGTTCAGTTACCGGGGTATGCGGGTGATATTGAGTTGGTCAGCCGTGGAGAGCAGTCTAAATTGGTTGGTCTTCAAGTTAACGAGGACAAAATCAACCAAACAAACATTAATTCAGCGACTAGGACAAGACGTCAATGTCATTTAAAAGCAGAAACTGTGAGGTGAGTTGGAATTAACTTACCTTAGACCGATTCTAGTTAACCTATTCAATGCAATCTATAGATATGGCAACATTCCGAATGATTGGTTACAAACTGTCTTCATAACGTTACCAAAAAAATATAATGCTGATTATAGAACAATAAGTTTAATGAGCCACACGCTAAAGATCTCCCTTAAAATCATCCACAAACGAATATATAATAAATTAGAAGAAGGCATCAACGTAGCTTAGAGATGAGAAAACATGTTTTTGCATGCTTCGTAGATTATGAAAAGGCTTTTGATACAGTTCAACACAAAAATATGATTGAAATCCTTGGCAGCAAACATATAGACATGAACGATATAAGAGTGATCGAAAATCTATATTGGGGTCAGAAAGCAAAAATAACAATAGAGGGAGAAGAGTCAGACCAAGTAGAAATTCGAAGAGGAGTAAGACAAGGATGCATTTTATCGCCTTCTCTTTTCAACATGTACTCGGAAGAAATTTTCAAAGAAGCAATCTCAGAAAGCGACGGTGGGATAAGAATAAATGGAGTCAAAGTAAACAATATAAGATACGCAAATGATGCCGTTATAATAGCAAACGACATGAACGAACTGAATAACATGATGAACAAGCTAAATGATGTAAGCAATAACTAAGGACTACGGATAAACACACCATAAACAAAGTTTATTGTTCTAAGTAGGAAACAACAAATGCAGAACTTTGAATTAAAAATTAACAATAAAAACATAAAAAGAGTTGACACCATTAACGATGATCAGTAAGAACGCAAATCCTGGCAAAGAAATACAATGCAGGATAGAACAAGCGAGGACAGCATTTTGCAAAATGAAAAAAGGATTATGCAGCAGAGAAATCAATCTACGTATCAAAATAAGATTAATAAAATGCTATGTTTGGTCGGTACTCTTATATGGAGTTGAAACGTGGCCTTCGAAATGTGGATTTATCGAAGAATACTGCGCATCTCCTGGATTGACAGGATAACAAATAAAGAAGTATTGCGACGAATGGAGACGAAAAGAGAGTTAAAATGTACCTAATAAAAAAAAGAAAAATCGAATACCTCGGACACATTTTGAGAAATGAGAAATACAAACTTCTGCAACTGATACTTCAGGGAAAGATAGAAGGAAGACAAGCGGTCGGAAGATAAAGGCTGACATGGCTGTCAAACATGCGGGAATGGCTCAACCTCTCGGCCCCAGAAATAATGAGAGGAGCAACAAACAAGCAGACTGTAAAAATTATGATTTCCAACCTCCGGAGCGGAGAGGAACCTTAAGAGGAAGAAGACCTTGGGGCTCGGCCACGAGCGACAAACAAATTAAAGCACGAGCTTGTACGGTTGCGTAGTCGTTGAGTGATAAGCAACGTTTTTCAGCTTTGTTTTTTTTTTTTTTTATATAATTTACTAAAGGGATTTTTTTGGTACCCTTATCATGTATTGGCTACACAGCGCGGGCGTTAGGGAAATTAGGATTATAAGAAGAGGAGAGTTGCCGATGCACGTTGGTTTTGAATGTTTGTAGGTTATAATGTGTAAAAAAAAATGGAGCGGGGAAGAGCATTCCACATTCGTGTTGTACGGCTGAGGAAAGATTCTCAACTCACTGTACGTCCGAACACAGGCTTGAGGGAGAACTGATGAGCATTCCTTGCATGACGGGTATTGCGGTTGAAATATTCAAGGTAAGGAATGCAACTGGCTATTTCGTTAGAGCACTTACGGTGAAAATACCGATAAAATAACGAAAGACAGGACACATTGCGACGATGACTAAGAGAGTCAATAGACTCGCGATATCTCGGTCGCCTATGAGTTTTATCGCACGTTTTTGGATCCTGTCAAGTAGCTCCAAATAAGTTATTGGTGCACCAGACCAGATATGAGCGTTGTACTCGAGTTTCGGGCGAATAAACGCCTTATAAATTGTAGCCAGATCAGAAGAGGTGAAATATTTCTTACATCGCTTAAGGAAGCCTAGACATTTGGCGGCGTTCTTGGCGACATCGAATATGTGGTCATTCCAACGAAGGTTGTCATTGTCACACATACCGAGAATGGAAAGCCTTTCGGTTTCAGCGATGCAAGTGCCATTCATGGATATTGGCAGTGTGTGTGGGTTTTGCTTTAATGACAGGAGACATCATTGTGTTTTGGAAGCATTAAATTCCACTCTATTGGTTGTACCCCACTGAGTTATGCTGTTAAGATCGGAATTTAATGAGCTTAATATACGTTGCCGTTCCAGTTCCACAACCGAAGAAGTGGGGTGTGACCCAAGAAACGAATATGAGAAGCTGAGGGTACTGTCATTAGCAAAGGAATGGATTTGATTAGAAGTAACAGACAGGAGATCATTTATAAAAATGAGAAAGAGAGTCGGGGATAGGACGGAGCCTTGGGGAACACCAGCATTTATTCGGTGAGTTGCAGACTTGAAACCGTCCAAGACAACTTGAATTGAACGGTCCGAAAGGTAATTTCTAATCCATTGAAGAAGATTGTCATCGATTCCAAATGCACGCATTTTCGACAAGAGAACTTGATGCCAAACTCTGTCAAATGCCTTTGAAATATCAAGCGCAACGATCTTACTTTCACCACCTTGGTGAAGAGATTGGTTCCACTTTTCGGTTAGATATGTCATCAAATCAGCGGTGGACCTATTGCCCCGAAAACCGTACTGGCGGTCATTGAGAAGTTTTCGAGATTCAAGATATTTCATTAGCTGACGGTTGATCAGCGTTTCCATGACCTTAGAAAGAAGGGACGTAAGTGCAATTGGTCGGTAGGAGAAGACTCGCCTTTTTTTGGTACAGGCTGGACAAATGCTGTTTGTCAATTTCCCGGGAAGAGCCCTGGAGAATAGGACAGATAGAAAAACTTACGCAGTGGTTTTGCCAGAGTAAAAGGACACCTCTTCAGAACGATGGGGGAAATACCATCTGGACCAGCGGATTTGTATATGTCAAGATCTCGAAGTACTCTAGCCACTGTACGAGTGCGAAAGTGGATTGGTCTCATGGAGTATTCTACGCGCTCGTGTACAGGGGGAGATAAAGCACAATCTGGGAGCGTTGAGCTAGCTGCAAAGTAAGCAGCAAGCAGATTGGCTTTACCCAAAGAGCTAACGGCTGGAATGTCGTTGTAAATGAGTGTCGGGATAGATGACGAGGCCGAATTCTTGATGTTTTTGACAAACGACCGAAAGTTTTTACTACCCGTGGGACTTTGTAGTATTTTTTGCCTCAGCTTTTGGTCGTGGGAGAATTTTACACGATTAATAAGGGCATTGCAGTCATTTCTGGCTCGTTTGAATTTTGTCCGGTTTTCCTCAGATGGGTTGGCCTTATAAGACCGAAAGCTTACCTCTTTTAACCTGATAGCCTCTTTGCAGCTCGAGTCACACCACGCGTTTACCTTGGGTTTGATACTTTTTATCCGGTTAGGGATAAAGCATTTCATACCCAATAAAATCATGTTTGTTATCATATCAGCAGCAGCATCCACGTCGCTGTCGAGGAAGCACAGCCACCAGTTAAAACTCTTAAAGAAACCGTTTAACTTTTCCCAATAATCTCGTATTGCCATACGGTTCTTTTAGGAGTTTGTTCTTTAACTATGTGGCCGGTGTACGAGAAATTGATATGACACAATGGTCTGACGAACCTAGAGGCGGTAATACGTTTATATCGTATTTTTCAGGGTGAGAGGTGAGAAACAAGTCCACTGTGTTGGCGGTTTGACTGCTTATGTCCGGTATTCGTGTAGGCTCATTTACAAGCAGAGTGAGATTTTTAACCTCAGCAAAAATCTCAACATACCTTCCTTCGGGTGTTGTCTGTCCAGAATGTCGAAGCCAATGTGAATTGTGTATATTGAAATCACCCGCAATGACGATTTCAGTACGAGGATGAAGGGTTACAATTCTTCTGATGGAGTCAGACAACGCATCCAACTCATTATAAGTTGAATGTCTGTCCAAATTGGGGCTTCTGTAAATAAAACAGTAGTAGATTAATTGCCTACGAACATGAAATTTGAGACAAATGAAATTAAATTCCGGATTGGAACATTGGCCATATTGAGGCTGAAGTTGGTAGGCTACGTCACTACGTATATAAACGGCGATACCGCGATGGGGAAAGAATAATGGCACTAAGTTGTACCCAGGTAGACTAAACTCTGTTAAATCAGAGCCAACGCTAACCCGGTTTTCACTAAGTGTCAGAACAGCTGGTTTGTTGTGGAAAGCGTGGGCGTATAACGAAAAAAAATGTTTCCTCAAGCCACGAATGTTACTTACATCCACCACAAAATTCCTACACATTATAAAATTGTTGTTATGTTCTATTATTTTAGTGTAATCCTCAGCAGGAAAGTGCTTTCAGTTTCATTTATTGGTTGAACACTATATCTCTCTTTTCTAAATAATAAAAACAACTTTCTGTTCGATGACGAACGCCGCTTGGTAAACGCATTTTCACAACTAGCTGCTTTCGCTGACTAAGTGACCGGTTATGAAATAAAATTGTCGCTCAATGCGTGGCCTTAGCCTTAAAGTAAACATTAACTCCAAGAAAAGAATGTCCGAAGAAGAAGCTTTGGCAAAAAAAAATGTGTTCGAAACTCGTGACTCGAGAAATACGCTCTACCGACGCTTATTCTTGATAAATTTGAACATACAGATGCGAACTTTTAATACATTGGCTGAGTACATCGACCGAACGGACATTAATGATAAAGCCAAGAGGCCTACCGAGTAGAGACGATATCGAAGACCAAATATTCGTGTTAAGCATCAACCCATAGCGCATGCCAAAGCGCTTAGTCTGGCTAACTAAAAACAACGTGTCTAATATCGTTTAGTAGTTAGTCGTTCCAGTTCTACGGCCGAGACAATTTAAAGTTTCGCCCCCAAAAAATGGTCGTGGCAGTTATAAAGGAGAGCATTTAGCCCTATCGAGGTATTCGTTCGGAAGAACTTTCAAAACGAAAGTCAAATCCAATCGGAATTAGATTGCGCTTGAAGTAGCCATTTCAGAACAAAAATGAATTATTCGTACTGCATCCGTACTAGTTCATTGTGAACGTTCAACCTGAGCGCCGGGCGCACAACTGCGGTGTACAGCCTTCCTTCAGCATTGGGGGCATTTTTCGGTTACATAAGATGCCCTAGTTTGTCCGCCACCTCATCCACCCTACGCTCGCGCGATGCTCCATGTCGACAACACAGCTTGCTTCTGACCATTTGCCTGTTGCGGCTGGATTTACTGCTCGACTGTCCAACGAGAAGCTGCGAACTAACAAAAATTAGAAATTCGACGATGGACGGATAAGCACAGCTAGAGTTGCCAGTCTACAGAGAGCGGCTGAGCGAGAGGCTCTCCCCTGTGCACTCACCCCACGAGTTCTTGGTTTAGCGCACAAATTCTCCGCACCAAACATGCTCATAGTAAAAACACATTGTATCATGCATGCCGCCCTATAGACCTGTAAATCTACTTTATTGCATTATTTTACCCAAAATTTCCTAATGTCGGTACCAGTTTTCTTATTTCATCAGCGGCTTGGATTTCCTTTTTCTTTGCCACGTTGTGCTGATGACAAGGCCACCAGCGACAATGAATTATTTGTGTAAATATTTTTGCGGCAGAGCATGTTCGAAGGTTGATTGGTTTCCAAAGCAAGAAATAGGCATGGGGATTTCATTTCTATTTCTGCACCAAGAATGGATTGCTTCTAATATACTTTAATCTATCGGAGGCATATTTGCAATGTACTCACCATTATTCTCTGTACATCTTGCAATTGTGTATTTATTGTATTTATGTTTCTTCTCCTGTCTGTCAATTGTTTTTTTGCCTTTTGTATGTAAACATCGAATTCAATAAATGCATAGGGACGTGTAACCGAATTCACTCGTCTGCCATAAGTGCCATTAAATTCTTGGGCAAGATCTTCCAGATAATTAAATGCTAATCGCTTTGAATACATTTTATCACACATCACAAGGTAGCATACATCATTTTCTATTAAATAACTAAATTGGTAAGGCAATTATAAATACAAAATTCGTTGAATACAAAAAAGAATTCTTACTGGAACAGATAGGGTCCTGTTTCGATACTGCATCGCGCTGGTGAATGTGAACCCAATTTCCTGAAAAGCATTTTAGCTTGATTTTGGTATTCTAATATACTGCGACCAGACTGAAAAGTTTTTTTAGATTAAAAATGTATTGCACGGAAATGAAATAGGAAGTTATATACTTGTTCATCGTCTTGCATTGTGCCAACCAGTGGAAGACCATCAATTACTCGAGCTATCATTGTAAGTAGAGCCATTTTTGTGATAAGTTTTATGTACACAAATTTATTAAAATAAACTAATATGCTTTAGTCAAAGAAAATCATTTGCTTGAATTTGTTTTTGAAATTTCGAACTGAAAACACTTAAGTCGATTATAGAAATATAGACGATTTCTAGCAACACGTCAGCTACGTCAAAATCGTGGAGAAATACACGAAAACAACATTTGTCAAAAAGTGGTCAGTACATAAGTCAACCGTATAGCGCTGATATCGATTAAAGGTTTTCATTAAGGGTGGAATGTATTGAATTAAAGATGCATTTTTATTTATACGCTATTTGATGAGTTGTTCTTCTACAGAAGTTTTGTGGAAACAAAACTACGTGGCGATGGCTGAATTCGGGCTCCTGGCAAAATTGTGCAGCTGTGCAAAGTGCAGTATGGAAACAGCTCTTCCGAACTATTCTAACACTGCAGCGGTTTCCGGCAAGGAGATGCATTCTCATGTGACTTCTTCAATCTTTTTCTGGGGCAGATAGTGCACAGAGCAGGTATCAATACGGAAGGCACTATCTTCAAAACAGATCCGTCCAACTACTGGGATAGGCGGATGATATCAGCGAGCCGTGTTATGCGCATGTATGGCGATTGCAAAACAGGCGAAATTGGTTGGCCTTGAAGTAAACGAGGACAAAACGAAGTAATCGCTTTTCAAAAACAAACAAACATCTGTCTAACGACTAGGATAAACCGTTGAACGAATTCGGTTGGAAGGCTGAATTCACTTAGACTTGTCTGGGTCCCGGGTCATAACGGGATCACGGGAAATGAGATCTCCAATAAACTTGCTAGACAGGGTTCAGAGGAGGACTTCTCAGGAGCTAAAACGGCGATGTGTCTGCCTGCGTCCTCATTCATGGCTTCCATTGAGGGTTGAGTTCATATGAACACAATTATTGCTGGGTGTGGACAGACTAATCGAATTCTCCCCGACGTCTGTAAAAAATCTGCGGCATTCTTGTTGCCTCTGATCAGAAGAGATTGTAGAAAGATTAATGACGTTCTTACACGCAATTACGCTTTTGCCGAGCATCTTAAAGTGCAAGGCCTAAGCGATACCACCATCTGCGATTCCTGTGGAGAAAGTGATGACTGATGACACTGCGGAACATTTCCTCTTTGATTGTCCTGCTTTTGATTGTAACAGGGGCATATATTTGGTGCTGATGTGGTGAGTGCTGCAAACCTAAGCTCTGTATTGTGAGAGGACCTTCACTTAAATGTCATCTGTTTACACCTTAGGCATATGAGAGGGCCTCCAATAAACACATATATATTCATACTCTTCTGTAGGAGTAACTAAACACAGCCGATAGAAGATACGATGATTCACATCTTATACCGCAAACCAGATAGACAATAGACGTACAAATAAAGATACTAATAACAAAACTATAGTTGCTTTGTGTTTTCAATAAATTAAAGTAGATTTTATCCAATAATAAACAGCCTTATTGCGAAGATCAATCGACAATTGATAATTAACTATTTTCAATTTGTGCTATTGTGAACGAACGATTCTAAAGGATTTTGTCAATTGCAGTCAATGAGCCTTATTGCGAAGATCAATCGACAGTTGATAATTGACTATTTTCAATGTGTGCTATTGTGAACGAACGATTCTAAAGGATTTTGTCAATCGCAGTCAATTAAAAAAATGCGATTGACAAAAATACCGAATGAATCGTTCGTTCACAATAGCACACATTGAAAATATTCAATTATCAATTGTCGATTGATCTTCGCAATAAGGCTGAATTAAAAAAATGCGATTGACAAAAATACCGAATCGTTCGTTCACAATAGCACACATTGAAAATAGTCAATTATCAATTGTCGATTGATCTTCGCAATAAGGCTGAATATTACACTTATCATTGAAGTGCCTACTCGTCTTTTTTGGGAAAACGACTAAATTTACACAGTAAAAGTGGTGTGTCTTGCAATGGACCAATATTGAGTCTGAGTGCCCCAGTATAAAAAGTCTAGCACCCCGGTAAAAAAAAGAACAAAAACGTCACTGTTGATAGCAGCAAATTCGAGGTAGTAATGAAGTTCGCCTACCACGAAGAAAACATCAACTCCACATATGACACCTTAGTGGACTTGTAAGAAAAGTAGATTGCCAGAATTGTAGCAATGAGCACTGGACATTGGCCTGTCGGTATCCACGCTATCAAGGTGGGCATCCTATTGAACCCACACTTCCGCAGTTTCAAGCATCCAGTGGAAAAGGAAACCCGTAACCATTTCCTCTGTGTATGTCCGGCTCTAGGTAGAACTGGACATCGCACACTCGGCAAAATACTCTACGACGATCTATCAGAATTAAGTAATATAAATATCGTTGAGGTCCCCAATTCCGCAGGCTGGATTAGAAACATATCTGAAATCTGAGATCAAAATAAAAGTGATAATTAGGTCACACAAAAAGCATACTGAATAAAAGCAATATCTTACTGCACATGTGTTTCATGTACGTCACTGCATACATTACTGCGTGCGTCCCTGCTGCACATCTGTGAAACATATAGAAATGACATATTGCTTACTGCTTACTAATCTTGCTGGAAGTTGTCGCTATTTCGAAGCTTGATGCGCCGATTGTAGTGGAACAGCACAATTTGGTACAATTTGTCCGGTTTGACGTGTCATGATGTGAAATTCTAAAATGTTTCCTAGCATCTGTTTGGTCGTTTAGTGATATTGGTGTCGGGCAAATACCATACTGAATGATATCCATTTCTTACATATGCTTCATGTGCGTTACTGCATGCGTCCCTGCTGCACATCTGTTTCAGGCATAAGGCTGCAAGATGGTAAGGCAAGAATGGAAGGGTTCCGAACTGACGAATTGAACGCAGGAGTACCTACTACTAGAATGGAAAAGGACCACAGTTAAAACTTCCGGAAAAGCCAATGGAGTTGTCCATAGCACCCGAGTCAGTTTATAACTTCGAACAGCGACAGGAAATTTTAAACATCGACAGTTGATACCGACACTGTTTGTTTTTGAACAGCGAAAAAGTAGTTTAAGTTAAGGTGAATTATAGATGGTAATGAAAAGGCAATCCTGAATTGGTGGTGAAAATAAATAAGCGACTTGAGCTTAACAATCGAGCCTGAATTTATAAATTCATTACTCAGCAAGATACATTATGTTATGGGTTTTATTTAATGATCAGAGCTACCTCATTTAATTTTAATTCAATTAATACATTCCAATATAAAAATAAACAAGAAGTATATAAAAAAACTTATTATTTAATATTCAATATAATAATTTTCAAATTATAACTACAAATCCAAATAAAATTGAAAAAGAAACCATCATAAAATGGTTCGTACAGCGTAGAGGAAGGGAATTCCCTATTGGCATACCTAGGTAATTCCAAAACTGGCATTCAGAAAGTGATAGAGAAATAATCAAGATTTTTTATAACAGCATACAGTTTTAACTACTCAATCGAATCTCAGCCTTAATATCAACACTCGTACACTCAAAGTGCATTTTATTTTGATGAATTCAATCCTTAAAAACAAATGACGTCTAAGATGTATGTTAGCAATGCGTGAATAAATGAAGTTCACTAACAACTGGGTTGTTGGACGATAGTCCTCTAAAACCTGGTACCAGCAAAACCCAGTGCTAACAAGAACAATTTCCAAAACCTTTAGTTCTAGTTCGAGTTTTATTGAATCTGAGATCGATTATTGCCCTAGAAAATGTTTCATGGAAAAAAATGCTGCCCAAACCGCAATCACCTTTCGTTACGTTGGCAGGCTTTTACGTGCGTTTTAAGCTTTGACTCAAACTTAAAGTGTACATCCTATCAAAGACACGAATCCTGAACCAACAAATACCTCGACGGTTCATTATTTTCATTAACTTCGTTTTGACACAAGCTGCTTTACAACAATGTTACGAAACATTACGTACTGGTTTTTCGAAAACCATTCTGAAGTTAAAGCTGAACAAAGCTTTGAGACCTACGTTTTACTGATTTCCTATGGCTCAAATTGATGCGCCTTTCAACGCGATGCGCCAAAGCATGATTGTTTCAGGCCTTACATAATATAATGGATTTTTGTTTCTGTTGCTTGTGACAACGCGCTTTCAAATGACTGGATTTTATTTCAATTGCTTGTAAATATTTTCAGCCAGTTAAGTTTTATTTTGCGGTTTTTTTACTAAATATAGTTATACAATTTGATAAAATTTGTTTCATTAAAGAAATCGAATGCGAATCATGTATATCCTCAGTAGCATTCCCGTTACACGATATCAATCTCAACCTATATAACCATTTCACTCATTTCCTATTGGATTGTCTCTCTTCATGACAGGAAAGAAAACGAAAGTCAAAGTTCCAAGCTGGCAGTAAATTTCCGTGACTTTGTAGTATTTTTTTTCACCTGGAAACTACTCGTGAATTATTACAAAATCATCGCAAATTCGAAAGAAATTCTATCAGTTATTGGCACAAGTCGAAGAACTGCAATATCTAATCGTATTACACAATATTTATCGCCTTAAAAATCGCGCATATAGGTAAATCATTCACTGTGTATTTCTTCGATTTGTGAAAGTTGTTGAGGGGGAGGGGGAAAAAAGCAAAACTTGTTTTCATCCCGATGGCTGAAGGAAACCTGTCGATTCTTCTCACTCATGCTTGCGTATTTTGTGCTTAAAAAAGACTACATACTAGAGTTTACCAAGTGCTTTGTATTACAGTTTGTGCCAACAAAACAAAAGTTTTGCAATTGCAACAACAGAGACAACTGCTGCCCAACTGTCAACTTGGCACAAGTTTTATTAAGTTTTTTTTTCTACTGCCATTTGTGTGCGATCTATTTGTTCTCGTTGATAAGGAAAAGTATTTCATCGCTTTCATACAAGAAAATTAGCAAATTTGTAAATTCATTGAACGATTCGGTAGTATTGAATTGAAATTTGTTTTTTTCAGGGGTGCGTGTGTGTTTGGATTAAGTGTAAAAAAACTAAATTGAATTATACAAGCTTGGAGCTAAATCCCAACTTGGGAAAGTTATATATTACTTTTTAATCTAACGACCTTACAAAAACATCCACGTAAATTTGTCAAACGTCATAAGCCCCTCAGCAGCAGCAGCAGTACCGTGTGCTTTGGAATCGCTTCATTGCTTTTTAATATTCACATTATCCATAACTTTGCACACACGTCGTATATTCATACTAGGACCAGTTAATTTGGACTAGAAAATGCTTAAGAGGTGTTTTTCACAGTGGTGGGGATAAGTTTTCATTTGACTGCATGTTTAGTGTCAAGAAAAAAAAAAACGAACGAAAAAAATCAATAATCGAATTAATTAACACAATAAACGAAAATGTCGTCGTGGGCTCAATATCGCCAGCCGGCGAATATGGCCACGCAGCCACCGACATCAGCGCCTTTGCAGCAGCAACATCAGTTACAGCAGCCGTTGGTGCCGCCGCAGCAGGTTGGTGTTGGTGGTTCTGGTATTCAAGGCACGGCTCATTTTGGTTCTCAGGTAAATGGTTGTTATAATTTGCATGTTAAAGTTTTTGTTTGGTGCTAAAGTGTCTGAAAAATGCATAGTCGCTTTCAAGACGGGTTTTATCAATTGCATGGCAGTTTGCTTTTATTTTGCATGCATTTAACTTAGTTTACACATTTACAGACAAAGGAGCAGCATGTTAAATTTATCATACACATTTAAATTGTTAATATAGGGTTATCAACCGTTCATATTACTATTACGTTGCAAAATCATGGGGTGGCTATGGTGTAGGGGATAGTGTGCTGGCTTGTGACCCGTGCGGTGCATGTTGAATCCCCATGGGGAACAATTGGGTTTCCTTTTTAATACAAAATGTAAAATAAAGTTGCACAATCAAAAAGCAGCCCAAATTTGGCTTCCCCAAGGTTCTCTTTCCCTTTACCCTATTTTTTCTTTTGTTGGCAAATTGGCAACGGGCCAGAGGCCAGATCATTATCCCAAAAAAATCCTGTATAGCCCAACAAATTTTAGATTGAAACCAATCATCTATCAGCCGACGCATATGACTGTATGCCTCGCATTCTCGATTGAAAAGAAGGTTATTCATATAACATCGGCGTAATTAGGCAGAAGTTGCAGTATTAGTGTTTCGTAGAACTTACCTTTCGGCCCAGAAGTTTTGAACCCATTTATTTTGCCAAACAAAGTATTGTACTTTTTTGTCGGATCTTTACTAAGGTGTCATTTGTAGAGTTGATGTTTACTCCGATGTAGATTAACTCGCTAACTACGATCAACAGTGACATTTTTTTCCTAGTCGGTGAACAGGTCAACGAATTTGGTATTTTCTTCAAGCGCCATTAAAGCCTCTACCACGGCAACCTGGGATCCGGCGATGATGTCTATATCGTACGCGTACCCCAGTAATTGGACGGACGCCCTCCGTGTTGCCACCTGCGCAATATCTGCTTGAGGACATTTTTAAATAAGTTCTACATCACACCTCATCTCCTTGTCGGAAACCTGCACATTTCGGAGGAACTATTTTCAAACTGCATTGCATTGCAAATGTAGTCATTGCCACTTTGAGGTGTATTAAAAGATGGTGAATCTCGACTTGAAGTTCTTTTGTGTTTTCCCAGGTTGTTCCTAAGTTTGAAGTTTTGGTCTATTGTCGATCAGGCTAAAAGCCACACTGGTACGTGTCTCTAATTGTGTTTTAGAACAGCTTAAGATGTTTACACAGTAAACGTAGGATCTCATCAATGCGACATTTAGCCTCGATAGTTCTTGCAAGACATAGGATAGTCTTCTTGAAGACGGGGTATATCGTATAAAGCTGATAGTCCAGTCATCGGGCATGTTTTCTTGCACCCATAGTTATTTCTACTACTGCTTCGGGAATAAGTTTACCTTATTTGTTTCGAACAGCCTGCTCTAAACTTTAAAGCCATCAGCCAGTTTCTTGGCCATTTAATAAAACCTCTGGATGTTGTTTCGATTGCGAGATGCTTCGATCTCCTTAATCTGGGAGACTGCGTATGTTCTCTTTTCTACGTATCATCCGTCACTATTTTTTGTTGTGCGCACTCAGAATCATACCACGGGCTCTTTTTCTGTGCTGGCTGGTAACCCTCGGTGCCTCGGCTACGATTCCGGTTTTTCATATTGTTGGCGTCAATGAGAGTTCCGTGCACAGCGGAGCATCTTTCGCTGGCTCTCTGTTGACTTTGGCTTTCAAGTTGTGCTAAGGCGTCCAACGTGAAATAAAACAACAAATAAAATATTTATTTTTACTTAAATTGTCTGTTTCTGATTGCAAAAGTATTGTTTTTGAAAAATTGCAACTTGCCACTTTTATTAAAGAAATTATATTCGACGTTTTTCTTTTTAAGCTCTGATCAGAGCACCTAACAGAGCCTGAGCACGTCGAGTGCGCTCTTAGCAGAGTAAGCTGAGAGCTCTCCGATTTATTCAGAGCTAACGGAGCGCGCTCCGAGCACGCTCTGAGTACTCTTAGCTAAAAAAGAAACAATCAGTCCGTTCCGGAGCTGTTAGAAAACTCGGTACGGACATTTAGCATATAAACAAAACATTGCGGTCTTAGAGGCAATCCCCAAAAGTCTGAACTGATGCTGTTTACAAATAAGAGAAGCATACATATTTGTCTCGCAGACAATTATTTGGGTCGTTCAAAGCAGCAGTTTATTACAATCATTTTTTGTTAAATATCCATCAAGAGGTAATTTTAAGGTTACGCTGGTTTTAAAAGATGTCAACTTCTTAACCCCTTTGAGGTGTAACTATGTTTTATAAAAGTTTGTAATCTTTGGGTTTAAAAAACCCCGGAGCCCAGTAACACCTGTTGACAGTAACGTTTTTCCGCTTCCTCAGCTTTTCCGAAAGTCTGACAACATGCATGAAATATACCCTTTTTCGATTCAACCTTTCGACCTTGTCTTAGAAAAGAGTCAATAAAGCTAGATACTCTCGACAAGTTATGGTTAGCAACTTGTTATGTTAAGATCCCTTAAATTTGTATGCTTTGCTTACCATTCTCCATCAGCCAGAAAATGACAGTATTTATGCAGACAGAGTTGACTAGATTTTGCCTTACCATCCTGCGGCTGAAATCATTATTCTGGGTGACATATTTTAATTGGCTACAATATCCCAACAGAATTGATGAGGCAGGAAGGCAGGCCGAATCGTTTGCTATAATTCTACTCAGCTTGTTGATGAGGCAACACGCGACGAATATATCATTCAAATTTTGACCCCCCTTTGGGCCACTTTTGGGAACTAACAGACTACTTTCTAATTACAGCAATAAACTCTATTTATGCCCCGGTAAGAGGCAACAGCAATGCATTCGCCTGATTTAAAATTACATTAGGACTGATTGGAATGAACTTCGCGAATTTTTCGCATCCCTGCCATGGACATAGATATGAACACTTGCGCAGAAGTATTGCCGAAATTGTATTTCTCGGAACCAACATTTTGAATCAAAAAAAATCTTGGCTCAACACACAATGCAAGCAAGATTTAGCTGTAAAGAACAGAGCATTAAAGGATTGACGTTCAAAATCAACTGGCCCAACAAAATATAGTTTTGTTAGTCTCCGTAATAGGGGAAGCTGCAAACACAACCGGTGGAAGCTGCAAAATTAATGACCTGCAGTCGACATATAAAATAATGTATAGTTTCGCCAACGACCTTGCCATGCCGAATCAATCGGTTCTCGTTCGATCACCGCAATTAAACAAAGTAGGGCGTGGTTAGTACTTAGATGGAGGACCACTTGGGAATACCGCGTGTTGTTGGCGCCTCTTGCGAACGTCTGCCAAACATCCAAGAGTATCAAATTGTCATGAGAAGCTCTCGAATTTGCCGTTCGGATTCGGCGTAAAACCGTACTTCCCCTCTACTTCGCATGAAAATGGTTGGAGAAGCTAGGTTCTAGGCCCTGTATAAGGCTTAAGATGTATGTAGTTTCGCTGATGACAACACCTTTCTATTTTCGTTCTCGAATGACGATCCTGCAAATGGTCATCGTCAAAGACGCGAACAGATCATCTCCCTTAACCAAGAACTGTATAAAATACGAACGTGGGTTAGAGCCAATCTTAAGTCAGGCCAGTGATTGAGTTTTGCTCCCACGTCTAGAGTTCGGCTTCCAAATGTTTTTTATTAGTATTCAAATAGGTGCAGCTCGTCAAGAGTGTATGTCTTGTTTTTACCATTTTGCTTTTGATGTTTGCCAGGTTCAGTTTCAATTGCTTAAAAAAAAGAAGAGGTTAGTCTAATAGGTCTTAAGTTTTTGAGGTAGTATGATTGGGCTTAAACCACTTCAGCTTCATATACTTGGGAATATGATTTTCAGATGTGAAGTTATATATTCTTTGCAATTTTGTTGCGTTATAGAGAAGATATCATCTGATGCTCGGAGTTTTATAAGGGGAGTATGAGCTAATAGGCCATTTTAACCTTTCGTCATCTTATCCGCTCTTTTCATATCGGAAAGTGAGTTCTAAGGAGCAGTTTAAGCATTTTATTGCAGGATTTGGAAAGCGTAGTGGTTAGGTAAATTAGAGAGGCCAAGTAACACCTAAAATGTTTCTCCACTGTCCAAATTCTTGTTAAAGTCTGACAAACATCAACTGTTATGAAAATTTTCTTCAATTTGTCGTCTGGTGGCTTAAAATTGTAAGTCCTTCCACTTCGCATAAGCAAATTGCGAGAGAAAGCATGCTGTGCTCGAATACTCTATCGCATGCTAAAAACAAAAGGAAGGGGATGTTCCTTGCTGCAGTGATGCTCTCTATGAAAATCATTGCCTTTCTCTCTCTCTCAAACGAACCAAGTATGCGATGAAATGCCCAGCAAATGGAATTTGACAGCTGCTCTGCTTTCAATTTTTTCTTCTGCTGTCTGCTGGAAATTTATAGTAAGTGGAGATGGCGTGCAATGACAGTTGAAAACCGACTCTACTCGGAATCGACAAAAGACGTTTTCGACAAATCGAGGTGAATATTTTTATTCAGAAAGCCCAAAGGGTTTTTTTTATAATGTACTCGCACAAAAGTAAGAAATTTTTTAGCTACACAGCGCGGGCTTTCAGGAAATTAGGGTTAAAAGACGGAGAGATGCCGATGCACGTTGGTTTTGAATGTTTGTAGATTATAATGTGTAGGAAAAATGGAGGGGGGGAAGATCATTCCACATTCGTGTTGTACGGCTAAGGAAATACTCCTTGTATTTCACTGTACATCCGAATACAGGCTTAAGGGTATACTGATGCGCATTCATTGCACAGCGGGCATTACGGTTGAAATGTTCTAGGGGTGGAATGCAACTGGCTACTTCGTTCGAGCACTTATGGTGGAAATAACGATAAAAAAACGAGAGACAAGAGACATTGGAACGATGACTAAGAGAGTCAAGCGATCTCTTTGGATACTGTCAACTAGCTCCAAATAAGTAATAGGACCAGATATGCGGATTGTACTCAAGTTTTGGGCGGATAAACGCCTTATAAATAATAGCCAGATCAGAGGGAGTGAAATATTTCTTGCAGCGCTTAAGGAAGCCTAGGCATTTCGCAGCGTTCTTGGCGACATCGAATATGTGGTCATTCCAATAAAAGTTGTCATTAACACACATACCGAGAATGAAAAGCCGTTCGGTTTCAACTATGCAAGCGCCATTTATGGACAATGGCATGGTGTTAGGGTTTTGCTTTAAAGACAGAAGACAGCATTGCGCTTTACATACATACATATTAGGCCTTGACGGCCCATACAGGGCCTATAACCTAGCTTCTCCAACCACTTTCATGCGAAGTGGAGGAGAAGCTTCTCATGACAATTTGATACTCTTGGATGTTTGTCAGATGTTCGCAAGAGGTGCCAGCAACGCCCTACGTCGTTTAATTGCGGTGATGGAACGAGAACCGATTGATTCGACGTGGCGTTTTGGAAGCATTAAATTACACTCTATTAGTTACACCCCCCTGAGTTATGCTGTCGGTATCAGAATTCAAAGGGTTTAACATACGTTGCCGTTCCAGTTCCACACCCAAAGATGAGGGGCGTGAACCAAGAAACGAATATGAGAAGCTGAGGGTACTGTCATCGGCAAAGGAGTGGATTGGATTAGAGGTATGTAATAGACAGGAGATCATTTATAAAAATGAGAAAGAGAATCGGAGACAAAACAGAGTCTTGGGGTACACCACCATTTATTTGGTGAGTTGCAGACTTGAAACCGTCCAAAACAACTTCAATTCCGAAAGGTAGTTTCTAATCCATTGAAAAAAATTATCATCTATCCCAAATGCACGCATTTTCGACAAGAGAGCTTGTGCCAAACTCTGTCAAATGCCTTTGAAATATCAAGCGCAACGATCTTACTTTCACCACCTTGGTGAAGAGATCGGTTCCACTTTTCGGTTAGATAAGTTATCAAATCACCAGTGGAGCTGTTGCTGCGAAAATCGTACTGCCGGTCATTAAGAAGTTTTCGGCACTCAAGATATTTTATGAGCCGAGTTGATCAGCGTTACCATGACCTCGGAAAGCAGGGAAGATATTGCAATTGGTCAGTAGGAGGAGGGAGTTGAAGATTTGCCTTATTGAGAACAGGCTCTTCTCAGGAAGAGCCCTGAAGAAAAGGATAGATAGAAAAGCTTGCGCAATGGTTTTGCCAGCGAGGAAGAACACCTCTTCAGAACAATAGGCTCGAGTAAAGGAGGAGACAAAGCACAATCTGGGAGCGTTGAACTGACTGCAAAGTGAGCAGCAAGCAGATTGGCCTTATCTATAGAGCTAACAGCTGGAATGTCATTGTAAATGAGTGTCGGGATAGAAGCTTTTACTACCTGTGGAACTTTGTAGTATTTGTTGGCTCAACTTTTGGTCATAGGAGAATTTGACACTATTAATGTGGGCATGGCAGTCATTTCTGGCTCGTTCAAACTTTTTTTTGACTTTCCTCAGATGGGTTGGCTTTAAATGACCGAAAGCTTACCTCTTTTAACATGATAGCCTCTGCAGCTCGAGTCACACGACGTGTTTACTTTGGGTTTGATACTTTTTATCCTGTTAGGGATAAAAGACTTCATGCCCAGGCGATTTATGTTTGTGACCATATCAGCAGCAGCATCCACGTTGCCATCGAGGAAGCACAGCAACCAGTTAAAACTCTTAAAGAAACCGTTTAGTTTTCCAAAATTGGCCTTCTCGTATTGCCACACGGTTCTTGTTCTCACACGGACTTTGTTATCTAACAATGTGGTTGGAGTACGAAAAATTCGCCGATATAATACAACGGTCTGATCAACCAAGAAGCGATTATATGTTCAAAGCGTATTTATCGGGGTGAGAGGTAAGAAACAAGTCCAGTGTGTTGGCAGTTTGACTGCTAATGTCCTATCGTGACGGCTCATTTACAAGCTGAAACGGGTTATTTACCTCAGCAAAAATCTCGACGTACCTTCCTTCGGGTGCTGGCTGACCAGAGTGTCGAAGCCAACATGAATTGTGTATATTAAAAACGCCCGCAATGACGATTTCCATACAAGGATGAAGTGTTAAAATTCTTATAATGGAATCAGACAGGGCATCAAACTCATTATAAGATGAATGTCTGTCCAAATTTGGGCTTCTGTAAATAAAACAGTAGACTTCCATGTCCGATTTCCAAAACAATTTACTGCAGGTGTTATGCCCGTACGGCAATTTGCTTTGTTCTACCATATAAATAAACACCAAACGACCCCCTATACGCCTGATGCTGCCTTTACCCAACCATTACAAGTACACACATGAAATTCGCACGGCACTTGCAATAGCCAAACAAAAGCAACAGCGATGGAGTGGGATGGGGCACGATGAAATACCCAAGGCTGTGGCTTTTTTTTTTTGCACTGACACCGACACTGCGCCATTTTGTTTTTTTTTTCTATTTTTAAGTGGACCGTATGGTCGCGACAACTGATGATGGCTAGCGTTGTCCGATTACCTAATCTAGAAATAACCAATTGGTACCGCGATATCCGTTTAACATTACATTCAGTAATTATATTATTCTGGCATAGCGTCTCCAATCATTTGCGTGTGATTTAGCCGTAAAAAACTGAATACTAGATAGATTATAATAGATTATGCTTGTTCGTTAGTTTCTTGTGTATTTGTTTATTGAATACCATTTAATTATTGCAGCTCGTAAAATGTTCATTATTATTATTATTTTTTGAAAATTCATTTGGGCATTTTCATATAAATTATGAATAGAATATTCAACTTGCGAGTTGTTCATGTTTAGGGCTAACAAAAAACATTCTGCGGATTTAGGTTAAACAAAACGTACGTTCTTCCGTACGGAAAAACTGTGCTCATAGGGATAAAAAAAAAGATATAACGCCCGCAGCCAATATAAGAAAGGCATATATCTTAAATTGTATTCTTTATGTCAATTCGACGACTTTTCGCTGTTGGTCCGCGTTCTCACTATCCCTTTTACCGTATCGTTGTATTCTACTGACAAGGCTGATGTCAGGTTAGGTTAGGTTTATGTGGCTGTCGGCAGAAGCCGACACACTTAGACCAATTTAGGTCCATTGTGATACCACGTATAATTATCTACCTCAACTCTGTAGATGGGACTGGCCAACGACACGCGGTTGTTCTCAAACGGTCCCCCATCTACGTACTAACCGCGCCCAACGTCGTTTAATTACGGTGATCTGATGAGAACCGATTAACTCGACGTGGTATGGTCGTTGGTATTTTACTTTCCTTTTGCGGTTTCCACCAGAAGGCTGATGTCGCTGCCAATATGATTATTTGAATCGTTTTCTCTACCTTCTGATCATGCGTGATGTGAAGGCAGCAATATTTATTACTTGGCAAACAAAAAATGTCTTTTAATGCTCTTGCAAAATTTAAAAAAAAACCCCACTCTGACTGAAAACAATTTTTTACTTCTTTACTTATGCTTTAAAATAAAAGATGTTATTTGTTCTATTCCATAGCCGGTTTGGCCACAAAACTATAATCAACTACCTATGCAACCAGCTCATCAACCTCCTCCAAGCAATTGGTCGCCAAATCCAAATGCAAATGCTTATCAAGAACACAATATTGGTGCCTCACTGCCCCCGCCATCGGTGCAGAACAATAATTGGCCGCAACAAGATATACATCCACCGACATTTCCTGGACCACTACAATCAAATTTACCAACATCAGGTTACTTTTTGAATCAAGACAGTTTTATTCAGCCTCCGATTCAACCGCAGCAGCACTATCCAAGCATGCAACCATCGTATTCCCCTCCACAGCAGTACCAACCAAATATTCAACAGCCAGCCGAGATACCAACTACAACTCCTATTACATCAGTTAGTTATTCCCGTCAAAGTACGCAACCGATGGACAGCGTACAGAACGCTCAAGATTACTTTGCGAATAAAACGAAAAATAATAACGACGGTTGGGGTGATTGGGATTGGAGTGACAATAGTGTTCAGCAACAACAGCAGCATCAGCAGCCACCACCACCTCCTGCTCCATTTATACCAGACACAATGCCGCAAAACTCAAATGCTATTGAGGACAGTTTTCGGACTGAACCTAATGATAACTGGCAATGGGGTTCGACTGAGGAAAGCAAACAGCAACAAAGTAGCAACGTACCTGATGATCTGCATCAAAATTCCCAACAGCCACCACCACAAGAGCACGTTGAAAACCTCGTTCAAACACTTCCAATAAATTTGAGGGCAGCAACTTTAACGACTCCGTCATCGCAGCCAAACCCGATTGTAAAGCAGTCTACACTGCCAGGTATCCAACACCAAGCTGTTCATTCATCGCCAGTTGTGGTAAAACCAACGCATCTTCCACTGAACGATGTTTCGCAGTCGTCCGATGCTGCGCAAAGTAACAATATACCTAGCCCGGTATATGTTTCACAGGCCAAACCTGTTTCGAAACCACCTCGGCAGTATGCCAGCCCTCCTGGAGCTACAAACGATATTGTGAATGTAATTGGTCCAACAACTCCTCCACATGCCTTTCAAAATAAACCAGAATCGCAAACGCTTCCTAACTCAGACCCTGGTCCACCCCCCATATCTGCAATACCGCCACCTGCAATGCAAAGCTCTACAACGAAATCAAATAATCCATTTAAACGTGCAGGGGTGCCGCAACACCATCGGGCTGGTATCGTAGCCACGCCACTGAACCCCCAACAGCCCAGCATAGTTATGCCACCAGCTCAGTTTTATGCAACGCCTCCGCCACCTCCTGAAGGTTTTGCAAATCCTTCGGTGGAAAACCATGAGGTAATAGCCCCAGATAACTCGGAAGTTTTGCACGACAATCAAGAAATCGCTCCCAATAATGATCGCAATGAGTATCTTCAAACAAGCCATCTCTCAGAAATTGGTAGTAATTCTGATGCTATATTCAATATCGAAATGCACGAACAAAATAATGAAGCTGATGATTTCCCTCCACCGGGGCTCTCAAGACTTGTCCTGGGGCAACCAGAGAATGAATCGCGTCAGGTGTCTGGAATCGGGGTCGACAGTAGTTTGAATTTTGAACGACAAGCAGATGGTGAAGACACAGACCCGTCAGCCCAACGCTCTACTTTTACTCCATCTGCTGAAGCCCAGAATAACGTTTTGCCAAATCAAATTGACATAACTGATCGAAACTTGTATTTGGTTCCAGGTGAAAGTGATGTTAATGAGCAAAGAGTTGTCACCGGTCTTGAAAATGGTCCATCAGTAGTAGCGCCAGCTCCTCCGATACAAGCGGAACAAAGAGAAGTTGAACTCGATGGGGAAAACATTGAAGATCAACAACAGCCTATTCCAACTTCGCAACATCATCACTCTAACCATCATCACCATCATCATCATCGTCCAGTGAGCCCTGTACAAACGAGTCGTGATGAGCCACTGGAAGGAGGAAATAGCCTCGATCGACAGGTCCAAGGTAGTCAGCATACTAATCACGAAAACGAATCAAATATGACCGCGGAAACGAGTGTAAAAGATCTCTCAAACATATCCACTGGAAATGACGAGAGCGATCCACGAGATCGCCATTACTCTAATTCTCGACGTGCCGCTGGTGACGATAACAAAAAGCGATATGAAAGTGAGGATTCCGAATTTTCAAGCGATCGAGAGCGCCGCCGATATCGCGAAGGTAGTGTACGCAGTGAACGTGATAGGGATCGGGATAGTAAAGAGCGTAAACGACGTGATAAACGAGAAGTCGTGGGCGATCATGAACGGGATCGTTATAGGGGTGATGATCGTGAGAACAAGTACCGCGACAAATACTACCGTGAACGCGAGACAAAACCAGAACGCGGAGGTCGGTACGGCAGTGGTCGCTATGACATCGATTCGAAATACGAAACAGAAGGTTCTTCCCGCAACGATCGCCGTAGAGGTGGTGATCGAATTGAAAAAGGTGATCGTAGCGAAAGAAGTGAACGTGCTGATCGAGAGGCGTACGAACAATATCGTAGATACCGAAAATACAATACTCGTGAAGAACGCGATGCTCATGAGCGTAGAGGAGGCGGTCGTCCAGATGTAGACAGACGTCGTAGCGATCGAGATTACCGTGACGATCGTGACCATCGTCGAAATAAAGATCACCGTGATAAACCACGTAACGAGTATGAAGAGTATCGAAAAACGAGCAGTAGAAACACCCGCGAAAGTGATGTTGAAAAAGAATCACGTTTACGGGATAAAGATCCCCGCTATGCAGCACATGGTACGTACAGTGGATATCACGGGTATGGTTATGACCCATATGCAGCCTATTATTACGAGCAGATGGCACGTACAAATCCGCAAGCCTATTCCGAATGGTATAAGAAGTACTATGGTCATGCACAAGCTGCAGAGTCGATAACAAATGATGGGCGAGAATCGGTACACTCGGGCCGTAGCTCAGCCAATAACGAAAAAGATAGGTGAGTTGTTATAGTTTAACCATACATTTCGGCTTTTTTGTACATTTTTGCAGCTTTTGAACACAACAATGACTTTTTTTTATATTTTTAATGGTAGTTGTGGCTGTGGATTGTTATTTAATTTTTAAAATGTTTAATTTTTACTCAAGTTAATCAGAGATTTTTTTTGTAAATAAACTAACTGACAAAAATCAACTGTTTTAATTAAAATATTGAAAACGATTTTTTGGTCAATGTGGTGATCTGTTGTTGTTGTCTGGTTGTTTGCATTTAAGCAATATAAAATAAAGTCTAAGCTTATAGTAGCGGTCACCTGCCCATATACGAAACATTCGTAGCTTGGTGTATAAGTTTATTGTATTGCTTTGCATAAAGGGTGTTCAAATTTGAGGTATCATTTTAAATTTTGAATAAATGACATAAATTGTTTGAAATTTGTATTCATCTTTATTGGAAATTAATGTACATTGGTTCCGGTTAATAATGAAAAAGAATGTCGTCCGAGTGACCTCCTCTGCTAAGTCGGCAGACTGTCAACCTTTTACCAAAATTTTAATTCACTTTTTCGCATAATGATGGTTCAATAAGTGATATTTGCTCGATGATGTTGTTTTTGAAGTGTTGAACCGTTTGAGGAGTATCGGCATAAACTTTACTCTATAAGAAACCCCATAAGAAAAAATCCAGTGGTGTTAAATCGCATGATCTTAGTGGCCAATTCACGTCTTTTCTTTAAGAAATTATGCGATTGTTAAACTTCTCTTTCAAAAGATCGATTGAGTTCGTTGCTGTGTGGCAGGTTGCACCATCCTGTTGTTTCCCCACATCAATATCTTCCAATTGACTCTACAAAAATTTTATAATCATCGCTGGATATCGACTTTGTATATACACTATACACTAGAGTGTATATACAAAGATATCGAGCTCCATCCACAGTAATCGCATTGCCATTTTCATCTTCGAAGAAAAATGGACCAATTACGCCACCATACAGTAGCTTTTTTTTTGGTTTCATTGGCCTTTCAGACAATCCTCTAGGATTTTCTTCAGCCCAAATGCGACAGTTTTGTTTATTGACATAACCGCCAATTTCAAAATGATCCTTATTGGTGAAGATAATTAGCTTGAAGAAATTGTCATTTTGTTGTTGCTTCTTTATGGCCCATTTAACGAATTGCCGACGCACGTGTTAACTGTATTTTTTTTAACCCTTACATGCAGATCTTTGTGCAAAATGTTAAACAAAGTTCTCGGTTTGAGGTTTATTTACTGTGAACGACGACGAATTGACGTCCTTGGCTCTTCAGCAACACTTCTGCTAGCAGCTGCAATATGTCCACTCGAACGACTACTACCATGATAGGCTTTAATTCTCTGATTTTGAAGCGAACCAGTTTCTTCAAATTTATAAACGATAAGTTTAATAGCACGGTTTGACGGAGCATTTTCTCTACCATATTTTGAACGAAATTTTCTTTCAACTTCTGCTAAACTTTCACCATATTTAAAAGAAGTTTTAGTAATGAAAACAAGTTGCTCAATAGTGTACCGATCCATTATAGCTAACGGGAATGTATTGACTTCATAACTGAAAAAACTTCGGTGAAATCTAATAGCTTTAAAAAAAGTGGCGGCCAATTTAAAATGATACGTCAAATTTGAACATCCTTTATTTTCGATACCATCCCAAACTTTGCCTTGCTAATTCCAATATGGAATGCCCTATGCGTTTCCTATCCTGAAACTTTCCACTCGTGGAGGGCCAGTATAGTATAGTCTAGATGTTAAACTACATCGAATGCCAAAAAAGCGGCGCAAGGAGTATCGCCTATCATCAACCAAAACCATATAAGTGAATGCACCCTTGTCGTGCTCCACTGACCTGCGTAAGGCAAGCAAATAAATTACAGTGACCAGTAGATGAACGCCCTGCTCAATGATCTGCAGGGTGTTAATGTGATTAGCACAATAGAGAGGAAAAACCTGCTTGCTCGGCCTAGTGTCTGAAGTTGTTTATTTTGTTCGCTTTAGAGTGATGTAAATCACCACATTAGCAAGTGGTGCCCTTCTTACTTGGGATTGTGGTAGGTAGCAGTCTGACTTGAGTGCATACCACTGCCATTGCAAAATGCTCATTCACTTTTTTAAAATCATCCCGAGTTAACGAAGAACTGCCTAAGCGTTTCACCAAATCTTGTCTGCAGCTGATTCTTCTTGTTCCCTCTTTGGTGATTCCATTAACGCTTCTGTTTTCGTATCTGCTTGCTGCTTCTTTAGTCGGCTTATTAATGTATGGTCGCTTATCAGTCCACACTCAACTTATATATATATATATATATATATATATATATAGGTAAAATCCCAGCTTTCAACTGATTTCGTTCGTCGATCAGTCGGAAGGTTTCCTCAAAAAGCCACGTACTGTTTCCGCCTTGTGATGAAACACACCAATCTTTTAGCATTTGGCGTAATTCACTCCTTTACAACGATCGTCCCGTTGTTGTCGGTCGATTAGATTCCTGCATAAACGGGTGTTATCGTTGGCGATTGACCAGTGTCAAAAGCATACAGAATGCTTGCAAATGTCATTGCTATATGTCTGAGCGGGTCTTTATTTTTGCGCCTACCTCGCCATTTAAGTCTCCCATCACTATTCCAATTGTTTTTTTTTATTTCCTCTATACCTTAAAGTAAAGATGTTGCAATCGTGCTGAAATTTCTAACTCAAACTGAGTACAAGGTATGACATTACGACTATAGAAAATACCAAAAAAGTGTGTCACGAATTCAAAATTTAAATTTTGAGAATTTACAAAAAACGCTTATATCTCAAAAATGGGTCAAGTTATTCCGAACAAAATTTACACACCGACTAACACTAGCACTTGGAAGAAATTTGTTTATGAAAATTTTCGAAATACTTTCTATTAGCGTTTTTATTTATGCAACATCTTTAAAAATCTCACTTTCCTTAATAACAAAATACTCCAAAAACGGTAATTTAGTAATCCAACAATATCTCTAAAACAAATATGTACTGGAAATCTGCATACTCAGATTTTGGAAATATTTTTATACCCTATTCTAGGGGTATATTAATTTTGACGCATAGTTTGTAACATACCTTAATATTGCCCGTAGACCCCTAAAAGTTACTATATTTATGATCAGCATCGATAGTAATGTCGATCTAGCCATGTCCGTCCGTCCGTCCGTCCGTCCGTCCGTCCGTCCGTCCGTCGGCAAAAATTAGGCCTTTAAACTGGACCTAGAGAGCTGAAATTTTAACCATATACTCTCTAGGGTCCCGAAATAATCAAGTTTACGAATTTTTGAAATCCGCCCACAGACACGCCCACAAACTCAAAAAAACAAAATTTTGGAAAAAATCGAATTTTGAGCTAGGAAGCTGAAATTTTTTATATATGATCTATGACTCCTAAAACTGCTCGGGATATAAAATTTTCAAAATCCGCCCACTGCCACGCCCACAAAAAAATAAAACAATTTTTTTGAAAATCCAAAGTTTGAGCTAGGGAGCTGAAATTTATAATATATACTCTCTAGGGGCCCTTTAAGCTCATGTATTAATATTTTCAAAATCCGCCCACTGACACGCCCACAAATAAATAATTTTTTTTTTTTGAAAATCCAAAGTTTGAGCTAGGGAGCTGAAATTTATAATATATACTCTCTAGGGGCCCTTTAAGCTCATGTATAAATATTTTCAAAATCCGCCCACTGACACGCCCACAAATAAATAAAACAATTTTTTTGAAAATCCAAAGTTTGAGCTAGGGAGCTGAAATTTATAATATATACTCTCTAGGGGCCCTTTATGCTCATGTGTTAATTTTTTTTTAAATCCGCCTTCTGACACGCCCACAATTAAATAAAACAATTTTATTGAAACACCCAAGTTTGAGCTAGGGAGCGTTTTTTTTGATAAAATCCTTTAAATGTTATATAACAAAATATGTAGAGCGTTCTTAACAATTTAACCATACTTAGACTTTTGTCACGCCCACTTATGAGGGATAGGAATAAGAATAGGGTATCCAACAGTTCGCCCAAGCGGACTGTAGCCCGTCCCTATGTTTTTAATTTTGTTAAGCCGAGTCGTGCACTTTATTTTTAGTCGGTTTCGTTGGCTTGAGAAATTTTTCAGATTGCTAGTCTAAATTATCTGTGTTATAAATGACCGCTTCGCACTTGCAATGTAAGCCTAAATGTATATGGTTGTGGGATCAGTGGTTAGTGTCATACTGGGAACACCTATCATTGTCTCCAATGTCACACCTCTTGCGAACGTCTGACAATCATCCTAGAGTAAAACTGTAAATCACGTGCATACTCCCCTTATAGATTATGGTTTGCATCTTCCTTTTACGTCACCGGTGATCTCAAGTCGTGTTAACCCACGGGTTTGCATGCACACTTGCGGGACAGTTTCAAGATGTTAAATGTGTTGCTAGGCCCACATGAATAGTAACTGTTTTTTGGAGGGCGCTGCAATGACATTCTTAGACCGTCTCAATACGGACCGTCAGAGAAAAACTTTGAATTGTTCAAAATGCGTTTCGAACTCCATGCTCAGTAGTCCAACACACTTAAACATGCATTAGAGTTAAAGACATGATCTTGTACCAGTAGTGCCATTTCCAGGATTCAATGCTTACTCTAAGAAAATAAACTACTACTCTAATCACTTGCTCGTAAGGGGTGGCGACGGTGTAAAGGTTATTAAGTTGGCTTGTGACCCAAGTGGTGCAGGTTCAATCCCTTGTATGAAACAAGAACATACGCCACCCAATAATGAAGAGAAATTAATGACACCTTTTTTTCTCCAACCTCTACACCAAAAAGAGGATTTCTGCCTGGTAGTACAATGGACCGTTACCGATTCTGAGTGCTCTGGGATTTGGATTTCCTTTTAGTTAAAAAAGAGGAGAGATCCAACGAAGCCAAATAGATACGACGGCGAACGATAAACAGGCCTTAAAGCTTCTTGATCACACAAATGCACCAACACCAGCATTTGCTTGGCCTGAGTGACCAAGTGATTCGAAATCGGATACTATTTGAGTTCAAACCTCACAGGCGGACCAGGGATTCATTCAAATGGGAGGGTTATGTCATCCGTTTAGTCCAGATCATAACCACTTCGTTAAAGAAGAAAGAAAGAATTGTCAGCAGTCTTTTGTACTTGCTGATGGTATGGGGGTTACCGACATGTTGAATGAAATTAAATCTGATAGGCTGTTGCCATTTAATCACTCATCTTTAAGCCTTTTTACAATATCTCCTTGTCTTTGTGGCGTGAGGACATCCTCACTCATGGCCACAGGTTCTGCGGCGCTTGTTCTAATCGCCCCTCGCGACAAAGTAGAATCTACGACTGCCATCGTTACCTAAGTTACCTAAGTAAAGCTTTCTCCCGAACAGTTGTAGTTCCAAGTCAAGCTGATAAACAACAATACATTGCCATAGCATCGACAAGAAATCGTTTTCTCCAAAATCCAAAATGATGTTCAAATATTTTATTAAGTTTATTTATTTAACGCACAAATTTATTTATAGCGCACACTTTATGTTTGTTTAAACATGCAATTCTTTTTTTTGTTTTATAACCACTTCCGAAATTGTGTTCACCTCTATGTTTATATTCTTCTAAAACAAAATTCACAATAATTAACCGTCATACATTACATCATGCAAAGCAAAGTGCATAACTACCACAGCTTAAAAAATTGATTGACTAAAATAAAAGGATGAACAAACTATTCATCAGACGAGCGCTTAAACTTTAACGAAACCTTTTCCGTATTTTCTTCAGCCGAATGAGTAGTATAGAACAACAATAATTAAAAAATAACAATAATACAAATCAATTGCTAAGAATTTGAATATTTTATTTTTGGAATTAAAGAATTCGAAAACATAAACTCCTTGAAAACACCACCAATTTAGGTATTCAATGAATCAACATCATCAATACTTTCCACATGCTAACGATTATCATCGACATCTCATGCAGCCAGTAACCATGGCAAACTTGTCATCATCTTTGAACTCAACAATGATTGAAACACATCAACAACAGCATGGAAACTATGGTCTAAGTCGTGGACCGTCAACAGGAAATCTGTCGCAAATAAATCAAATGGCTGGAGTTGGCTACTATCCATCAACAGCGCGATCATACTATGCCCGAAGTGAATACTCAGAATCAAGGTGCTTAAATCACATTAATTTGAAAAAAAAACTAAGTCAATTAAAAAGTGAAAAAAAGCAAAATAACAGCAAATGAGCTGATTTTGTGCTTATTTGCTGCTTTGCAATTCGATGAAAGTTTGAGTGACCTTACTCAACATATTTTATACATTAAGTTGCTATATATTCTCTCTCGTTGATTCTATTTGTTGAATTTATGTCAATGTAATGTATGTAATGAAGGGAAACTTAAAAAAAACGGAATCTGATGAAGCTAGTTATATTTTGCTCGAATTTATGTATATAAGTTGGAATTTGTTTAATTTTCCTCTAATGCTAATGCGTTTGTTTTTTTTTATTCGAATTGTTGCTGCTTAACAGTAATTATAATCGTAAATATGTATATGTTGGTCTTTGGAATAATACTTCTTACAATTGATACTTTTATTAGAAATGTTGTTAAAATATGGCTAAGCAATCTATACCAAGCAAAAAAGGTGGTTTGCCCTGCTTTCAGGAGCATAATACGTACATCAACCGTTGTTTTTGAGCAACAACCTACAGTTTTTGGAGGGGACATGTTTTAATGGTAGTGAAATATTGTCGTCTCTTCGAAGTGACCACGCCTAAATACCTCGTCAAGAGTATTTGCTACTTTGTAAGTGGTAGTAGTAGATGAGCCGTTACGAACAACGGTAGCCAATATGCTGCTGCTAACTTTGCTGCTGGCTCAAGGCTCCAGATTGTGCTCTTTCTCTCACTGTAGTCGAGCCCGTTAAACACACCATGCTCTTCTATCTGCCCTATTCCTAAGGGCTCTTCCCGATAACATGGCAAACCGCATTTATCATGCTCGTCCCAAAAAAGGCGAAGCTTCTGCCTACTCCCCAAACTTAATGACCCTCAGTTCGCAACACCCGGTCCACCCCTTATTTGATGTTGTGTTAAAAAAAATATATTCAGCGTTAACGGGTCCATACAGGGCCTAAAACCTAGCTTCTCCAACCACTTTTTGGTGTAAAGTGAAGGCGACCTACAATTTTAAGCCGAATCCAAACGGCAAGTTTGAGAAACTTCTGATGACAATTGATACTTTATGTTGTCTTATCTAATCGAAAAGTGGAACCAATTTCTTCACCATGCTCTACTTCCAAAACACAATGCTTGTTTCCGTCAATGAAGCTCAACCCTAATACTCTGTCATTATGAATGGCACTTGCATCGTTGAAATCGAAAGGGTTTCCATTTTCGGTTTATGTGTTAATGACAACCTTCGTTGGAATGTCCACAAATTCGACACAAGAACGCTGCGAAACATCTAGACTTCCTTAAGCCATTGCAAAAAAAAAGTTAATCCTTTTTGATGTGGGTATAAGGGTGTAAGGCGCTTATACGCTCAAAACTTCGCTCATGTTGGACCAACAACTTATTTGGAGTTACTCGTGATAGAACTTATGGACGATCGTGACGTCGCAGAATCACTTGACTCAATAGTCATCGTCGCAATTTGGACGTGCAGAGAAATAAAAAGTCTTTCCTAATCCGTATGAATGTGGCGTGCTCTCCCACGATGTATTTGGTTCTACACAATATAATTCACAATCATTTGAAACCAACGTGCATCGGTTTCTTCGCTCTCGTCGGTATTCCCATTTTCCTAATGCCCACACTATGTAACTTAATACAAACGTACATTATAAGGGTACCGAAAATGACTTTAGTTTGCTTAAACCATCTGCCGGATGCCCTTGTAAGTGTGTTATGTCCCCCCTCAACTTGTAGATTACAGTAGAATCTGGCCTTACGGCATGTTCCTCAGACGACAGTACAATGTCTGAATCCCTTTCAGTGCCCTGACTTATAACCCGCTTTAATTTAGAGTTTTGCTAAACATAACGAGTTTTTCCGCCACATCATTCACAATACGCTTACGCCATGATTAATCTCATCATACGTTGCTTCTTTTTTGTTCACAAAACCCAGATATTTGAATTTTTCGCACTTTGAAACTACACTTTCATTCAAAAGAATGTTTGGAATACTTCGCCCAAACATCAAATGCTCTTCGCAGGGGCTCCTCACTTATGATGGCTTCATCGTCAGAAAACTTCCAATCTCCAACCACTTGCTCATTGAAGACTTGTCTTTTCTATATATACTACCTAATACTCACCACCTAAAGGTGCACTTGAAAACTTCCAGGCCTTTGTTAACGAATGTTTACCAAGCTAACTTTGGAACTCGCTTTCGAAAGACATCTTTCCGGAAGAACTTAATATACAACAATTAAGAGTAGAATGCTAGTTTTGCATTATAGGTTCACCTTTTGTGAAAGAAAAAATTAAAAAAAGAATAAATGATGCACTTTGGGATCCCTATGAGCGAATAATCGCGGACTGTAAGAAAGTGCAAAGGAATGAACTCGCTTATCCGTCGTACACAGACTTTAATTAAAAACTCGTCATTGACTCGGGCGACGCATCTTACCCTTGTCTTTGTTTTCTCATATATATCCATGATCATCTTTAGGTTTTTTTGAACTCATCGTTTTCGCGCCATCTATATTTTTTTTTTTTGTTGTCTTGGTTCCTTTTTCAGAATCAACTAAAACCATATGCGAATCACTGCGTTTTTTACTATCCGTAAATATACATAATGTGCTTGACCGTCGGACGCCACATCTGTGACTGATTTACCGGGACAAACCCGCAATCGGCAGTCTAATACCCGCTCAACGATATTCGTGGTGTGTAGCACCGCTTGATATAACTGTAATTACACATTTTCGCGAATGGCCCTTTTCTCTGGGAAGGGAGGAAGATAACTTTCCCTCTAATCATTAGGTGTTGGATCGCCGCCCATAAGATTGGAGATGCGGGTGATGAGTCATCTGAACCAGATGTATTTCATATATGTCCATAACTCAGATCGTATCTTGTATGGCCCAACAGCGCTTATGAGTATTTGACCGCCTTTCAAACAGCTCACCCAGAAAGTAAAGCCAGGGAAACTGCTTCTTTAAAAGTCCTTCACATTATTGTTCCTACACGTGTTCTTCATCTAAAAGAAGCTGGCTTTGAGCATTGTTGGCCTAAAGAATCTCCTAAATATTTCTTTGCCTTTCCTTATTGGATAACCTCTCATAGGTTCCGTTTTTTGGGAGTAATAATGCCTACGACATCATAAAGGATCTACATTGATATAAATGTGACCGGTGCAATATTTGCTTGTGCAATCCACCCATTAATCTAACCTAGCATAGCCTAAATATTTCGCCCAATAATTCAGTAAGATAACATATATGTACTCTTCAAGTGGCAGTATGTCTTGACTCATTTTTTATGTACGACCTCCCTCAAGTCTATGACAAATGGTTTGCAGTTTTAATGTATCCTCAATATAACAATATAACAACTCGACGTTCTTTAAGACTCTGTATATTTGAAATCAATGCAAAGTCCTTTTTGTAATATTTTGTAATTTAGGATAGAAATCACCCTATTCCAAATCATCTCATAAGCTTGTTCCTTCTTTTGCTTTGCAAATCTCATACATCTTTCTTTCCTTTGTATCCTGTTTGTTTTCTTATTTTATTTTAGAACAAATATTTTTTAATTTATTTGGTTTACATTGTATTGTAAGTGCATGTTTTGGTTTAAGTAAAATCTCAAGAAATTGTGCCTTAATAATAAACATGTTCCGTTTCCTCAGGCCAGATAATAATTTGTCAATGAAATTAGCCGAGGGTGGTAGCACTTCAATTCAACAAGACCCACAACGTCTAACGCCCCATAAATTTTCGAACAATCATCCTATTATTTCATTGGCACCAGGTTTATTGGTCGCTGTAAAATCGAAATATTCTACAAATGGTATAACAAATGTTGTAAAAATTTTCAAAATGGGTGCCAACGATGCTACCAATAAGTTGTTTCAATCGTTCCCTGGGCCATTAGTTCGTGGCATAACACACAAAAAGACAATCATCGAGTTTTGTGAGGATCAGATACGTGCGGGACCATTTTCGGCGATTAATCGTTCACGGCAGAACTCTGTAAATAGCTTGACTGCCGCTGGTCAAACTAATACGGCTTCATTTACGCTGATGTGGAATTTATTAATTCTTCTTTTGCGACAAAATGGGGTGAGTTTGTTTTTTAAAAAAATTGCCCACATGCTTGTGAAATTAACTTAATACTTGTACGTTTTTCAGGTCGTTGTGGGAACTGACATAGCAGAGCTTCTAATGAAAAATCAACAGCAATTTCCATATGAAACACCACAGAGCTCGTTGGCTTCTTCTTCAAACCGCCGTGAATCTCTGCAGTCTGATGAGCAGGGTAAACTAAAGGAAAACATACCTAGTGATGGCGAGCAAGATGTTGATGATTCAGTTGCAGATGATCGCGATGAATCCGAGGAGACAGATTCAAAGTCGTCTTCACTGAGCGATGAAGAAATAACAGAAAAGTTTAGAAATTATTTGCTCTATGGAAATGTAAATGAAGCTCTAGACTGGGCAACCGATAACAATTTGTGGGGTCATGCTTTGTTCTTGGCATCCAAAGTTGATAGGCGTTCGCATGCAAACGTTATGATGAAGTTTGCAAATAAATTGGCGCTTAACGATCCCCTACAAACGTTGTATCAATTGATGAGCGGTCGTACGCCTTCTAGTGTGACAAGTGTTCAAGATGAGAAGTGGGGCGACTGGCGTCCACATTTGTCTATGATTCTATCGAACACCTCACAGAAGCCGGAGTTAGATAGGAAGGCAATTACTACACTTGGTGACTCGTTACTTAACCGTGGGGACTTATTTGCGGCGCATTTCTGTTATTTGATGGCACAAGTTGGATTCAGCAAATATCCAGAAGAGCAAAATGACGCGATGATGATGCAAAATTCAGTAAGGTAAGTTTATACAAATAAAAATGTTTATTGAGAATCTGATATATATTGTCTTGTTGATCGTAGAAAAGAAAATTGTTCCTTATTTCCTGCATAACAGTAGTAATTGCGTTGTTTAATAATTTTAATTTAGGTCGGGCGAAAAATAGTTGGGGATCATTGCAAATAATTTGTAATTTTTGTTTGTTACGTGTTATTGCTTAAAAACCATAAGATACAACGGGTCATATGAATAACAAAACTCCGTCAAAAAGGCAATATCAATTATTTTTTTTTGCAATGGAAGATGCTCTCGCTGTGCAGTTTTTTAATTTCATAATTGTTCGAGATAGACCTTTAAATTCATACCTTCAAGTTCGTCATCAAGTGAAAAATCTTTCGAATTTTTTAACGCGACATGTATGTATGCAATCTTTGTCCAACAACAGCTTGTTTTTTTCTTTACGAACTTTTTACCATTAATTTGCTCAAATTTCAAATATTCTGCCTTTTTACGATTAAAAATTGGCAATAAATATTTTGAAATCAATTAATTTGTTAATTCCAAAAATAAAAAGACATTTCATCGAATTCAATTTTCGGTTCATAGAAAAAAAAAAGAAGTTTCTCAATGTCACTGACGTTTTTATAGGGGCGGAGCTAAATGAATTTTGTTCTCAATCGTGAACAACTTTTTTTCATATGACTTCAAGACATTACTGTCAAAAATGAGATATTGCGCATATTCTCTTTTTAAATTTCTCGATTACTTTTGTTTATTGCAATCGTGCTGAATTGTTGAATACACGTTAGTACGAGGTTTGATATTAGGACTAGGGAAGTCAAAAAAAGTGTGTCCCGCATTTCCGTCTGTCTCTCTGTATGTCGGTCCGTTTGTGACCAAGGCTCCAGCCACAATATGTGAACGGATTTACTTCTATCTTCATATTTGAGGGTTTTAGGCTTATATCTCGTCGTAATTTTTTATATAGAAACAGAAGATCGCAATATATGTTGTCTTCAAATATTTAACAGCACTACTTCTTTTACTTCCTTTATGACGAGATTATGATCACGATTAGAGGGATCATAAGCGTCCCACTTTACTGCATCACTACTGGTCCGCCTGTGGCGTTACCGGGTTCGACCTTTCAGCACTACACGTATTTTATTAATAGATTTAAAAATGAAATCGTATGATCCAAATATTTATGTTGTTTACCAATTATGTAAAATTATATTATTGGAGACCAAAACCATCACAATCAATAATGAAGATTCTTAAATAATATATAAAAACATAGGGACGGGCTACAGTCCGCTTGGACGAACTGTTGGATACCCTATTCTAATTCCTATCCCTCATAAGTGGGCGTGACAAAAGTCTAAGTGTGGTTGAATTGTTAAGAACGCTTTACATATTTTGTTATACAACATTTAAAGGGTTTAATCGAAAAAACGAAGCTTTTGTAAAAAAAAAACGCTCCCTAGCTCAAACTTTGGGTTTTCAATAAAATTGTTTTATTTAATTGTGGGCGTGTCAGTGGGCGGATTTTAGAAATCTTATCTCCCGAGCAGTTTTAGGAGTCAAAGATCATAATATAACAATTTCAGCTTTCTAGCTAAAAATTCGATTTTTTCGTTTTTTTGAGTTTGTGGGCGTGTTGTGGGCGGGTTTCAAAAATGCTTAAAATTAATTATTTCGGGCCCCTAGAGAGTATATAGTTAAAAATTCAGCTCTCTAGGTCCAGTTTAAAGGCCTAATTTTTGCCGACAGACGGACGGACATGGCTAGATCGACATAACTATCGATGCTGATCATAAATATAGTAACTTTTAGGTGTCTACGGGCAATATTAAGTTACAAACTATGAGTCAAAATGAATATACGCTTAGAATAGGGTATACAAAAATGAAATAGCACTAAGTAAATAAACTACATAATTAAAGTTCCAATTAATATTAAATTTATTCTATATTGATGAAATCATTTAACTACTCCAGAAACTAATGTTATTGTTCCAATAAGCTTATAGTGGTATTTAATATTTTTGTATTTAAAGTTTTCAAACATAAATATCTCAAAAGCGACTGAAGTGATTTTAAAGAAATTTGATAAATTAATAAGACCAAATCTGCATACTCAGTTTCTAAAATTCTAAAAAACAGTTTTTTCCTTAATGATTTTTATATATTTGTTGGTGTTTTTAATACCTGGAGTAAATAAAAGAATATGGCATACTCTGATTGTCGCAAAAGAATCGGATAACGGCACATTGGAAAATCGATCATATCCCAAAAACAGGTTTAGTGATTTCAAATTAATTTGAAAGAAATATAGTACTTCCTCGGTATTTCGAACTATTACAAACCTACTCTAATTCGAACCACGGAGGTTTTGTAATTACTGGATACTTTTTTCTTAGTCAATATGTATCTATTTCGCATGAAAAATCAGTGTTTTAAGTACTAAAACAAAAAATAAAGAATTCACTGCCAAAAAAATCGGGGAAAAGATGAATTTAAGTTCTTAATCGAATGCGCTACAGTTTTCGTCGAATTTTGTTTGATGTACGTAACGGTTGATTTTCTAACGCCGAACTGGGTACTACTAGGTAACTCGATTCTACTTTTGAATCCATTCGAAAGACATTTTAAATTCTACTTTTACTTGTGCTTTTTACTTGTTCTATGTACTCAATTAGAATCTAATGTAAATTCTGGCGCTCATATCTCTTAAAATGTCCAGTTTTCAAGCGAAAAACAGATAAATTCGAAAGAAAAATCGAATTCGAACGATTTTACTGTAGAATCGAGTTACATAGTTGGGCCCCTGGCATGCTACACAGGTGACACTCTCTGCTTTGTAGCAATACGTAGGTTAGGTTAGGTTTATGTGGCTGTCGGCAGAAGCCGACACACTTAGACTAATTTAGGTCCATTGTGATACCACGTATAATTATCTACCTCAACTCTGTAGATGGGACTGGCCAACGACACGCGGTTGTTCTCAAACGGTCCCCCATCTACGTACTAACCGCGCCCAACGTCGTTTAATTACGGTGATCTGATGAGAACCGATTAACTCGACGTGGTATGGTCGTTGGTTGCAGATTACCGTACTTAGACACATTAATCATACGCAAAGGAAACAAATTGAAAATCGACTGGTATCAGAAACCTATGGCCACAGGACGACTCAGCAACGTCTACTCCAAACATCCGAAAAGAGTAATAATAAATACCGCGAATAATTTTATTAGAAGAGTACTAAATATAAGTGACAAACAATTTCACCACGACAACATCAACAAGTTAAGGACAATACTAGCTAAAAATGGATTTCCAAAGAAGACAACGATGGACTTAATCAATAATTATTATAAAATGGACAACATTGAGCTGAGAGAAAAGCCAAACATAATATTTAAATCAATGACGTATATTACTGACTTCTCGGAGAGATTGACTAAATCGGACATATATGACAAAGATAAATATCAAATCGCACTTAAGACAAATAATACTCTACGACAACTATACAGCAATACAAAAACAAAAATAGACAAACTTGACAAATCGAATCTGATTTACAAAATATCTTGTAATGGAGACGGGTCCAACGTATGCAATAAAACATATGTTGGGACAACACAAAATAAACTAAGGACAAGAATAGCCTCACATAAATCGAACCAAAAAGCTCTCTCGACACCTATAGAACAAAAAACTGCATTAGCTGCCCACTGCATTAAATTCGGACATTATCCTGACTTCGAAAACGTTGACATACTACAAGAAGAATCAAACTATATGAGGAGGTACACTACGGAAATGTTACATATAATAAATGTACCAATACAAAAACTACTTAACTATAAAACGGACACCGAAAAATGCGCACACATCTACAGACATCTTATAAACAAACAACGGAAGACGAAAATAGTTATAACTCAGCCGGCATCATAACTTTATGTTTTGTGTTCGTCATACCAAAATTTTTTTTGTGAAATGTAATTATTTATGTTGTACAATAAGTTGTGTAAGTTTCACAATGTAAATGTAGATTGTTCATTTTATTGTCATAATACTTTTTCTTGACAGTCCCTGAAGATGACTTTCGAAGAAAGTCGAAATATTGGATAAAAAAATATAATTTAAAATACAAAAAAAAAAGAGTATTTTTAAATTAAGACCTACAGCCCCTTAAACAAACATTATTTATTAAAAAAGTAATTTAATAAAAAAACACAAAAATGCTAACTGGTTAGGTTATAGTGGCAGTCGGCAGAAGCCGACACACTTAGACAAATAAAAAGGTTCATTATTATTGCTTACTGGTAACTGAACTAAAAATATTTTCTTTTAATATTTCTAGGAAAATTCTTTCAACTCTGTAAATGTAAAAGCACTCAGCAAAGAAACGGTGGAAAAATTACAAATTTCGGAAAAAGTTCGAATCGAGGTAACGGTCGGAACAGAAAATTCTCCGATCTCATAGCAGTCGGACAATTTTTGCTTCGAGATATTGTTCCGGACAAGGTTCGCAGAACGATAAAATATAATTCGTTCTCTCATGAAAAGTTCGCAAAGGAATTTGATTTCTGATTCGATCGCGAACCTTATTTTTCGGTTTGTTTAAAAATAAAATTCGTTTTCACGATCGAATCAAATCTGTTGCGATCTGTAAAATGTAGTTCGTTCGCGAATTTATCACGTGCGAACTATTGGAGATCAGTTCGCGAAATGTTCTCATAAGAAAAAAAAAGTAATTTTACATGAAAATTATATTACATATTTTAATATTGAAAGAACATAAGTGAAAAGTATTTTTATTACATATTAAGATTTTGGAATAAATTTGCATTCAGTTTTATTAACAAAACATTATTTATTGTTTCTTTGGATAATTTGTTTCTGTTTTTTGTCAAAAAAAACTGGTAGAGCGCTAAAAACCCGTTCAACAGAGACTTGAGTTGATGGCACTGCCAGCACTACTTGTGCAAGTTTTTCTAGAAGAACCTCTTTGCTGCTCAATGTTTTCCAATGGTCAATTTTCTCTCACAAAGTAAGCAAGTTGATTCGTCAGCTTCTTCATTATAAGAAACATATTAATTTAACTCAAATGTCTTTATTTTCCCCATTTCAACCAAAATAATAATGATTTGTTTTATGGATCTTTACGGATCCTTATCGCGAGCGAACCATATTCTACCTGAATTTCTTTTTTCCGATCTCTCACGAACGAGAGATACAGAGAAAAAAGGATACAGTTCGTTCGTGAGAGAACTATACATTTTTAAAGAGTGAACATTTTATCGTTCGCGAACTTTCTTTTTTATAGTACGTGAGAACATCGATAAAAAATGATAAAGATCCTTATTTTATCGTTCCCGAGCGATATTTTATGAACCCTGGTTCCGAACAGGTGCGAAAATGTTACAAACAGCTCTAACATTTTTTTTTTTATATAATTTGTTTACATTCAAGGGGTTTCACCGTAAAATGTTACAGTACCCTTTTTGTGTTATGAACACAGCGCAAGCATTTGTGAACAGCAAGTAGCACCTTCCAATTGTATATTTCATTGCATGCTTTTCTTTGCAATTTGCTTTAGAAAGAATAGAGAGAAAGGAAAGACGTGTTTTGGTGCAGTTGTATGGCTTTTCTCCACGGGTGGTGTCTAAGTTGATTAGGGAGATCAAGTTTTAAACATATTTGAAATAAAGCAATGGATTTGGGATTGGACGCACGACCTTATAATCACTAACCGAATTCACTACTACTGCACCGTTGCCACCTGCAAGTTTTCTACGATCAAGTCGTGCACCTTATTTATTTGTATGATCCAATCTACCTTATTACGATTGGTATTTCTAATGTAATATGTGGTTATATTATATCATTGCAGTTTAAAAACTGTTTTAATTTTAAAATATGTCTCGGTGATGAGACAAATAGATTTAATTGACAATTAACTCTTCTTTGAAATTCTCGAGTACATTGGCATTAATTACCAGGATTTGTATGTGTATGGTCAATGGGATCTTTTAGGTTTTTTTTTATTACTGTTTTTATTTTCAAGGGAAGTATTTTTTTCCTGAAGTTTCGTGTTCTTTTCCAAATCGTCCATTCTTGTGAATATTTTTTGCAAAATATTTTAAAGGATACTGCTGGATTTTACTATAAATATAAAAATAGAACCATCCAACATTAAGATAGCTTAAAATAACAAAACACACATGCGGCTGAATTGTTTTTATTAAAATTTGAGATCAAAAAATTTTAAGAAATAATTCAATTAAATGTGATAAATTGAGGAAAATCGTTGTTGTTCGATCGGGTTCGATGGTTAGTGTATTGGACTACTAATCATAAGGTCTCCGGTTCAAATACGGCCGGTGCCAATAATTAACATCTAAATTTTTTTGATGTGTATTTTTCACACTGCCCTACCTCTTGCGAACGTCTGACAAACAAAATCCAAGAGTATCAACTGTCATGAGAAGCTTCTCAAATTGTCCGTTCGGATTTGGATTAAAATGTTAGGTCCCTTCCACCTCGCACAAGCAAATGGTTGGAGCAGCTAGGTTTAAGGGCCCTGTATGGGCCGTTAATGCCTAATAATTATTTTATTTCTTATATTATCGTATGGTGAAACAAAAAAAAAAACTGATATTCGCAACCAATGACTTGAACTAATGTCATGACCAAATACGTTGATAAAAAAGAACACTATTACAAACTTCAAGTCTCCATAAGATATCCTTGGCTGCGAAATTAGGATCCTTAAATATATACCTGTGCCTATTTGTTACATGCTGTACGTAAATATATCTCACAAATTTCCTCCCTAAGGCTTCGAGGAATTTTTAGTCGAACAGAGGATGGAAAACTGAGCTTCACCAGCTATTATTAAATGGGGGATCTTTTGTACCGTGGCTACAAAATGCAATTGCTTGGACATCGTACTGTATTTGACCTATCTCACGGGATTAGTATTGTAAATTCTTTTTTCTTATTCTGTGTTTTTTTACAGGCTAGTTCTATTGGGAGCTTCTCATCATAGATCATTTGAAGATTTTGCAACGAACGAATCAATTATGATGACAGAGGTGTACGAGTATGCATGTTCGTTAAACGACGATAAATTCTCCCTAGTGGAATTCCAGGTTTGTTTTTTTGATTATTTTAAAATTACTGAAATATACAATATATCTATCTATCTTTACAGCCCTACAAATTTTTACTTGCTACAAGAATGCTAGACTATGGTTATCAATTGAAGTGCCTAATGTACATGGAACAGATCTCATTACACATTCAACGGGATCGAACAAAATATGAGCCAATTTTCATAAACCAGGTATAAACGTCCGAATTAAAAGTAGCATGACTCCCTTTACCAAGCTGTTTTATAGGTCTATGAGCTAGCAGATCGTTTGAAATACTATGACCCAGTTCTCGAAAAGTCCATGGATGAACAAACGGACTACCTTTCAAATCACGCAAATGGAGTACCATTTGAGGAGCAAAAATGGTTGCAAGAACTTCGTTCACTGGCCGCTGAACATATTGTACTAAATCCATTTATAATGAAGCTTTGAACATACATCACATAATTGTTTTTATTTAATAGGTTCAAGCGCCATCTCAAGAAATCACTCAAGATTACCATCAAACATCGAATGTGATTGATCAGCAATTCACGGAAATAAATAGGCAATTTAATGAGCTGAACTTGCAATATAGCAATACTGGCAACTCTCTGCAAGACCAGCAGCAATTTCTGGCAGAGCCAACTGAAATGCCATACAATTCTCAGCAGAATGCTAGTAGCCAAATGCCGCTGGCTAACAATGAGCAGCAGCAATATCCGCAATTCTATAATCCAATCGAAGTTCAGCAACCACAGAGTGTTGGAGCTGATAGCCAAAGTAACGGCAATGGATATGTTCAGTTGCAAGAACCCTATCAACAGCCACAACATGTATATGACCCTCAACAGCAAACTCAAGGTTATCCTTCGTATGGTCATGACGAGCAACAGCAACAAAATACATATTGGGGTAATCAGGCTCAGATACCAAACGATGAGGTAGGCTAAAGTTGTATTTCATTTTTTATATGCGACGGTGGCGGAATATTTTTTTAAATGCAAATTTTCTTAAGATAGGTGTTTGTAGAAAGGTTTATGTATACATTTTTGTACATTTAAGGACAAACTTCACATTTTAGAACTAAGCCTACATTAAGGCGTAGCCTAAATTCGCATTGGTAATTCAAGACTAGCCACTGTAAGAACAGTGGCTAAGTGGTTGGTGCGTTGAACTACTGAGGGAGAGGTATAACTGTCATGAGAAGCTTCTTGTAAGTCCATTTCATGCGTGCCTAAAAGAAACCAATAATTTTGACAAACATGGGGGGTTTATGTTAAAAACCAACCTTTGCAGAGTCTCTCAACCTTACCGAGGTATCCGTTCGGTAAAAAATCCGAAACGAAAGTCAATTCCAATCGGAACTCAGACATACAAACCTCTTTATTTGACAGAGATTAAGTTGTTTTAAAGCCATTACAGTGTGATCAATTGACAACTTGTCGTTATTTACTTTCTAAAAAAACCGAATAACTGATCTAAACACCAACAAATATTTTTTTTTTTAATTTATTACTTAAATTTTACTTAAAACAATCCCCACCATTTTCTTGTCGAAGAACTTTGGATGAAATTTGCCATGTATCTATCGAAAATTGTTTTCTTTTACGGGGGTTCGGTCTTCCCTTTCTTGTCGAGCCTGTGAACTGCGAACCGAAGATTCTCTTTTCTTCTCTATTGCCGAAGCAAGGTAGAAGCGGTTTCCCTGGGTAATACTGCATCCGATATGGTGATATTTGTGGTCTCAGTATTACTCGCAGACAGGTGTTTTCCTGAACTATCTCAAAGTTTCTGATATCAACAGTAACGTTCTGTCCTAGTCGAAGATGCTTGTTTGTTTGTTGGCAGCATGTACTTGGTTTGGCTTTCAGCCAAAATCGTTTTAATCCTCACAAACGGGTCCCTGGTGTTGCATTAGGCAAAGCTTAGAACATCACTTAACCGAGCATAAACCCAAGAGCGGTTGGGATGGGATGCACGGGAGCCCAACGGGCTAGTTCGACTGAATCGCTAAATGTGGTTTTTAACATTTAACCACTTTATCTGAATATTAAAACTTTCGTGTCGTGTAATGCAGTAAGATTGAGATGAATCGGTTGGCGAACTGCGAGACCCTACGCGTACTGCAAAATCCTTTATTCAATACTCAGAACGACTACACAACACCCAATCTCAAGTTCCAAAAATGTTTTTCTGAAATATTCGCATACATACCGGAATAGAGGTTAGACAGTCCCCTTACGAAAGAGCTCAGCGTATGTATCCTCACCGATATTCCTAAAATGGACTGCGGAGAGGGAACTGACGTCTTTTCAACTGAAATAGTCCAATTATTTAGTTAAAGCTTGCTGAGAACTGTTGGGAGAGACAAGAATGTACTAGCCGTCGTTTCAAGATCTCTCTCTTCTACGTTCCACGCCATGGGAACATAGGGGGAAATGGCTTTACTATATGCATAAATAATACACATTGGAAACAGAACCTAATACAGTGAACACGAACAGACGCCGGCCGTCAGACTGGTGGGCATCCATAAGTACGGTTCACTGGTCTATAGGCACTCATGCATCCAAACTTGTCATCCCCACAATACCCAATGCCGAAGGTTAGAGAGTGGAACTACATTTAAAATTTCCGTGCTAATGTCCATCTTTAGCTAAAACTAGACACTGCCGATGGATAAGCCATTCTTTGACGACCTCTGGGATATCGCAGAGGATTCAATAACTTAATTGACTTCCTCAACTCCACAGGATGGTTATGAGTTTTACTCATACTTTCAAACTTTTATTTACAAGTCTCGTAAGTAGTGGTCTCAAAACGGCACTTAAGCGCTAATTGCGTATTCCTGGCAGGAGATTGGGAACCAGCCATACCTTACTTACCTACTTTACCTAGCTATTCATTTCGATCGCTAGATTCAGATAGTTCCTTGAGCTGGTAGACTGCGTAGTTTTTTTCCTTCCAATACTAATAGAAATCGATATAATTCGGAATGTAAATGGTTAAGACTGATGGTCATGACTGCTTGGACGTAGTCTTGATTTTTTTGTTTTACCGTAAATGTTGCAGTTCCCTTATTGTGCTATCAAAAACAGCGCAAGCATTTTGTGAACAGCAAGTAGCACCTAGCAATGCCATATTTCATTGCATGCTTTTCGCTGCCACTTGCTTTAGAAAGAATAGAGAGATGGGAAAGAAGTGTTGTGGTGCAGTTGTATGGTTTTTCTCCACGGGTGGTGTCTAAGTTGATTAGGGAGATCAAGTTTTAAACATATTTGACATATAAAGCAATGGATTTTGGATTGGACGCACGACCTTCCAATCACTAAGCGAATTCACTACTACTGCACCGTTGCCACCCGTGTCCTCTCTTACATTGATTCATCCAGGTCTCTATAAGAAAGTTTGACGACCCGCTAACGTTATTCATTTCCCCCGTCAGTTTCTACCACCAAGCTTACCAACATTTACAACGGCTACGCTTTACAAAGCTTACTACTAGACTGGAATGTTGTTATACGGCTTCTCAATGTACCAGTCTACGGGGTATTCTCAAAGCTATCTCACAAATAGCTAATAGATCTTAGTTCTACATATAAATGTGTTTGTCCTTCTTTCGTTAAATTGTATATATAACTTAATTAATAATAACAACAACCCTAACACAAACCATAAAGCTAACACAAAACAGTTAGCCCAAATTCAAGTAATAATGTTTGTCCTCCTATTAATTTCACCATTGGAATGCAGCTTCAGGATAAAACTAACTTAAAATCAACTTTAGTATCAAATAACTCAGACTCCGTGAGTAGTACAATTAAAAGTGTACCCATAACACCTAACGGTCCACAAACGATATCTCAATTAAATTCATCAATAATTCCTTCTGCCGTAAAATCTAAGAGCGATATATTGCCAATAAAGCAACAGCAACAATTAAAAAGTTTCAACTTTAAACCAATCGAACGAAACGTTAAAACAAAACCAGACTCTGTTGTTAATAGCAAAGTGTATTTGCCGACATCTCCTGTATCCAGTTCAAAACAACAACAACAACAGAATCAACACCATCAGCAACAGTCGTCTTATCTTACAACAACAGATGTAAGTAATCAAAAACTAGCGCGAAGCAACAAAACTTTACCTGCACCGAATAAAACAACAAATCAATGTCAAAGCAAAACGCTTTCGCTTTTTACTCGTAATCTAACAGGCCAGCAAGTAGTAACCAAAAGTAATAGAAATTCTTTAACGTCCTCCTCTGCTGTAGCTAAAATAACATATGTTCCTTCTGGTAGTAAAATTGTGACAAGTAGTAAACGTGTAAATTTCAATCTCCCCAAAACGGAAGATAAGCTATTGTCGGGGTTTTCATGTAGTAGTAATAATGCTAGTAAATTGTCAAATCAAGCCTTTATTAAACGCAAGTTAGGGGTATCTTCGAATTATAAAAGTATTGTCTTCAATGGCACATATCCAATTGATATGCCCTTGAAGAGCCGTTTTGATGCCATTCTAGAGGATTTTGATCCGGAGGCACATAAAGAGCATCTATATGAAGACTACGATAATGATGATGATGACGATGAAGATGATGATGATGATGACGACGAAGATGATGATGATGATGATGATGATGGGAAGATGATTACGATGATGAAGATTATGATGACGAGGATGCAGAATACGATGAAAACAAGCATACGGCTTGGACGATGCAAGAGCTTTACAATGATCCGTCCATACCTTTGAATTATAAAAAAATGTGTAGTGATGTTGAGGGTAGTTTGACGAACTTTGAAAAATTTTTAGATAGTAAAAGTGTAGTAAGGCAAAATGAGGTCCGTACATTTGATATCGATGGTCCCATTCTTATTGAAAAAAAGAATATTTGATTGATAGCTAATAGATCTAAAAACCTGCGAGTATAGGTCAAATTATTAGAAATTTTATAAAAATTGGTTACATCGAAAATCAGCGAGCTCACAAAATAGGTTTTCTTTTTTGCAATTAGTTATGTTTCTTTGTTGTGTTTGTTGCACTTTGATCAGCTAACAGCTACCTTGTTTTTTCACACTGGCAACGTTTCTCCTGGTGGCTTCCTTAACGATTATCGTCAGGTGATTGTGTTATTTTGTGATGAGGGTCCTGGGCGAAATAGGGCAAGTAAATTTAGTGAAAAGTCTTACACCCCTATTGCGAGTGTCAATCGACAATTGATAATTGACTATTTGCAATGTGTGCTATTGTTAACGAACGATTTTAAAGGATTTTGTCAATCGCAGTCAATTAAAAAAAATCATTTTCATTGATATTCTCGTCAATCGCATTTTTTCAATTGACTGCGATTGATAAAATCCTTTAGAATCTTTCGTTTACAATAGCACACATTGAAAATAGTCAATTATCAATTGTCGATTGACACTCGCAATAGGGGTGTCTTATTTAAAGGTTGATCGATAGGATTAATGGCTTTACGTTCAAATGAGATTTGAATAAATAGTCAATTCGTTGTCCTTAAAAACAAGTAATTTTGTCTTTATACTTGGTTTTACATTCAGAAAGAATAAGTGCTGTCAAATCGAAAAATGTTTGTTTCAGTACAAATTTGTACTGTCAATGAATTAAGCAGCAAGAAGTGTTTCAAACACTTGTTTTAATTAGTCATTGACAAATTATGTATTTTTCCGTTTTTGTATGCATTCTGTGAAAAAATTCTTCAACAAAGTACAACTTCAAGGTATTTGTTCTCTTCATTCGCCGCTGAAACAAGACCAGGATATTGTGTACTAATAAAAAATGGCATTTGTTCGAACCATTAAAATTTTCGTAAAGGAAGGAAAAGGCGATTAGAATCTCAATATGTATACGCTTAACATTCGAGCAATAAATGATTTTATTTTTGGTAATACAAAAATCAAAATACAGATTATTCGAATTCTACTAACTTTGGAACAAAATCGAATTACAAAATAAGGCTGAATATAAAAACTAGGCCGCTGATGCGTAGTGCATGCCTTCTATTTGCTATTTGGATACTATTAACGTTTAGAATGTCATTGCTCCTCCAGAGAATTGATTTTTCAGTAAATTTCGCTGCCGTTTTCAACAACTTCATGGCCTTGGTTTTGAGTAGTTCGCAAAGCACGTATGCGGTATGTTCCACGGAGCGCAATATTAGTCTTTATACAAGTACTTCATACTTCCAGATTTCACTGATATTGCTGACCGCATCTTTTCAGTGCCTCCTTTATATGGTATGTCTAACACCCATATTGCGAGTGTCAATTGAAAATTGGTAATTGACTTTTATCAATGTGTGTTATTGTGAACGAACCATTCTGGAAGATTTTGTCAATCGCAGTCAGTTAAACAAATTCGATTGGCAAAAATATGAATAAAAATCTTCCCTTCACAATAGCACACATTAAAATTAGTCAATTATCAACTGTCAATTCAAAACCGTAAAGAGGTGTTCTATTGAACACCACAGCTTTTCATCGTCGTCGATGTGCAATGGAAATGGTAGTAATTAAAACACACAATGTTACACTTTGCTATGAACTGCTTAGGCCTCCGAAATCTTACAATTGTGGAGACACATACAACCGTCACACGTAACCTTAAATACTGCAATAATTCTAATAGGCCGTACCAAAAACAAATCAAGTGTGAAGCTTAAATACGAAACGAAAATAAGAGCAGAACTACTAATTTAACCTCCACATTCAATTTGTTATTGGTAAGGGCCATAGGGTGTATGTGGTCGGTGTAGATAGAGAGATCGATCAAGCAAGCCTGTCTGTTATTGGATGCTCTAAGAAGAGGCTTGCGCTAATTAAACGCGTTCAAAGAAGTAACAGATAGTTTGAATATCATTTCAGCCTTACCCCAATGACAGTTTTAATTAAAATTGTAGGTGTTTTTTCTTTCTTGTAAAAGTACAAAGATGTTGTTACCACAAAAACCTTACGTCACAACCACTCGCCTGAAAAATAGATAGAGTAGATATTCAAACTATTTTTTCCTATTCTATTTGAAATTTTAAATCAAATAAAGAAATATTAAATGCTTTACTACATGAAAGTAAAATAGATATTAAATATGAACACAATGTTATATTTTGTAAGAGAATTCTATATATTAATTTTAAAATGTATGCCATTAATTTATTCTTTGTAAATAGAAAAGTTATTTCAATAAAATGGTTTAATTTAAGTAAATAAATAAAATCATAATCTGTAATGAATAAATCAAATTTGTTTGTCGATTGGCCTTTGAAGTTGTTTTGTCTTTGATAATCTTGATTTCCATTAATGTCTTACTACTTTTTGTAATTAGAAATATTTGAGCGCCTATTTTTCTTTAATTTTTTATTTAAACTTGTTAATGCTTTAAAATATAATCATGTATCAAATTAAAAATCCATACGTTGTGCCCTTTTGCTATTTAATTTGTCGCTAGCTAGATAATGCACGTGGCTTTAGGGTTTATTTACGTAGATCCGATTTTTAAAAGACATTTAGTATTCATATAAGTGTGGCGGCTGCAAGATTCCCATGTCCCGTCAACCCAAGACAGAAAGGATTGCACAACGCTGTAGTTCATGACAGATTTACACTTAATCTGCTACCGTCAAATTAATAATCAACGATTAATAGCGAGTTAGCACTAACTCATCTGTTAACATTTTTTTGGAATAAGAAAACGCGGTATAAGATTACTGTCCATAAACTCAAATACAATAAAAGCTTCGCTGTGTCTTGTTTTTTGCAAGCGGAATATATATTTAAATCAGTTAAATTAAGAGAATTTAAAAACAATCAACAACAAGACTATTTTCGTTATATAAACGGGAAATAAGATAGTGAAAAAAAATGCATACAAAAACCTTCCGTAACGTCACAGCAAAAAAAGTTAATTTATTCGGTACAAAGCATTAACTTACCGCGGAGCTTTAGATCGATGCAAACATTTTTACATTATGGAATTCCCGGTGCAGTTATAACGCTGTTTCACGGCCTCTCAATAAAACTCTTTTTCGCTTTTACACCTAAACAGGGGGCAAATCGTGTAACAAGAAAACGATCGAACGACGGCGTTTCGACGATAACGGTATCTTACTATCTCTATGGATGTAAGTCGTATTCGCAGGCAAACACACTACACACCTTACCATCGAAGCCAGAAGTTTAGTTCTACTTGATTGATTGTTTATCTATTTCAATGAACAGATCAACATTTTTCTAAGCGCTCACAAGTGTATTATAGCTCATGCGGTTTCTTTCTATTTTCCCCATGCGGGTGGCAATGGTGCGCGATGGTTGTGTATTCACAAAGTGATTGGCAGGTCGTGTGTTCGAATCCCGACCAGGGCCATGATTTTTAAATTGAATACACGAACCAAAACAGATCTTCCTAAAGCAATTTAGGCGCCACCTGTGGAGAAAAATCCCCATCGCACCAAACTTCTTTCCTATCCTTCTATTCTTTCATGCAGTAAGTAGCACCTAAAAACAGGCAATGAATCATTTGCCTGCGCTGTGGTTACATTAAGGGTAGGTACTGTATCAATTACACAAAAAAAAAATTCCTTTAGCGCACGCCATTTATAAAAACAAAAAATAAAAAAAATAGGAAATATAATAATAATATTGTTACTATAGTCACGATTAATACAATTCTGCGGAGAACCAATTAGAACCCTATGCGCCTTTTACTCCGCCCAAACCTTAACTTGATAGTGTAGTCGCTTAAATAAGCATTAGTTCGCCATTATCAAGGAATACAATTTTTTTCAAAACAGGTGCTTTAAACCACCTTTACGTCGATTCTTAATCTGATAGTATACTTAAAAATTGTATGTACATATGGATGGCTCCACCAGCCGTAATTTTGTCATCGACTGAATTCGAATCGACTACCTGGTTAAAGGTTAATAGTTGTTAAATTTAAGGTGGAACCAGCCTCTTTTTAACTGCTTAACTTAGCATATGTTTTCCTTTTTGTGCCTATTAATGTCACATGTATTTGAAAACTCGATTACAATGAAAGTCACTCGAATTCACCTATGAATACATAAAATTGGTGGATTTTTTGTAGAATCAACACACTTCTGTATGTACATGAATATAACATTTCGAATGTCACATACTGCACTGTATGAATTCAAGTAATTTTAGATGCAAATCGAACTTCAGATATTCTACCCTAGTACAAGTTGTAACTCAGGCTTTCGTTGCTGCTTATAACATATTGCTATGAGTTTGTATTTTCAGTAACGCGTAATAACCTATGCATTTCCACGTTTAATGTTGTGTTATACTTTTCTTTATTTTAAGTTTGCATTTAAAATTGTTTGTTTGTTTTTGTTTTGTTTTGTTTTGTTTCCTTTAAAGTTGTATCAAAAGGGGTTTTTTAATATTAAAATAGACTAAGTGCTGTACGAAAAAACGTATCCGAATTCTAACAAAATTAGCTCAATAAAAAAAATAACTTTAGACCGCACGTCCAACGATATCGATGCCTAATTCCCAAAAATCTGGCTTCTATGATGAATCACGGCCCGATGATCCTGCGACTAAAGGAAATCTTGCAAAGAAGACAGGTGATAGGGGATCCACATCTGCAGGAATGAAATCCGATTTAAAGAATCAATCAAAGGGGTTCGTAGAAAAAAACTGAAGTAGTTTATTTTTAAATCCTTTGAAATTTCTTTACAGTGGACTGAGTTCTAATCAAAATTCTGGATGGTTTGGTGGTATATGGAATAAACTCTCGTTGAAACCAAAAAATCAAATGATACTGCCCGATGACAAAAATCCGGCTATTGTTTGGGACTCTGAGAAAAAGAAATGGGTGAACACGGATGGCGAAGAGGAGAGTGAAGCAAATTTAAAGCCTCCACCAAAAATGAGCGATCTTATGCCTAGCAATCAACATAGTTTCTCAGTTCCACATCAGCAACAGCTAAATCAAACACAGCAACTGCAACAGCCTTTACCATATGATGAGGTTCCACAGCAAATTCCACAACAGCCTTCACAACCAATCCCAAGTCCGTTACCTATACAGACATATAGTGCCACATCGTCATCTGTTGCCCAAGTGCCTGGAGAGCCAGTTAAACAACCAAGCTTGCAATCCAACATGTTTAAGATGCAGAGAAACAGAAGTAAGTTTTGAAATTTTTATCTGAATATAAGCTTGTAAATTTGTTTTCCAACCAAGTCCAAACAAAAAACAAAGGGACGGGCTACAGTCCGCTTGGGCGAACTGTTGGATACCCTATTCTTATTCCCATCCCTCATAAGTGGGCGTGACAAAAGTCTAAGTATGGTTGAATTGTTAAGAACGCTCTACATATTTTGTTATATAACATTTAAAGGATTTTATCAAAAAAAAAAACTCTCCCTAGCTCAAACTTGGGTGTTTCAATAAAATTGTTTTATTTAATTGTAAGCGTGTCAGTAGGCGGATTTAAAAAAAAATGAGAATAAAGGGCCCCTAGAGAGTATATATTATAAATTTCAGCTCCCTAGCTCAAACTTTGAATTTTCAAAAAAAAAAATAATTGTGGGCGTGTCAGTGGGCAGATTTTGAAAATACTTACACATGAGCATAAAGTGCCCATAGAGAGTATATATTATAAATTTCAGCTCCCTAGCTCAAACTTTGGATTTTCAAAAACTAATATACCCTTAGAATAGGGTATAACAAAATTATTTTATTTATTTGTGGGCGTGTCAGTGGGCGGATTTTGAAATTTTTTTATCCCGAGCAGTTTTAGGAGTCATAGATCATATATAAAAAATTTCAGCTTTCTAGCTCAAAATTCGATTTTTTCCAAAATTTTGTTTTTTTGAGTTTGTGGGCGTGTTGTGGGCGGATTTCAAAAATTCGTAAACTTGATTATTTCGAGACCCTAGAGAGTATATGGTTAAAATTTCAGCTCTCTCGGTCCAGTTTAAAGGCCTAATTTTTGCCGACAGATGGACGGACGGACGGACGGACATGGCTAGATCGACATTACTATCGATGCTGATCATAAATATAGTAACTTTTAGGGGTCTACGGGCAATATTAAGGTATGTTACAAACTATGCGTCAAAATTAATATACCCTTAGAATAGGGTATAATGACGCGTTTTGTGCAATATCCAAAATTCCGGACTAGGTAATGTTAGTCCGAAATGTTTTTTTTTTCGGGGTGCGGGACTTTCTACACTGGATTACTCAGACTGGGTACTGCGTACCTATGTCCAAAATAGCCACTGTGCTACGTTTCGTTCAGATTCGTTCACTTTCACGAACTTGAGTGAGTGCGATTAAAATGGCTCATTACGTACAGAAGTTTCAAATTTTTGTTTGTGTTGTGTGTGTATAAAAGTTTTTTGCTGCGATGGAAACAAAAAAAAAACCACCCTCAGTCTCGAAGCTGCGATAATATTCGCATTTACATCTTTGTTTTCAGCATTTTCCGTATTTTTTTGTGTCTTTCAAAACTATGGAGATGCACAGAGAAATTTGAAGAGACCTGAGCAGTCAAATGGCTAAGTGAATTGGTTCGCGCTATAACAGCTGTTTGTTGTCAGAAGCAATTATGGCACTTTTCGATTTGACGATGCTTCTGGTAGCTTAAGCTCCCATCAGTTCATTATATTTCGAGAGAATAGGTTTCATCGTATGCTGGTTTTTAGGACTATGCGCCTAAGATTATTTATTTTATTACAACTAAAATTTTTTAAATAACAATATAATAAAAAAAGGGCTGCGCCAGGCCTTCAGCTATGATTGATAAGGAATTTTGTGATTTAAATGAGTTTATCTTAAGAAAATGTTTTAATAAGTTAGTAATTACTAATAACAATAAACAATTTTTTGCATTGGGATGTTAAAGTACATATATGTCTTTTATGGTTTTTGTTATTAATTGATTGTAGAACATATTTTGTCGATCGGCAGTGAAAAAGTAGGGTTGTCATAGTTCGAGTTCCTTCTCTGCACATGTGTCATCTTGTGAGATCGCTCCTATTAAGTAGAAGGCTATGGCTCAATCGTTTGGTTAATTAGGTTGTCGTTTTAGCTTCGGGATCGAAGTGATGAGCGTAACGCCACCACTCTTAATTAATACCCCTGTTACCGAACACAGCTCAACTTAGTTGACTTTTCTCTCATACAACTCAACTTTAAAATAACTGAACAAAATTTTCATATTATAAAGGACAACCATTTTCAGTTGTAATTTTTAAAAATGTTGCCAACTTTTAGATGATAAAAAGAAACTCTTTGATATCAATCTGACATTTCTCTTTGTGGAGTCAAAAATAATTAATTTTACTAACTAAAGCATAAGAACTTCCAAATGCAAAGTAAGGTATTGGAATAATTTAAAAATATTTCTACTTGTATCTAATTTTTACAAGTTTACAAGTTATTTCAATGAACAATGAAGCATTTCGTTACGTTCTTAACGAAGTTTAAGGCTGAAAATACACCGGATAAATCAAAACGTGTTTTTTTGTTTCGTGAAACAAGAGAACATTGTTTCTTATGAGACTACACACACCAAAGAAAACGAAACAAAACAAATGTTTTTGTTTTGAAGTGTTTCGGTGGTGGTTGTCGAAAATACATCCCATTGCAACAAAACTGTTTCGAACTAGCGTCGTTGACGATAATTGCCTACTTTCTTATGACGCAACACACACCAAATGAAACGAAACATAAAAACCAAAGCAAAACAGAAAAACAGGTTTTGTTGCCGATAGCTGACCTGTTGTTTTTTGCAAAACAAAATTTTGATTCCGTTGTTTTTATTTTATTCTTTCGTTGCACTTTACAGCTTTATTTGTTTCTATGCTTACTTTGTTATTTTTTTTAACTTCCTGATGAGTTATAAATAATCTTTCAGCCGGAGTTATGCTTTTACGATAGTTCATATCTTTTTCGTTTTCTGATAGCATTTTCGATTAATCCCAGCAAATAATCAAAAATTTCAATCCGCATTCTGGTGAAATTATTAAATTTTTCAGGATAAGTTCTAAACTCTGATATTAAGTCTATTATTACATCCTCAGCATTTCGTTTTAGATTATATGGATGCACCCGCCACTATCTGCTATTTGCGTTTTTTAATTACTTCACAACTTCATCAAATGTTCAACAAAACTAAAAGCAAGCCGCAAATTCCATTTTGTTTTATTTCAACGCACATCAAACAAAACAAGAAAACGAAACGTTTTATGTTGTTACATTCTGTTTCGCTTGGTGTGTGTTCAAATAAAAAACGTTTTTTTGACTATCGAACCACAAACGTTTTGTTTGATTTGGTGTGTTTTAAGTCTAAGAATTTATAAAGTTGCAAGGTCGTTCGACTACAATAGCACCAATTCTGAAACATGCTACGACTCTGCATTTCTTAGCAGAGAAAAGTTATCAAAAGTACCTTAGAAATGATTTTAATATATGGTTAGCACAACCAACAGTGTCTGTGGCTTTAATTGAAATCTTACCTGGAAGGCCATATTCGTGAGAAATGTAAAACTATGTGTAGATGCGCTAAGATTTTTTTCTCGAAAAAATACGGATTTCCGGGAATAACAGGCTGCCTAAATGGATATCATTCACGCATTTTATCACCGCAAAAGCCTCTTCAGTCCACTAAGGTGTCTCCATGCTATTCCGTTCAAGCGCAATTTTCTCCCATAATGTTTTGGCAACTTGTTTATAGAGCAAGAAAAAAGGTATTTATACCCTATTCTAAGGGTATATTAATTTTGACGCATAGTTCGTAACATACCTTAATATTGCCCGTAGACTATATTTATGATCAGCATCGATAGTAATGTCGATCTAGCCATATCCGTCCGTTCCGCCGTCGGCAAAAATTAGGCCTTTAAACTGGGCCTAGAGAGCTGAAATTTTAACCATATACTCTCTAGGGTCCCGAAATAATCAAGTTTACGAATTTTTGAAATCCGCCCACAGACACGCCCACAAACTCAAAAAAACAAAATTTTGGAAAAAAATTGAATTTTGAACTAGAAAGCTGAAATTTTTTTATATATGATCTATGACTCCTAAAACTGCTCGGGATACAAAATTTTCAAAATCCGCCCACAAACACGCCCACAAATAAATAAAACAATTTTATTGAAAAACCAAAATTTGAGCTAGGGAGCTGAAATTTATAATATTTACTCTCTAGGGGGCCCTTTATGCTCATTTGTAAATATTTTCAAAATCTGCCCACAATTAAAAAAAAAACTTTTGAAAATTCAAAGTTTGAGCTAGGGAGCTGAAATTGATAATATATACTCTCTAGGGGCCCTTTATGCTCATGAGTTAATTTTTTTAAATCCGCCTACTGACACGCCCACAATTAAATAAAACCATTTTATTGAAACACCCAAGTTTGAGCTAGGGAGCGTTTTTTTCGATAAAATCCTTTAAATGTTATATAACAAAATATGTAGGGCGTTCTTAACAATTCAACAATACTTAGAATTTTGTCACACCCACTTATGAGGGATAGGAATAAGAATAGGGTATCCAACAGTTCGCCCAAGCGGACTGTAGCCCGTCCCTATGTTTTTATCTAAATTCAGCCCAAATCAAAGTTCAATTTGAGTAACCTACGCTCTATTGGAGTTGAAAAAAAGATCTACATAATATGTTTGATCCGAATGAGCTAAATCTAGCATTTCTTATAACCGCCACATATGAGAACACCTTCATACCAAATAGTGAACTTTATTTTGAACCTTCGTTCAGTTTCGATTTTGAAGTAGTCTCAACAATGAACGTGACAGAAAACATCTGTGCAATTAAGTCGAATGCCGTTGGTGAAGACGCCATACCTATCCGTTTTATAAAAAATATTCTACCATATCTTTTAAAAAAAAATTAAGCACCTGATCAATTAATGTATTATGTCGTCATCGTTTCCCGATTTCTGGAAGCTGGCCAAGGTAATTCCGGTACTGAACAAAAATCGAAATTTTTCGCTTGCTGATTTATCGTTCCATCAGTATTCTTCCGCAAGTCATTGAAAAAATCCTTGCAAACCAGATAAAAATGTATCTGAATCGTCACGAGTTATTGTCCCCGATGCAGTCTAATTTTCGGGAGTATCATACTTGTCATCTGCGAAGGTCAAGGTTCTTGATGATATAAGAACGAAATTTGATCTGAACTACCTCACCGTACTATGTTTTCTCGATTTTTCAAAGGCTTTCTACTCTGTGAATCATTCCGTTTTGTATTTCAAATTGAAATCGTATTTTGGATTTAGTAATAGAACATTACGCCTTTTGGAAAGTTATTTAATGAATCGAAGCCAACGGGTTGTGGTAGGTGATAGATATTCCCATTCTAGAATCTTGCAAGCAGGAGTACCGCAAGGTTCTTCTCTTCTGTTTTGCCTATTTATAAATGATCTGCCTAAAGTTTGTTCAAATGTATCCCTGCTGCGGATGATGTTCATGATAAAGATTTGTCTGAAATATATAAGTGTCGGCTAACAATGGTCTCACACTTAATCCAAAAAAAATGTCAATCGATTATAACCTCCAAAAAGCAATATGAATGCCACGATTTTCCACCAATTTTCCTGTTCAATGTTCAACTTCAATACTTAGATACAGTCACCAATTTAGGTTTTAAACTAAATCGGGCTCTTTGTGCTAACGATCATATAAATTATACAATTGGAAGAATTTACGGTGTCTTACGTAAACTCTGGTTTTTCTCCAATTTAACCCCTGTTGAAACTAAAGTTAGGCTCGTCAAATCTTTGCTTATACCTAGTAACTAAGCACAAAAACAAGTAACTAAGAGAACGGATGTGTTATCACCAGTAAAATATCTATTGAAATATATTTAATTTATACTTTTCTTTTTATTATGATTATTATCTAAATGGTAATGCAAATGAAATAATGCAAACTCTTTTCGTATTGCAAAACAGCCCTGAAGAATTCATACGTTGATGTATTTAATCCATCTGGTGCCGCACCAAAAACTACAGAGCAAGTTTTAGCACCAGCCTTACCGCCAGCTGCTTTTCCAGTCGGTGGATTCTTTACACCAGGTGCTGCTCCCAGCGAAGGTGCATATCAGCAGCAGCAGCATCAACCTGTTCAAGAAGTACATACATTTATTGATTCAAACAAGTTTTAGGTTTTACGATGAAATTTTATTTATTTTTCAGGGCGCTCCACAGTTCTATAATCCGACCCAATTCGGTGGTTACCAACAACAATAATATTAGTTTTTAACTTTTAGAAACACAATTTCTGTTCTAGCAAAATAAATTATAAAAAAAATCGTACAGCGTAGTAAAGGTGAAGCAAACAATATGTTTAAATAGGCTGTTAAATAAACAATTCTAATGGAGAAATCTATAATAACAACAGTTAAAAAGAATAAACGGAAGGGATAAAAAAAGAGAATAACATCCATTAGAACAAATATTTTGAATTGTTGAATAGTTTTTTTTTTTCATTGCAAAAGAAGAAAAGGCAACCTATGTGTATTAGATTATTTAAAAGAAATTACTTTAAAAAACAAATTGTGTGAAATGTGTATAAAGATTTAATTGATTTCATTTTCTGTTGTGGTTTTTATTTTTTTTTTAAATTCAATTAATGTTTTGTTTTTGCATGAGATAGGAACTTAATTATTTAATCGTTAGTCGAGGGAAATCAACTGATTTAGATAGAATCGTACGAGTATATAGAATGGAACACCTTTGTGTAAGCATTTGCACTTGTAGTTTTAATTGTAATATGCAGTTTTTTTGTTGTTTAAATTTTTCTCTTATTTAATTATAGCGCAATAAAATATTTATATATTTCAGTTGTATATCTTTTCAATTAGCATTTGTATTATAATATTTAGTGTTTATAATATATTTTTAATTTGGTGCAGGAGTGGTTTTCGTTTCGTATTATCTATATTTTCTGCTTATTTTCGCAAAGAGAAAAAACAACAACAAAATGATTATTAACTTGTTCATAAAATGTGAAAGCAAGATATTTTACTGATTATGCTTTTCTAAAAATATAGCAAAATATATTAAAACGTCTGTATACATTTGAACACTGGGCCTCCTCTGATCAAGAGGGAAGGGAACGTCTAGAAACAGTTTGAACGTTGAACAAAATACGTATATATATTTAGTATACATACAAATACATATATGTAGGTACATGCATACACGAAAATGACATACGAACATTTACGCAAAGAAACATATTTAAAAATTACTAAAAGTAAATATTGTTATTAAAATAAGCAAATCTTTTTGAAAATAAAAACATTAAATAAATAAATCGACTTATATATACTATAAACATGTTTTTTGTTTAACTTACAATAGACTTCTGCCAGGGCTATTTTCAGAGACCAGCGATTATTTGATGTTTTTTAAGCAGGTGATACATGGTCGTCTCATGGAATCGTGAATTAAGCAAAAAATTTAATCGAATGTGACTGCTTCGTACTATGATTTGATCAGGGCGCACTCTTTTTCCTTGACGGTGAAGCTATCAGAATTAAAGGAATCACAATCCTCTTATTAAACTGCATCCCTACTGGTCCAGGAGTTTTTACTTACCTTACTTACTTTACGTGCTCCCGACCCGTGAAGAGTCTGCCTGAGACACTGCAGCATTCCATCATTGCTTATTGTTGTCCAGACCAAGCGCTCTGGCACCGCGATGGCTTGGTCTTTAAAATGGAGGTCTCCTCTTCCTTGCCTTCTCGAACCTGGGGACTGGGAGTCGAAGATCCTCTTGGCTGGAGTATTATTGTCCATTCGTTCAATGTAGTCGACGTGATTTAGCTTTTTGGACTACATTCACATTTTGGTGCGACTCATTCCTTCTTTTCAATTTATACTTCGAGTGAGGAGTTTTTAAACCATTTGTTTTGCCAAATCGAAGTAGCAACGGCTATATAAGGTAATTCTCCAACGGATGTCCACTAAGGTGTCACTCGTGGAGTTGATCTTTACTCCAAGGTAGTGAACTCCTTAACTACATTGAAGTTATTGCTATCAGCAGTGACATTTTGTCCTAGGCGGTTCACAGATGACGCCGTAAAAGCCTCTAACACCGCACGCAGGGAACAGCCGATGATGTCGATTTCGTCCGCATACCGCAGTAGCTTGACGGATCTATTGAAGATAAATTCTTCCGGGTCGACACCTGCCATGCGCACTATTTTTTTCAGAACTGAATTGAAGAAGTCACATGAAAGCGCATCACTTTGTCGAAATCCGGTGCGAGTTTAGAAAGTACATTATAAAAAAAAATATATTACATTAGGAGTTTCGAGGTCTGCCCATGTGTTTTCGATTTCGTCACGTGCATGTTCAAATCATTGATAGTTGTTTTTTTTTTTTTTTTTTTTTTTTTTTTATTTTTTTTTATAAAAAAGGAAATCCAAATCCCAGAGCACTCAGACTCGGTAACATTCCATTGTACTACCAGGCAGAAATCCTCCTTTTGGTGTAGAGGCATGTGATTGGGTGGCGTATGTTGTTGTTCCCCATGGGGATTGAACCTGCACCGCACGGGTCACAAGCCAACACACTAACCTCTACACCTTCGCCACCCTTTGATAGTTGTTTGGTCTTCCTTTTACAACAGCGGTGATTTCCAGTCCTGTCACCCACGGAAATGATGCACACTTGCGCGACAGTTTCAAGATGTTAAATGTATCGCTAGGCGTACATGAATTGTAAGGCTGCCTAGATGTCCTTTCTTCTATTAACCGGCTTTTACGGCAAGCGCTGTTTTGGATTCTCTTAGCTCGTCCCTACATTGGTCAGTGTGCACTCTATGATCTCAGAATAAATTGACTGAGCAGTCTGAGTACAGTTTACGCAACTTTACAAAAATGAACATAATGCCTTTGTATATACATTCCTAATAGTAGTCTCATTAACACGAATTTGAAAACGGCAAACTCGACAGAGGCGGGAGCAAAAGTGGTGGCGTTTGAAGGTTTGTGTATTAAATTTTGCTATTTCTCTTTATCGAATCATTCTGATATTATATAGCTATTTATTTTTCTGTGTAACAGCCGAATACTTTTGATGATTTGCAATGTTGCGTCGCTTCGGCAAATAGTATGTAGGATGAGAGGGATATGATATAAAAATTAGAAATCTGCCTTTGTCGTCTGCGAGTAGAATGTATGATAATTCAGAAATATTCAATCTAATTTATAAAGAAATGGCATGTTATTTTGTGTCAGTATTGCGCCATGCTGCACCACCACTTATGGGTTAATAGGTTTCTACCTATACGATCAATATTTATTTTTTTCAAATTTTATTATATTTTCTTCTTAAGACAATTGGAGTTGGGCTTTTCGATTTTTGAAGTCTTTGACCGCCTTCCTAACTTCTTCAACAGTAATGTCGTGTATTTCTTCAGTGGTAGAAACGGCTCTCGGAAAATATATCCTAGGAAATTGTTCAATTAGAAGTTTTTCGTCATCCACAAGAAGCAGCCCTTGAGCATTGTTGATGAACTTTGGCAAACGGATTTCCTTCTCTCAGCGGTAAATTTTGAAAATTGTTGTGTTCCTTTATGGATGCGAAGTGGATCAGTTTTGGAGACTAATAATTTAAATACTGTAAAAGGTTTTCTGGATGTTCTTAAAGTGTTCTGCTTTGTCGGAATTCGTGGACAGCCTGGTTTCTATCAGCAGCCGAAGAAGAATTTTCTTCTAACTACCGATACAGACCCTCCACAAACTTCATCTTTTGAGCGCACTTTCTCTTTGCAAGCCTCTTGTAAAGTCTGTATTCCGATTGACCTTTTTCATCTCCATAATTAATGGAGTACTTTGACTGAGCTTTGAAAGACACTTTTTGTCACTAATTAGTAATTACTGCTTTATCTTCATCTGCCGACCAAAATATTTGTTTGCCGTATTGACAGCTTTGTTGATGCAGATAATTTCGCATAATTTGCAAATATGACTTTCACATGCTTAGGCTACCCTCACCCGGAGAGTTCCTGGTGCCGTATTCCAGTCCTCCATGGCAGTCCTCATAGCTTAAAGAAGGATAATTTCTTTTAATTTTCCTGAAATGGACAACTCCCTTAGGCGGACCAAATCCTGCACCATGGATGTCCGCTCAAGTAAGATTTCACTGTATATACCTACCTACAAAACTTATATTATTTCTGGGGTATGATAAAAAATGTGTACTTCTTTAAAATGTGTTAATATGCCTAACCATGCGCTTGACGAAGTTCAATACTTAACATTTGGCGCGTTCAATTTGCAAGTCGACTACAAGTTCACTACTAATTAAATGTCTATCACTTGCCAAACGATGGTCACGTGAGTTATTTGATCAATGAGAAAAGGTAAAATAGTAGTGACTAGTAGTTGACTTGTAAATTGAACGCGCCCATTTTGTGCATATGGGTGCCTACCTATAAACATTCTTTATTGTACCTTCTTCAAAAGGTAAATGTAAACTACCTATACATACTTAATTTCTTTGGTACTCGGTCTTCCTGAAACTGAAATTTGCAAGAATACATTAATCAATTACATTTAGCTGTCCAAATTGTCGAAATCAATTGTTTGTGGAAAACCAAATGAAAAAATTCAGCTTATACATAATATTCGGAAATTTATTTGTGCAAGATAATGCTATCGCAATATGCACATAATATGATTTTTGATACCGATTATGAATGAATGAATACCTACCCCTGACCTACCGCAAACTTTCATCAAAATCAACAACTAATATACAATCCATATACTGCACCCCTCTCACCAACACATCATTCATCATGAGAAGTAAAAAAAAAAAAATTCGACAAATAAACGACAAACCACACACTTATGAAAAATTTCCATTAAAAACAACAAATAATTTACCAACCATATCCCGTACCCCTCTCACCAACACATCATGAGAAGTAAACAAAATTCGATGAATGAGGAGAATGGAATACAACAAAAATAACTACGAATATGCATATTCAAAGGCATACTAGCATTTTGTAGAAAAGGTTCTACAATATGGTTGTAAAAATGTAGCTTTTTTTAAGTACATACTTAAGTCGTAAGATGGTGTGTAAGTCGAATACTCGAAGTGAGACTACTACAAGGTGGCGCAAAAGTTGTCATCCGTTTACTTCACAAATGTCAAAGTAAAATTGACATTTGCCGCTATTTGCAAAAATTATAGCATCTTCCGATAGGGTTTTCAGCCCTTGGGTGTCCTTAGGCAATTCTGTGTGCCAATGTTCTAAATGATCCACGACGTTTGACATCTATCCTATGTAGTTTTCAGTCGGATTGGTGAACGCCACTGGGTGATGACTTTTGCGCCACCTTGTATAAAGTGTATATACAATTACAAAGGTAATGCCTTTCCAGTGATGCAAAATGTTTCCGTTAATGAACGTGTAGTAGGATTGATTGAGCATAAACTATTAAGTGATGCCTTATTGCCTTTCCGAATTTACCCACTGACTCATTTCGTCGCTAGCATAATGTAGGAGAGCAAAATGCATTTTCCTTTAACAGAGTAGTAATAGAAATATTTTGATTAGTCTTTGAAGTAAGCAATGAGTCGTTAACTTAACCCGACACATAAGAGGTGAAATGATTTTCCACAAAGGTTGCTGCAAACAATCAAATCAGCATTGTTGCCACTAATTACGCAGTCAGGATAACATGCAGTTTTGGGCACTGCACGATTTTAACTGAGGTATTACCGGAAAATCCAATACTTCGACATTCCGTATGATGCATTATATCCGGGAAGCAGAGAATGGCAAAGAGATGCAATCACAACGTCTCGTGAGATCGCGATCTACACAGATGGCTCTAAGCCAAGGAAGGTAACTGTTTCTGACATCTTCTATGTAGATCCAGACTTGAAAGAGTAAGTACGACACAAGCAGTGTCTTCCAATCAAAAGTTCTGGCTGTTCTTAGGGCGGCAGAAATAATGCAGATGGTATTAGTATCGGGTAGGGATATCGACATCTACATCGACAGTTAAGCTGCACTTAAGGGCACTTCATTTCTTAGCATAAATTTTGAGACAGTCAGAAGCTGCCGCACAATGCTAAAGGCAATATGCAGACAGAACCGAGTGAGACTGTGCTGGGTACCAGGACACTGCGGTTTAACGGTTTAAACGGAAATGAGCAATGGAGGGAAATAGAGAATAACGATGGTGTGGACATCAAACCAACCCTTCGGCGTAATCAAGGGAACAATCAAAGATAAAACTTAAAAATTATTTCTCGTGGGCATAGGGTGTCTAAGGCGTTTTAGACGCATTTCGACCAGAAAATATTCAGAGAAATTCTCAAATTGAGTAGAGAACAGCTAACAGTACTATAAATTATGTCGGGACACTGTCTTCTAAGGAAGCATGCCAAATGGCTTACATGGTAGACACGTATACGTGTAGATTCTGTAATGACCTGCAAGCTGAGGAAGACATAACACACATATTGTGTAAGTGTGTGGGAATAGCACGCAATCGCAGATTTCTATAAAAATACTTCTTCGAAGAAATAGGGGAATTGGGCTGTGCAGACTACAGGAAACTAGTAAAATTCTGCAGAAAGATTGGATATTTTTCGAGGGAAGGCTTCCATTTTAAAGTTTAAATTCAATCGGTTCTCCAGGGATAGCATACCGCTTTATAACCTAGCCTAGTACTTAGGTACTCGTATATATGTCCAGTTATCTGGCAGGTGCCACAGTACCTAGGTGGCCCACTTCGCGGGATAAAACAATTTTAACTTTAACTTGGTCTTTAAAACGGAAGTTGGCAATGAAGTCCAATAGATTTAGCGTTTAGGACTACATTCACATCTTGGTACAGCTCATAGAGTTTGCTGTTGTATCGTCTCCTCCATTCGCCTTTCTTGCATACAGGACAAAATATCCGACGGAGTATTATATCTCGAAAGAACCCAATGTTAGTTCTGCTTTCCTCATCTTCCACGCTCTATTTTTCCTTCACATTATAACGTGTGTTTCCCAGCCGGAATAGGCCAAGCGGGAATGCCTGGGTGCTGGAAATAGAAAAGGGGGAGAGGGAAGAGTCGATCCTCGAATAAGAACGTAGTAATTGAGCGACAAATCAAACACTTCCCGGCGTCGATGCGGCGTGGCTAAGTTCCGGCGGTGAACTCCCTATCGTTGTGGTGTCTCTGTGGTGAGGCTGCTTCTGTGGCTGTGTGCTCTCTGCAGTTGTTGTCTCTGTTGCTGTTGTTGTCTCTGCTGCTGTTGTGGTCCCTGCTGCTGTTGATGTTGTTCTGTTGTTATGTAATCTCTCGTGATACTGTTGTTGGTGTTTTGTAGCTACACTACAATACACTACCAAACTACTTTCTACCAAACTCCCTTCTACCAAACTAGGGTCTAGGAGGGGCGAGTACCTGGGCCGCAATAAGCTGTGTGAGGTGTTTGGCGCTGCATTCTGCTTGCTGTTGTATTGGCGGTGGTGAACAGGTGCTTCGGGTCGACAGCACATCTGGTGAAGATTACTTCGTTACAACATTATAATCTTCAATCATTCAAATCCAACTTGTGGCGGCATCTTCCCCTATATTATTATCCTTATTTACTTAGCGCCCGCGCTGTGTAGGTATTACATTATAAATTTATTAAAAAACAGGTTTTTCTTAGTCGGTGGACAGATGTTTATTTGTTTTTTGAAAGCCAATACTTCGTTTCGTCCTCTTTGACTTCAAGGTTAACTGTTCTGCAATCGCCATGAAGCCTCTACTTGGTTGAGATTGGCCGAAGATATCTTAAATGGTTCGCGTTGAAGAAAGTGCCTTCCGTGTTGAAATCCGTGTTGACTGTCATGCAATTTATCTGCTCCAGAAAAAGGTTAACAAAGTCAAATGAAAGCGCTTCTCCTTGCCGGAATACGATGGAGGTTTGGAATAGTTCGGAAGAGCTGTTTCCATACTCCACATCGCAGAGCGTATTTTCCAACGTCACGCGACATAACTGGAACAGTTTTGCCGGGATTCCGCATTCAAGCTATTTTAAGCTACTTACACTGAATGCGATGAATGATAAAAAGATGGTGGGTCTCGACTTGAAATTCGTTGGTCTTTTTTCCAGGATTTATCTAAGTGCGGGGATTCGGTCTATTGTCGATATGCCGGGCTGTAACCCGCAATTGTAGTGACACTAGTTTTGCGTTCTTTCGTTTGCACGGGGCTCTCGCCTACCTCTTTGATTATGTTGGCGTCCGTTAGAGGTGAGTGCACAGCAGAAAATCTCACGCTCAGGCGCTCTCTTGACTCTGGCTCCTCTAGTCGTGCTAAGCTGCTATTCGCACCTTCTTCTCGTTGGACAGTTGAGCTCCGAATTTAAATAAATAAATATTAGGCATTAACAGCCCATATACATCCTAATAACTTACCTTTTTAACCATGTGTGTGTGCGAGGTTGTATTTTTGACACAAATGGAAGGAACCAAACATTTTATGCCGTCGCCGAACGACAAATTTAAGAGGCTTCTCATGACAATTGATACTCCTCAGAAAAAAACTTTAGATGTTACTGAGCCTTGGTGGGATGTGAACCTGAGTACCCTCGCTCAGTAGTACAACGCCTAACTACTGAGCCACAACAAAAAAATTGTCAGAGTTGATGTTTGCCCCTCGGAATGTGTCCACGTTTAAGGTCGATTCGTGCCTAGCGTCGATTGGCACGTAGTCGATTTGGTTGGCGGTTCGACCATGAGGAGAGCATCAGGCAGCTTTGGTTGCGCAGTCTTCGTACCCTGTGGATAGTGAATTATTGGAAGCCGTTGCCTGTTATCGCGTCGTGGAGGCTGTGCTTGCCGGCTAGTCAGCCAACGATGTCCTTTATCGATTTTGGCGTTCAAGACCTCGAACATGATCTTGACATCGTTCTCTGATGAGGCTTCGTCCAAGAAGTCAAAGACCTTCTCCTTGATAGGGTCTTCAGCTTCGTCAGTGGTGGCGTGTGTGTATACGTATACGACTTATGGTGTAAAATGTGCCTTGGGTGCGGGTCCTTCACGGGATACCTACATCAGGGTAATCAAACTGTATTTCTTTTTCTGTTCACAGCTTGATCGAATCCCACAATAAGAGCTAAGAATAAAATAACTTAGCAGTCCCACGTCCCAGTGAAAAACTGAATACAGCCAAAGGCAGACTGAGAGGTTCAGAGCATGCTCTACGTACTCGCATTCTGTTCAGTGCTCTGTTCTGAACTAAAAAAGAAAAACCCCGTACAACGTCTTTATATCCTGTCCTTAGAGTACGAGTATATCAATTTTGACTGATAGTTTGTACATGCCTTAATATTGGGCGTAGACCCCTAAGATACTAAATTTGTGATAATCAAGAGCTATGTCGATATGGGTGAGTCACCAGTTCTGAGGTCTTAAAATTCCAGTTAGAAAACTGAAATTTAGACATAATACTCTCAGGGGCCCGCAATAATCAAGTGTAAATAATTTTCAAATCCGTCCACCGTTTAATAAAAATCCTGTTATCGATGGAAATAAAGGTCGTGTTCTTTGCAAAGTATCTACTTAGTCTTTCATAACAATTCGCCCATACAAGGGTGTTTTTGACACAAACGTTGATTTATCGATAAATTTCTTAAAAAATTAAAAATAAAACTGTAATAACAACATAATGTAGACAATGGGCGGTGTGAATAAAAACGAGTACGACGAGTATTTACTTACAAGTAAAGTGTAACGAGTATTTAAACTCCAAGCGCCACACAGACTACGCATCATTTCCTGTTGTGACTTGTTCTGTTTTCGCCTAACGTTCTGTTTTCGCCTAAACTAACCTTGACTCCCCGTCATTACTCACAAGTCAGTTGTCGTTCCCGTTTGTTTTTGTCCTCTTGCAGCTATGGATGAAAGTAGTGTGACTTCCGGTTGTGACAAGAGCTATTTTTGTAGCGTTATTGAAAGACTTTAGTGTTGTGCTAAATAAATCCATGTTGCCTAAAGTTGCATCTGCTAAAGAGAAGGCATGGGGATGTTTAGCCGACCAGTTTTCGAAAAACGTTGGGAAGCAAACTAGTGTTGGACAGTTAAAAAAGCTATTGAACAATATGAAAACCGCAGTCAAGAAAAAAACTGATGTCAACGCAACTGGAAATAAACCAATAACATTGTTGTCATGGGAGGCAGATTTCCTAAAAATTTGCGATTCAAACGAGAACCCAATTTATTGCAAAATACCTGGGGCTTCATGCGTTGGATTGGGAGCAAGTTCTACGTCTGAACTTAATGAGGAGAATGAGAATAGGGAAGACGAAGATGACCCCGTTGATATGTTAGCATCAAACCAGCCCATCACACCAGTGACTTGCATACGTAAGAGCGATGCGACGAGGTTGAAAAAAGATAAGAAATTGAAACTCTCAGCTGAAACTGAAGAGACGTCAAAGTTGACAACTGGTGAGCTGCAGCGTTTATTATTACTTGAACAAATTAAGCTAACAAGACTTCAGGCTGAACGTGAACAACTGATGATAACGGAGTTGAACCTAAGAGCTGCACAACACAGACGAACCGAGTCCGTTGAACAACGCGTTGTGGTTGAAGAAGACGATGTCTTAAAAGAATTTGTGTTGTTGAGATAAGTTGTATCCTGTTTCCTTTCCGGAAATATTCCTTTTCTCTAAAAAAAATAAAATAAAAAATAAAAATAATAATAAAATAAATAAAAAACAAAAATAAAAAATGAAATAAGTATATAATTCACGTCACGTACACAGCTGTACACAGTTTGTCGGGTATGGCATGACCATGAAAAATGTGTATTTACATCATCAGATTATTACAAATTTCTAATCGTTTTTGCTGACCACGTCGTCTATTTATAACTTCATTCCGATCTAAATTATATAGAGGTACATTTTCTTCAGCCACACCATTTTCGATTCCGTCTTCCACTTCCCAAGGATCATTCAAATGTTTTGCTACATTGTGAAGCACTGCACAACTTATTACTAAATTGGGAACATTTTTGACTGCTATTCTAACTTGGCTCGAGAGTATGGGAAAACGACGTTTCATCTGGCCAAAAACTCGTTCAATTATTACTCCTTCCTGAGCATGGGTCGAATTGTAATTCCGCTCACGAGCATTTCTTGGTTCGTCAAAAGGAGTCAGTAACCAAGGAGTAATTCCAATATTATCCAATACACTTGAAAATGTTCTGCTGACGGTACTTCTTTCAACCCCCATGTCGTTGGCAACACCACTTTGGAATCCTGGATCACTAACGTATCTCAGAAAAATTTCTATCTTTTTCCGTGCAGTTAATCATCCACCCCTTGCATCAGTGTTTTCATCAAGAAAGTGCGAAGTGAGAAAATCTACGTTTTCGCTCTCAAACCGTAATAGTCCCTTAGATAGATCGGGACTTATATCACGCCGGTCTCTATAACGTTTCACACCACGCAGGTTCATAAATGCAGCCATCTCTCGTGTATAAGTACGACTGCAAGTCTGGGGTCGGGTTGACTTACGAATAGACGAGTATTTACTTGATACAGAGGTATTTACTTGCGTTTATTCACACAAAAATTGGCATTTTTCCGGGTTTTACTAGCCTCTCAAGTATTTACTCGCGAGTAAGAGTAAATACTTGTTTTATTCACTTCAATTTTGGCGTTTACTTGTTATTTTGATATGTTCAAGTATTTATTTGTCCTACTCGTTTTTATTCACACCGCCCAATGTTCTTCCTAACAACTCGCTCAAACAAAGTTTTTACCACACCCACTTTGATCGGAGCAATTTTCAATTTCTAGTTTTAATAAAAAACAAAAATAAAATAAAAAGACTATGCAACACCCACTGGGTGGTAGCAATATGGAAAGGGTATCCAACAGTTTTCGCAAGCGAACTGTAGTGTTTCAATATGAGTTTGTATTATTGTTCCGTTTCTGAATGTATATGTACTAAAAAAGACAATGTCTTACTTGTACTCTCCGCAAATAAACTAAACTAAAACTAAATAAACTAAACTACGAGTAATGTGCGTGCTCAGGGGGTTGTGAAAGGAGAACGAACAACCTAGAAGGAAGAAATCACACTTTATTAAAAACTAAAATCGATATGTACATGGTGTGGTGAATTTAAAGTAACAGCTTTTAAAAATCTTCACATCTTTAATATGTGTCAAAAACTAGATGAGACTAGGAAGGAAAGAAGGAAGAAATCACTGTAAATTTTGGGCATTTTGATTTTTTGTTTTGGTATTTAAGAGGTGGCCTTGAAGTAAATGTGGACAAGACCAAGAGCAAGTACATGCTATCAACAAACATCTGTCCACCGCCTAGGACAAAACGTCACTGTTGTTAGCAATAACTTCGAGGTACTTAAGGAGTTCATCTATTTAGGAGTAATCATCAACTCCACGAATGACACCTCGAAGAATTACCTTAGAAAACCGCTGCTTCTTCGATTTAATAAAACAAATGGGTTCAAAGCTCTTCACTCGAAGGACAAAATGGGTGAGTTCATAATTGCAAAAATAATGTTGCCCAAACAATGCAACAAATGTTCATTGAATACATTTATGAACGCAAGCGTAGCTGCATGAATGCGGTCATCATGCACTGACAAAAGTGAGTTCATAATTACATATATAAACAAAGTCATAAATGACAGAATTAAAAACCATTTTGTCAATGACAACTTGTAAATGAAATATTTTAAATAAGTTATAGATACACCATCGCTCAACATGGCTGATAAAAAATTGATATTAAGACTCATTTTAAATCTCTTGGATGGCATACACAGCATCAAAAAAAAAAACTGTCGGAAAGAAAAGTCAGAAAAAAAGGAAGATACATATATTTGTTGTCTCTTAAGAATTGGAGAGTGATTCCAAAAAACAGGACGTTTTAAAAAACACTTCATGAATTTCCAGATGATGTTTTTCGACATCATTTCCGTATGTCCAGGTCAACATTTAAGGTACCTTTTCAGTTAATTCCATTTTTAACGTTTAAGTTTAAAAATGAATTGTATTAGGTTGTGGAGAATAAACTAAATCCATTTTGGAAAAAAAAAATTTCGGTCGGCCTAAAACGGGTTTGAGGCCAGCACTATACCTAACTATTTGGAAGCTTGCCAATAACTGTTCGTTTAGGAAAATCAGTAATTTGTTTAATGTTGCTAAAGGAGCAGCTTTCAAATATTTTGTTGAAATAACCAAATTGCTGTTCAAGTTAAGAAAGAGACATATAAAATGGCATGATTCAACCAATGATTCAACAAATAATGGACAAATTCGCAAGCATAAGAAATTATCCGTTTCGAAACGTTCTTAGATGTGTAGATGGAACACAAAGCCCAAAGGATACAAGCAATTTCGTATCATCATCAGACCAGATTTTTCGCTCTTGTGCATTCCTATATGTGTCTATTAGTATCAAAAGGGCGCATTGGCATGTTAAGTGGAACTGAGAAATACGCAAAAAACGTATTACGTCTAAACCGTTCCACGAATCAAAGCTACAGTGTTGTATGTTTTGTATAATGCTTTCGCAGATCTATTTATGAAACAAAAATAAATATATTACTCTTACCTAGTTATTTGTAACAACTAAAACTTTGGAAATGTTCCCTTTCGCAAGGAACAACTGGAAATGAAACGTTTTGAAACTAAACTTTGGGAAAAGTAACCTTTTGAAAAGTGATTACAAGTATGTATAGTTTTATAGCATTTTATTAAAGACTGCAGAACATAAACATTACTAAATTCATTAAAATTTAATTGATTATTAAACGAAACTAAGAAAACAAAACAAATAAATAGTAAACAATCAGTCAAAAAATTAGGAACTTCAAGATTATCTTTTTAGTAAGTAATTACAGATTTTTCAAACTTGAAAATCAGTGTCCTCGGCCAGCAACTCGCACAGCTCGTTGCAATTATTTTCAGTCTCTTCACCAAAATCAAAATGATGGTCAATAATATTTTTATAAAACAGAAGGCTGTCCAAGCTACGCCAATTTTTGCCACAGTGTTTTGTTAATAATTTGTCCACGTCTTTTATTTTTTCTTTTTTTATGGTACAGACATGATTTATTGTTTCCGGTCTCATTATACCCTATTCTAAGGGTATATTAATTTTGACGCATAGTTTGTAACATACCTTAATATTGCCCGTAGACCCCTAAAAGTTATTATATTTATGATCAGCATCGATAGTAATGTCGATCTAGCCATGTCCATCCGTCCGTCCGTCCGTCCGTCCGTCTGTAGCCAAAAATTAGGCCTTTAAACTGGACCTAGAGAGCTGAAATTTTAACCATATACTCTCTAGGGTCCCGAAATAATCAAGTTTACGAATTTTTGAAATCCGCCCACAGACACGCCCACAAACTCAAAAAAAACAAATTTTGGAAAAAATCGAATTTTGAGCTAGAAAGCTGAAATTTTTTATATATGATCTATGACTCCTAAAATTGCTCGGAAAAATTTTCAAAATCCGCATACTGACACACCCACACATAAATAAAATAATTTTTTTATACCCTATTCTAAGGGTACCTATATTAATTTTTGAAAATCCAAAGTTTCAGCTATGGAGCTGAAATTTATAGTATATACTCTCTATGGGCCCTTTATGCTCATGTGTAAATATTTTCAAAATCCGCCCACTGACACGCCCACAATTATTTTTTTTTTTTTTGAAAATTCAAAGTTTGAGCTAGGGAGCTGAAATTTATAATATATACTCTCTAGGGGCCCTTTATTCTCATGTGTTAATTTTTTTTAAATCCGCCTACTGACACGCCCACAATTAAATAAAACAATTTTATTGAAACACCCAAGTTTGAGCTAGGGAGCGTTTTTTTTTTGATAAAATCCTTTAAATGTTATATAACAAAATACTCGTATGTAGAGCGTTCTTAACAATTCAACCATACTTAGACTTTTGTCACGCCCACTTATGAGGGATAGGAATAAGAATAGGGTATCCAACAGTTCGCCCAAGCGGACTGTAGCCCGTCCCTATGTTTTTTTTTAAAACTTTTCCTTTTTTCAAAACCGATTTTGCCACTCCTATGTCCGATTTGTAAGCTGTTTCACCTCTGACTAAAATGTTGTTTTTTAAGGTACGCTTTAGTATAAACCGTTTTGCTTTATTAAAGGGGAAATGCCACTGTCCAGGGGCTTTGAAAAATGCTTTGCTTTCTCCTTTCCATTCCCGAATAATGCACTCCGAGGATCCAAGCTTAATAATGGTCCCATATTCCTTATACATATCCGTGTACTCTTGAGGATGCATAATTGTTTCTTTCCCTCTCACTACTTTTTCAAGCCGAGCAAAAACTCTATCAGGGGGGATGTAGGAATGTCCGGGAACTGGGAAAATTATTTCGACTTCGTTTATATGCCTAGGAGCTTCGCATGAAAGCCAAAATGATAACATTCCCATCATGGCGGAATTTTTATTCTGAGATCCGCAGCCATCACATATAAGTCGAACTTTGGATAGGATCTCCTCAAATGTTGTGTTTTGAAGTCGATGATAAACGGCAGATGCAATTTCGTTTGACCCCTTAGGGTGAACATCTTCTGTCCCGAGATAAAGAAAAGTATTTTCCTTTGTAAGCTTTGCTTTTGAATTACCTTGGACAATACCAAAATTAAAAAGATAAAACTGGCGACTGTAATATGCTGCTTGATCGGGTACTTTCGGTAAAACCATATTCTTTTGGCAGTCAAAAGAAAACGTCATCATATAACGTTTTGATTCTTTAGCAAGATTGTAAAACGCTCTTGCTCTTAACTTATGAATTCGGATTTGTATCATGATTTCATTTTTCTTGCTTATGTTTTTTTCTGTTTTTAAACGTTCTTCGTACATTAAGCAATTTGAACACTTGTCTGAGGATGGTGCCTTGAAACCAATATTAAAAGACTGACAAAAAACTTTTCTAAAGTAACTTGGTTTTACATCAAACTCTGATGAAACGGTTGTATTATACATTCGATAGAGCTTATTAATTGACAAATCTCCCGAAAGATATTGCCTCGACGCTGTTCTAGATCGGCAATAGTGAACCTCCAATGGCTTGAATCTCCTAACGAATTTTATAATTGCATCACGCTTACCTCTAAATTTGGACGACTTTCTATCTCCTCCCCGATTCTCTTTCGGCATTTCACCGGACTTCATGTGTCGCGAACAAACTCCTCTTACTCGTTTTTTTGATATCCTTAATGCATTAGTAAAGGTTGAACTTCATACTCGCTTAAGAACTCCATGTGATCGTATGTAATGGAATAATGTGTAAGACCTTAGGGCTCCTCCTTTACGCCTATTCGTTCGCTTTGGTGGATTTATTTTTGTGTGGGAAAGTATAAATGAATCCTGTTCTAACTTTTCTCTTGATGTATAGAAATTCTTGTGAAACCGTAACAGTTCTTGGGTTGAAAGCTGTTGGCATTTAAAAACGGTTCCCCTGTGGGAACACGCTGGTATTTTCGGGAGATTTTTTGCCTTATATCTAAAATAATACAAACTCACAAGAGTTTTATATTTAAATGAAAAATGTATAGATACCAACCGATTCTGCTTCATTAATTCACATTTCCATTTAGTTTTATTAGGGACTTGTTTTCTTGCTTTTCTTTCAGTTTCTTCTCCTGCCAACAAGATCTCACGTTCGCACTCCATTTTGGCTTTTTTAACAAAACTTCTGTTTGAAATGTATGGACTAAAACCTTGAAGATTGGACTTTATGGACGGTCGCGACTATTATCAAAGACGGTTTTACTCACAAATCAAAAGAAATGCCACTTTTCCCGCCAAAACGTACTCTCAAGTCTAACAATACTTTTCCGCTCAGTAGATGGTTTCTTACAATTTCACTTTTACAGTAAAAATGGAAATGAGTCATTTTTGATTCTAACAAAACATTTTTTGATAGGAAATGTTACCCTTTGGTACGAAAAGTTGGTTTATGGGAAATGTTACCGTTTGATTTATACATCAACATGGAAATGGTACCAGTTTGAAAGTAATACCTGTTTTCGGTTGCCTAAATCAGTGGGTAATGAGACATTTTGTTAATTCAGATACAAATTATCCTACAGACATTTGTATGGAAAATCGAATGACATACCTAGTTTTTTTTTTATAAAAAGTGGAAATAAGCCCTTTTGATAGTAATAGACACATATAATAAAAATTATTCATTTTAATGTTTTAAATGCGAAATAAGTAGTTATTTCTACATATCTGCGCGAAAAATTAAATAATTTGCAAACGTTTTACTTAATGCCTCTCTCCGTCCATTTTCCTGCAGCTCGGCAACACAACAAAAACACATGCACAATTAACAGCAGTCAGCATGCTGCTTTAATTTTCTTTTATGAACGCAGGAGCTGCCAAAGTCGTGCAATGATAAATTAATGTTTCATTAGTCAAATCTACATCTTTATAGATACTTAATTGTAATCTTTTTGTAAATGTCGTTTAATTTCAATATGTATTATGAATGAACACGGAATTTGCAGGCATGCAGCATTTGTACATTTATGTTTTATGAACTCATACAATGTATGCTCTATATCATTGATCCTGCCAGTCCTGCTTTATGGTGCCGAGTGCTGGACGATAAGTAGAAAAGGGGAGCTAATATTTTGTGCTTTTGGAAGAAAATTATTCCGTCGGATATTTGGTCCTGTGTGCGAGGAGGGCGAATAGAGGAGAAGACACAACCGCGAATTCTATAAGCTGTACCAAGCCCCTCAGTTCGAGAAGGCAAGGAAAACCGACCCTCGGTTTTAAAGACCAAGCCATCGCGGATGCCCTCTGAACTGCGCCAACTATAGAGGTATTAGTCTTCTTAACATTGCCGCTTGAAGCCTTTCGTCAACAACCTGATTGGTCCCTATCAGTGTGGCTTCAGGTCAGCAAAGTCTACCGTCGACCAAATATTCACACTGCTGCAGATCTTGGAGAAAACCCAGGAAGTCCAAATCGATACCCACCACCCTTTGATCGATTTTAAGGCCGCCTATGACAGCATTTATAGAGACGAGTTATACAGAGCAAATTTATAGTTTTGGCATCCCTGCCAAACTCGTCCGTTTGTGCAGGATGACAATGGAGAATGCAAGCTGCTCCATCAAGGTGGGTAAAGAAACCACCGAGACCTTCGATGTCAAAAAAGGATTTAGACAGGGCGATGCGCTGTCATGTGACTTCTTCAACATCGTTCTTGAAAGAATAGTGCAAAGCTCAAATGCTAACACCAGAGGCACTATCTTTCAAAAGTCCGTCCATCTACTCGCCTACGCCGACAACATCGACATAATCGGCAAAACGCAGCGGGATATCACGGGCGCGTTCGTGAATATTGAGACGGAGGCGGCGAAGATGGATTTGGCGATCAATGAGGGCAAGACAAAGTATATGCTGTCATCAAGAAAGGACACCCAACACCGACGTCTCGGACAGAATGTCACTATAGACAGATATAACTTTGAGGCACCAGCGCTGAGATTAAAAGAAGAATAACTCTTGCCAATCGCTGTTTCTTTGGGCTAAGAAAGCAATTGAGTAGCAAAGCCCTCTCTCGAACAACTAAAGAGACCCTTTATAAGACCTTAATAATCGCTGTCCTTCTCTATGGTGCTGAGGCATGAAAAGGAAAATTCTTCGGGTAATTTTTGGACCCGTCTGCATAGACGGTGAATGGAGGAGATACAACGACGAACTGTACGGGCTGTACAGCGACATCGACTTAGCCAGAAGAGTGAAGGTCCAACGACTTAGGTGGCTGCGTCATATAAAGCGAATAGACGTGAATGTTCCGTCCCGGAAGATCTTCGAATACACATCCAATGGACGGCGCAGTAGAGGAAGACCGCGACTCAGGTGGCGCACGCAACTGGAAGGGGACCTTAACCAACCTAGCATTCGAAACTGGAGACAGCTAGCCAAATATCGTGCTGGATGCAGACGCTTGTTGGTTAAGGCCCAGGTCCACCACGGGCTGTAGCGCCATGCGCCACCCTAAGTAAGTAAGCATCGCGGATGCCAGAGCGATTGGTCTGGAGAACTGGAAGCAGTGTGCCCTGGATCGCAAAGGATGGAAGTCTGCAGTGTCTCAGGCAGAGACTCTTCACAGGTCGGGAGCCCGTTAAGCAAAGTAAAGTAAGATGTGGGTCTGTTTGCGGACCGCTAAAACTACTGCAAATGGCCCATTTGGTTGGGTGTTATACGAATAGGATAAACACTGATCGGCATCAATCTGGCGATGCACATTGTCGTAACTAGAACTTATTTTACCTCTTCGTTGATCTAAATAACTGGAAGCAGCGTGTCCGGAATCCAGGAGGATGTAAAGCTCCAGCGGCTCAGGCAGAGACTATCCAAAGGTCGGGAGCCCGTTAAGTAAGTAAGTACTCGTAAAATAGCCCATCGGCCATAGTAAACAATCAGGGGTATCGGCGATTCCGAGGGAAAAAAATTCATCTCGAACATTTTTTGTTCCTTGGAAAATATTCCTAGTATCGTGAATCTCCATCTTAATTTATTTTCCCCTGAATTTTCGAAGTTATGTTCGAAGGCGTTGATAGTTGTCAATCGCAATTAATTCAGAGCCTTATTGCGAAGATCAATCGACAGTTGATAATTGACTATTTTCAATGTGTGCTATTGTGAACGAACGATTCAAAAGGAATTTGTCAATCGCAGTCAATTAAAAAAATTCGATTGACAAAAATACCAAATGAATCGTTCGTTCACAATAGCACACATTGAAAATAGTCAATTATGAATTGTCGATTGATCTTCGCAATAAGGCTCTCAATTATAATCTATATTAATATTATAAATGCGAAAGTAACTCTGTTTGTCTGTCTCGATTTAACGCCAAAACTACAGAACCGATTTAAATTAAATTTGGTACACAGATAGTCTAGAGCCTGAGAATGGACATAGGCTACTTTTTACCGCGGGAAAATGCTTCATCCGCTGTCCAGAAGCGGAGATCTAAGCTGATATCTAAGAACAGTTGTAACTCTCGAATGCTTTCTAGCTCCTAGCTTTGGAATGACTCATCGAAATGAAATAGCGTTTAAACTTTTCGCAAAAGTTAAAAAAGAAAAAATATGCAATGAACAAAACAAATGATATAATTACCCCAGGTGATAGGCCAGTTACCCTGGCAAAACCACCCTCTTCGGAGGTCGGTTCCATGGATTCTGGGGGGGACCATTTAAAAATAAAAGAAAGCTGCACAGTCACTGTGTATGCTTCAAACAAAGAAAATAATACACAAAATCCAACCAAGCCCCCACCAATTATCGCGCTGCAAGTAAATAAGTACGAAAGCTTGGCCAAAGTATTGGAGGAAAATAAAATTAAAGCTAGTACAGCGCTAATAAACAAAAATGACATCAAAATCAATGTGGTTGAAGAAGAGGGATACAGAAGCCTCACTAATATACTAAACCAAAAAAAGGTACAATGGTATTCTTATGAAAATAAGCAAACCAGACCAATGAAGGTGGTAGTGAAAAGACTGCATTACTCATGCTCACCCGAAAGCATAAAAAAAGAGTTAAAAGACAGAGGCTTTAAAATCTTGGAAGTTGTAAATATGCTTAAATTTAAAAGCAAAGTACCTCTACCAATTTTTACACTCAGCTTCGAGCATGACGAAGATAAGAAAAAAATATATGAAATAAAAAACATACTTGGGATGCAAGTTGAGATTCATACCCTACGTAAATCGAAACAAGTGCCCCAATGCAAAAATTGCCAAAGATATGGGCATACACATAGATACTGCAACTCAAATCCAAGATTTGTTAAATGTGCAGGAAGTCACCACACTAAAGAAAGTAAGAAAAAAGAGGATTAACATCCTAAATGTGCAAACTGCAATGAAAACCATCCTGCTAGCAACAGAGGTTGTTTAGTTGCAAAAGAAATCCAACTTGCAAGGGACAAAAAGCAAAAGAAAACACAAAAAAACTCAAATAAGGATGAGCAAAAGTTAAAAAGGACTTGCAAAAGAGCCCACAGAAAGAAAAGCCTAAAGACCAAGCGATAATCAAAAAGGTCCCGAGACAAAAGACGGCTGGTCCAAAAATGACACATGCTCAGGCAGCATTAATAAATACTCAAATACTAGCAGATAAAACGGTAAAACGCAAAGTAGAGCCAAACACTGGCATGGAAAACCTCATGAAACAAATCCTAAACAGGATTGGCTCCATGGAAAAATCATCGAATAAAACGATATTAGATAGAATATTGTTGTTAGAGAGACAAAACAGCAACAAAAGAGCTGTTACCAAAAGACAGACATGATGAATAAAATAAAAATTCTTGAATGGAATGCTAATGGTATCGAGAGTCGCAAGGACGAGATGCAAGTGACTCTTGACATACACCAGATAGATATATGTCTCATTTCAGAGACGCACTTTAAATTGATTACTGACTTCAAACTGCGAGGATATGAATTCTATCACTCCCCACATCCTAATAACTGTGCAAACGGTGGGGCCGCAGTGTTAATAAAGAATACAATAAAACACCATATAGAAGCAAAATTCCAGTCATGTGCCATCCAAGGAATTTCCATATGTGTAGAAACGAGCAGTGGACAAATATCTGTTGCAGCAGTATACTGCTCTCCTAGCTATAGACTAAAGAAAAATGATTTTAAAAGTCTTTTCCGCATATTTCACAATAGATTAATCGCGGGAGGGGTTTTAACGCCAAAAATAAGTATTGGGGATCTAGATTAACTAATACTAGAGGCAGAGAACTATATGAAGCAATAAAAAGAGAAATATAAAAATAAAAATAAAATAAGCACAGAGGAAGGACCTGATCTTCAATCAGATCATTCCTCTATACCCTTAACACTTAGCGATAAAATAATAATAAAATACCATAGCCCAAAACTAGTAAATAGACTGACTGATTGGAACTACTTCAGACAGAAGTTGGAAGAAAGTATCCAACTATCCCCAGCTATTCAAACAGAAGATCAACTAGAAGAAGCAGTCCAAATATTGACGCTCAGAATACAAAAAGCTGCGTGGGCTGCCACTCCCAAAACAACAAAAAAGATCAAACAAAACTCGTATCCTCCCGAAATATGTGAAATTATTACAGAAAAGAAGAAAGCTAGAAAACGCTGGCAACAGACAAGGGCGCCAAGCGACAAAACCACACTGAACAACTTAAATTATAAGCTCAGAAAATCTGTAAGAGAATTCAATAATGAGTCTTTGAAAACTTACCTCACAAGTCTTACAAATGATGCTAGTACCGACTACTCGCTCTGGAAGGCAACGAAGAAAATGAACAGGCCAATAGCTTACATTTCGCCAGTAAAAACCAGAGAAGGTAACTGGGCGAAAAGCAACCAAGAGAAAGCAAACACTTTCGCTGAGTATCTTGAAGACGTATTCAAACCTTATGAAGATAAAGGTTATTAGACTCGAAATAAGGTGCGAAGAATATACACCTATTCGGCCGGTAGCAGCTAAAGAACTTGCCAAAGAAATTAAAGAAAGCATAAATATAAAAAAGGCCCCAGGGTTTGATTTAATTACAGGAGAAATTTTGAAGCAATTTCCACAAAAATGTTTAAAAAAACTAGCGCAGATTATTAATGCTGCATTTAAATTAAGATATGTGCCAAGCATGTGGAAAGTCGCGGAGGTAATAATGATACCTAAACCAGGCAAACCACCTAACGAAGTTACCTCATATCGCCCAATATCTATTCTACCAATGTTGTCCAAGTTATTCGAAAAAGTGCTGGTAAAAGTCTACAAAAAATAATAGATGAAAAATCGCTAGTCCCAATTCACCAATTTGGATTTAGAAATAAGCACTCTACAATTGATCAGGTGCATATAGAATCACAGATAGAATCGAAAAAGCATTTGAAAAAAAAAAATGTGTGCTCTACAGTATTTCTTGATATAGCACAAGCTTTCGATAAAGTCTGGCAGAAAGGACTGATACACAAACTACAAAAGCAACTGCCGAAGCAGTATGCGACCATTCTGGAGTCTTATACGAGTATATCAGATAGATTCTTCAGAATTAAACAAGAGGCAGAGTACTCAACATTAAGAGAGATTAAAGCTGGTGTACCACAAGGCAGTGTGCTAGGTCCAGTTCTATACCTACTTTTCACTAGCGATCTTCCTGAAAGTGAAGAAACTACCATAGCTACTTTTGCAGATGACACAGCTGTCCTTGCTGTGGGAGCAACTGTCGAAATAACAACATAAAAGCTTCAAACAGCAATAAACAATATTTCAGAATGGACTAAGAAATGGCAGATTAGATTAAATGACCTTAAGTCAGTCCATATTAATTTTACGTATAAAAACGTACCACACATTCCAGTCTACATTAACAACAATGTAGTGGAATATTCAAACACAGCCAAATATCTAGGCATGACTCTAGACGCTAAACTGCGTTGGAAAGCGCACGTAAAGAAAAAAAAGATGAGTTGAACATGCGATACAGTAAAATGTATTGGCTTATTGGGAGATACTCATCCCTATCTAACTACAACAAGTTATTGCTATACACGCAAGTTCTGAAACCAGTATGGACCTACGGGCTCCAGTTGTGGGCATGCGCATGCCAAACAAATTTACAAACAATTCAGGTTTTCCAAAATAAAGTACTAAGGAACATAGTTAATGCACCTTGGTACATACGCAATGCCGATCTGCATAAAGATCTAAATGTTGAAATGGTTGAAGATGAAGTTAAGAAAGTTGCTCAAAGGCATAGAAGTAGGCTTCTCAACCACGTAAACACAGAAATAAGAGAACTATTAAATAATGACAATGTAATCAGGAGATTGAGACGGGTAAAACCTCTTGATCTATAAGAGTAAGCTAGGGCTAAGAAATCAGGTATTGATTTCAAACAAGAAAAAAGTTTAGAAATCCGACAAACGGCGGATTTATCTGTTAAATTCAACAAATACTCGTATGTAGTTCAAAAACAAATTGCCGATTAGTCGTCGACTAGGTGCAATCTCATTCGGGATGGCGAGTGTCAGTCCCCCGGGTTTTTTTTAAAAGGGGTAAAGTCTCTCACTATTGCAGAAGCATCCCTCGCGTACTAGCTCTGCAATGTCTTTCGATGATTTTTTCTTCCAGCGAATTTCCAACACAAAAAAAAAATATAAAGTTCAATTATATACAAAGATTTTAAGATATAAATCATCTTTGTAGGTTGTCCTGAAGTTGAACAATATTTTATAAAATGTTCGATTGAAGCTAGATCGTTGGATTTTCCCAGTGTTGAGTGAAGGAAACTTTGTGTGTGTGTGTGTTTCTCTCTCTGTACCTTTTATGCTGTGTGCTTTTTCTTTCTTTTTCTTATGCACCTTTTGCAGTTTGTGTTGTTTTTTTTTTGTGGCGCATGGGATAGAGAAAGATAGGGTATGAAATGTAATTGAGATTGAGAGGGAGTCACATTGAGAGTATATCCATATAATGAGAAGGGACACTCTCGACGTTTTCTTTATCAGTTCTTATCAGTAAGTATTTTGTTTTAAATTTGAGAAGTGGCAGACTGGCGAAGCAAGGCGAGTATGGGTCAGCTAGTAAGCTCATATTTGAGGAGATTTTGGTAATGTATTTTTTTTTTAATAGAAAATTGTGTTAATGTTACTAATTATTTTATTATACTCGCGTTCGATTTAGTGAAGTGACATTGGAGGTCCTACGCTGTCCAGTTCCTTCTCTAGAAGCTTCCAAAATTTATTCATATTCTTTATTCACAGTATTTGCTCCTATTCGTAGTGAAGCCATTGGCAATGTCGCGGCTTCCATCACATAAATGTACTATCATCTCCAATTGTCTTTGATTAGTTGAGTTAGACCTACTTATATGTTTATTTTTATATAAAATTATCGAAATAAAACTTGAATAAAAAATACTTGCATAAAGAAAAAATTCTTCTTCTTTTCTAAAGCTAAATTTTTTTTTTATTTGAACCACAACAAACCTATGCAACTCTTATTTCACTTTTTTTTTTATGAAAAAAAAAGGAAATCCAAATCCCAGAGCCCTCAGACTCGGTAACGGTCCATTGAACTACCAGGCAGAAATCCTCCTTTTTGGTGTAGATGCATGTGAATGGGTGGCGTATGTTGTTGTTCCCCATGGGGATTGAACCTGCACCGCACGGGTCACAATCCAACACACTAACCTCTACACCGTCGCCACCCACAATTTATTATTTCCCTTTGTATACCCTATTCTAAGGGTACCTATATTAATTTTGACGCATAGTTTGTAACATACCTTAATATTGCCCGTAGACCCCTAAAAGTTACTATATTTATGGGCTGTTGTCAAAAATTAGGCCTTTAAACTGGGCCTAGAGAGCTGAAATTTTAACCATATACTCTCTAGGGTCCCGAAATAATTAAGTATACGAATTTTTGAAATCCGCCCACAGACACGCCCATAAACTCAAAAAAACACAATTTTGGAAAAAATCGAATTTTGAGCTAGAAAGCTGACATTTTTTATATATGATCTATGACACCTAAAACTGCTCGGGATATAAAATTTTCAAAATCCGCCCACTGACACGCCCACAATTTAAAAAAAAAACTTTTTTTGGAAATCCAAAGTTTGAGCTAGGGAGCTGAAATTTATAATATATACTATCTAGGGGACCCTTTTTGCTCATGTGTAAATATTTTCAAAATCCGCCTACTGCCACGCCCACAATTAAAAAAAAAACTTTTTTGAAAATCCAAAGTTTGAGCTAGGGAGCTGAAATTTATAACATATACTCTCTAGAGGCCTTCTATGCTCATGTGTTAATTTTTTTTAAATCCCCTTACTGACACGCCCACAATTAAATAAAAAAAATGTATTGAAAAACCAAAGTTTGAGCTATGGAGCGTTTTTTTTACAAAAGCTTCGTTTTTTTTTTGATAAAATCCTTTAAATGTTATATAACAAAAAATGTAGAGCGTTCTTAACAATTCAACCATACTTAGATTTTTGTCACGCCCACCTATGAGGGATAGGAATAAGAATAGGGTATCCAACAGCTCGCCCAAGCGGATTGTAGCCGGTCCCTATGTTTTGATTTGAAATACAAACTTAAAAGCAACTTATCCACATACAAAACGCTTAGATTTTGAATTTCCATCAGCATACTTGCGAAGGAAATATTCCAGAGGGAATTTCGGGAAATTCCGGCGCGAATTTTGTCTACGATACCAATTTATTCCGGAGGGAATTTTTTCCCTTTTTTCGAAATTCATGCCGATACCTATTTTTGAAAAATGGGAAATATTCCGGAGGGAATTTTGTTCACGATAGCCCTGAATATGTTTTTTTCGGCGTGTGTATTTTTTAGCACACTAACAGATCACGAAATGGGAAAAATAATATACCGCTTGATTGACTACGAAAGCGCTGGCTCCTAACAAAAAAAATGAGCTACTGCTCAAGCTGTAAGGAAAAAATGTTAGTCCAAGACCGTAAATGAAAATCGTGAGAACGAAAGAAAATAAAAACGTTTTTTTGTTGTTATATGTATGCATGTATGATTTTATTTAGCGTTTGTTGTTTCATTCATTTATTTTTACAATGAGGATTAATGGTGTAGGTATAACAAAAATAACAATAGAACTAAAATAATAATAAACAAAAACAAACTTTCTAACAAGGAAAAAATCATGTAATAATAAATAATTCATATTTACATATTATAGAAAAATATAGGAAATCAAAAAATATCATATTAATGAAGTTTTTTTTATCTTTTACAAAAGAGGAAGGATTGAAGTAGGTAAAAATGTATGTATAAATAATACACTAAATGATTACTGTTTTTTTCAGATTTATTATTATATTTATAAGCTAATATAATGTTTAACCTAAATCAGTTGTGTGTACATATATTTATTTTTTTATTTTTCATTTGTAAATTGCCTAAACTTATTGAAGTTTTTTACTTTTGGAATTGGATTATTTTCCTTACGATGGGATATTTTTATAGGTTTCTACTGTAATTAGACATACATTATGGAATGAAATCATAAGGAAAGTATACTACGTATTTGTATACAAAACAAAATATATATTTTTTTAATTTTTTTATGTTGTTACTTCAGTATAATTTAAACGATTAAATGTGTGCGATTTTTATTTGTATTAATTGTTGGTTTTCTGCAATACTTGGTACGGTTAACAGAATTTAAATAAATAAATCGTAAAGAGGTTGAAAATGCGTATAAAAAGGCCTGATTTACGGTTGGAATGGAAGGGATATTTGAATACCGTATTGGTCAATATAAAGCTTGCATTTCGATGTGCGTACAGGAATTTTTATCGCATGATGGTTGTAAATCTAGTATTTAGTTGGAGAAATTGAAAAAAAGTCTTTAGATGTCAGTGAAGTTTTAGCAAGTTTTAGTACGCTACGACCATACTTGTTTCAAGGGCCTATTCATAGACGCATTTGCATTATTTTCTTTTTGCAAAGTTTGCATTTATGAATGAATATGCTTTCCCCAAGTTGTCAAATACGCCCCATTGTACAAATTGCTTCAAACTAATTGTTTGCATACGCTGAAGTCTCTCTTTCTAAAACTGTTTAATAGAATAGAATGTTCTTTAAAATATTGACTCAATTGATTACAAATTTTCCAATTAAAATTATCCGGGTCATGGGTTTTTAGTGCAAATAATATTTTATATGGATCCGTTCGTTGACCAGCTGAACAACTTTTTCGGGTCACTAACCTTAAAAAGAATGGAAAACATTCTAAAATATAGGATATGGAATGATTTGTTATTACAAGAAATTAAAAATGGCGTTCAGATAAGTTGAAACAGCTTCTAACAGCGGTCAGAGTGGACAGAACTTTACTAATTTTTACTCATTTTTGGTTAGAGAGCTAATCAAAACGTGAATACTTGAAAAGTTTAGACATTGAATTTGTAGAGTTGTCTTCATAGTTAAGTTCAACACTTTAGAGACGATAAACAATATTGCGTTCACATGTATATACAAACAAAGAATGCTTTTTAGCAGTGATTCAAGTTCTTGGGCTTGCATTCCCCTAAGAAATAATGAGTCCCATCGGTTTACGACTTGACTTCTATGTATACACAAGATAAGTGTTCAAAAAGAATGTAGGCCATTAATTCAGAAGGACTACTTAACACAAAGACAAGCTGAATTCGCTTAGTAATGTTCTAGTATGCATACAATAATATTTTGAGGAACTCTATAACTGAATTGCAGGTCTGGTTGCAGGTCTTTTGAATATTTTAGGACCAGTGACTATCTTACCATTAATACATTACTAAAATCTTCCATTCACAATTGGTCAAATGTTATACTAGTGTTATTGAGTTTTGGACATTCTGTACATAGATTTCAGTCATTTATGCGATTTAATAAAAAAATATAAATACTCGTACATAAGGTAATATTAAAATATTTAAGTGTATGTTTCAGTAAACTATTTTATACTTCATGTACATAAGAAAATAATGGTTATCTATACATTATGTATTATATTATGATTTCTTTTAAAGGTCTGATTGAATTCTAATGACATTTTGTATGCAATTTTTTTTGTAATATTTCATGCAAAGTATTTTTATATAAATAAAAAAAGTTTAAAAATCAAGCTTTTTACCATAGCAACACAAATTGTAATACGTTCAAAGTTAAGTTTTTTCTGAAGTTAAAAAAATTATTTATACTACATTTTTGAATACATCTAGTCCCAGTACTCGTACTAATTGTTGTTATAATTTTAATTCACAGTAATTGCAGGAAATATCCTTCGTTTAATTAATAGTTATATATTTATATAATATATATTATAATACACTTAACTAAGCTTATTTCATTAAATTACATCACCGCAGTGCTTACCATTAGAGGGAATGAATATTTTTTGGGGTTTTATTAAAATTTGTTGAATCGGTACGATATTTTGCATATGTATAGTTTACACTTTTGTATTATTGTTTTTTTTTTTTGTTCAACTTTGACAATCACTGTTTACGCTTGACTTTAATGATAAGGTTTTAAATGTTCCACATAGTTCTCAGGAATAAGACCAGTTTTGCCATTAAGAGTTCCCTGAAGCCAACCAGGTTCATGGGAAAATCGTACTGGAAATACAAATAAAAAACGTTTGAATTTTTTTTCCTTATTAATGTTGTAAGAAAAAATTTTTAAATTATATGTTAATTAAAGATCTACCAGCCGAACAACTTCACATGAAAATTAAATTGGTTCATATCAATCATCAATTCAAATGTACACAAGTGCCTATCGATGCGAAGAACGCATCATCAAAAAGTTAACCGAAACCGCTGTAGGTTACCAGTGTAAGATGAAGAGAGTGTTCATTTGAAAATGATGATGAACGGTACATCAGATCAGCAAGGAAAGACTATCGAGGAGAAGTGTTGCGTCCTAACTACAAGTGTTAACGCACCCTAAACAATTAATCGATAACAGACATCTTCGAATGGCAATCTGTCACAACAACGGACATTCATCGCTTTTTCTTTTCGATTTTTTGGATGGCCGTCGTTGGGTCTCCTGGCAACTTATTTCTCACCCTTTAATAGAGTAATCCGTGGAATTTTATATATATATCATGTAATGAAATAAATTGTATTAATACTTTGATCGCGTTGTATATATCTATTTTTCACAAACACAAAAGTGGCGACGAGGATGGGATTGCTGGTGAATTCATTTTAATGCAGTATGTCAGACATTGAAATAGAAAGCGACCATCCCAGCAATCAAATTAAGACCAACGTAAAAAAGGAAAGCTACACTTCAGAGACGGAAAAAACTTCTTCTTCTTCTGTACAAAATACTTCAACGACAGCCAGCATGCAGAGAGATTCATTCATTTCAATTGGACACGTGGACGTGTTCGATGTCACAAAACGGAGTTCTTGGGGATCATATAAGCGGCGTTTGGACATTTTCATGGAAGCAAACAACATTACAGATGCCAACCGTAAGCGAGCAACGTTCTTAACAGTCTGTGGAGCGGGGTTATTCGACTTATTAGAGTCTTTAATTTCACCAAATAAGGTAACTGATCTTGATTATGATTCCCTTTGCAAAACACTTTCTGACCATTTCTCACCCCCTCCTTCGGAGATCGCATCATTCTTCAAATTTTTTAAGAGAGACCAGCTGCCAGATGAGAAAATCGTCGATTACATCGCTGACCTTCGGAGAATGGCAAGTCATTGCAATTTTGCCACGTCTCTCGATCGCATGTTACGGGACCGTTTCGTGTGTGGACTTCGCGATTCTCGATTACAAGAAGAGCTTTTAGCAGCTACGGATTTAACATTCAAATCGGCTCAGGAGAAAGCAGTCGCAGCGGAGTCTGCTAACCGTAGTCTTCATATGATAAAATCAGATTCATCTACATCAAAGGGAGTCGACTATCAAGTTAATTTCGTGCGGAAAGGATTCAACAAAAATAAAAACCACAAAGAATCGAGCGGAGCTGGTAATCTATATGCAGGTGCTTGTTATAGCTGTGGTGAAGCGCATTCAAGAGCCACCTGCAGATTCCGAACAGTTGTGTGTGATAATTGCGGTAAGCTGGGACACCTAAAGAAGGTATGTAAATCCAATCCAAACATTAAAAAACATCAAAAGCAGTCAGGCTTCAAAAAGAGTGGCAGACATTCAAGTGTTAATCTCATCGCGGGAGTTTCAAATCTTAAGAAGCACATTACTCTTACAATAAATGGAAAAAATTGCAATTTCGAAGTAGATTCCGGTTCAAATTTCACAATTATCTCCGAAAATACTTTCCATAAAATATGGCCGAAACAGAAACCAAATATTTCTCGCGTCGAAACAATTTTCAAAGATTTTCAAGGAAATTCCATCGATTTCAAGGGGAAATGCAAAATCAGCACGGTGTATAAGAGACGTGAAATTCATAATTTAACCCTTTTGGTTGCTTCTGGTGCGCGATCTACTAATATTTTAGGCTGCGATTGGTTCGCGCCTTTGGGAATTTCAATACAGGGTGTAAATTCAATAGTTTCATCCAGTGTTAGTGAGGTTCTCAAGGAATTTGACTCACTTTCACTTTTGATCTTGGTACTTACAAAGGACCACCGGTTTCTCTACACTTAAATCCTAGTGTCGCACCAATATATTTACCAGCTAGGAAAATCCCTTTCGCAATTCGTTCTAAGGTCGAGGCGGAAATTGACTGCATGGTTGCTCAGGGAATATTAGAACCAGTTGACTTTACGCAATGGGCCACACCAATCGTTCCTGTACTTAAGCCAAATGGATCCGTCCGTATTTGTGGGGATTATAAGTCTACAATAAATAAAGCTCTAGATCCTCATACCTTCTCCATTCCTTCGATGCATGACCTAATAACAAACCTTCCCCGTGGTTCAGTTTTTGCTAAACTTGACTTAGCACAAGCATACTTACAGTTGACAGTTGATGATGAAACAGCCAAAGCACAAACTATTATTACCCTAAAAGGGGCTTACAAAGTAAAACGACTGCAATACGGAATTTCTTCAGCACCAGGTGAATTTCAAAAAACAATGTCGAATTTATTAAAAGGAGTAAAAGGGGTAGAGTTTTATTTAGATGATCTCATAGTGGTAGCAAATAGTTCAGAAGGGCTGGCTAAAATTCTTCGAGAGGTATTCCAAAGATTAGAAAAATACGGCTTGCGACTAAAAAAAGAGAAGTGCGTTTTTGATGTTTCTTCAGTCACCTTCTTAGGATTTCGCATTGACGCCGAAGGAATTCACCCACTAGCCGAAAAAATTGAGGTCGTACAGAGCACCCCAGCTCCAAAGAACAAAACCTAACTTCAGGCTTTCCTTGGACTGATAAAATTCTACCACTCATTCCTCCCTGCAAAAGCAACATTAGCAGAACCACTTCACAGACTTTTGGACCAGGCAAAAATTTGGAAATGGGACGCTATCAATCAAACTGCGTTTGATAAGGTAAAAAGTTTGTTATCATCCGATAGCGTCCTCATACCTTATGATACAAAACTACCGGTAAGATTGACATGTGATGCCTCACCATACGGAATTGGGTCGGTTCTTGCTCATATTCTGTCAGACGGTTCCGAGCGGCCTATTTCGTTTTATTCTAGAACTCTTTCGGATTCAGAACGCAATTATGCTCAGATAGACAAGGAGGCACTGAGCATCATTGCAAGTGTAAAAAAATTTCACGACTTCTTGTATGGTCGACATTTTGAAATTTGTACGGACCATAAACCGCTACTAGGACTGTTTTCTTCTTCAAAGCCAACTCCAAATACATTATCTCCAAGAATGTTGCGCTGGAACATCTTCTTAAATGCCTACAGTTTCGACCTTCGTTACAAACCTGGGAAAGACATCGCACATGCCGATGCGTTTAGCCGTTTGCCTGCTCAATTTCCTAGAACTTTTGAAGTAGAAGAAGTTATTTTAATGTTCGAAATGCTAGACACTCCAATAATACAAGCCAGTGATATATCTAAGGGGACAAAAAGAGATAAAGTTCTTTCACGTGTTTTGCACTGGACATTAAGGGGTTGGCCAAATTCAGTCGATCCAGAATTCAAAACATTCTTCAACAGGAAGGACGATATTTCGCACATCAAAGGATGTTTAGTATAGGGTCAACGAGTGGTTATCCCAAAAGTTTACCAATCCGCAGTTCTGTCAGCTCTCCACGCAAATCATCCCGGTATAGTCCGCATGAAGGCTCTAGCAAGGAGTTACGTATGGTGGCCAAAGATTGATGAGGATATCGAGCACACCGTAAAGCTTTGTTCTACATGCCAACAAATGCGAGAGGATAATTCTCCAGCGAATCCATGGTCTAGGATTCATATTGATTTCGCTGGCCCTTTTCAAGGAAACCTTTTCTTTTTGGTGGTGGACTCATATTCCAAGTGGTTGGAAGTCCACAAAATCTCTGCTACATCCTCTTCATGTGCAGTGTCTGTTTTAAGGCAGCTCTTCGCTACTCATGGTCTTTCGGACACTATTGTCTCCGACAACGGAACAGCATTTACTTCTTCCGATTTTAAGACCTTCTGTGAAAATAATTTAATAAAATATTTATTTTCAGCCCCATTTCATCCGTCCACGAATGGTCAAGTGGAGCGAATGGTGCGTACTACAAAGGACTACCTGAAGAAGGTCACACACGGCGATATTAAACTGAGGTTAGCTAGATTTCTTTTGGACCAGCATGTAACTCCACACTCAGCAACTGGTCGATCACCTGCGGAGTTACTTTTCAACCGAAGGCCGCAAACTTATTACGACAAGTTTCATCCAGATGCCATACCTATTCAAACGGTTCCAAAGGCAGAAAATTCTAAACCCTTCCAATTCACCGATTCAGAGCCAGTTTGGTATCGTAACTATGCCGCCGAGCAAAAATTGATGCCTGGGCATATATCGCAGACCACAGGTCCAGTTTCAGTTGTTGTCCGTACTGACAATGGACAAACAATTCGTCGACATTCAGATCAGGTAAGACGTCGTTCAATGGAGGAAACTACCGACCAGAACTTCGATGAAACACCTAACGTTCCTGACAGCAGTGAAGACATACCGGTGCCAGTGTCTACTGAAACAGCAGATATTTCGATGCCCCGACGTTCGGAGAGGATTCAAAGCAAGGGTGGAGGAGTGTTGCGTCCTAACTACAAGTGTTAACGCACCCTAAACAATTAATCGATAACAGACATCTTCGAATGGCAATCTGTCACAACAACGGACATTCATCGCTTTTTCTTTTCGATTTTTTGGATGGCCGTCGTTGGGTCTCCTGGCAACTTATTTCTCAGCCTTTAATAGAGTAATTTAATCTTGTAAAATAACTATAATCCGTGGAATTTTATATATATATCGTGTAATGAAATAAATTGTATTAATACTTTGATCGCGTTGTATATATCTATTTTTCACAAACACAAAAAGAAGTTTGATAGAAAAGCTAAGCAACTGGGTGATAGTTTTAAGATCGGAATGCAGCTACTTCGGAACGATAAAAGACTCTTAGTGTAGTGAGGTGAATAGTATATATGTGCGGATATCAGCTGCATATGCGGCTCAATGTGCAATTTGGAAGTAGCTCATTGATCAGATGCGTTATCATGTGACTTCTTCAATCTTGTCCTGGAGCAGATAGTACATAATATGTTGAGGGTTGGACCACAATGAATACAGACATGCCTACCTTTACAACTGAGGCCAAATGCTGGTGGTCTTGGATTTGTGTGGTCGAGAAGTTGTTTACGATTTCGGAATTTGCATGCTCCCATTATTCATTTTACGACACCGAATTTTCATGCACATTTGCGGGACAGTAACAAGATATTAAATGTGTCGTAAAGCACACATGAATGGTAAATTGTCTAGATGTTAAAGATATCAATAGATAAAGATATTAATGATGAGCGCAGTGGCGCAGAAGTAAGTGTGTTTAACATCTAATCTAAAGGTCTCAGGTTCAAATCCCGCTATGGCCAAGTAACCTCTTAACGTTTTTTTCCACTGCCCCACCTCTTGCGAATGCCTGACAAACATCCAAGAGTATCAATTGTCCAGAGAAGCTTTCCAAATTTGCCATTTGGATTCGGCTTTAAATTGGAGGTCCCTTCCACTTAAGGCCTAAATGGGCCATTTTTTTTTTTTGAATGTACACGTACACTAAAGGGATTTTTTAGTACCCTTATCATGTATTGGCTATACAGCACGGGCGTTAAGGAAATTAGGATTAGAAGAAAAGGAGAGATGCCGATGCACGTTGATTTAAAATGTTTGGTAGGTTATAATGTGACGGAAAAAAAGAGCGTGGAAGAGTATTCGACATTCGTGTTGTACAGCTGAGGAAAGATTCTTTGAACTTGACTATACGTCCGAATACAGGCTTATTTATTTTATTTATTTATTTATTCATTATTCCCATTTCTTAAACATAAAACAATGGTAAACTATTAAATGGTAAATTTAAGGAGAATAGTTAGTGACATTTTGTATTTACAAAAAATAGTAGCAAATGTCACATCATTACAAATTAATTATTTATTGTGGGGGTAAAGCAACAACATTTCTTAAGTTCCTTCGTAAGCTATAAGCATCGAGTATAGATAGGACTTTGCGTATATCCACATCTAGTAAAAAAATATCTTTAGCGTTTTGTAGTAAAACAAGTGTCGTACCGGTAGGATTTGTGCATATCTAAACAACTCCATGGAGTGTGCCAGACGCATACAATTAAAAACCTTTCTTATTGCACATTACTGCAGTATAGTAAGTTGCTGTATGTTATTGCGATAAGCACCCCCCCCCCCCCCCCCCCTCCCCACAAGGTTATTTCATACTCCAATTTTGAGTGAAATATTCCATGATAGACTGATTTTAAGGTGTTATTATAAAGGAATTTCCTGAGACGATAGAGACTACGGATTGAGGAAAGTAAGTACTGTTTAGAGGTTAGTGTGTTGGCTTATGACCCGTGCGGTGCAGGTTCAATCCTCATGGTGAACAACAACATACGCCACCCATTCACATGCCTCTACACCAAAAGGAGGATTTCTGCCTGGTAGTACAATGGACCGTTACCGAGTCGGAGTGCTCTGGGATTTGGATTTCCTTTTTTATATAAAAAATTAAAAAAAAGTACTGTTTTAGAATTAATATACGAGTATGTTCGGTCCAGTTTTAGTCTTGGTCTATTGTAACACCTAGGTATTTAAAAGATTTAACCTTTTCTACTGCAAAGCAATTTGATTTGCAATCAACATCCGAATTAAAGGTAGGCAGGGAATTAGGTCTTGGGCCAGTGTCATTAAGCAAAATACGCTTAACACAATTTGGTGTATGGAATATTATATCAAGTTCTGGTAATTCCTGCGGTTTCAAATTAAAGAACATACGCTTGGTCTTATTGCTAACAAGGATCATGATTAATTTCTGCAATTAGATTCAAGGGGCTATCTGAATCATAAGCAATCTCAAGATCATCTGCAAACGCTTTAACCTTTCCCACAAATGGTTGCTCCAAAAGACTATTAATAAATATTAAAAATAAAACAGGGCCGATGGTGAACTGATGAGCATTTATTGCATGGCGGGTATTGCGGTTGAAATGTTCTAGGGGTGGAATGCAACTGGTGATTGCCTTTGAGCACTGATGGTGGAAATACGACGAAGACTAAGAATCAATCGATCTCGCGATGTCTCGGTCGCCAATGACTTTTATCGCGCGTTTTTGGATCCTGTCAAGTAGCTCCAAATAAGTTATTGGTGCACCAGATATGAGCGTTATACTCGAACTTTGGGCGATTAGACGCTTTATAAATTGTAGCCAGATCAGAAGGGGTAAAATATTTCTTACATCGCTTAAGGAAGCCTAGACATTTTGCAGCGTTTTTGGCGACATCGAATATGTGGTAATTCCAACGGAGGTTGTCATTAACACACATACCGAGAATGAAAAGTTATTCGGTTTCAGCTGCAGATGCCATTTATGGATAATGGCAGTGTGTGTGGGTTTTGATTTAATGACAGAAGGCAGCATTGCGTTTTAGAAGCATTAAATTCCATTCTATTGGTTGTACCCCATTGAGTTATGCTGTTAAGATCGGATTTAATGAGCTTAACATACGTTGCCGTTCCAGTTTCACACCCGAAGAAAAGGGGCGTGATGGGCAGTTTATCCCTAATATTTATTTTATCAATAATGAAGATAAATTGACATTAAATAATTGTTTAATGTCTTGGAACATGCTTAGTTGTGGGTGTGTATGTCCCTAAATCCAACTAATATTTATTGGTCAATAATGATTTGTCGTTCGCTTTCGTAAATGAGAAATGTACCACCATTAGAAGGAGTATGTATCTTCTGTAAAAAAAAAAATTCCAAAGAACACTCCAACCCATCTCTTCTGAGAAAGGGGGATGGAGAATGGGCTGAGTCAACTGCAGAATCCCTGGAACTATTAATAAACACCCATTTTCCATTTCAGATCAATTAGCCTGACCTTCGTACTGAAGACGCTCGAACGTCTCCTAGACAACCACCTGAGAGGTGCAATAGAAGCCCCACTCCTCTCCAAATCTCAACACGCATACCTCAAGGGAAGATCTACAGAAACAGCTCTTCACGATGTAGTGCGTACGATAGAAAAATCCTTACATTACAAAGAATACACCCTGGCCACCTTTCTAGACATAGAAGGAGCCTTCAACAATGTACACACTGAAGCAATTCTAGAGTCCCTGAGGGAGCTGGAATAGAAAACCATCTAAGTCAATGGATTGTTTCTATGCTCAGCCCTAGAATCATTCAAGCAGCCTTAGGAAAAAGCAATATAACCAAATATACCAGAAGGGGAACACCTCAAGGAGGAGTCATCTCACCTCTACTCTAGCTCCTAATAATATGAACTAAATCTTCTTAAGTTTAGACAGAGAAAAAATCAAGGTTTTTTTTTTTTTTTTTTTTTTTTATATATAATTTGCTTACGCTAAAGGGATTTTTTTTCTGTTGTTACAGTACCCTTATAATGCTAAGAACACAGTGTAAGCTACTTGGTATTAGAAAGAATAGAGAGACAGGAAAGAAGTGTTTGGGTGCAGTTGCAGGGTTTTTCTCCACGGTAGTCGGGTATGCGGACGATATGGTGGATATTGGTTTTGAAAATGTTCCCCTCCGTGATTAGCGAAATCATGGAAAATGCTCTAAGCAAAGTAGTTAGCACATGGGCAAAAAAGTGCGGTCTTGTAGTCAACCCGGAGAAAACTGTAATGATGCTCTTCATCACCAAAACCAAAATACCTGACTTCACGCTTCCTCGCCTAAACGGCACACCCCTATCCCTTTCAACCAGTGCACGGTATTTAGGAGTTATCCTAGATTCTAAACTTAACTGGAAAATAAACATCGAACAACGGGTGAAGAAGGCATGTATAGCCTTCTATGCCTGCAGCAGAACCTTCGGCAAAAAGTGGGGCCTGCAACCAAAATTGACCCTGTGGATGTACACAGCCGTTGTACGACCAATCCTCACGTATGGGTCAATAGTATTGCGGTTGGCTCTAAAGAAAAACTACAATAAAACCAAACTTAATAAAGTACAAAGAACGGCATATATACGAACAACGGGAGCTCTACGGTCAACATCGTCAGACGGACTCACAGTCTTATTGCATGTTTTACCTCTGATCTACACATAACAAACATCACAGCACACAGCGCGATCAGACTCAGAGAGTCCGGATGCTGGACTATGAAACCCTACGGCCACAGTATTATTCTAGATTCTCTACCAAGAAAACTAGTTCCGCCTTCAACAGACTATATCATTCCCAGAATGTCTTTCATAAAACATTTCGTCGTTCAAAACCCCACTAGATCAGAATGGCAAAATGGACAAGTGACAAGAGATTTCGATCAAAAATTTTACACCGACGGTTCAAAAATGGACTGCGGCGTGGACAAAATCGTACAGACTTCCGGATACTGCAAGCGTCTTCCAGGCGAAGCTACAGGCTATCCGTGAAGCCTGTCGTCAGATCACACTTCACTCAAACATAAAACCAAGGCAAAAGATCGCTATACTTATTGACAGCCAGGTTGCCATTAAAGCGATCGCTTCAGTCACTATATCCTCTAAGTTAGTACTAGAATGCCGTAATGAGCTGGCCCTGCTTGATAAGTTTAAGGTTACCCTGATCTGTGTTCCAGGGCACAGTAACGTTTATGGAAACGAACACGCCGATGAACTGGCCAGGCAGGGCTCAGCTCTCCACTGCTCATTGGCGGAACTAGTCCACATTCCGCTCGGAGCAGTTAAGGCAAATATCACCGCAGAATACCTCAAGAAAGCCAACCTCAGATGGAGCAGGCTGACTACATGCGTCATATCCAGAAAAATGAGACCAAACTACAACAACGCAAAAACAACCGACCTTCTATGTAGAACCCGAAAAGATATTGCAAGAACAACAGCGATCATCACGGGACACTGGCGTATAGGTGACCATGCGGCCAAGCTGCACATCCCATACAATACCCAACCTGACAACTGAAAAAGAATTCCTAATTCACTTTTTATGCACCTGTCCGGCTTTAGCTAGGACCAGACTACGAACATTGGGAAGCCCTTTTTTCAATACACTTGAGGAAGTCTCCGAGAAAAGTATCAAGGAACTGATAACTTTCCTCAACTCCACAGGTTAGATTTAGTCTCCGCCACCAAACGATAATACCCAGGTTTACGTGAGTTTGTGGTAACAAAACGGCACTCGGTTCTAATTGGGTTTGTCTTTATCAAACCGCCACTCCTACCTACCTGTAAAAATAACAATTTAATGCACCAAAAACTCAAGGAAGCCGTCACGTTGAAGAAACTATCTCAGAGAAATTGGAGCGCGACCGGCTCAGTTGGTACTGTCATGATTAAAGGAGATATCCTACGATCATCGCCAAAAAAGCCTCAGCCACGAAGTGATTCGAAGCCGGAAGGCCTGCCGATTCATTTTGATAATGATATGATCCCTATAGTCCGGATCATAACCTTGTCGTTAAAGAAGATACGAGTAATTAAAAGTTCAGTTGTCTTGACATTCAGGTCAGGCTAAGGATATTACTGCAGCGCCTCCCGTTAAAGAAGGCTAATTGCTAGAGGCGATCAAATTAACGCAATTTTAACGCTCAGCTGCAGTTGGCGATAGATTTAACAACTCGAAATGTGCATGCAAATCCGTCGGATTACGCGACTGACGATCGCTTTGATCTTTAAAATGAGACCAAACAACAAATCAATAACAGGAGTATGAACGTGTCGAAATCAGTAAAAAATAAGCAAGCCAAAAAAAATGCTAGGGTCATACAATATACAGCAACACCAGAATTTGAGTGCCGGTGTTGAAATGGGGAATCATTTGATGACAAACGAAAACAACCATGTTTTCAGGTTCAATGTATACAAGATAGTTCTAAATCGTCAAAGTTGCATCTTATTTACTGCATCAGTTGGTTCCATAGTCAGAACTTTATTTGTCTCTAAGAACACGTTGGAAGGGGTATGCACGCAATTTTCATTTTATTTATTTAATGAATCTCTTGAGATTTTAGAAGATTCTATATCGGTGACTGTTTAATTCAGTTGCACTCATAAAATGCTCGCTCCCTAATTAAATCTGTTTGTAAAATAGAACGAAGTAGTAACTTTTGGGCTGACATTCAGTTAAAGGAGCAAAGTAAAATACTGCAATGCACAGTTAAGATACGTATCATTCTTTAATTAGGAGCAAAAATAAATAAATCAAACCTACCGTTTGTAATAATTTGATTTGGTTCAAAAGATAGCTCCCCTTCGCTCTCACCTAAGCAAGCGTACAACGTGCGCACCCGTCTAAAAGTAAAACAATTCATTCCAGTTATAATTTTTTTTGGTTGATGCTAAACTTACGCCGTCCCCGCATTCAGATCTCTCTTTATCTGAGTAACATCCTTTGTCCGATGGACCTTCTTTGGCACATAATCTCCTGATGTATGGTTGGTTGGCACTCCTGCTGTAGCAGCACTTGAAGTCACAACGACATCCTCACAGCTGTTTGCATTCGATGCACCTACCAAAAGGTTTGGTATGGAACCGGCTACACTCACTTGTCCCTGATGCGTCGAATAATCAATCGACCCCCCTAGTAGCCTGTCTCTTGACGAACACACTGATTCGTAGACGGACTCATTCGAACTACTTGTTGAATGCATCCGATCATTGGAATCGCCTCGCACAGATCCCGGATAGGCCTTCGCCTGAGCATAACCCAAATGCGATCGACCACTTTGGCCGTAGATCTGTTCGGGTCGCATAGCTAGCGGTGGTGGTGGGGATATATTTGCACGATTACTTGGTGGGCTAGGACCGTTATATGCCAAACCAGCACCTGGTTGAGTGAGGTATTCATGACGTAAATTGGTCGCATTCGCTGGTGTTGCATGATGAGCTTTTAGAGGACCATTGGTTCCAGGTAATACAGCACCGCCGACAGTAGCATATGCGGACGGATCCCGCCGCACGCTAATATCACTCTCGGACAATGCCATGTGATGGTGATTAGATTTGTTTTGGTGAACTGGTATACTGGGAGCCATTCCTTTAGTACTTGGTTGTCCATTGGTGCTGCTAGCAGAGGGACTACTGCTAGGTTGATAGATCATCCCATTAGGAATATTTTGTAGCGAAGAGGACATTGGCTGTTCAGTGTAATTTGATTTGGCTACTACACGATAAACTTGCTGCTGGGGGGAATACATTGTAGGACGACTGCCCACTGCAGGTGCACCCGCCTGTGTTTGAATAGCACGTGGGACACGAGCTGGAGGACTTGAATTGCTCGTGCTAGAATTAACGCCAGCGAGTGTTCCCGGTGGATTGTTAAAAATCAAGTCGTAGTGTTCGATTAGAATGTTTATGACAATGTTGTTGAATTTGATAGCGAAAATGGCAGCGACAGTATCCTCCTGCGGCTGCAGAAGTGTTGGTCCAAATACGACGCCCAAGTTAAAAACGGACATCTTGTTCTTTTCAAATTTTCGAGAAACCCTACAAGAGGAAATTTAAAAATAAACATTTGCTTGTTGTGTTTAAGATCCGATCATACTCAGCTAAGTGCTTTATAACCATTTCAAGCATGATGAAATTCTGCTGTGGCAGTTTGTGGACTAATTTATGTACTTCATGAACTCGTTGATTAAGATTGTCTTTTTCTTTAGGTATGAAAAAATTATTAATTTACATTAGTCAAATAGAAGATTAAATCAGGTATGTGTTAACTCACTTGCCGCCTCAATAAATCCACTATGATATCGATAAGTCATCAATGGCTCATTTAAATTCCTCAAGTATGTCTTGAGAGCGCTTGCTATTGTATTACTCTCCATTAGGTCTTTATATTGTTCTTCACTAAATACTACGTCAGTCTTTTTCTTATCCATTCCAAGTGAGAGTAGCTTTGTTATCTTTGTACCCACTCCACTTTTACGATATAGACCCTCTTCTTCGAGTCCCCGACTCTCCAATACCTCGATGCATTTTCGTACAAAAGCAAAACCCGTCTCGTCCAACTGATATTCCTCGGAGCCTTTTGTTTTACCAGGAGTAAGATATGTCTAAAAAAAATATGAGGAGTTATTTATGCAAAAAATAAATTGTGTTCACAAATAAACAGCTTACCGGTTCCGTTCCATCCATTGCATTAATCCACGCTTTGCGATCTTCGTCGCTGAGTGCTTGAAATGTATACACAATATTGGGTTTTTCTTTGAATGTCAGATCGAAACAAAAACGTTTCTCGAATTCGGTTGCTTTTCGTTGGCACGAGTTCAGGGTGAGACTCTCCTCAATAGTTTCCGGACGGCCGGACATCTGATTGTACTGCTGCATTGTGAACACCTTGTTTTGTTTTATGTATGTGCAAAAGTATTTGGTCCATGTTGCTTTAAATGGCTCTAGAAGGGAGATTTTCAAAATGGAACCTTTTTCAGAGTTTTCAAAATTATGTTTTCGGTCTAAATGAACTTGTTTGTGCCTGAAACAGGTTGAATTACAGACTTACTCTTTTCCATTAAAAACAAATAGCCACGTTTTGTGTACTTCTCCTCAGGTTTCTGCAAAATAAGAGATGCCAAAAAAAATGTTGTTAATAGTTAATTTTTGAAAAGGAAACAACCAATTAAAAAAAAAAACATCTAATTGTTGGAATTCATCCCGTGGTTATACAAGGTGACGCAAAAGTCAAATGTTTTTATATAGGCTATCATACTATCTGATCGGCATTTATCTCGTATGACCAATTGATAAATATGACCACAAATGAACTGGCTAATTTTAAAAGATAAGCATGGCATTTGGTCGGGGTGGCGATGGTATAGAGGTTAGTGTGTTGGCTTGTGACCCGTGCGGTGGAGGTTCAGTGCCCATGGGGGACAACCACATACGTCACCCATTAAAGCAGAGAAACGAATTACACCTTCTTTCCTCTAACCTCTACACCAACAAGAGGATTTCTGCCTGGTAGTACAATGGACCGTTACACAGTCTGAGTGCTCTGGGACTTGGATTTCCTTTATGAAACAAAAAAAACAAAAAAAATGGCACATAGTGTAATCAGGAGTTATGTACGTATGCCACAGAAAGATCCAAATGACCATATCCCATTAACTGAATTATTATTATTTTATTCAAAGGTAAGTAAATTACAGATTAATAAAGCTTTACAGCGCTAGCTACCAGGGCTTTTGTATGGGTTAATTTGGGCTACTTCTTAGATGCCGTTGTCTTAATTGACTTCCTTTAAAGAGTTCGAAAAGTATGTGAATGTTTTGTACAGAGGATACAGGTAGAAGCTCAGACAGGTTATGTTTGCATGAGATTTTGAATAGATTTCTTAATAGATTGTATACCTTTTGGCATTCATATATAGTGTTTGGCAATACGACCGGATTGGCAGAGATGGCATATTGGAGGATTATCTTTTTGTAAAATGTAATTGTGAGTCATTTGTGTGTGTCCAAGCCGAAGTCGTATGAAACACTTATTCATTCTGAATTTTTGAGGTAGTATTTATATTTAAGAATATTCTGCCAAAACGCAAAAAACCGCAAGCCCCGACTTTTGTAATGGTTTCTGGTTAGCAATTACAAAAAAAATCCTTCTCCCAGAATGATGATCTATAGGAAATGGTGTCTTGGAAGTTTTTGTCATACCTCAGCTGTCAGAAGGTGAAGATTCTATCAAGGAAGAGTTATATGACCTCCTGGATGGAGCGTGTCCGGAATACGATGTTAAAGTTGTACTCCAGGATTGTAGTGCTAAAGTATGTAAGGAAAACATCTTAGGTGGGTAAGTTAATAAACACAGTATCCACGATATGACAACAGATAACGGCTTCCCACTAAGCAATTTTTCCGGCAGCAGCTCGTAATACGGTGATATGAAGCAATCCAGTGCATCGATACTGGTCCGCCTGTTGGGTTCGCCGCCAACTGCCCAAAAGAAGGAATTCGACGTTGGACGCCTTAGCACACCTGGAATAGAGAAATTCTCCTCTGTGCACTCACCAACTACAAGCGCCAACAATATGTGGAACCGATATCGTAACATCATCATAGGTGGAAGAAAGCATGCCCGATCAGCTCCATATGCGCCACCTAGAAGAAAGACGATCCTGTGTCTTGCAAGAACTAACGAGGCATTTCCCTGCTCAATGTAACATATACGATCCTACCTATGCAACGTACTGTGTTAACGTCAAGCCTTTTCCCAGCACGTACAAGTGCGCCTTTCTGCCTGGCAGATTTACAAAAGACTAAATTTTTACACTATAGGAAAATCATGAAGACTCTACATCTTTTCATCGTCAGTAGCTCTTCGGGGCAATGACCGAATATGCAGCAGTTCCTAGTAATTCCAAAACTGTATCGGATTTTGGCAAAGAGATGCATTGTCATGTGACTTTTTTAATCTTGTTCTGCAAAACTACAGAAGGCACTATTGTTCAACAGATCCGCACAGCTTCGGTATGCGGACGACATTGCATCAGCATCATCAACCGCTCCCGGCATGCCTTGGTAGTGGATTTTAAGCCATTGAAGAACAGGCAAAATTGGTTGGTCTTGAAGTTAATAAGGACAAGACCAAGTGCAACAACAACAAACAACAAACATCTGTCCACCCCCTTGGAAGGAAATCCGAAGGAGAATTACCTAAGGAAACCGCTGCTACTTCGATTTGGCAAAACAAATTGGTTCAAACTCCTGACTCAAAGGACAAAATGCTCGCTCTATCGAACCTTAATCCAGTCAGTTCTGCTTTATTGCAACGATAAATAGGAAAGAGTAGCTAATACGTTCTTTCGAAAAAAAAATACACCGTCGGGTTTTTGGCCCTGTATTCGAGGAAGGCAAATGAAGGAGAAGATGCAACCGCGACCACTATGAGCTGTACCACGATGTGAATGTAGTCCGAAAACCTAAAACACATCGACTCCATTGGCTCGGCATCATCTAGCGAATGGACAATAATGCTCCAGCAAAGAGGATCTTCAGCTCAGAGCCCTTGATCTTGACAACTGAAAACAAATAGCAGGTTCTGTGATAGGGGTGATTAAATTAATGTATAAAGACAAAAAGTTTGAACATTTCTTTAATTTTTTTTTTAAACATTTTTCTTTTAATAACGACGGCATTTGATTGGCTTCAGTAAAGAATGGATTGGAGTACGGGAAGCATTTCCATGTTTATTCTTCTTCCTTAACAGCGAAATTATGTTTAGGGTTAAAGGGACCATAACCCTCAAACTTTACTTTCTTGCTACTGGTCCGCCTGTGGGATTCCCCGGTTTGACATCAAACAAAATTCAGCAGGCTTCTTTGTTTCATATCACATTTTTACTGAGGCCAATCAAATGCTGGTGTTTTTGAATTTATGTGATCGATTAGTTTTTGGTACTGCTTCCTTAAACGGTTGCAATACGTGCATGCTTCTATTATTGATTGTTGTTTGATCGACTTCTAGTCGTGTCAACCCACGGATTCGTCTGCACACTGGTAGGACAGTTTCAATATGGTTAATGCGTCGATAGGCTCACCGGGCTGTAAAAATTTCGTAGAAGTGATTTCTCGCCTTATTCGCCTTTTACGACAAACGCTGTGTTGTACGGGGCACTGCATATTCTTAGCCTGGGCGATCCCCACAAACGAATCAGTAAGGACGTAATAAAGTTGGAGGGTTACGATCCCTTTCATTCTGATCACAACCTTTCCGTAAAGAAGAAGATACATGATGAAAAATGGTTGCAAAAGAGTGGCCTTATACAAATTAATCGCAGTGTATATTTAGAATTGTAAAAACATGGCACTTCTATATCTAAGCTTATTTTCAAAGTGTAATGTTTCGGAATTGTATTATCTTACCGTTTTGTTTTCCATATATATTTTTTTTAATTCATTGACTTTTTCTCTAGCTTCTTCAAAGTTTTCTCTCGTCTTTTGTGTTTCAAATCATGATGTCACGGGAATGGGGTTTTCAAGTTAAATATAAAAAGAAAGAAAACGAAGGCACATGTAATGAAAAGTATTGCTTAGAGGTCTGATTGAGTAGAAACAAAATAAATACCAATTACTGATAAATAGCTTACCTTTTGAACTTTATGCCTTAGATCTGTCAAATAGTTCTTATTATCTTCGTTTTGCTCATGCGCAGTATGGTAGAACACTAACCATCCTGATATAAATGCCAGTAATATTTCAACAAATTCAAATTTTATCCGTTCTTGCACTTCCTGTATTCGTAGGACATAACTAAGTGATTCTTGGATGTATTCACGTTCATGCATTCCTAAACTAGCATCAGCCTTAAAGAAAAAAGAATAAACATGTGTTAAAGTATTTGACCATATTTCTTGGACAAAATAATTGATATGATTTAAAAAAATATTATAAAAGTTGAGTTTACACACTGCCAGCATTCCGTGATAAGATATTTCTTTTATTAATATTTGACGAATACCTATAGAAAGCATATACTTATAACGAAATCGTTTAAGCATTATTATGAAAATGAACGCTAATGAAAAGGCACGACCCCGCCAGGCACTAATAATCATGACACCGAATCTGACACTGGCAGAATTATGAAAATGAACGCTAATGAAAAGGCACGACCCCGCCAGGCACTAATAATCATGGCACCGAATCTGACACTGGCAGAAATGCTCGGGCCAGAGCTTTTCGGTTTCCGAGAGATAGCAAAATATTGAATACACTTAGGCGAAACCCAATGGTAGCGAGTTAGAACGTTGCAAGCATGAGTTGTCGCAGCTACGAGCTTGAAGAGGTTATGGTTAGAAGGCTAGTGGACATCTTTTGGTTCAGGAAACGGATACCGGAAATCGGTCGCTCAAAGTTTATATGCTCCCTAAGTCGGATGCGGCCAAAGAGATAAGATCCATTCTGTCTAGATTTTCAAAAAATTCCCAAAGGAAGAGCTTTTGTTTTGTTGACGGGCATTTGAACGGACATTTCGGGTCAAACGAAGTCAAACGAGGACTATGAAGACTGCAATTGAGGGCTGATATACGGCAACTCTCCGGGTAACAGTGAAGCGGTCTTATCATTGTAAATGTCATGTTCGTCAAACAAGTCCGGCACCTGATCACTTAGAGGTTCGTCAAATAAATCCGGCACCTGATCACTTAGAGAAGCGGCGCAAATGAAACCTTGATTGACTACCATTTAAAGGCACGTTCCAAGCAGCCTCGGGTAAAGATTGCAGTGATCCTGGGAGAAGCAATCGCCCAGCAACACCGTCTCCACCGGACAGAAATATTTTCGGAGAAGGGACGAATAAAAATAAACAAACAAAAGCGTCTACGAAAATCAAATGGTACGCAAAAAGAGAAAGGCAATGAATTGAAAAATTATCGCCATCACTCGTCGACTAAGTCGAGGATAGGGAGTGCCACGCCTTGCTCGGACAGAGCCAAATCACAGATAGGGGCTTGAAAGGACACTATCAACACGGCAAATAAACATGGCAGTAGAGAGATTAGGCTTAAGTAGTATTCTTCTTCTTCAATGGCGAGCCTATGATCAGGATGAGAGGGATCAAAACCCTCTCACATTACTGCATTCATACTGGTCCGCCAGTTCGACCTCAGCGAATATTGACAGGTTTCCAAGCAGGTTAGGCCAATCAAATTCGTGTAGTCGTATTTGTATGATCCAGTAGTTTTAATGCATGCCTCTGTTAAGATTTGGACACGTGCATGCTCACATTATTGATAATTTTTGATCTTGCTTTGATGACACCGGTGGTCTCCAGTCGCGTGAACCCACGAATTTGCATGCACATTTGCGGGACAGTTTCAAAATGTTATATGTGTCGCAAGCCTGTGATTTCTTCCCTAGTAGCCTTTTACGACAAGCGCTGTTTTTGGTCCATCCCTGCATGGGCAGCAGATTTAGCTAACGTAGTGTTAGAAAAAAAACCGCAATCAAAGCTGGAAAAAGTTCCCCTTAAATAATGGAGATGGAAAAGCTTGCCCAAAATTGGAATACAGACTTTGCAAGGGACTCGCGAAGAGAAAGTGCGAAAGTGTATGGGGGGCCTATATTGCGAGTTGGAAAAACTGTTTTCTTCGGTTTTTGATACGACCCAAGTCGTACAGGAGCACAGCCATCTTTAACATAGCCGCTCAGAGAAAGAGAAATTAAAGAGAGGAGCAGAGGAGGGTGGTAAGCGTCAATAGTAGAAAGGTGCAGAGAACTTCCAATGATTGAGGAGACAGTTGTGAAACCAAGGTCCAACTGACTTCCTATATAATTTTCTACACCACTGACTTGACAAAGGCCAGAATCAGTTACGCGGTCAACAAAAAGACATTGTTTACTTCAAATCAGTTTTAAGGTGACGAAGAAAGATTGATCTTTCGATAAACTCCAGTTTAGATTTGGGAGATTAAAATCGCCAAGAATTATGATTTCATCGTTGGGTTTACAAGCGTCAAGTAAACGGTCGATGGCATCCACGACCAGCTGGTAAGATTCGATGGGTTAAGACGGACGTAAGTAGAAACACATTACGTAGAGAGAACGGTTAACGAGGGAGATTTTTACTAAAACAAAATCCAAAAGAAGGGAGATTGATGTTGAGTTGCAATGAGAACGCCATGACAGGGAAGTATGTCTTGATGGCAAGGGACGTTGTCATCACGAAAAACGTTGAAAGGTGCTGGAAACAACTCTTGATTTAAAATGTTAGGGTAAAGATTAGTTTCGGTAAAAACATAATTGTCAAAAGGAAGAGTATGAGTTCGACAGAAAACTGCGTTAGTTTTGGTGCGTCGTCTTACGTTTTCATAGTAGAAAGATAGAGGCGATTTCAGATCTGAGGCGCGAGGAGCAATTTCGGAGGGGGTAAAATTAAACGGCGAGTTGGGTACGAAAATATCTTTCTGAGTCAGCCCGAGTTCTTGGCAAGTATGAAACTCGTTTCGTTCGATCGAAGAAATTGACTGTATGCTGAAAGGTCATCGGCGAGATGTTTGGGTGTCATGCTTCGTGAAACCTTATATAGAGGTGTATAAGGCAAGCGTTGTCGGTTGGCTGGCCTTCTTGTTGAATGGATACCATGACATTGGTTCTAGTTTTGCCATCAAAACACAATGTATCCTGCTTGTCATGGAGATAAGCGAGGAAGGGCTTAACGTTATCGTACATTTTACGTTCTCTCAGCCTGAAAGGAGCAAAACGATCCTCCGGTGAGTTAGAGTCTTAGGTCTGTTTAGTTATTTTAACAGTAGGTGGTAAGAGGGGATCGAGAAAAGAGGGTTGGATCAACCCAATCCAAGGGTGAGGAGCAGATAGTTGGCGAACTAGATGAGGGATTAATAATATAAGAACTGGGGTATTAGGGTATTTGGCACCCGTTTAAAGACTAAAATTGGGAAACGTGTTTGCCACTGAAGCATTATATTGTAGAGATTTTTTGCGGACGAGTAATATGAGTGGTTTTGTGATAGTTGGATGATTGAACGGAGGTACTGATGGGTTTAACCAACTTGATTCTGTGTGGGGGGTTGGGGTTGATGTAAAGGAAACACGTTGTTTCAAGGGCTTCTGTGGTTTGGATGCATTTGGCGCATAAGAAGATGACGACGTAGGGGGGTTGGCAAGAAAAGAAGGAAGTGGGCGTATCTGGGAGTGACAATGGGGAAAGTACCAGCTTTGAATCTCCAGTTAGGGTATAAGTTTGTTTTTTTTTGTTTTGTTTTAGACTTCTGGATTATCGTGTTGCCAAGTTTCATGTCCTCACCACAAGGGTTAAGGAATATCCAATCATATTTGGATGGAATATAAAACTGAAATGATTTCGGCTTTTTAGAATTGCGATGGGATATAATTCTACAAACATTAATCCTTATGCATAAACGTTGAAGGAAGAATTTCTATAGTCAGGAAGCATCAGTTTGTTTAGGGACCCCTTTGGTGATGAATGTAGTGACATTGCTACTGTTAATTTTTTGCAGTCTTTTCTTCCATTCAGATTCCTGGCCGTACCAACAAATTGGTCGGTGAACCTAACGCCCGCGCTGTGTAGCCAATACATGATAGGGGTACCAAAAAAATCCCTTTAGTGCGCGTAAATTATAAAAAAAAAAAAAAAAAAAAAAAAAAAAACTCCAGAGCTGATGGGACATCGGCGATAACCTGCAAATGTCCAGTGGGTTCTAGAAACGGTGATCTGCGAGGGGTTGAGGACGTTGGAGGAATTTCCATATCCTGAGTTTGTTGAGTTATAGATGGAGTCGCTTCATCACAATGAGCAGCAGTTTCAAGCAATTTGGACAGAACAGGAATTGGACAGTATTGTAGGAATTCGATTGTAATTGGAGAGTCAGGTAAATAGTCTATTGTACCAGAAGCCTTTCTTATGTCTTCAGCAATGTCACTTAGCGTAGAACGGGTTGCCGTGAAAACACTGCCGATTTCATTTACTGTGCACACTAAGTTCATTAGCACGGAATCATTCACATTGTCAGTTTAAGGTGGGACACTTGATCCGGATGTGCCTTGCAGACAACAATTATAAAACGATGAAGAGGATTAATGCCATTCACATCTGAGAATGCTTAATTAGCATGCCTCTGCAACCATGTCATTAAGCATATATCAGAAAGGCAAATCAACTGAAGGTTCTGCTGAAACTAACAGCCATTCAATGGCGCAATGGTAATAGATGTCTCAATCTAAGTAGGCATGATTTCAAAAACTTAGTAGGATATCTTACAGGTCATCACGGGTTACGATACCACCACAAAAAAATTAAATCAGTCAACTCTCCAGCGCACCGGCTAGAAGACGAACACATTCTATGTGAATGTCTATCACTTAGTGGAATTAGAGGAACAACTAAGTGCCGAAGATATGAAGAAATTCTCCGCTGGTAGCATTGTCTGCTTTAAATAGAAAGTAGAAATCCTACTAGCCTAAATATTTTCTGGCTCTTGCGGAACAATAAATCTTTTAGCTCGATGTGTTTTTCATCGCCGAGTCAGAAGTTTTGAAAAACAAAAAAAAAAACACTTTCGGACTCGTTACTTTGCTTTTTCTTCTTTATAAATGCCCAAGGTCATCTGTATGTAGCTTGTTGAAAGTCCGCGTTATTTTGGCGCTATGATATACGAGTATCTGCTATGGTTAATGTTACTACGAAATGCTTTTCAAAATGAACCCACTCTATGTGCAAGTTCTTTATCCTTTATCTTATTATAATCCATAAACTTCGGATTATATGTGGTTGATTTGTGGAAAACCTCACTTGATCTCCAGATAGCCACAATGGGCTGCTTAATGGTATCTGCAAAAACCTCTTATAACAGTTTTGCGTTACGGCTTATTTTTTTTTTAATTTAAAGGAATATAAAACAAAGGCAGTGCTGCATTGTCTTGATGAAAGAAATTTTATTTTTCGCCAAATGCGACTTTTTTTCTTGATTCCAAAAATCCATGACCTTGCATGCAGATGGAACTATCTTCGCCTTTATCAAACTTCAAATTCAATCTTTCTACCACAGTCATTCTCTTTAAACAACAATTGCTATCTATACGTCAGGTTGGGTACTATTGGAACTACTCGTAACTATCCCTTCAATGATTGGGATTTAGACCGCTTTTTAAGAGTTTGGAGATGAGAATCACGAGCCCTCATTCTTTTCTAGATGATCGTTGAAGGTATATCGCCTGGCCCTGCCGCCATTCCAATGTCGACTTCACGGCTTAAGTATACCTCGCATGTTTTGAGTTGGCGACCTAAACATTCACTAAATATAGATACAAGCGGAAGATCACGATTTGCCACTAAATAAAAGGTACAACAAACCTAAATTTTAACAAATAATGAATAATTACATGGATTTAATCTCTTAAGCGATTAGCTATACTCGTAGTCCCAGAGCGCCTGATAAACCATGTCCATGGCTACACAAAACTGCCTCAGTCATTAATAAGTCAAGTTTACTACTAAATGAAGCCACAAAATTCCTGATAAATGCAATTCATGGTCATCCATTCATTTTGCGAAAATAAGGTCAACGGTTAACAAAAATTTTGTTTTTGCGGTTTATTCATTCAACAGTCTTAATATTAGCAGCCAATGTGTCCAATCATGTCAATAGTTCAATCAGTATGTACTTGGATGGAATGAAAATATCAATAATCAGCAATTTTATAAAATATTGAAGATGTAAGCAAAATCAACTCTTGTTACTTTCCATATAAAAACAAAAAAAGCTTAACGAACAAGTTGAAGAAGTTAACTCAGAAAAGAAAACATTGTTACAGACCTAAAATAAACTACATACATACTTACGTACATAGTGTACATGCATATGTATGTAATTATTAAAAGCAATTAATATGGAAAAAAGGGAGTTGAACCAAACACACAAATAAAAAAAAAGCCGATGAGGTGTCAAAATCAATAAATAAATTAGTCTAATGGCTTCCCACACTTACTGAATACAAATTTCATTGATGTCTGCACAAGAAGTGTTGCTAAGTTTTAACATTTGTACATTTATTATTGTTCGTATTTATTCGTCGGTAAAAGTAATAACAAAACAAATAGGTATAATTGAATGATTTCCTGACAGAGTCTCACATAAATTTGCTTAGATTAGGTCATCATCAGAGTAACGCATTTGAGTATAAGAACATATAAAATTATGTTTCACCATCACATATTATTCGATCATTCAAAAGCATTAATATATTATTTTTATCTTTATATATTTATGAATTATGTTTATCACTTTTCATTGAAAAACACTTTTTATCAATGAAAATTAGAAGGGCAAAAAGAATACACCCAAAAGCCGTAAACCGTCGTTCGTATGTATTTTATTTTTCAACATGAATACTTATTTGACTCCAGGACGAAAATACAAAGCCAAAGACGTCTACCAAAAAAAAGAGAAGGAAAACGCAAAAAGGAAACACGAAGCACTCTCGTAGCATTTGTTTGTACCAAAAGAAAATCCTTTGAAAAACGAAAGCTTGTTTTGAACTGTGATACGCCCCTTGGTTTATTAGAGTAGATTCCAAACATCCCTTATTTCTAGAGTCTATTACAAAATAGGTTTTAAATTATTTCCATGTTTACAGACATAATTCCCATAATAACCATAAAACCTTAAAAGCACAATAGGTACATACTCGTAGATTTATCTACAAATAATTCAACAAGGATTTTTTGAAAAAGTATAATAAATAATTGCTGTAGAAATTTTGAAACGAATGGCGTAAATTGATTGAAGGACATACCTAACCTAGTTATTGGCAACACTGCGCTTTGGACTTCATCTACTACCTATGCAAAGTGCAAAAATATCTAACCTACTATGACAACTTTTTAAATGGGTTGGTAGGCATTTTTTTTTGTTAAGCAAGCGCTTTGGAGTAGGCGACTGAGCTTTAAGAAAAGCCGCGAAAACGGCCTAACTACACGAAATATGTTATTTGTCGATTGAAAACTATAAACATGTCATGACATTTCTGACCTTTCCGAAAGACCATGTAATATAATTCGCGAGGGTGGTTTTGAGTCCACATTGTTAATTGGATAATGCGATGTCACGTAGGTAAAGTGGATGGGCCGAGAAACACGCAATTAGCGCCTGAGTGCCATTGTGTCGAGTGCATTGTAGAGCCTTCCTTTCAGCTTAGGTGGCATTATTCGGTCACAGAAGATGGCTGAGTTTTCCCGCCACTGAATCTAACATACGCTTAAGCGATGATTGATGTCGTCACCACAGGTTGCTTAGCTTTTGATCGTAGACCCCACATATTTGAACTTTTAGCACTTGGGAATCACATTTATATTCATATAAATGTCTGGAATATGTCGGAGTTGATCAGAGAGCGAGCGGCACAGTAATTCTATCTTTTTCGAACGACTACAACACTGATTGCCCTCTAAAACATCCACCCATACATCAAGCGTAAGAACGTTGTTTCGCCCTAGTCTACATTTACATACATTAGTAAATAAATATCTTTTTTGTTTTTGTTGAAAAAGCGCAATTGAATTAAAGTTAGATTAGAGGTTGGTGTGTTTGTTGGCCTACTAATTTAAAGGTATCAGGTTCAAATCCCGCCGGGGCCAAGTAACATCTCAAAGTTTTTTCCACTGTCCCATCTCTTGCGAACGTCTGACAAACATCCAAGTGTATCAATTGTCATGAGAAGCTTCTCAAATTTGCCGTTCGCATTCGGCTTTAAATTCGTTCGATCTTTCTCGTCGTCTCGGACATGTGGGTTTAAAGTCGTAGACCCTCTTCGCTGGAGCATTATTGTCAACGCTCAATGTGACCGAGCCAATGCTGTAATAAATCCACATCTTGGTACAACTCAGTTTGCGGATGTATCTCCTCCTTTAATCCGCTGCCATTTTGGGATACCTCCGGCCCTGGACCACTTCTTTGATAATGGGGCGATACCGATTCCACATATTGTTGGCGTCTGTCAAAGGTGACACAGCGGAGAATATCTTGCTCAGGCGTTCTGTGTAGGCATTGGCTACTGCAGTAGTGACAGGCTAAAACGTTTTCACTCTTAACAAAGTTAAAAATATCAAAATCAAATCTATTTCTTTGGTAAACACATTTAAGGAATATTTAATTTTATTTCACTCCCTTAAAACCAGTTTATCTGTTTGTGGAAAAGCAAAACTAGTTTTGCAATGTCCGAAACTATTTTAACAACTATTTAACGAAAAATGATAGAAAGTAAATATTTAGTATTTTCATTACAAAGAACCACAAACAATTAGAAAGCACAGACATGCGCAAAACTTCAGCATCGCTCGGCATTCTATTGTTGTGATGTGACGTGTTGTTGTAAGTAGTGGCGTCTCGGTAAAATGTAAATAAAAAGCTTTCCACTTAATGTCATGTACAGCTACTAGTCGTACACTAACATTAAATTCAATAAAAGCTGAGGATATTTTCATGATAATTTCTGCACACGATTACTTTTGCAAAATTACTCACAAACACCCAGTTTTCCAGTTTAAATACAAACGGCGAAAAAATCATCAAACCAAGCATAATAATATGATCTGTAATGAATTACCCGGGTGTAATACGTGAAATACGAGAATTTTGATAGAACACAAAATTATATTTGGAAGTTAATTTTACCAACTAAGACTCAAGCCCATTAGCAAGCATCTATTTCATTGAAAATGCATCTATGTTTGCACTTACCAAGGCTAAACTTAAAAAAAGGAGAGAGAAAGTGTGAAGACTACATCAATTTTTTTACCAACAAGACTCAAGTTACTACCATTGAGGCTGTTGTACTCGTAGCATAGGAATGAACTCTTAGTTGTCCATAAGAAACAAATGAAGCACCCCAGAAATTTTGTTTCGTGAGGTTTTGAAAATGGGTCAAATCCGACATTAGCATATGGCAAACATTTACTGAGCGCAAAAAATACTAAGACAAAAAGTACTTTTCATGGCTTTCAAAGGATTATAAGTAGATAGTATTATTTTAGTCCTTTTTTCCTTATAACTTTTAGGTTTTTTTCGGAATGTGCGATTTTCTACACTTGAGCACTGAGACTCAATACTGGTCCATTGGACTGCCAGGAAGACACACCGTTACGTTTCAATGAAATTTTGTCGTCTTTCTAAGAAAACGAGTAGGCTCCTTAGAAGGCTTCCACGACAGCGACGTGGATGCTGCTGTTGATATGGTCACAAAAATAAATCACCTGGGCATGAAGTCTTTCATCCCTAACAGGTTAAAAAGTATTAAACCGAAGATAAGCGCGTGGTGTGACTCGAGCTGCAAAGAGGCTATCAGGTTAAAAGAGGTAAGCTTTCGGTCATTCAAAGGCAACCCATCTGAGGAAAGCCAAAAAAAGTTTAAACGAGCCAGAAATGACTGCAATGCCCACATTAATCGTGTCAAATTCTCCTATGACCAAAAGTTGAGGCAAAAAATACAACAAAGTTCCACGGATAGTAAAAACTTTTGATCATTTGTTAAAATCATCAAGAATTCGGCCTCATCATCTATGCCGACACTCATTTAGAATGATATTCCAGCTACCAGCTCTATAGATAAGGCCAATCTGCTTGCTGCTCACTTTGCAGTCAGCCTAACGCTCATAGACTGTACTTTGTCTCCCCCTGTACTCGTGCGCGTAGAATATTTCATGGGACCAATCCACTTCCGCACTCGTACAGTGGCTTCAAGATCTTGACGTTCACAAATCCGCTGGACCAGATGGTATTTTCCCTATTGTTCTGAAGAGGTGTTCTTCCTCGCTGGCAAAACCATTGCGCAAGCTTTTTTATCTATCCTTTTCTTCAGGGCTCTTCCCGAGAAGATGGAAACAGCATTTGCTTAGCCTGTCCCCAAAAAAAGGTGAATCTTCATCTCCCTCCTCCTACCGACCAATTGCAATTACGTCCCATCTTTCCAAGGTTATGGAAACGCTGATAAACCGTCAGCTCATGAAATATCTTGAATCCCGAAAACTTCTTAATGACCGGCAGTACGGTTTTCGCAGCAACAGGTCCACTGGTGATTTGATAACTTATCTAATCGAAAAGTGGAACCGATCTCTTCACCGAGGTGGGAAAGTACGATTGTTGCGCTTGATATTACAAAGGCATTTGACAGAGTTTGGCTCCAAGCTCTCTTGCCGAAAACGCGTGCATTTGGAATCGATGATACATTTCTTCAATGGATTAGAAACTTCCTTTCGGATCGTTCCATTCAAGTTGTTTTGTACGGTTTCAAGTCTGCAACTCACCAAATAAATGATGGTGTTCCCCAAGACTCTGTTTTGTCTCCGACTCTCTTTCTCATTTTTATAAATGATCTCCTGTCTATTACCTCTCATCCAATCCACTCCTTTGCCGATGACAGTACCCTCAGCTTCTCATATTTATACCCTATTCTAAGGGTATACTAATTTTGAAGCATAGGTTGTAACATACCTTGCCCGTAGACCCCTAAAAGTTACTATATTTTTATGATCAGTATCGATAGTAATGTCGATCTAGCCATGTCCGTCCCTCCGTCCGTCCGTCGGCAAAAAATAGGCCTTTAAACTGAGAGCTGAAATTTTAACCATATACTCTCTAGGGTCCCGAAATAATCAAGTTGACGAATTTTTGAAATCCGCCTACAGACACGCCCATAAACTCAAAAAAACAAATTTTTCGAAAAAATCGAATTTTGAGCTAGAAAGCTGAAATTTTGTATATATAATCTATGACTCCTAAAACTGCTCGGGAGATAAAATTTTCAAAATCCGCCCACTGACACGCCCACAATTAAATAAAACAATTTTATTGAAAAATTAAAATTTGAGCTAGGGAGCTGAAATTTATAATATATACTCTATAGGGGCCCTTTATGCTCTTGTGTTAATTTTTTTAAATCTGCCTACTGACACGGCCACAATTAAATAAAACAATTTTATTGAAAAACCAAAGTTTGAGCTAGGGAGCGTTTTTTTTAAAAAAGCTTCGTTTTTTTTTTTTTGATAAAATCCTTTAAATGTTATATAACAAAATATGTACAGCGTTCTTAACAATTTAACCATACTTAGACTTTTGTCACGCCTACTTATGAGGGATAGGAATAAGAATAGGGTATCCAACAGTTCGTCCAAGCGGATTGTAGCCCGTCCCTATGTTCGTTCATTAGTTCACGCCACTCATCTTCGGGCTCATTAAATTCCGATCTCGACAGCGTTTACCTCATTTCTTCATTGGCGACGAGGATTTTTTTTTAATTAAAAGTGAACCCGAAGCGCAGGCCTATCTCTGGTGAAATAACTTGACAAAATAGTCAAACGATGGATAAAGACACGTTAGAAAATATTTTGAAATCATTGGATGGTAGGAATTTTAGCGGATCGGAAAAGGTGGATGGAAGTTAACACGCGGAGTTCAACGAGCTCGAATGTTTCAGTCGTCCAGCCATTTCCTACATTTAAAAGAGAAGATAACTGGAAGACTTACTTCAGGCAGATGGAGCAGCTTTTTGAAGCATGTGGAGTTTTGGACGAAAAGCAAAAGCGCGCATTTTCCCTGTCCTGGATCGGAGCAGAAAACTTTGAGACTATGCAGAAGCTTTACGGTGTAGATGACTTGGCTTCCAAGACATTTAAAGATTTGACGGGTAAGCTAAGCGAGCACTTCGTTTCTAAAATACATGTTCTTGCAGCCAGATACCAGTTCCACAAAACAGCGATGAAGCTAGATCAAACATACGCAGCATGGGTGGCTGACCTTAGAGGAGTAGCACGCAACTGTCTTTTTACGTGCCCGGAAGCAACGTGTGGTAGGGCATACGTCGATAGCATGATTCGGGACGTCATTGTGCTGTACACGCCGCACGACAGCGTGCGATCACAAGCCCTCCAAAAGCCGGACCCTTCCTTGCAAGATGATTTGGACATCGCCAATGTGTATGCAACAACGCAAAAAAACATTCGCGACGATCAGAGACAATGACAAGGCGGTAGAGGTAAACCATTTACCGGTGGCCAGCGGTCACACGGTTTCACATTCGCAATCACAAACGGTACGCAAATCTTGCCCCGGCTGTTTCGTACATCACAGCAGAAGCGAGTGGCGTCATTTCAAATCAGTGTGTAATTGTTGCAAAAAGGTTGGGCACATAGCAACTGTTTGCATGTTAAATACAGGTGACTTGACTTCCTGCAACCCAAGTGGAAGTACACGTCGACACAAACGTGGGGGTAATCATCACTTCAATCGCAAGCTAGGAAACAAGTCGCGAGGTAAATTTGCAACTAATTTGGCAGAACAGTCCAGTCGCATGAGTGTTCGCTGGTTAAAGGTGGTCCTAAGCCGTGGATAATGCTGGATGTTGCTGTGAATGGATGTGCAATGCAGTTTCAGGTCGACACGGGGGCTTCTTGTTCGTTGATTGGGCTAGAAGGCTTCCGTCACCTCGGGCAACCAAAATGTTTCCCAAACTCAAAATCCCTGCAAACATATGGAGGAACGCCACTGGAGATAAGGGGTGAATTAAGAGTTGAAGGTATGTACAAAAAATCTATATATCAGGTAAATCTGGTCGTAGTTAATAGTTCAGGGGCTAATATTTTGGGACTGGACTGGTTCAAAGCTCTCGGTTTAAAAGTTGAACAAATTAATTCAAACGTTCCGATCCTCAGCAGAATCAGTGACCTATGTGAGAAGTACTCGAACGTTTTCTTACCTGGCTTGGGGAAATGCGAGCACTTCAAAGCCCACCTGGCACTAAAAGAGGGTTCAGTGCCAAAGTTTGTCCGTCATCGGCAAATTCCATATGCTCTTTTGAAGGAAATCGACCGGCTGGTGTCGGAGGGGATCCTGACGTGGATACAGCGGACTCAGTGGGCAGCACCAGTAGTTATTGTTCAAAAGTCAAACGGAGGAATTCGGATTTGTGGGGATTTTAAAACTACGTTGAATCCGCAGCTGATATCGAACCGTCATCCTCTTCCTCGGGCTCGGGATTTATTTCACAAACTGCGCGGTGGCAAGGTATTCACGAAGATCGATCTGTCCGAAGCCTATTTGCAGATTGAGTTAGACGATGAATCGAAGGAGTATGTAGTAATTAATACTCCTTTTGGTCTTCTACGGTTTAATAGGTTACCGTACGGCGTCAGTAGCGCACCTGGAGAGTTTCAAGGTGTGATGGAGCAACTGTTTGCAGATCTTCCGGTTGCAGTCTATATCGACGATATAGTCATCGCAGGGGCAACGGAGCAGGAGCACCTGCAGACTTTGGAAGAGGTTCTGAAGCGGTTGGATGCACATGGATTCCGAGGTAACAAGCAGAAGTGTACGTTTGGCGCTCCAGAGCTCGAATATCTGGGACACACTCTTTCCGCTAAAGGCATTTGTCCATCGGAAAAGCATCTGGAAGCTCTTCGCAGGTTACCGCAACCTTCAAATGTGAAAGAGTTGGAAGCAGTTATAGGTAAATTAAATTACTATAACCAATTTATTCCGAATTTCTCGCAGGTTGCGGGTCCATTGAATGCACTCCGTGCAAAAGGGGCTAAATTTGTGTGGTCTCGGCTCCAGCAAACGGCGTTTGAAAGTTTAAAGGGGAGTATACTCAAAGCAGCTCGCCTGTCCCATTTTGATTAGTCGTTACCGATAATTTTGGCCACAGATGCCTTGAGCTATGCCATAGGAGCCGTCATCTCTCACCGATATCCAGATATGTCCGAGAGGCATATAGCGTTTGCATCCAAAACGCTAGATTGTCATCAGAAACTCTATAGCCAGATCGAAAAGGAGGCTTTGGCTATCATTTATGGCGTTAAGAAGTTCCACTGTTATTTATATGGGCGCACCTTCGAACTTCAGACGGATCATAAGCCTCTTACGGCTATCTGCAATCCGAGTAAGCAGATCCCCGAGATGACTATGCGCCGACTACGCAACTGGGCTTTGACTTTAATGGCATATTCGTACCAGATAAAGTATCGTCCCACGGCTAGGCATGCCAATGCAGATGCACTGTCAAGACTTCCAGTTGGCCCGGATGTTGCTTTTGCCGGCTAAACACGCAAAAAGCGAACAAAATATGCAACCGTTCTATGACCGTAAGTTAGCCTTATCGATTCATAATAATGTTATTCTTCTGTGTTCAGATTATGTCAGGGTCATCATTCCGGAAGCGTTGCAGTCCAGAGCACTCGCATATGTGCATGATGGTCATTGGGGCTGTTCGAAAATGAAGCAGCTAGTACGGCGGTACATCTGGTTCCCAGGAATGGACAGGGAGATCGAAAAGTTGGCAGCTGGGTGTAAAATTTGTCAAGCTGCAGCCGCTGGTCCTAAAAGGGAATACGTGAACTGGCCTCCACCAGAAGGGCGGGACCATTCTTCAAAAAGATGTGGCTGATTTGCATGGATTCTTTTTCGAAGTTTCCATTTGTGGTGTCCATGACTTCGGTGACATCCGAGTCCACGATCAGGGCTTTGCAGATGATTTTTTCCATCGAGGGTCTGCCAAAAACTATTGTAACGGATAACGGGACGCAGTTCACGGCACACAATTTTGAGGAATTTTGTAACCATCACTCCATCCAACATTGGAGAACAGCACCATTTCACCCAGCTTCTAAGGGACAAGCAGAAAGGTTCGTGCGAACATTCAAAGAATCTTTTAAGAAAATTATGGCGGAGAGAAGTGACTCAGAATCGGCAGTCAATTTGTTTTTATCAACGTATAGATCAACTCCGAATACCGTCTCTCAAAAGTCTCCGGCGGAGCTTTTGCATGGTCGCCAACACAGGAATTTACTTTCATGCTTTATGCCAGAACGACAAATGTCTTTTTTAAGACAAAAACCTAAATTCCAACTTACTAATAACGTTTTAGCGCGCCAGTACAAGAAGTCAAGGAAATGGTCGAATGGAGTAATTGTACGAATTTTGGGTAGTAACATGCATGGTATTTAGACGAAGGAAGGGTACAAAAGACGTCATCAGAACCAGCTCCGGATGCTAAAACATCAGCAGGAACCAGACTTTAATTTCAAACCCAGTCCAGAACTGAATTTAGTAGTGGAAGGTAATTCTAATATGGTCCATAACGAATTTTCATGCTCTTTCCGCCAAAACAAAGTGGAGACTTCCGCTGATACAAATCAGGATAAGTCGGGCCAAAACGTCATTGAACCACAGGGGCAACCGGAAAATAAAGAAACCCAGGATGTCTTCAGCAGTAATGAAGTCGGATCCAATAGCGAATTTCGAAGGTCCGAACGTCTCAGACTGAAGGACATGCGGGTTCAAAAGTAAAAGGGGTGTTTCTATACCTTTGTAATAGTGGTGGAGGAGATGTTGTAACACCATCCTTAACGTTAACTTCTATACTTCTATTGTTAATGTATCAATAACCTTAGTTATGACTGTACACCTGTCATGGTAAATTACATAGCTTTAAGTGATTAGCTAATAAAACCTCATTGTGAATTAGGAATTCCAAATCAACAGATTTGCCAAAATTTAATTTCCATTATTGTAAAGTTAAGCCAGCCATTATGGACAACGTCGTTCTTAACAACTTGCCCATACAAAGTTGTTTACCACATTTCAAACCATTTTTAAAGTGGGAATATGGATAGGGTATCAAATAGCGAACTGTAGCCTTTTCATCTGTTGAAGTTTGAAATTTAGGTTCGTTAAAAATTGAATTCAATATTTCGTAGACACGATAACCTTAATACATATTTATATAATATGCTCTGTGCATGAAATTAAGGTCACAAAAAAGCAGGCTCGATGTAGAAATAGAACATTATATTAAAAGTATTCATGCAACTTGGTTTAAAATGGTTAAACGTCGTTGCATGAATATTCTTGTTATTTGTTTTGACCATTTTATAGTTTCAGTAATTTGTTTAAAACATTTCACTTTAATTATTCATTGAAAACTGCAAAGCAAGTATGTATAATTTTTTCAATTCTACTTTGCGATTCGGTCTCAAATCTGACCCCCGTACCACCATCCACTTATATTACATATTTATAAGCTTCCATCATTCAATACTAAACAAAACCCTTTATAAAATTGTTTTCCCAATTATATCATAATTCACTCATACAAACATCATAACGATAGTCGTTTTAATATTTTTAGTCGTTCTTCAAACTCACAGAATTTATAATTGTTCTCCCCCTTTTGAGTTTAAACAATTTGCCCTATCATTGAGATTGAACCACAAGAACCAGCTTCCTTCTTCCGTCCTGTTCATTCTTACAGTTCTTATCTGATGTCTGAGAATAGAAACAAAATCGATTTTTAACATTTCCATTAGGCATTGCAACCCATAGCCGGAAGGAACAATGAGCCCAAAAGAAATCAAATCCAAAATAGTTTTACGAGCACATACATGAATAAGTATCTACACGAACAAAAAAATAAGCATACATTTTAAATGTTGCGCGGTACACTGAACATTTTTTTGGCGGAAGTCTTTGACTTTTGTTTCGCCTGTGCCATTGACTTAGATTGTTTGTAATCCGTTATTCATATTTTGTCCACGTCACTGCATAGACGCACATATGGTTACCCCATGGACGTCTGGTGCTCGTCTAGCTCTAATGCTCTTAATTTATTGTGTACGATATGGTATATAATATAGGAACATAAAGTTGACGTCTTAAAAAAAAGGTTACGATTTTTCGCACGTTAGGTCGAGTGTTAAAATTATGGTTTCATGCTCGTATTTAGCAGTACAAAATTGTTGAGATTGCGATTGGTCAAGAAATTACTAAGAGCTCAAATCACTAATGGATCATGGATGGCTTGAGGGTATAAACAAATATATTTGTGAACGCGATTGAAGAGCTTTAGTACGCCTACTGGCCCAGTGAGTGATATATAGCTTTCGAATATTTTGGCAGTGAATAAAGAATATGCAACAACATACCGGGCCTCAAAGCGAACCCCACAGGCTGACCAGTAGGGATGTATTGAAGTGGGGATTGTTCCCAGCCCCCAGGTTCAAGACTACAACGAAGACCGTACATCTGTTTTAAAGACCAAGCCATCGCGGATGCCAGAGCACTTATAATAATAATATTTTCTTAGGGTATATTACACTGCGACCTATTGGTCTATTGTGTCCCCTTGTTTGTGCCTCGGAGAGGTTCGTGCCCTCTTTCAGAGCCTCTCTAGATACTTCTTTGTGAAGCATGTCGAGGTATTGCTCTGGTTTATCCTTGGCAGGTCACACTCCCTAGAGCACAGCGTACAGTTCAGTTTCTTTGATGAATCTGAGAATGAGCTGTGGGTCCATGGTTTGTATGTCCTTGTCTGTTATTTGGTGCCTGCCCAAATATGCCAGAGCGCTTGGTCTGGACAACTGGAAGCAGCGTGCCCGGGATCGGGGAGGATGGAAGTCTGCAGTGTCTCAGGCAGATACTCTCCACGGGTCTGGAGCCCGTTAAGTAAGTAGGGGAGGCACGCCAACAGTGGGACACTTTTTTAAATTACTGTAACTTAAAAAGTTTTCAAAATATTTAAAAAAATTCTAAAACGTATCCATTTGCATCGGGTTTCGCCTTAATTTTTGCATATCGAATTTAGTTTTCGTGTTTATGGAATAGAATTTGTGATACAAAAGGTCTCAAGAACTCTTTTGTCTCACTGATGGGACACGTGCACATACAGTGAGACAGCTGATACCCAACAGTGAGACATATGACTTAAATCTTATCTTTATCGATTTTTCAAATGCATATCCAACGGATGCCGCAACATTGTAAATGGTTAACGTTTTACCTGGGTTCTGCATTAAATACGTGTCGATTGTCGAGTTGCAGGCTGCTTTAAATGGTGCATAAACGCAAACATCTAAAGGTTGAAGCTTATTGGTGGAATGAGGTGGAGCTGTTAGAATAGTTATTCCATTTTTTTTGCCGAATCCAGCGCAGCTACATTTATGTGACTTTCGTGATTGTCGATTATAAGTAGGGTTGGTTTATTCATCGAACAGCTGGTACATTTGATGAAATGTTGCATAACAGAGATGAAGTATTGAGAATTCATCCATCCGACGGATTGGCAAATGGCAAGTCCAAGTGTGCCAGCCGGTAATCCAGTGATCATGTGATCTTTGAAATGGGGTCGAGGGAAATTAATTACAAGGGAATATACTGGCCAGTTGCACTAATAGTGCACCAAGTTGAAACCAGCGTTTCTCGTTCTGCACTAGTTACCTTTGATACTTACTTTATTCCCTTTTCTGTGAGCACTTTCTGGGGCCTTTGTACAGTCATTGAACTTGTCTCATCCATAGCAACTAGGTGATCGTGACAGAACATCTTTTAAATTTTTAAAAAATAGTTGCACGTTATGGCGATTAAAAGAAGTAGCACGGGAAAGGCTGCAGCAATTTCATTTTCGTCCCAATTTTTAGGTCTTTTTTTTATTGTTTGTAACTGCCATTTCATATGCTCCTTTTGACATTCTAATATCGGCAAGCGGTAAAACATTTTTGAGCACTTTATTATGTACTGCGCGAGTGCTTCTTCTTCGTTGTCATTGAACATTTTATTTACAGAGTAATTTGGTGACCTTTTTGAGCTGCTGTCATTTTTATATTTCTTCACATAACGTGCCAAAGTTTGGTGTGTGGCATTGCTCACTGGCTTTACGCAGACTCATCCCATTACTTACTAAGTCAACGGAGGCCTTCATTGCATCCTCAGTAAATTTTCCGTATGGAAACGTTTTCATGATCCTGTAGGTATAGTAGGTATGTTGCTAACTTTTTTCTCACATATAAAAAAAACAGTCAATTCACCAACAGTGAGACATTGCCTCACTGTTTGTCGATGTACACTGGCTCACTGTTAGCAAATACTCCAAAAATTAAAAAAAAAACAAATACCACCAAAGCTACACTTTAAAATATCTAAAATGCCCTATTAATTTTTACAACAAACACCAAACTAAATAATACAATTACATCTTGGTGTGACTCACCCAGATACGAGTATATATTGCTTTTGACTTTCACCGAAAATTGAAAAAAAAAGATTTCTTGTGTTTTGTGAGTTTCGATCTCACAGCTGGTCTACACTACACGCGAACTCGATGAGAAGTGCGCCAAATGATAACGTACAGCCGCACTTCTTGTATATGCAGTGGGCATCGTATTTGAAAAAGTTATTTCGGAATAATATTGAGTGCCTCACTGTAGGAGTTGTCTCACTGTTGGTGTGCCTGCCCTAAGTATGGGCTGTTAATGCCTTATTTTTTTTTTTTACACATTTGTATGTTAAACTATAAATAAATATTTATAAGGCATTAACGGACTCCTAAAGCCTTGCTTCGGCCGATTTGAGAAGCTTTTCATAACAAGCGATAGATTAGTAGTCCAACATACTAACATTTGTATGTATAGACATGTATAAAAGATTATCATATTCCTAACTATAACTTTTTTCCAAATCCTATAATGATACGTACGCTGCCGGTGGAGTGGGAGTTTTTGTTTCGACTTTTTTTTAGCCTGATATTAAAGTTTTAAAGCTAAGAAGCGCGGATGTCATCAAAGTGAGTTTCAATATCCTTAATGAACTCTTTAATTTTGTCTGTGTATATAGACTCCATTCTTCATCTCCTAACTATTTTTTAGATGAATTTTCTATATTTTTGGCTAATGAACGATCTGGAAATCTTGTCATCTTAGGTGACTTTAATTTAGATATTTTGTTTTAAAACCCACCTACCAGGCCAACTGCAGGCACCTGCCTTGACAATGTTTTTGTTCGTCTCGATAATTTTGCTGCGGATCTCCTTGCTGGAATTAACATTAACATGGATCTTAATATAACTGACTACTGCATGACGGAAATCCTTTTTGAAAACTTAAAAGGTAGTCAGCCATGCGAATCTTCAGCAAAAACATTTGTTAAAATAATTTTTAATGAAATGAATGTTAGACTTCGTTATGAAATTTGGGGCAGTGTTTATGTTAAAGAAAATGCTTCTATAGTATATTATACATTTCTCAGGATTTTAAAAAATTATATTGGTTCCTCTAGTTTAACTTTATCGCGAAAAAAATCGGAGTATCGCCTTAAGCCTTGGATAACCCGTTCCTAATCAAAAAAATAAATATGAAACACAAATTAAGGAAAAAATGTTCAAAACATCCGTTGAATAACAGCCTAAGTAGTCGTTTTAGACAGTTTTGCAAAAAAGTGAATAAGGAAGTGATAATTGCACGGGATAGGTATTATCATTCCAAAATACTAACGGAAAGTGGGAATCTTAACAAAGAGTGGCAAGTCGTTAACAGTATTATTAGTCGAAAAGTTTTTGCTAACACAGATCCTATCGTAATTACAGACGCTGGTATTAACACTTCTAATCCCTTAGAAATATCTAAAATATTCAGCAACTACTTCGCATACATTGGAAAATCTTTTTTGGGTTAGTTTAGTTTATTTTATCAAACAAAGTTACAATAATACTTTAGTGATTACTTGATAATATTGCATTATAATAATATAAATAATATAAAAGAAAAAAGTGGTCTGGGTGCGACCTGCAAGGTCCACACGACTAACTTCCCAGTGGGATCAATATGATTTATGCGATAAGTGGAAAATTTCGAAATGTGGTTAACCACAAGATATGGTTAAGAATTATTTAATATTAAAAAATGCTCTTTAATTTTGTTCATGGAAATTAAATGTTGTTAATAACAGCGAAGTGTGATATATATTAATGCAACAATTGTTATCAACACGGAGACCTGTAAATTTACATGTATACGAAATAACCGAGCACAATGTAAAATTGATTTGCTCAATGACAAATGACAATAAAAAGTACAAATAAAGCCAAATTATTTTAGTTATTCATTTACTAACAAAAAACGGATAGACCGAGTGCGCTTAATCAGTTCTTAATTACATAATTACGCTTCGAATAAACCCGGTCCCATGTCAATATTAGCTTTGGTTCTCCAGATAATCCCGAACGCACATACGTACATACGCACATACGTAGATACACACGGACAGACATCTCTATAAAAACGTTGAATTTGGATTCTGGTGACATTGAAACGTGGAGATATGTAAAAATCCGCGATTCGCAAAATCGGCCCCATTACAAGAACTTCCACTGGGAAGTTAATAATAAATAAATTACACATTGCCACCATTACAGTTACTTAAGATTAATAGCAAATTATTTTTAAATGAAAATCTACCAAGATTAAAATCGATCACATCGCAAACTGTATTGGTTACTCTTAAGCACCTAGTTATTGGCTCATTTGCAGCATAATTTGTTCTGTGGTTAGGAATGTTAAAAAACAATTGTTTTCTAAGCATCCTTGCAGGAACATTAAAGTTAATTAAGGCCAGAATATCGGAACAATCAATATGATTTGTCAATACGTTACGAATAAACATAACCTCAGCGAACTTTCTTCGAATGTTAACAGGTAGGATACCAAATAATTGGCACCTTGTTCCATAGGAAGGCATATCCATTAGGGTGGAGCGTACAATTTTTTTTCCATTTTCTTTTTCGAATAGCGTTAAAAAGTTTCATAATTACATAAACTAACCGTAAAAAATAATAAAAAAAATAAATTTCACTTTTGTTAGCCCTCTACCACAACTCAAAGTTTTGCAAAATTGGCAAAAAAAGCCTTAATTTTTGTTTTCGACTCTTTAACTTTAAAAGTATAATTCCAAAAAAAAATATTTTAAACAAAAGAGAAAAATAATTAAATTTCCTATAAAAAAGATATGAAAAACATTTATGTACGATAAGCCGTTCTCGAGATACTTATTAAAATGCGCCATAAGGACACCACTTAAAATCATTTTTTTAATGCAAATTTTAGAAAAAAAAACAAGATTACAAGATGTTGGCTTGGTAATCGCAGAGAATATCGAAAACGTAATAGATCGAAGTTAAGTTCGTAGGGCCAGAAAACGGCGACGTGAAGTTCTCCAAACTGAAGAATGTCTTTCATCCATAGAAAGTGTTTATTTCGATGGAAGAAAATTCAAGACATTGGTTTGTGAAAAACGAGGTCAACGAGCTCACAGAGTGATCAAAGGAAAGGATCATATTTCACTACTCACCGAGCCGGGTTCATACTACATAGGACATCTAACTATAAGCACACCTTCTCCAACAGGGAAAACTATAGCGAACTCGATAAACTCCTTTCTTTCGCATACATTCACATACACCTAGCCTTGAGCAAATTATCAGTTATTAGTTGCGATGGTACAGCTACAAACACTGGATGGAGAAGTGGGGTTTTCCGGCTTATGGAGTTGAACTTGCGGAGACCGTTGCAATGTTTCATATGTCAACTACATGCCAACGAATTGCCAGTACGTTATTTATTTATTAAATTGGATGGAGCTACATTACGACCTCAACCCTATTCGGGACCCATTGGAAAAGCGTTGGAAAATTGTGCTGACCTTTCCGTTTTTGAGTTTTCAACAATCCCAGGTAACCTACTTTATCCAAAACTATTCAAGATTCCTTAAGTATGGATCAAAAATATTTGCTTTAAATGTGTGACGCTATAAGCAAAGGTTCCTGTCCTATAGATCTCTCCAACAAAAACCCGGGAAAAATGGCGCAATCGAGAAGGTTAACAACTGCCAATAGCATATTGAGGCTTTATGTAGAAACATCGAATTCAAATTATAACTGGACAAGACTTGCTAAATATATATTAAAAGTGTATGCTCCAGTTTGGTTCAGTATTAAAAAAAACAGTTCATTTAAAAATGGCCCAAGGCATGTATTCAAGTTAATAAATGAGTCAAGATGTTTCAGTTCTGTTGTAAGGGCAATAATAGACCACGTTATTTAATGCAATTCATATTTTGCACACCCAGAAAACATATTGATGGCAATGCCAAGGTGAAATATAGATGAAAGATCACATATTAGAGAATTAGGCTTGAGAAGAATCATCTCGGCTAGAAAAAAAACAGCGAGTTGAGGGTTCAGTTAGAATTTTTAAACTTCCAAAATTAAATTGTAAAGCAAATGATTATCTTGACTTAATAATCTGGGCTGAACCACAAGTCACATCACCCCCATTGCTTAATAATGATGAATGATCAGGAATTGGAAGAACTTTTGCAAAACAAATCTTCAATTGACATACCATTTCCAAACTACCCTTGTCACACTCAAGCTGTTGAGCGCTGTGTGAAGATGGTGACCGAAGCTTCAACCACAGTAGTTGGTTAAAAGGCCAGAGATGGACTTATTAGTTCAAAATACATTCTCGAAATATATTACCATTTTCCCACACTAAAACAAATTATAACGTGAAAAATTAAAGAATAAAGATCTAGTATTGGTAGCTTTTTAAATTATTTACTATGAATTTTTAGGTTTCTATTTTTAAGTTTATGTAAATTTCTTGTCCTTATAAAGCTAATATATATTGATTTTTGTTTTCTTATTTCATTAATGATATAATATTAAGGTATTTTGAACTTGTGGACGAATCATTTCTCTAACAAATTTTTATTTTTTCAAAACCTCAAAACTTTAAAAAAAATTTAATGTCAAATTATTCTACTCCTCAAAATGCAACGAATTGGAGATATTCGAAACTGAAACATCAACTTTTTTTTTCTCCATCATTGACGCTCCACCCTAATATCCATGTCCCAGTGAAGCCTTTTCACTAATACTCTTGTAAAACGTTTTTTGTATTTTCTCTATTCTAAAAGAGTGAACTTCATACAAAGGGCTCCAAATAGTATTACAATATTCAAGAGTAGATCTTACAAACGCAGAAACAGATATTTCAACGTGTGTGGATCGCAGAACTCTTTTGAATTGTGCAAGATAAATCCCAACATAAAATTACCTTAGGCAACTAAAAAGTCTATATGTTTTACGAAATCAAGTTTTTGGTCAAAAATTACCCCAAGGTCTTTCTTAAAGGTTACGCTTGAAAGAAATAAATATACTGTTTATTTTATAAGAGAAGTTAATTGAAGAACGATTCCGACAAAACGTCAAACTTTGCAATATTAAGGTGTAAGGAGTTAACCAAACACCAATTCGAAAATCTCTCAAGATCTTCTTGTAATGACATGCAATCAAGTTGAGTTTTTATACACCGAAAAACTTTCAAATCATCCGCATACTTAAGACATTTAGAATTTAAAAATACATTTGGGATATCATTGACAAATAACAAAAAACATAGGGACGGGCTACAGTCCGCTTGGGCGAACTGTTGGATGCCCTATTCTTATTCCTATCCCTCATAAGTGGGCGTGACAAAAGTCTAAGTATGGTTGAATTGTTAAGAACGCTCTACATATTTTGTTATATAGGGTTTTTCAATAAGAGCGCTACAAAAGTTTTTTTTTAAATAAAACAAAAACGGTTTTGGATATCAATGAAATTCTTTATTCCTGTGAAAGTACGTTCGATGCCATTATGTATGGAACTCGATATCTTTTGCATGGCCACCACGGGCACGCTTGCAGAAGTCCACGCTGAACCCAATTTTCGACGGTTTTCAAGCATAAATCGGCCGATACTGCTGCAATTTCACGTTCGATATTCGTACGAAGTTCATCAATCGTCGCTGGCTTGTTGGCATAGACCATAGACTTGACGTAGCCCCACAGGAAATAGTCTAACGGCGTCAAATCGCACGACCGAGGCGGCCAAGCGACTGGACCATTTCGTGAGATAACACGGTTTCCAAACTTGGTTTCCAATAAATTGATTGTGGCATTCGCTGTGTGGCTTGTGGCGCCGTCCTGTTGGAACCACATGTCCTCCAAGTCCATATCATCCAATTGGGGCCAAAAATATTCGGTTATCATTGAACGGTAGCGATTCCCATTCACAGTAACGTGCCGGTCTTGATCATAGCGGAAGAAGTACGGCCCAATGACGCCGCCGGCCCATAAACCACACCAAACCGTAATTTTGTTGGGATGCAATGATGACTCATGGAGTACGTGTGGATTGCTCCCTATATACCGCATATTGTGTTTATTGACGAAGCCATTCAGCCAGAAATGAGCCTCATCGCTGAAGACGATTTTTCGATGAAAATCCGAATCATTTTCAAGTTGTTGCTCAGCCCAATTCACGAACATACGACGCTTCTGGTGGTCAAGCGGCTTCAGTTCTTGCGCCAATTTAATCTTGTAAGGATGTAGGCCAAGATCTTTTCGCAAAATTCGCCACAACGACGTCACAGAGATGCCCAACGCTTGAGAACGACGTGTGAGAGACACATTTGGGCTTTCTTCAGATGAATCTGCTGATGCGGCAACAATATTCTCGACACTACGGGCACTTCTTTGTCTCACTGGCACGGAAACATTTGGTACTGTGCTTGTGGATTCAAATTTTTCCACTAGACGCTCAATTGTTGATCTGCTAGGACGATTATGACGACCATAAATTGGACGTAGCGCTCTTAACTGACTCCGAATTTCGGTAGTAAACTTTAATAATTTCGACTCGTTGTTGGCTCGTATATCTTTCCATCATGAAATGGCAAACCTTACTGAAGAGAAATGTCAAAAGAGCGGCAAGAAATTCGGCGTCGTTTGCTGTCCCTGTCGCTCTAGTTTTGTAGCGCTCTTATTGAAAAACCCTTTATAAAATTTAAAGGATTTTATCAAAAAAAACGAAGCTTTTGTAAAAAAAAAAGCGCTTGCGCCTTCAACTGGCGGTGCAGTTTCTTTGCGCCGCACGGTAGCTGCCTTTCTCCTTTTCTTCTTTCGCTGGCTCTTAGATGAACGCTGACCAGTGGACGCCGCCTCTGTGGCCCGTTTCACCTGTTCGGTTTCACAGGCCTCGTCGGCAGCATCGCACCTATCGGCTGTTTGTCTATTGGAATGAAGATTAAGCGTATCAGGTTGAACCTCTCCCCCACTTTCTCCATTTTTCCAGCCCAGTCTACCGAACGTGTCGGAGATAGAGCTGCAGGAATCTTCGGAAGCAAACCTTTTCGCAACTCGAAGGTCAACGCCTGTGCAGGCGGGGGGTATAAGTATGTCGGTTGGGGCCTCCAGAATCCGTGCCCCGACCGTGGTCGAAAAGACCACGGGTGGATTTTCGCCCATGCGATTACCACCTGGAGTATTTATATCTTTTAGTTGTTCCTACATACTTGTTTTTTGGTTTGGTTCGCGATAGGGCTTTGACGGTGTATAAAACGCCGCTATAACTCTAAAAACTCGGATCACGAACGTATCGTACCGAGGTCCCCCTATCCACCACCCGCGGACGCGCCTGGTAGGTAACCAACCCGCGACATTACTATCGATGCTGATCATAAATATAGTAACTTTTAGGGGTCTACGGGCAATATTAAGGTATGTTACAAACTATGCGTCAAAACTAATATACCCTTAGAATAGGGTATAAAAAGAGCAGTCCAAGATGGCTTCCTTGCGGCACATCCGAGGTAACATTTATAGGTGACGAGAGAATGTTATTTATACGAGCATACTGAAGACGACCCTTTAGGTATGCATTTATCCAGTTCAAGAATTTAGAGTGGAATCCTATTTTATTTAACTTCATAAGTAATATATCATGACTAACCCGATCGAAGGCCTTGGAGAAGTCTGTATAGACAACATCAAATTGATACCCTTTCTCTAGTCCGTTTAATACTGTAGTAATTATTGTAAGAGTTAAGCATGCAACTCACACTGTCAGACCATATTTATACTCATGTACCTTCATTTATAAACTGTGATTATATATATACACATACAGTATAAGATATCTACTTAAATTATTATATTATATTTATATATACACACACATTCATACATATGTTAGCTTAAGAAAAAGAATAAAGAGAGCGTCAGTTTTATGATCGCGTTAAAACCAAACGGACGTGTCATCATTTAGTGAAACAGTACTACAAATTCCTCAGAAGTGGGATTACACAAAAAAAAAAAAAAACAGAACAAACAAAATAATAGCTTGCCACAAGTGAAATTGTGTGAAAAATAAAATTGGCGTTACAGATTGTGTGTTTACCACAAAGTTGGTTGTGTCGCCGCGAAATTTTTTTTGTCACCGATTGTTCAGTCACCGCGAAAATTTTTTTATTCTCTTCGCAATAACAAACAGTATTGAATTCAAACAAATTCATAGCAGCAGATGTGCGAGGAGAACATCCAAGTAACGGACGACTACAAGAAGAGATCGAAATAGCCGCTAGACACTGCAGCTGAAAAAAAAAAAACAAAACAACGTCATAATGAGTGAAAATGAACTGTGGCAACGGATCGCAAAATCAAACGATAGAGCAGAAGTTAAACCAGAAGAAGGGGTATTTTGGGACCACGTTTTAGAGGTAGTCGAACATACACTCAATAACACGGTGGGCACGACTACAAAAGAACATCCTAGTGTAATGTTGTTTGGAGTGAATCAAAAAGGAAAATGGTCGGATGAACTTAGGGAAAATTTGACAGAACTAGAGTCAGGAGACGTACGCGACCTGGCAAAGACACGTAGCAAAGCAGCTCTAGAACAAAAGAAGTGTAAGGTTTGTGCTAGTAGATCTACCAGCAACTAAACCATGTTGATAGGGAGAAAGAATTTGAGTTAATCTTGCATAAATCAGTTTTTCAAAAATTTTTGGAACTGTATTAATCTTGCAAATGGGGCGATAGTTAGAAACTTCCTGCCTACTTCCTGATTTATACCACTTTTTATTTTTGATCGCGGTGTGTATAAGGCAATCGAATTTGAGTTAATCTTGCATAAATCAGTTTTTCAAAAAATTTTGGAACTGTATTAATCTTGCAAATGGGGCGATAGTTATAAACTTCCTGCCTACTTCCTGATTTATACCACTTTTTATTTTTATCGCGGTGTGTATAAGGCAATCGCTTTATGCACAATGCTTAAAAATGAACCGTAACTCTCATTTAGATTTGCATTAGCAAATAATAGTTGCCAATCCTTTCCATTGAGATAATTATCAATTGAGTCGAAATTTGTCTTAGCGAAATTGTACATAAATTTGGAATCAGGAGTTGCAGGCAAAAAATACATATAAAATTCTTCGTGCAGACTGAATGCGATATGATGAATTGTGTTAGGAAAAAGAGAAACCATAGAGTTGCTGATACCCACGCACAGATCCGAATCAACAAAAACCAAATCAAGCACATTATTAAAGGAATTATTAAAATAATTTAATTGTCTACGATTAAATTGTGCAAAGGTATCCACAACTTCACAGTCATGATTAAATATAACATTAAAAGGAACAAGTATTTTTTCATCTGAATCATAAATCCATTTAATATTTGGCAAATTAAAATCACCTACAATAATAACTTTTTCATTATCTCTACGGTTTTTAAATATAGAACTGCAATTATTAATGTGGGCTTTATACAAATCGAATGAACTACTCGTACTTGGTGGAATGTAAGAGACGATAAGAATAATTTCATTTATACTTTGATGTTTATAACTATACTTGGTCGACATCGAGAGCATCAGCTGGTGACGGCAAATCAACTTTAGTGCAATGCAATGTAGTGCGCACAGCAGCGAGCACTCCGCCACCTCTCTCACAATCAATAAATCATAAATACGATCTTTGCGAAAAACAGTATACTGATTGTCATTAAACATCTTGGCATCTAATTATCATTAAGCCAAGTTTCTGTAAGAGCGATAATAGCCGTCTTTGCATGCGGATATAGGCATGGCATTAGCCGTGTTTCTTTGCACGCGGATATAGGGATAATTTGAAATTTGCATGTAAAATACAACAACAACTTATCCTATATACGCTAACTTTAGCGGGAATAGCTATCGCCGCTAAGTCAGTTAGCGGGGATAAACAGTGCTTCCAAAACCCATTTTCTTCGTTTCTGATGAACCGATGCGATGCATTTTTCAGGAAATGTCAAAGTTTGGCAACCCTCCGACCACTAACACATCCCGACCACTAACACATTTAATGAAAAATTCATCGCAACGATTCATCAAAAACGAAGAAAATGGGTTTTGGAAGCACTGTTTATCCCCGCTAAAGGACTTAGCGGCGATAGCTATCCCCGCTGAAGTTAGCGTATATAGGATAAGTTGTTGTTGTATTTTACATGCAAATTTCAAATTATCCCTATATCCGCGTGCAAAGAAACACGGCTATTGAATTTTTCAGGAAATGTCAAAGTTTGACAACCCACCGGACTCATACATCCCGCCGAATATTTTATTCGTGATTTTATTATTATTATTTTTCAAACTTCATTTTAAGGGTTATTGAATTTAGCAAATCTGTTAATGTGAAATTGTTTTTCATAATTTTAGAGTATGCTTGGCATCAATTTCAATTGGCGGAGTTAAATATTTCTCAATTTCAACTACAACTTACAGCTGTGTCACGGTGCATCTCATAGGTGCATGTGTGCTGCCAAGTTTTTTTTTGATAAATTCTTAAGCGGCGATAGTCGTTTTCTGATGCCATCCCTATATCCGCGTGCAAAGAAACACGGCTAATATCGTGTTGTGATGATGAGAAGAGAAGATCTTGATGCATTTTAGTACGAAGTCCCCCGGTATTTTGATAATACATAAGAAGATCATTTGAAGACTGGCAAGATGATGACAATGATGGTGAAAAAAATGATTGTCAATTAAGTGACGGTGGTTGAGGTAATTGCGGAGGCGGGTGTTCGTTGGCTGGTGGTGGTAGATGGCGGCGGCTGTGGTGGTGATGATAATGTGGGATTTTGTATGATTGGTGGTGTTTGTTTTGGGGTTTTATCAGTTTGATGTGAGACAAATTTATTCACTTAGACGAAACATGGTCATACTGAAGAATCCATAACAACAGATAACTTTGAAGATGGAACACTCAATTTAAAAACCACAAATTTGTAATTAGTTAGATCAAAGTCTTTCTTAACTAACATATAGCATTTAAATTGGCTAGATGGAATGTTAGTTTTGGTAGAAATATGATGTATTATGTCATCAGGTTTTGTGTTTTTATTGAATTTAGACAAGTGAAGCCACTTATAATTAGGCAATACACCAAGGGAGGACGTAGAATCAGTGCCAATAATTTTTTTTTGAATTGGAAGATTTTTTCTTTACCGTAGCAGGCTTCCATTGTGTATTCAGTTTATACACGGATATTAAAGAATTGTTGTCTTCAGATTGGATTTTTTTAGCATTTATTTCAAACAAGGGCATTTTTGTCAGACTGTTACCACAAGCCTTTTACTGCAGGCATTGGCTACAGAAACAGCTTCGCTTTTGAGCCTATTAAAGGATTGGAATTCCATACCAAACTCTGGTTCTAAAGAACATTGGTCCCAATGTAGTAGACATTTTATCTTACCTTTTTAATCTCAGCATTATGAGTGGAACTTTTCCAACTGAACTAAAAACTGCCATAGTGATTCCTTTATTTAAAAACGGTAATAAGACAGACATATCCAATTATAGACAAATTTCGTTGTTGTCGCCAATTTTCAAAGTATTTGAAAAAGTTGTTACGAGAATCAGCCTATCTTAATCATCTAAATTTAGTCACATACAGTTTGGTTTTAGGACTGGCCATTCCACGGAGGATGCTCTTTTGGACTTCTGCTCTATTTTGTATAAGGGTTTAGATGATAAACTTTCTTGCGCTGGACTTTTTGTCGACATTACTAAGGCGTTTGATAGGCCGGCTTCAGAGGTTTCATTTACAAATGGATTGAGTCATATCTTAAAGATAGAACTCAACGTGGTTTACAAAATTGGAAACAGTATAAGCAGCTCTAAAACAAATAACTTGGGAGTGCTTCAAGGTTCTGTACTTGGTCCAATTTTATTCCTAATATACTCATATATAAATTCCTTATTTTCACTTCCATTCTTGGGTAAAACTAAAGCCTTTGTCGACGACCTTGGTATTGCTTATTCTTCAGTCAGTCCCTTAGATTTAATAGCCAACATAAACCATGACGTTTTTTTTACTAAGACGCTGGTTTGCACAAAACAGCCTTATTGTTAGTAACAAAACCAAACTGATGTATTTCAGTCTTACTGGGCATGAGTACCCCGACTCAGATATAGTATTTCATTTACATGATTGTGCAAGTCATGATCTGTTGAACAACATATGCAGTTTCCGAAATGAACTATCTTTTAATAGAAACGCTGATTGCAGTATTAACTGCTTCACAATTGAAGGTGTTAATAGTTTTAAATATCGTGGTGTTACTATTGACCAAAATTTGAACTGGTTCAAGCACATTTCCCTTTTGAAAAAATACCTTCTTTCTTTCAATTGTTGTTTTTTTCGTCTTAGAAAGTATTGCTCTTCCAACGCATTGAAAATGCTTTATTATGGCTTATTCCATTCCAGATTGCAATATGGACTTACGAGTATTTTAGTAACTTGCAGAAATTATGTCATTAAAAAAATCTGCTATACGGAAAGTTTGTGGCTCCCACCGTTCAGCTCACACTATGGACCTGTTCAGGTCCTTGAAAATAAGAAAATAAATAAATCAAAGTTCTGAAGGTCTTTTTATGAGAGGCGGGTATTGTGAAAGTCCGATTTCGGACACTCGCAGCTTACGGAGCCATTCAAACTTTGTTTTAAATATTCCTGCTTTTCGCACAACAAGTTACTGAAACTCTTAATCTTACATATTTACGAAAGTAACGAGTTCTTGGATTTTTGCTTTTGACCATACTGAAATCGAGACGATGTGCGCTATACTGCATAATAATAATAATAAAAAAATATTTGCCCACTTTTATTTATCTATTTAAGACGAAATTATTGAATATTTGAAATTATACTTTTTTGTTTATCCTTTGTATACCCTATTCTAAGGGTATATTAATTTTGACGCATAGTTTGTAATATACCTTAATATTGCTCGTAGACCCCTAAAAGTTACTATATTTATGATCAGCATCGATAGTAATGTCGATTTAGCCAGTCCGTCCCTCCGTCGGCAAAAATTAGGCCTTTAAACTGGGCCTAGAGAGCTGAAATTTTAACCATATACTCTCTAGGGTCCCGAAATAATCCAGTTTACGAATTTTTGAAATCCGATCACAGACACGCCCACAAACTCAAAAAAACAAAATTTTGAAAAAACCGAATTTTGAGCTAGAAAGCTGAAATTTTTTATATATGATCTATGACTCCTAAAACTGCTCGGGATATACAATTTTCAAAATTCGCCCACTGACACGCCCACAATTAAGTAAAACAATTTTATTGAAAAACCAAAATTTAAGCTAGGGAGCTGAAATTTATAATATATACTCTCTAGTGGCCCTTTAAGCTCATGTGTAAATATTTTCAAAATCCGCCCACTGACACGCCCACAATTTAAAATAAACTTTTTTTGCAACTCCAAAGTTAGAGCTAGGGAGCTGAAATTTATAATATATACTCTCTAGGTGGCCCTTTATGATCATGTGTATTTTCAAAATCCGCCTACTGACACGCCCACAATTAAATAAAACATTTTATTGAAAAACCAAAGTTTGAGCTAGGGAGCGTTTTTTTTACAAAAGCTTCGTTTTTTTTTGATAAAATCCTTTAAATGTTATATAACAAAATATGTAGAGCGTTCTTAACAATTCAACCATACTAAGACTTTTGTCACACCCACTTATGAGGGATAGGAATAAGAATAGGGTATCCAACAGTTCGCCCAAGCGGACTGTAGCCCGTCCCTATGTTTTCTTTTTGTTATAGATTGCTTTTCTTTCTAAATTGCTGTAATTTTTATTTTTTCTAACTTCTTTTTTACGCCATCTTTTTCTTTTTATCTGTCTTTGTACACCCCACACAAAGTAACAATTTCCAAATGTGGCATTATCACTATTTTTTTTAAATATAGATGCCACTAACTATTCTCTGTGTACGAGCATTACCTCCATGGAAAATTGTTTGAATAAATTGAAAACTAATTTCTATACTATGTACACATTTGAATAAAGAATAAATTGAATTGAATTGAATGTGGTTCAGTGGTTACTCTTTGTAAGGTTCGAGGGTCAAATCTTTGAAAATAAAACTGTTATTATCATTTGGTCGATAAGGTTTGATCAATTTGTAATCGTAGGTTTCGACATTTTCTTCATGCTGCCATTCGAATAAAATATAAAACTGATACTTGCGTTACTCCCTGAATGAAATTAAACAATCTACACTCGTTGCTTCGTAGATCTACAGTCCATGAAGCAAAACCGATGTAAAAACTAAAAACTTGCTATCTCACCTCTATAATTGCGTTTTCAGGTTTCTTTGTTGACATATTGAGCGTTCTTTCCTGTGACTGACAGAATTTTTCTGTTTTTTTGTCGAATTTCTTTTTATTTTCTTTGACGCCACCTATTTGTTTCTTTCGAAAATCTTCAAGACGTTCGATGATTTGATCGTTTGCAAGTTTTAACTAGAAATAGATTTTTTTTTGTTTTTATTCATTTCGGGAAGGAATAGGTAGTAGTTAAAATAGAACATACCATATGCTCCCGATGATCCTCAATACTTTCGATAATAGTTCCAAAATGCCGGAGGCTATCACATATCACCCTTTCATCATCTGTTTGTGCTGTGCCAATGCACTCGAAATTGAATTCTTTTAAACTTTTTGCTAATTGACATTGTCGTTGTGATAGAACTGCAATTAAAGAAAAAGAAAATACAGATTTTATTTTCAAGTGTTCAAAAGAGAAAAAACGAATAATAAAGATTTACAGCCTGCTTAACAATAAATAAACCAATATGAACTTCCACTCTCCTTAAAATATGATTTATAAACAAGTGAGGCAACGATGCGTTTGGAGACTGTTTAATGTTTAAGGCTTATGTAATAATGGCCGATGACAGTTTTCTCTTCTTCTCTCACCGTTTCCACCAATTTAAGTGAGGGTAACTCCCATTTATTGAGATTACAAAATTTATATCTTAAAAATCTAAAACAAACAAATAACTGCTAGGTGAAAGGAGCGCGGTAGAAGAGGGCAGATTTAAGGGAAGGGGTGCAGCGATTAAAATCAAAGAGGAGGGTTAGAAATGACCTTCTGCGACACGCGGGAGATCGGCTCATTCAAGCAATACAACGTACGACGGGTGGATAGGTTGAGAAGAGGGGGATCTTAAATTGCGAGGGTTGGTGTTAAAGGCAATATAATTAAGGAGAGAAGGACAATCAATGGAGCCAGTGAGAAGACGATGTATAAGCAGAATGTCGGTGACATTTCTTCTTTTTCTAGGGTATGAAGGTTTAGTTCATTTAGGCGTTCGTGAATGGGTGGTAGGATAAGGTGATTACTCCACGGGAGCCCACGAAACGGTGAAATCGATGTTGAATGCTTTCGATTCTAGAAATGTGAACCTGGTGGCATGGTGCCCATACTTGGCTAGCGTATTCTAGAATAAGGCAGACGTAGATTATGTAAAAGGATTTGTTCACGTAGGGATTGGTGAATTCTTAAGACCACCGTTTGACGAAACCAAGCGCCGAGTTAGCTTTATTGATTTATCCATCTATACGTGAAGTTTAGCTCTCTAAGTCGCGGATGGGTAGAACGGCTACGTGAAAAAGTTGGAAATTCACATTTAGCAATATTCAGCTACATAAAGTTTTTTGTTGGCACCAAATCGAAAAACTATTGAGGTCTTGTTGAAGATCAGAGTAGTGTGGGAAAAAATAATTTGAACGAATTCAGAGTCATCGGCAAAGAGGAAGATGGAGGAGAACTAAACGATATTGTCAAGATCATTTATTGCGAGAAATAAATTCAGAGGGCCAAGGTGGTCACCTTGGGGAGCACTAGAGGTGGTTTTGAAAGGCAAAGAGAGAACAGGGCGAAAGCGAACGTTATTAGACCGGTTCTCGAGGTAAGATGAAAACCAATTCAAATATAAGGGATCGAAGCCCAGGAAGGAGAGTTTAAAAAAAATCAACCGACGAAATATTTTGTCAAAGGCCTTACTGTCAGTAGCGATTAAATTCACTTCCTTGCCACTTTCTAATGAAGAAAGTGTGACGGACACGAAATTAACCAGTTTGGTTGTTATTGATCTGCCTTTGAGGAAAACATGCTGATGAGGGCAGATAAGAGACTTGCACTGAAAGGATAATGAATCGTTCATAATATTTTCAAAAACCTTGGCTATATGCGAAAGGTTAGCAATTACGTCATTATTTGGTAATTGTTTGTGAACTGATGAAATGAAGGACGTTTTGCAGATTTCACGAAATTTTCCATGAGGTCGTAAATGAAATGAAAAACATAGGGACGGGCTACAGTCCGCTTGGGCGAACTGTTGGATACCCTATTCTTATTCCTATCCCTCATAAGTGGGCGTGACAAAAGTCTAAGTATGGTTGAATTGTTAAGAACGCTCTACATATTTTGTTATATAACATTTAAAGGATTTTATCAAAAAAAAAAACGCTCCCTAGCTCAAACTTGGGTGTTTCAATAAAATTGTTTTATTTAATTGTGGGCGTGTCAGTAGGCGGATTTAAAAAAAATTAACACATGAGAATAAAGGGCTACTAGAGAGTATATATTATAAATTTCAGCTCCCTAGCTCAAACTTTGAATTTTCAAAAAAAAAAAAAATAATTGTGGGCGTGTCAGTGGGCGGATTTTGAAAATATTTACACATGAGCATAAAGGGCCCATAGAGAGTATATACTATAAATTTCAGCTCCCTAGCTGAAACTTTGGATTTTCAAAAATTAATATACCCTTAGAATAGGGTAAAAAAAAATTATTTTATTTATTTGTGGGCGTGTCAGTGGGCGGATTTTGAAAATTTTTTATCCCGAGCAGTTTTAGGAGTCATAGATCATATATAAAAAATTTCAGCTTTCTAGCTCAAAATTCGATTTTTTCCAAAATTTGGTTTTTTTGAGTTTGTGGGCGTGTCTGTGGGCGGATTTCAAAAATTCGTAAACTTGATTATTTCGGGACCCTAGAGAGTATATGGTTAAAATTTCAGCTCTCTAGGTCCAGTTTAAAGGCCTAATTTTTGGCTACAGACGGACGGACGGACGGACATGGCTAGATCGACATTACTATCGATGCTGATCATAAATATAGTAACTTTTAGGAGTCTACGGGCAATATAAAGGTATGTTACAAACTATGCGTCAAAATTAATATACCCTTAGAATAGGGTATAATGAAAGAAATGAAATAAGAAGGATGGGTGAAAGGCCGTCTGGGCTGGGTAAAAATGCATCATCGATATGAAAAAGTTTTTCACATACCATGGAATGGTCGAAGGTGGGTAAAATGAATGGGCCAACGGTATAGTTTTTCAGATAACTAAAGTAAGACTGATCCGGTTCTGGGCAGTGGTCAGCAAAGGACTGTTTGAAACGAATGTGCTTTTATGCGTGAACTTTAATGTGTATATTTTAAACGCACAAAAAATATATTATTTCAAAAACAATAATATGTTAAAACGTTGTGCTTCCTTAAAGCAAAATGTATTAGGATCTTATATTTTTGGTACTAAGATGGTTATTGTCAGTGTTGCCGATGACACTTTCCTAAATTTCCCAAAATTCGATCGTAAATTACCCGAATTCGGGAAGAACAAAGATGCAATTCTCCACAAATTCCCCACACAATTATCTAGTAAAAAAACAAGGTTTAAAAAGAAAATCGATAAATGTTATTTATTTATTTTTATTCAGACATTTTTTTTTTGCCATATCTTTGCTCCTATCATCTTTGATTTATCAAATTTCAAACTACCCCCTTCCTTCTCTGGTCATTAAAGATATGAACTAAGTATCAGTATGTAGGCGATTTCTGTTTTCAGTTTTTATGTTTTTCAGTTCACTGATTTTTTTTTCCACTGATGGTGCGTTTGCAAAAGGCAATACAAGTAAAGGCAGATGACAATTTTTTAATTTGGAAACTGTCCATGTCAGGCATTGTTTTTAAGTCTAAACACCGTACCCCAGTAGTTTTGAGCACTATCTTTTTCGTCGAGTCTATGTCGAACAAAATCCAACTCGTCATCCAGTTTTTGAAGTGTAACAAAGTTTCCAAGCACTGGAAATCGCTTCAGCACATCATTGATTTTGTGTTGAACTGCTGAGTTCTAATGGATTAACAATATAAATATTAGAAAATAATGTATCCTTAAAATCTAATCTCTTTGAAATGTCCGACGTCAATTCAATGTAAAAATCTTGGCATGTTTTATAGAAACTTGAAATAGCTGAAAACTGAGTTAAAATGTACCCGTTCGTCTCTTTTCAAATGTTCCATACTTTCCGTGGCATTTACCCCAATATATATTTTCTCTAAAGGTACCCATATTTTTTTATTAAAATCATCAAACCGTTAATTTATCGTCCTTAGATAAAATAATAAATACTAAAACGAGTTGAGGTTCCCCGCAGTTTGGGGAATTCCCCACAAATTGGCAACCTTGGTTATTGTCTTCGCTTATCGAGACACAAACCTCGCTTTGGCACACAAAGAAAAATTGTTTATAAATTTCATTTCAGAGAAGTTGTGTTAAGGTTAGGTGAATGCTTACACGTGGTTTAACTAAACAACGTCGTTTTTGTGCTGTGAAAATAAATATGGCTATAATAATTAGAGATGAGCAAAAAATAGCAACCTGCTAATTTTTCACTGCTAATATAAATTCGCATTCGCAACCTGCTATCAACTTATAAATAAACTGCTATTGCTAAATCCTATTGTCTGGCTTCTATCTCTGAGTCACATCACATTCACAAATCACAAGTCACAACTTAATTTGCTCATGCATTCCCGTATTACACACACAAACGAAAAAGTATGTTTGGCTAATACGAAAAACGTAAAGAAGAATGAAGCAGAGTTTCAAGTCGCTCTCTTACTCAACCCCATGCAACCTACCTACCGTTTTTGTAGGTAATGTGCGAAGTGCGGAACATGCGAACGTCTCATAGCAACAGCATTTTGCATATCGAAATCGCAATCGCAGTCGCAGCTGGTAAGAAAGTTAAAGTTGGTTCGTTGGATGCTATTAGCAGTATAATATCTATAAGCATAAGGTGTTTACTTGCTAAGTTGCTACTGCGGGAGAAAGGGAGGCTATCGCATTCGCAATCGCAACAATGTGATATACCGCTATAATAATGACTCCATTTCGAAATCGCATTAGCAGTTTACATTAGCAGTTTACATTCACTGTGAATAAGAAATCGCATTCACAGTTATAACTGCGAATACAAAATAGCAACTTAGCTCGTCTCTAATAATAATATAATTTGACTTCTTCTTCAACGACGAGGTTACTATCTTGATTGGAGGGATCATAACCCTCACACCTCACTGCATCCCTACTGGTCCGCTAGCTGGCAAGATTCCAATCCCATCGCCACGAAGACCAATCAAATGCTAGTGTTATTGCATTTGTGTGACCCAGGAGTTTCTAGGTCTGCTTCTCCTTTCAGTTCGTAGGATCTAGAATTTGAACATGAGTCGGACATGCTGCATTTCCTTTTGAAATATGTTCTTTGTATTAAAGGCATGGTTTCCTGTGATCTTTGAACTTCTTAGTCAATCAAGATTTGTTTATCAATCAAGATTTCATCTCAGCTTCCGTTAATTTTCGCTCATATCCATTCCTTTCTAAATGTACCATTGTTCGCCAGCAACGAATAACGATGCACGTTGGCGTCCGCCACTTATTTTTAGCAGATAATTCAATACTGCAATAAACAACAAAGAACTAAGTACGTTTCCCTGAGGTACATCGACATTGATTGAGAACCCTCGGTGACTTCAGCGGTTCATCTCTCTCTTGTCGTATGCCCCTCATATCTCTACGTTCGTTTTCTGGGAATTTTGGTTTTCGTAGTGACACACATAAACTTTAGCCAATCTACGGCATTTGTTCCATAATTATTGAATGTGATTTTGTTTACATTTTATTTAAAGGTTTATGGCGATGCTAATAAACAATGCCAGCCCCGGGCAGATAGAAATCTTACAGTTCATTGCTTTCACTCCGTGTCAATAAAACAAAAACAATCAAAATTTAACGCAACCAATCATACGAGTGTATTACCTAAAAAGACTTGAGTAATTGTTATCAAAACTCCACTTTACTTTATTTTATATCTTCAAACTACAAACCGGAAAACATAAAACTACAAAAAAAAAGAACATTCAATGTACATGGAACCAAAAGTTCCACAACCTTTTCTCCCAATTAAATTAGTCGAAACGAGATTTCACCCATCCCAAGAGGAAAACCATTAAAGTAGTGGCTAAGGAGGCACCTTAAACTCATCTAACTAAAAAAAAGAGAAATAAAGAAATGGATCACAGACGATATGAAAGTAGGTCATCCGTACACATAATCTCTCGACTCAAACTTCATCCACAACCAATTTCACATCCCAGATTGTGTGTAGGTACTCCGCAATGAGAAAAAAACACATAACGCGAAACCTGGATATCATAATCCAAAGTTGATGTGAAAACGATGCGATCCGATTGTAATGGATTGGGTATTACCCTATTCGTATTGTTTTATCGAGAAGAAAATAATATGTAGTAAGGTTTTAGGACCTTACAATGTATGTATGTACTTTTAAAATTAACCATTTATAACTGCTACACACGATTTTGTAAATCGTGTTTTAAGGAGCTTTATTTTAGTATGGCAACACTCATACCCCTATTGCGAGTGTCAATTGACAATAATTTTCAATTGTTGATAATTGCCTATTTTAAATGTTTCCTATTGTGAATGGACGATTCTTCCGTTCACAATAGCACACATTGAGTTTTGTCAATTACTAATTGCCAATTGACACATGCAATAAAGGGTGTCAGACAGCTAACACATTCTTTTATTCTGTATTGTTTGGCAAATCATTATGCAAGGACTTAAGCCAGCTTTTATAAAGTATGTTAATTTATTTGCAAGGCCAGTGTTCAGTAAAATATGTTTATAGAGTTTAATTTTGTTTCTGCATGATGCTCACTTCTGCCTCAGTGGCTTTGTTAACAATCAAATTTGTCGCATACCGATGCAACCCGAAAAATGCATTGTTTGGTGCGATTTCGTGGCTGCCACTGGAATGTCGCCGGCTACAGAGCCATGATCAACGATTTTTAGTTTCAAAAACTGGGTAAACGTGGTCTGTCTGCAGGAAGTTTGGTTTTAGCAGGATCGTGCGAATTATTGTGGAAAGTGTTCGATGGTAAAATTATATCTAGCAATGGACCCGTGACATGCGCTCTCATTAAGTGGCTTTACCCACGACTGTCGTCCAAGCGATACTACTGAACGAGATCATCATCATTTAGGGGAAAGCTGCGAACAGTGAGACAGTTTTCTTTTAAATTGGTATATATCCTCATATACTGCGCTTTATAGCTTATATATTCAATAATATCCTGACTGTATCCGAGTTTCCTTCAGAATCGAAGAAGGCTAAAATTATTCCCGTTCTTAAAAAGCAAACGGGTCTACGGAGTTCCGATCCATTGCTATCCTCCCGTTTCTATCAAAGGTGCTTGAAAAAACCATTATGAAGCAGATACAATCATATCTATCGATTAACAACCTGTTAACCACTTGTCAGTCTGGTTTTAGACCTAAGCGGAGCTGCAAATCTGCCCTACTTTTTGTTACTGACGAAATAAGAACCGCAATGGACAAGGATCACATTACTCTTCTGACGCTTTTAGACTTCTCAAAGGCTTTTGACACTGTTATTTATTTATTTATTTATTTATTTTTATCAATAACAAATTAAAATTAACTACTGATAACAATTATTTGAGAGCACTAGCAGCAGAGACTATCGGCTCTTTGGTAATAAAAATTATAACTTAACTCTAAGTAAGGTTAAAATTTTCGAAATAGTTTCTATTCTATTCTATTATTCTGGGCTGACACTGTTAAACATTCAATTTGATGTAAAAAACTGCGTAATTTCTTTGGGTTTTCTATAGAGTTTTGTAAGTTGATTCTCTCGTACCTTAGCGGAAGGCAACAATGCGTGGTGGCAAATGGTCAATCATCGATCTTTCTCAATGTTTTGAATGGAGTGCCACAGGGATCAATTCTTGGCCCAATTCTCTTCTCACTTTACATAAATGAGCAGCCAAAAGTTGTCAAACATTGTATAATTCATCTTTATGCTGACGATGTGCAGCTTCTGATAAGTCGACCGTTTCGGGAAAAGAATGATGCCGTTGCATTGATGAATGAGGACCTTTCTTCCATTTCTCGCTGGTCTAAGAGAAATCATCTGTGCCTAAACCCTGTCAAATCAACAGCTCTACCCATCTATCGCAAAATCTTTGATTTATCAGTCTTAAGACCACTGAATCTTGAAAACGATAGAATCGAATATGTTAGCAGTGCTAGAAACCTTGGAATAGTTTTCAATCGTTCCCTCACATGGAACGACCACCTAACTAAAGTAATCGGTAAAGTATATAGTAGTCTCCGTGTTCTCCAAGTCACTCGAAGTTTCGTCCCCATAAAAACCAAACTTCTTCTTGCCAAAACGCTACTACTAGGTACCCATTATGTTATATGGATGTGAAATTTTTTGCAACTTGGACTCTGCCACCAACCGCAAATTAAATGTCGCATATAACAACATTGCCCGTTATGTCTATAATCTCCGTCGCTATGACCACGTTTCCTCTTTTGCTGTTCGCATTTCTGGCTGTAGTCTAGACAATCTATTAAACTTTCGCTCACTTACCTATCTACATGAAATCATTCAAACAAAACAGCCTGATTATTTACACGGTAAGCTGAACTTCCCTCATTCAACAAGGTCTTTTGCTCTTATACTACCTCGATACAATTTTCTTATTACTGAGCGTCAATTCTTCGTCCATGTTATTCGCCTTTGGAACTCCCTGCCCATAAGTATGAGAAGATTTAAATGTTTACTTTTCAACTATTTGGCAAATCATTGATAATCTCTATCTATTTATTCAATTTTTGTTTTCCTCTTTTTCTTTTTTCTCTTTTTTATTGCTTGCTTTCCTTTTTTTTGTAAATATCTTAATAAATACATTAAACTCAAATTCTTAAATTAATTTAAAGGCTTTCAAAAATATATGAGACTTTTGTCCTACTCTGTAAGCGATTTTGAAAATAAATAAAAATAAATAAAAAAAAAATATATACAAGGTGGCGCAAAAGTCATCATCCTATCGGAAGAAGCATAATTTTTGCAAATGGCGGCAAATGTAAATTCTACTTTGATATTTGTGAAGTTAACTGATACAGAAAAAACTTAAGACACCAATTAACATAATCCAAAAGCAGAACCAAAGTTGTTCATTCATAAAAAAAATTACAGCGCAAGAACATCGGGTGACAACTTTTGCGCCACCTTGTACATATCTGAATATTTTCAAGCAATCTTAACCAAACTTGGAGTATATTTTAAGGCATATTTTACCTTAATGTTCCAATACAAATTTTAGTGGAAGGGCCTATGAGAGCATCACAACAAACTGAATCTTAAGAAAAGTCAAACTGTCTGACTGTTTGCGAGCGGTGCGATCAATGAGACAGTGTAAGGCAAACAGTGAGACGAACGAAAAAAAAACAAAAAAAAGTAATTAAACGTTTAATAAGCAGGTAATTAGTATTTTATTAAATAAATTAAGTAACGTAAATATATTTTTTCAAAAAAAGTAACAATAAATTAAAAGTAAAAAAAAAAATCACATTGAGATCATTTTAAATTCAGATATTGTTTCGAATAAAAAAAATCACTGTAGACTGCTTCCATAGCACTGAAAGTCAACATCCAACACAACCGATGCCTTTTGGCGACTAGTGTGACCACATGGAGTCGGCGTTGGCAGCACCAGCTCTATATCTTCGTGTGCTACCGATGCAATATCCTCAACCTAAGGCTCAGTGAATTTGTTCCTTGTGCGTTGTGCCGCTCCTCCGCAGGAAGAGAATTTGGTAGTGATTGTTGTCGTCTTTGTCTTTTATTGTCTCACTATTTGCTTTTTGGAAATGTCTCACTGCTCGCTTTTTGTCATTTCACAGAAAAAAAAAATATTACAAAAATGACAAAGAATTCTAAGATTTTGTTGTTTTATTATAGCAGAACACATATAAATGTTATATGTAAAAAAATTCTGTCTATTTACCCGATTATTTCCTGTTGCTATGCTAAATTTAAATACACTCCGAAAATTACTTTGAGCGATTTTTTTTTATGTTTACCCGGTGGGGGTTAACGCGCAACTGCAACTCGTGTGCCACAGAATCAACACACGTGGACGGGGAAATAAACGTTCATACCAATACCGGCATGTCTGTGCATGCTTTAACAAAAGAGAAAAATGAGTTGTCTTACTGTTTGCACTGTCTCACTGTTAGAACTTTACCCCTACTTTAACAATCAATTTTCCTTTCTACTATTTATTAGCGAATAAGTATGAATTGATGCGAGGTGGTAAATTTTTTAATGTCCGAACCCTTTTTTAATGTCTTAGGTAGCTGACGGCATCAGTGGATAAAATTATATACTCGACATTTGTATATTGCGATAGGAATAACAATGGAAAAGAATTTTTTATTATTATAAATTGCGTTGATAACATTTAAAGAAAAGATCTTAAGTTTATTGATCACTTAAAAAACTATGAAAACTGCTTAAATTGTCGGCAAAATATACACTCGACAGCAAAAAAACCGGGCCACCCGCTACGTTCAAACTCCGATTCGATTTTATTTTAAAGTATAAAACATACAACTAAAAAAGTAGTACCAACAGAAAGTGCTTTATACTTATGTTGAATAAATTGAATGGAAACTCATTGGGATCATTCAACTAATTCAGTGCTTATTTAAGGTTATACAAAAAAGAGTCGTTTTCCAGTTGTGTTGTTTAATGTAATGATAAAATGAAAAAAAAATGTAATCCAATATCAAAGAAAAAATTTAGAAAAAAATGTTGGTCAATATTTGGTATTGCCTCCTCTTGCTTGGATAACTGCCAGCATCCTTGCATTCATCAACCTTACGAGCCTGACGATAAAATCTTGAGGAATAGCATTCCACTCCTCTTTAAGTGCGATTCGCAGCTCTAGAAGCCTTGTTGGAGCAGGTATCCGGACCAAAACCCGACGTTTCATTTCATCCCATAAATGTTCTATCGGAATCAAGTCCGGGCTTTGAGCTGGCCTGTCCATCGTACGAATGCCGACGTCCCGTAGATACTGGGTCACCACATATCCAGCATGAGGCCGAGCGTTATCTTGCATTAACAGCATATCCTGCGAAAGGTAACACATGGTCTGCGAGGATTTCAGAAATCTAGCGATGAGAAGTCAATTGGTTCGATGAAAACTAAAGCTATATGTGCCGTTAAGGAGATGCCGCCCCAGACCATTACAGATCCTCCTCCATAAGCAACAGTTTCCTCGATGCAACATTGAGAATATCCTTCACCAACGCGACGATACACTTTCTGACGTCGATCACTTACAAGAAGACTCACCCTGGACTCATCAGTAAAGAGTACATTACCCCACTGCTCCAACGTCCAATCCCTATGCTCTCGAGCAAATTCAATGCGTGCTCGACGGTGGGATACGGTTAATGCTGGGCCTATTGCAGCTCTCTTTGGAATCAGGTTCTGTTCAAAAAGTCTCCTCCTGACGGTATCTGGAGTTAAGAAAACTTTGTGTTCGTCCCGCAGACTTTGTTGGACTTAAATTGCATTTAGGCGGCGATTTCGCAGAACAGTAAGTTTAATAAACCGATCATCTGCTACTGATGTAGCCCTAGGTCTGCCCGCATCTGGACGTCGATCGAATGCCCTTGTCTCTAGGTATTTTCTGTAAACTCGTTGCACCGAAGATCTGCTAATTTGAAGTCTTCGAGCGACCTCACATTGCGCAACGCCTGCTTGAAGTAGTGCTACAGCTTGAGCTGCTTCTTGAGGTGTCGTATCCATTATTAACAACGTAAAAAAAAAGCAAAAATACACGCGGCTGAGCAAACACTGGACTAAATCTAAACAAAATTATGCCATCACTTTTTTAGTTGTATGTGTTATACTTTTAAAGAAAATCGATTCAGAGCTTGAACGTAGCGGGTGGACCGGTTTATTTGCTGTTGAGTGTATAAATGGATGCAAGACGATACTTGAGTCGTTGAAACGATATCATTCAGACGATAGTGTTACGTGAAGCATTGCTTTCGAAATTGAGTTCGTCAGCCTCTAAGATCCTCTGTTTTTACGCCGCTGGAATATTTTCCGTGGGTGTTTGTGGTCACTGAAATGGCGCCCGCTACAGAGCCATGATAATCAATTTTTTATTTCTAAAAGTGGGTAAACAAGACGAAGCCATCGAGTTATTGTAGGAAGTGTTCGATGGTAGATTTATATCAATGGACTTGGCCTCTAAGATCGTGTTATTTTACGCCGCTGGACTTTTTTCTGCGAGTGTATTTGAAATTCTTGAAATTAACAACATTTTGAATTAACTTCATTTATAAACTGTGTGCTTAGAGCCTAAAACAATTTTCCCCAACTTAAAGTTATCTACTACATACTTATATAAAGGGTCTTTCATTAGCGACTTGACAACTTCAAACTTTCAGTGTGAACGCACCCTTAAACCAATTACCGAACTGTCAATGTCAAAATATTCAAATTAACATTTTTATCATGGTGTAGAACACGTATTAACAACGTTTAGGGTAGAGTGGGGCACTTTCGACGATGGGGCACTTTCGACCGGTTTTTAACTTTTTTAAAGATTTTTTGCAATTTTTCCTGTACACGAGGTAAGTGATATTTAATTCTTTCTTATGGAAATTCTTTGGTTGGTAGTGTCAAACGTTTGGGTTTATAATATATTTAAGTAATTTATAACATTTAATTGATTTTTGTTTATAAGTTTTGTGAAAAACAATAACGTTTACTAAAGCAAAGGATGGGGCACTTTCGACGAAAGCACATGGGGCACTATCGGCAAAAGTCGAAAGTGTCCCATGTTGGATTTATTAAGTTTGAATTTAAGACTGAAATTGGAAATTATAAAAAATTTACAGAATGGTTCGTTCTTATAAGAAAACTACAAATAGATGTTATATCGACGAAACAATAGTTAAGAAGGCTCTCGAAGAAATTAGAAATAAAATCGAAACTCCCACGTCGACTGCTCGGAAATATGACCTAAAACGGACAACACTTATTTCGAGGTTGAAGAAACCAAATTCATATAATAAGTCCAGTGATTCCCAGCTTACTGAAGTTTACGGCTCCAAGTATGCAACCCAACAAGTGTTCTCCAAAAATCAAGAGCGTGAGCTCGTGGACTATTTTAAAAGGTGTTCCGCACAAACGTTTGGTTTTACGTATTCAATGGCACGAACGTTTGCTTTTGAATATGCAAACAAAAATAATATTACTCGTATTGTGCCAAGTTCCTGGACGAACGAAAAAGAGGCTGGAATTGAATGGATACGTGGGCTTCTGAAAAGACATCCAGATATTTCTTTAGTTTAAAAATGAATTTCTGACCTCATTTAATTTTTATGTTTATGGATTTAAGATTTGTTTAACTATTCAAATAAAAACTACTTATAATATATAATAATATATTAAATGTTTGACTAATTGATTGATTAATATTTATTTGCGAAAGAAGTTTTTTCAAATCTGCCTAAAAAGTGTTGAATCTGCCCCACCCTACCCTACAAATAATTAAAATTTACTACCGAAATTCCGAGTTGGTGGTCGCAACTTTAAGAGCGTTAATGCCAATTTTCGGCCGTAATTCTCGTCCCAGTAGACAAGCAATTCATAGTCAAGTGAAAAAATTTGAGCCAGAATATTCGCTGCTTGATGTTGCCGTGCCAGTGAGACTACGTTTTTCCCGAAGTGTGGAGAATATTGCTGCCATAGAGGTATATATTGCATACAGGTGGAAGAAAGTGAGAGTAGTCTTCATTCACACAGCACGGAAACATAGTCACTCTTAAATCAAAGACTGCAGGGGCAATCTCCTATCAATTGTCAGAAAGTCTAGAAAGACGTTTGGACCATCAAATTAGGAGCAAACTCTAAGCTAACAGGTATTTATGTAGTGCACAATATGCATACAACAAACAAAGATCTGCGGTAGCTGCAATATGCCTCCAACTGAAAAAATCGAAAAAGAATTTGCGTTGGATGCCTTTTAAGGCGTTGCAGGTGCGTTCACCAACCCAACAACAGAAACGATTGCCTGCTCAGTTTAGGAACTTGATTCATCTTATTTTCTGGGGTTAAGACAATGCTTAACAGCCGTCTTGCAATCAGCTCAAATAAGAAAACCGTCAAGCGAGGTACGGAACCAGGGGAGTCATACCTTAGGTTGAATTTTAAATACACATACATACACATTAGGTCTTAACGGCCCATACACCGCCTGAACCTAGCTTCTTCAACCACTTTCATGCGAAATCGAGGTCGTCCAATCCGAACGGCAAATTTGAGAAGCTTTCTCATGACAATTTGATACTATTGGATGTTTGTCAGACGTTGGCAAGAGGTGCCAACAACACGCGGTATTCTCAAGTGGTCCCCCATCTAAGTACTAACCACGCCCTACGTCGTTTAATTGCGGTGATCGAACGAGAACCGATTGATTCGACGTGGCAAGGTCGTTGGCTGGAATTTTAAATACACAAACAAAAGCTTAATAGGACTTTTCATCAGTCGAGGTACATTTCGCGTGATTTAATGTTAACTAGAAAATACGCAGGTTACACTTTCTTTTGCATTAATTCTAAACCCTTAAACCCTAGCCTGGGGTCCCGCGCGATGTATCAACAACATTTTTTTGAATATTTTTTTAACAAAGCAACACACGATGCCGACGTTGAAGTTAATCTTATACGAGTAGAACGTCAGTTGGCATCCTGTCTTAAGTCATATTCAACAGTTTGTGCGGTGCAGTTGTTTTACAGTATTCCTACCCTGTGGTCTCGCTGATAAGTTTTATGTTTTAAGTTATTTTTAAATCGTTTGATTGGTAAGTTTATAAACTAGTTACATTTTATTTACTTATAAGGTGTTTGAAGAAATTAAATACAAAAAGTTAAAAAAATATATGTTTTTATTGTTGTGTTACCACGATTCTCGAGTTTTAGTTTCAAAAACTACGTTTCAACAATATGGACGAAGATTTTTCGGAAGGGTTGCATGATGATGATATAGAGGATGATCATGGCCGCTGGCTATTTATGGATTGCTTAGCATAGTAAGTGTTAATTCCTATGTTTTCCTGAAGATAGCTTCAAAACAACCCCCAAAATTACGCCATTTCCTCAAAAAAAAGCTTGCAATTGATCATTTTATAATGCCTCAAATGGAAGAAAGATTTACTTGGCCAACTTTGCCTACAAATCTCCGATTCTCCTGGGAGATATTTTGAAAAAGAAATGACCATTGGTTGAACCCAATCCTCCTGAACGTACAAAAAAAGATGTGCATTCTGTCCAAGGGATAAGGACCGAAAAACAAAAATCAGGTGTGGAAGGTATCAAAAACCCCTTTGTGCGAACATAGCCAGACTGTGTGCCAAGAGTGCCTGCACTCTAAAGTTTATTTATTACAAACATTCAACATTTGTGTATCATACCAATAAAAACTAATTTATCTTAAAATGTTTTGTTATTTTTCGAAAAAGGACAAAAATATGTTGGGGTTTTCTGGACCCCAGGGTAGTAAAAGAGTTTCTCTCCCCAGATGGGTAGGGTTTAAGGGTCAATCGGGATTTTTGATTATTTCTGATGAGCCGGTCCATCCCGGTTATTCGAGTTTCTACTGTAATTACTTCTATATAGTTTTACAAAAGTGAACATTTTGTTTTGGTAGCAATATTAGATAATCAAAAGTCTTGATTAATTTTTGCGTGGTTCGTTAGTACTAACAACTTTGTGTTGTTTTATTTTTAAGTTTTGCTCACGTAAGCAAGCAACACCCACCACTCACTCTTGTCGAATTTTAATAGGGTTTTATATTATAGTGATTATGGAGAACCTCCTCTTATTTTTTTTAATATTTTTTCCGTTAGTAGCTTAAAGTGGATTGTCTTAAGTAAGCGTTTTAGTGAGAAACAGATATTTGGGTATTTGCTAAGTGTGTTTGATTAATGATACCTGCTATAAATCGGTTAGAAACATTGAACTGTAACATATTTGCACATGTATTGCTTATAAGTGATTTTTAATATCATCAATCAAACACATTACTTATTTTTAAAATACGCATCGTGGTGAACCAGTTAGGTAACAACCTATACATATATTTTGAATGCGTACACGGTCATCCCAGGAAATATAGACTACACCACACGACAGTTACAAATCGACAAAAACTTTCAAGTCACCATTCCATTGAGATCATTTTTGACAAAGGATGCATTCTTGGATGTATCCGAGCAACGATTTAAAAAATAATCAGGTGCACCTAGTCACCGGCCGTTCAGCGGTTTCGGTTGCTATATCTTTATGTTTTTTTGTGTTTTACATTTTCCAAAAATGCCGGATTAAACTTCAATAATACATACAGTCCGTAACAATTGCATAGCCTCACATATTGTTTTTTTTTTTAATTAACTGTTTTGAGAGCTCCTGGATGTGTACCCAAGAAAATTTGCATTGGGTGACAAGGTAAGAGCGAGAGTTTCTGAGATTAAGAGAGCTTTTAACAATTTTTTTAAGTGAACGGAACTTTTTGAGCTAGTTTTGTATGCATGCATTTTAATATGCATTTTTTTTGTAACATTAGAATAGCCTCAACTAACTTTCTTACTCATTGTAAGCGAAAGTTTAGCAGCGCGATCATCGGAAAGTTATCGGGAGTGATAATTGGTTTATTTATTGTGGTTTAGATCTATTTAATAGTTTAAATGGGTAGAAAAAAATCTTTAAATGCAACGGAAATTGCTAAAATAGAGGCATACCATGAACATCGAAGCCCAAAAGTAATTAACAGTTATTTAAAAAATCCATTATCTTATGGAAAAAATTACAAAGGCTTGAAAGTACAGTATTTCAAGCCGAGAAAAACGAAAAATTATAAGGTTAGCATCCAATTCAACCCATTTTCTAAGTAAGATTAAACACGAAGCTGCGCTAGAAGTTAGCCGGATGACCATAAGCAGAGTAATTAAAAGTGCCGGACACCTGAGCCGCCTTAAACTAAAAAAAACCACCACTTAACCGAGCGCGAAAACAACAGCGGCTTAGTTTTGCGAGATCGCACATGGATTGGAATACTGATGGTAGCAGTCACTCAAACGATTGGCGGAAAGTGATATTTTCTGATGAAAAGAAGTTCAACCTCGATGGGCCCGACGCACGGGTACAACTATTACTACCATGATTTAAGAAAAGAAAAATTGTTTTTGGACCGTCACCACAGCCGCGAGGGAGGCGTTATGGTATGGGACGCCATATCATATTATGGAACGATCGATTTGGTTTTTGTGAGCTGCAGAATGACAGCACTTTATTACAAAACTGTACTGGAAACGGCTCTACCTCAATTCCAGGATATTTTAGGACCGGTGCCGATTATTTTTCAGCAGGTCGTCATGCGCCGATTCACACAGCTGGAATAATTAAAACTCGGTTACAAGGCCAAAATATAGAACAAGTATTTCCCTTAATCTATTAAAATCTTTGTATGATTCTTTAAAAGACCGTATTTTTGACGTAATTCAAAATAAGGGAGGTTGTACAAAGTAGTAAAATAATTGTGTAAGATATACCAAATAAATAAAATACTTTTGTTAAAAAAAAATTATTTGGTTTTCATTTTAACATAAATAAACATAGTGATTCTATTCTAATGTTACAAAAAGAAAATTGCATTTTAATGAATCGAAACGAAGTAGTCTCAGAAAATTCCGTTAGCTTTTCGAAACAATTTGAAATTTCTCTTAGTCTGATGAACTCAGTCCTACCTTTCAATCCAATATACAATTTCATATGTACAGAACGAAAAGGTACACAAAACAGTTAATTTAAAAATAAATTATGAGTGAGGCTATTCAAAAGTTACGAACGTATAATTGATAGCAAATTATCAGTATTCAGGTGAGTTTAGGGGCACTCACAATTTCCTAAAGCCATCGCGACAGTCAGTTACGGTATTGCAGTAGGCATGTCATATATACGAGGGCGGGTCAATAAGTCCGTGACTTTTGGAATAAAACACAGATTTTTTGATAAAAAAATAATTTTATTTTTCAACGTAGTCTCCCTTGAGCTCTATAAACTTTGTCCAACGCTTCTCCAATTTTTTTATCCCTTCCAAAAAAAATGATTTGTCGAGGTCCTCAAAATAGGCCTTTGTTTGCGAGATGACTTCATCATTGGAGTCAAATCTTTTTCCACCAAGCCATTTCTTCAGGTTTGGGAACAAGAAGTAGTCGCTCGGAGCCAAATCTGGAGAATAGGGTGGATGAGGGAGCAATTCATAGCCCAATTCATGGTTTTTTGCCATGGCAACTGCACATGTGTGCACCCTTGCATTGTCTTGGTGGAAAAGAACTTTTTTCTTGGCCAAATGAGGTCGGTTTTTTTTTCAAATCGTCATTGAATCGGTCCAATAAGTTGGCATAATATTCCCCATTGATTGTTCTTCCCTTTTGAAGGTAGTCAATGTGGATTATCCCGCGTGCATCCCAAAAAAACAGTCGCCATAACTTTATTGGCTGACAAACCCACCTTGGCCTTCTTTGGCGCCGATTCACCCTTAGAAACCCACTGTTTTGACTGTTGTTTGGCCTCTGGTGTGTTGTGATGGATCCATGTTTCGTCCACGGTTACAAAACGGCGCAAAAACTCCTCCATATTGCGATTAAACAACGCCAAACCTTCCTGTGAAGTTGTTACACGATTGCGTTTGTGGTCGACTGTGAGCAAACGCGGCACCCATCTTGCGGAAAGCTTTCTCATGCCCAAGTGATCATTCAAAATTGAAACCACTGAGCCATGCGAGATCCCTACGGCTTCCACAATCTCTCGCACTTTCAATCTTCGGTCGGCCAACACCATATCGTGAATTTTTTCGATTGTTTCGGGTGTAGAGACCTCAACTGGGCGTCCAGGACGTTCGGCATCTTCAGTGCTTGTACGGCCACAACGAAATTCAGTAAACCACTTTTTTACCATTGAAATCGATGGTGCAGAGTCCCCATAGTATTTTTCAAGCTTAGCCTTGGTCTCGGTAATGGTATTTTTTCACTTTTTTCCATTTTCTCCTCAAATTAGTGAGTAGTCTGATAAAAATAGCTGTCAAACACAAACTAACTGACGCAGCAAGTTTAAATTTTGACAGGAGTCAACTGACAGATGCCTGTTGACAGGAGCAGTGTTGCCGTTTCAGTAAAGAGGTCAGAAATTCAAAAAGTCACGGACTTATTGACCCGCCCTCGTATTTTAAGTTCTATTATTTTATCTTCAGAGAATGATGCTTGTGATAAGACTTTTTATTGCTTCACAGCAAGTTTCTGGGAGTTATTAAATGAATTTATAATCAGCCCTATCGTGAACAAAATGTCCCCCAAAATTTTTCCCAAATTCGAAAAATCGGTATCGTGAATGATTTTTGAAATTCCCAAACAATTGTTATCATGAAGTTCCCATCGACATTTTTGTTAATTTTCTCCCGAGTTATTTCCCTATCATTTTGCTGGGGAACTTTGGTGAAGAACAAGCAAACTAGATAGGCAGATCGTTCTGGTGTAAACAAAGCCTCCAGAAAGCCGAACTTGTCCTCTTTTTCAGGAAATGCACATATTAACCCACCCTCTATTAATGGTACAAGCTTAACTTTTTCCAACAAAACTTAATTCTTGGGTCTGATCTTCGACAGGAAGTTAAGCTGGAAACCCAACATACAAGAAAGAGTCAAAAAAGCTCCAGTAACACGTTTCCATTTGCAACAAGTGGGGCTTACAACCCCGCATCACTCCCTGGCTGTATGTATCGGTCGTGAGACTAATTTTTACGGTTGTCTGGTGGACCGCCTTAGATAACGCGATAAATCGTGATAAGCTGGGCTAAGTCTAACGTACAGCTTGTCTGTGTATTAGCGCAGCACTCCGCACAACTTGCTCCGCAGCACATGACATTCTTCTTCATATACACCCCTTGTTATATTTAGCAGGCAAATTGTTGCCTGTTCCGCTGTTAGCTTGAAAGCGTCATCTCCATTTTCTGGACTCATTTGGGTATCTACCAAGAAACATTGACTACACCATAGCCCAATTACAGTTTGGAGTCCTCCCCACCAGATCATTATGGGAGGAGGATTTATTTTTGGTGCACCTGCAAAGGGCTTTTTGGGATGGTGAAATGGATTGAACAATTTTTCCAACAAACAATGCAAACATTAGCTTCTTGACTCTGAAATGCTTTTGAAATCTATTGAATAATACAAATCGCACCCTCGCTCAAATAGTGCCATAAGTCAAAAAATCATTTTTTCGAGAAAAAAGCATTCAAATGTTTGGGCCGCCATTACTTTTGCATTACATTACAATGAAATATTTGTGTCATCTAGGGACAAATATTCGAACAATAAATATGACACTTTTTGAGATAATAGTTTGAAGTATGGGGGACGTAGTGGTGGATTATGGATTTTCTAATTTTTTTGTGTTATGACACTATTTGAGCGGAGGTGCGAAATGTGTAAATGAGTAAATAATAGAAATTATGTTACGGTAACTCCATGAGGTTACTTGTATCGCTAACTTTCTTCGAATCATCCTTAGCTAATTCTGTACACAATACACAAGTACACAATAATTGCTCTTAAAATATTCGAATCTAATTTACAATTTGGTCTTTTCGCATTTGTTGTATTATTGATCTAGAATTTAGTAGGATTGATTCCGATACCGAAATTTGTTTGGCGCCATCAGAGGCCGCATATCACTTCACGGAACACGCACAGATGTATGTTTTTTACGTTTATTTGGTCCACTTAAAACAATATTACATTTTATTTTTAGTTGAATAAATTTGAAAAAAAACTATAGTTTCTGTTAATTTTTATTTTGCATATGGCATTTATGGCGCTCAATACTTGCTGTATTTTTGTTTTTGGTAATATTTCAATGTTAAACTATATTATTGTCTCTCAAGAACCAACGTTTTTTTTAATGATTTCTTAATTTTATATTAATCTTCTAAGGAAAATGTTTAAAGACCTATGCAATGAAATATCTTAAAAACCTACATACATATAACTTTATATAAGTGAATCTAACTTAATTAGAGGGGTTAGGTTCTGCCATGTGATCCTTATTGAATCGATCTGAGCTTTTACAAAAGCAATAGTCGATGGATCAAAAATCACAGGGTATGGCCTAGTTTGGCATTGTTATATGCTAGCTTCAACCTAGGGATGATCGATGTTCATCGATGCTCACAAAATATCGATGTTGAGAGACTTAACATCGATGTTTAACTAAGCAAAACATCGCATAATCGATGTTAAGAACAACACATCGGCCTGATGTTGCCCAAAGAGAACCTACTTTTAAGTGAAAATTTGGAATATTTTTTTTCGAAATCGAAGACTTAGCATGCGTTGCCTTATAAGTATCTACGTACATAAATATACGAGAGCTTAAAAAATACTATATGTACGAATATTTATACAAGAATAGGCGGTAAGGCTACGTTATGTTTCATTGGCTAATTATTGTTAGTAGTTTCATCATTTTGGTTTTCGTTTTATTTAAGTTGCATAGCCACATCGATAGCCTCTGAGAGATTGTTCTCAAAAGCGGGGTATACTCTCTGTCAACAACGCAATAGACTGAAGGGAAAGCTTCTAGCAAAAATATTATTTTTGCAGACAACAGGGATATACGATGTACATACATGTGTTTATATTTGCTGTATGTATATAATATCAAAAATCTTATATTTACTTAATAACTTACCTACTGTTGTTTTTTTTAACTACTTGTTAATAAATACGATGCCTAATAGATGAAAAAAATTCAAGTACTTATGTATATTTTTTTTGTTTACCCTAATAGTCGGCATTCTATAAATTCATTTTATAACATCCATGTTAACGAACATCGATGTTTTGAGTTCGATTATTATCGATCATCGATGTTCAGCCATCGATGTTTTGCCAACATCGCTCATCCCTACTTCAGCCTAATCAAGTCACTAAAATTTGTCCCGATTGAGGCTGTCACCATTATTTTAATCTCTTTCAGGTATGCTCACGCAGTATCTTAAAACATCATCACCAAACCCCAAGCGTGTAGGCACATATCTAATTTTCTTATCAGTTGTCCGTCTTGCGACATGGTATATAATTGTTACGTTCGTTAAGTCTGATAGATATCCGTCTGCATCTAGAAAGAAAAATGCCTCAGGGGGTACGTATCGACTTTCCAATTTATGTCTCAAATACCCAGGGTTGGGATAGAATAGACCTGATATTAGTTAATTCTCCGTAACACTTGCTGACTGAAATACTCTAAGGTATTTCCTCTTGAACACTCTTAATTTTTCCATATACGATGGATTAATGTTCCAACATGCTAGGCTTGCTGTAACAGTGGCTCAGTCGGGTGCAGTGGCTCAGTGGTAAGTGTTAGTGTAGGTCTACTAATCGAAAGGTCCCCAGTTCAAATCCCACCGGGACCAATTAACATCTAGAGTTTTTTCCACGGCCACACCTCTTGCGAACGCCTGAAAAACATCCAAGAGTATCATTTGTCATGAGAAGCTTCTCAAATTTGCTATTCGGATTCAGCTTAAAATTGTAGGTCCCTGCACTTCGCACAAGCAAGTGGTTGGAGAAGATAGGTTTTATGTAGGGGCCGTTAATGCCTAATATTTATCTTTTATACTTCAGAATTGGACGAACGAACGCTTGGTAACAAATGATCTTCACATCAGGTCTCAGATATTTAGAGTAGAAAAGGTTCTTGAGGGACATAAATGCCGCCCTAGCCTTTTGCAAATATGTATTTATGTGTTCATTGTAGTACAAAAACTTGTCCAAATGAAATGTCTTTGCCTCGATCCGAAGCCCATTTTATAATGAGTTCATTATTTTAAGGTATTTTGTTGTCAAATCTGAAGTCTTATTGTTGTGCGGAAAAAAATGGTTTCACATTTTGTCACGTCGATGTTGAGTTTCCATTCTAAACAATATTCGTTGAATCAGTTAAGTTTGCCTTGAAGGTTTGTTTGGATTTCTTCAATTTTTGAGCTGCTGGCATACAGCGTCTTCAAATGCTATCGAATCATCCAGTTCCCCAAGTATTTCAGAAATATATATGTTAAATAAGTGAGGTGCTCTGTCGTGCCCTGCAGAAGAGCAATCATTACTTTGAAAACTCGGTTCGTCGTATATTTTCTATTTGTTACAACAATATTTTTTGTCATATATCATTGACATGATCATCTTCATAAGATGTGAGGAAATTGATATCGTACAAGTTTATATATTATCCCGTCGATCTAAAGAGTGTCAAAGGCTTTTTCGATATCCGCTAGACAGGCAGCTGTACACATTTTCGCATTTAGATTCCAAGTTATATAGGAAACCAATTTTGTTACAGCGTGCACTGCCGAGTGATTTCGTTTGAACCCAGATTGGTTCCGCGGAATGATCTCTTTTCTTTAACCTTCGTTTAAAATTGACTTTATAATTACTACTTCCAGAATCTTCCCGATGTTTTCCAATAACTAAGGAAGTAGTAGTTGTTTAACAGATTATTAAAGATAATACAGTACGACCGTATGGCTTCAACCGGAACATGCTTTTAAAAAATGTTAGAAATGTTATCTAAGCCGCTTGACTTCTTGTTGTTAAGTTTTTTTCCTTTGCATTACAATTTACAAACATTTAAAAACAATGCAGAGGCTTCTCTATCTCTAAAATCCAAATTGGAAATCCAAGCAAATTTAAAACTGAGATGGGATTGGTAGTCGATAAGAAAAAACCTGGCTTTGCATGCAGTAATGATGGGAATACGGCTAGGAGATTTTTCAGCGATCCAGAAGTTGCAGCAAAGATTACTGAGTTGGATATTCAAGTTATCAAAAGGTATAAAATTGTGTTGCAAACAATAACTATTACATATGAAATTAATGTGGACAAGTTTTAAAAATATGATATTCGACAGTAAGACTGTTTGCGGAAAAATAAAATTGGTACCCAATGCCACCCTCAATCCACAAAGTTTTCATTCATAGCAAAGCCATAATAGAGCATTCTTTATTGCCAATAGGTCAGTTAAGTGAAGAAGCTGAGCTTCTTACGCCCTCTTCTTTCTATGCAGGATCTTCTTCCCTCCCTGCTCTTGTTTTGCCCTGGAGCGCTTTTAAACGTGCGTCTTTTGTCACCTTCTTATGGTGGTGGTGGTGGCCCGCAAACCAAAAGTCAGTAGTTTCTCGAAAACAGTACTACAAAGAAACATGTTTTTGTGAATGGGTTTGTATTCTCTTTGAGTATTAGTATTCGGCTCAACAAATGAGGAAGTACCTACAGATAAAACCTGTTTCCCATATAAAAAGGATAAAATTGTGATAATCCTTTTTTGCCAGTATTGTTGTTATTGTTTTTACACCGTGACAATCCAAATGCAGTCGATCTATATCTGGACAAAAGAAGCTGCAATGTTTTAAAATAACAAATAGAAGCAACGTTTCCTATTAGATCACTTGCTCAGATGAGCGATGTTGAGCTTCGTCTAGAAGACTCTGTGTTTGCCGGAAAATTGGTAAAATTAATTTAATTGTAACAAGTAACTATTTACCAAAAAAAACATTTTAGGAAACCTATTAAGGAAATACAGTTTAAAATCGGAAAACATTTTCCGTTTCTTAGCTACTGACGTGGTGTATGTGGATTTTAATTTAGATGGACGAGCCGGAAATAGATCGCTGAACGCGTTAATTTTGTATTCAAAAATTTTGTTTGGTATGTAATTCAATTCATTAAAGTTGTATGAACAATTTAACATAACTGCTCCATTTTCAGACGGTTGTGGACTTGTGGTAGACTACTCGGCCACGAAAAATTTCAAAAAGAGATGCGTCGATTCGTCCTAAATGCCCACAATCGCAACTATAAAAAAATTGAATCAAAAGATTAATTATATGTAATTTTGTATTCAATTTTATTTAATATATGAATTGCTTTTTAATTTTTTATATGTATTATTATTATTTCATTTTTATACTGAATCTATAATTGTTTGATTTTATTTTTGTTCTTACTAAAATCCCATAAAATATAAATAAAAAAAAATTAATTTAAAATGTTAACGTGTATTGATGTTTTATTATAATTCAAAGGCACCAGTAGAAAATAACTACTTCTTTAGTACTTCCATTTACTGAGAAAAGAAGTACATCTTAACTACTGATTCGCACGTTGAAAAAAAGTACTTCTTTAGTACTATCTTTACTAAGAAAAGAAGTACTTCTTAACTACTACTTCATACGTAGAAATAAAGTACTTCTGAAGTACTGCTTTTTACGTATGAATATCAGTACTTTACTTGAGGTTAACTGCAGTAGATATTTCTATAAGTTGGGGAGAGATGGGTGCTTCACGTATTCTAATGTACAGCAGGTATATAACTGAGTTTTTTCCCGAGTGCCTATCCTTTTTCAGTGGAAAGGAAGTACTTCTTTTCCGTACATTTTTCAGTAGTTACATTGGTGGTGGTGGTGGTGGTGGTGGTGGTGGTGGTGGTGGTGTGATAGTTTCTGTTCTGTTTTTCTTTTTCTCCTAGTTGGCTTTTCTTAACTGTACAACCAAAGCACTTGATGACGATGATAGAGTTGGTTGATCGCTTTCGCTTATTTGCATGTCTATCGGGTGGGTGTCGATACTTCCGAGCATTGAATATTTGTTGTTGTCGTTTCCGTTAATATTTTGGTGGTATGTTTTTCTTAGTTTCAGGCAATTGTTTTTACTGTCATTTACTGGCCCGTGTAGTTATTTTTCCAATTCATTTTTTTATAGAATAGGAAAATAAAAACCTCTCTTGCGAAATTATGACAAACATCGGAGTCGCCAAAAATTGTAAGTCCCGTTCATTCGTAACAAAATATAACTTCGCACACACCATGTACAAGCCGTTAATGCCTAAAATTTATATTGTTTTGAGTAGCGGCTTAGTTGGTCCCTTCACTGGTTTCAGTCCCCTCAACGGGCATCTAAAAACTTTTAGAGTCGAAAGCTCGGCCCCATGTGAGTGCTGCATGGAGGCCAACAAAATGACATCGCATTTCATCTAAGAAATTCCGGCTATTACCAGAACCGTGTTAGATATCCTGGGTAAACAGTACTTCCATGAATATTAGTTAAGTAAGATAAAGCCCGCTAGTCTTTTTCGCTTTGTTTGCTGATACTGACTCTAATACTTATTGCTCGTAACAAGCGAACGGGCTATGCTAAAATACAATGCACCATTAGGTCTAGGTCCAGTGCTTGTAATAATAAATTCAAATAACTTCTTTTTTTAATCAAAATTCAATTTTATTTTATATAACTAATTTGAAGATGAGAGACCGTAAATGACCTCCATGCTCATCCACGCATATGCGACACCTGATCAGAAAATTATTCATTGCGGCCTTGAAGGGTTGAAATCAATTCCTTGGTTTCGTTTTGTACATCTCTTGCTTGACATAACCAAATGAAAAAAAGTCTGGTGCAGTCAGGTCAGGTGAGCTTATTTACATTGCCGTTTAGATCAAAATGGGCCCCATCAGACATAAACAAGCAATTTATCAAGCTGTTGTCTGCTTCGGTCATTTCATTCATTTTTTGGCAAAATTCCAGGCGAATAGGTAAATCCTGCCAAATAAAAAATATTACTCACAGAGAAAATAAGTTATTTCGTTCTGTTTTTGTAGCACGATTCGTGCGCCAGCATGTACAAAGAAAACTCAACTATCATTACCGACTACCTTCGATTTATTCTTCAGCCCCATGAGCATGAATCTGTGGTTATGCATTGGACTACGGGGGGCTCAGGTTCGTTTCTGCTACCCCATGTCTTGCGAAAGTCACAGACATTTATACGAGAGTAATCAATTGTCATGTGCAGCTTCTTAAATTCGTCTTTTGGAGTTTGCGTAAAATTGTAGGCCCCTTACCTTCGTGACAAAAATATAACTTCGCACACTCAAATGCTTGGAGAAAAAAAACGATTTTGTATTAACACTTCTTGGGCCTTGCCATGGTTTGTCCGGTTTCAAAAAATTAATACAAAATAGCACCATGTATAACAGGAGAATAAATATAAAATATTTTCACAAATCAGCGTAGTTAAAATGCACTAGGGTCCTGACAGCTATTCACATCATTTAAATTCCAAGATAACAAATGGAAAATGCCATCTTATGAGCTTTTATTGCATCTTCTTCTTTAACGACGAAGCTATCATCTGGTTTGAAAGGAGCATATAAGGCAGGATATGTTTATTTCTCATTATACTAATTTTTATTGTGCTTGCGGATAAAATAACAATTATTATTTTTAGAGCCACAGTGGAAGTCCTTAATCTAAAAAGTGTACCCCGGTCTTTAAAATATAATCGTTCAGAAAAAAATTAAAATAAAATGCATACCGGAAATTCGACGATTAGTTAATGTGTTGTTTATTTTTAGAAAAGCTTATCATTAAGAATTCAACATCATTAAAGCCAACAGGAAAACCGAACTCTTGAGGAGAAACAAAATATAAACGTCATTCAAACAATAAATTGCACCTAAGGTAGATTTATTCAATTGCTTGCTCGGGTGTACGCAGAGCTTATACCTTTTTTTGACTATGCAAATTGGGTAACAAAGAGCAGCCAGAACAAGATTCTTGTACAAATAAACCTGGCGGTCGCCTAATCACGATACTGTCAACCAAATTGAAGATATAACTACCTCAGTTATACACGCTCTCAAGAACACATTCGCAATATGGCTTTTGTTTGTAGGATGCTATTTTAATCACCGTGTGGCACATACGACGTGCTAACAAAAGAAGTTATCCTCGTGTTCGTCACCGCACTCACTCAAGAATATATACTGCTTTTGACGTCTTTCAGAGAAGTCAAGAAGCTTGCATTTAGATTTTGTTTCTGTACTTGAATTGTTGCAAATTGTATTTATTCGGAAATATGTCTTTCAGGGGTAAACCCCAAAGCTTCATATTTCTATAAAAAGAAACGTGTTTTTGTAGAGGAATGTGCTGGCGGTTGACAATAACTCCATAATATGGTGTGCCTGTCTATCAGGACGAGTACATTTTGCACTTCTAGGGGTTTTCCAGTTTAATCCGTTTCAGAACGTCTCCCATGGCAGTATTTATAGAAAATTTAAAGCTCAGCGACAAGTCTTCGGTTGGAGATGGATGTCCATTCAGGGTCATAAATAAGATGGACTGCATTTTTCTGAATTCTGTCAAGTAGTTTTAGAGAATGTTCGGATTTTGGAAGTCGAACTTCAGATGTGGAAGCAATACACAATGCTGAGCCTAATTTGTGACTTATCTGAATAATAATTCAGTCGGTTAGATGAAATAAAAACGAAATAAGGTGCCCAACTGGATCGTATGAAACTTTTTCACCAACCATGCTCAAGGTCAGCTTCTTATGTATGGCGCAAAAATACTGCACAGGCGACATAAGTATTGCGTGTGAATTCTAAATGAACAGTTTTCTTCCAAAAGCAGTTACATACTAACAATAAAGAAGTACCCGTCATTACTGTCGAAGGTTTTGCAAATGCGGTCAAAAACTTCAAAATCGGAAAGCGGTTAAGTGGACAAAATACCCTATAAGATCTGGAAAAGATAGGAGACAACGCGTCCATAGGGCTCATGATTCTTATCTCCATGCTTATTAGAGGCTATGCAATGCCTAGACAGTATGGGGAATGCTATATTCTTTCTTTGTTCAACGGAAAAGGCGAAACGCGTAACTGGGATAATTACCGTTCTATCAAGCTGATGCCACTATCAAGATCGTTAAGCGGGTATAATGCTGTGTTAGTATATAATAGTGACCTTTTTCCAATGTGGCGTTTCGCCCAGATGTGGTGGTTGGGATCATCAGTCGACCACAAAACATCAAACCGATACACAATTTGTTCTCGGTATTAACCCAGTATACCATAATTCACTACACGATATCGAGGAAAAGTGCGTTTCGATTTGATGTGTTGTGGTTGACTGATAATCCCAACCACCCCATCTGGGTGAAACGCCAAATCGTCTCTGACCTTTTATTGTAATTGATATTGCATTTTTGACAAAGCTCGCAAAGATCTCTCCTTTCAAAATGGCAGTACCAACGTAGGGGGTCGCGCTCCATTTTGTATGAGATAGGTACTTTAAAGTGAAGGGTTCCTCAGATCTTGGAACTTCTTATTCGATTTATCTTGGCTGCACTTGCTGTCATACGAATTATCTTCACCTCAAATGCCTCGCCCAAGCAAGTAGTTGGAGAAGGCTCTGTGTTTGGCCGTTAATACCCTATATTTTTATTTTTATTTTCATCCATCCCACGCTTACGCGATGGTTAATTTCGTCATCACAAATTACTTCGCTATTGATCAGAGATCCCAGCATATTTAAACTGTTCGCACTTGGGAATCACTTTTCTATTCATACTAATGTTTGGAATAGGTTGGAGTACGTCAGAGAGCCAACGACCTTGCCACGTCGAATCAATCGGTTCCGTTCGATCATCGTAATTAAACGATGTAGGGCGTGGTTAGTACTTAGGTGGAGAAACACTTGGGAATACCGCATGTTGTTGGCATCTCTTGCGAACGTCTGACAAACATCCAAGAGTATCAAATTGTCATGGGAAGCTTCTCAAAATGTGCCGTTCGGATTCGGCGTAAAACTGTAGGTCCCCTCCACTTCGCATGAAAGTGGTTGGAGAAGCTAGGTTCTAGGCCGTTAAGGCCTAATATGTATGTATGTATGCGTCAGAGAACAGGTAGCACTAATGAGATACCTATTCGCCTCTAAACCTCTTATGATGACTTCATCGCCAGCAAAGAATAACTGATGTTCATCGGTTTTCCTTCAGGCAGATAAAACATATCAACTGAGTTAGATAGGTAGGTAAATGGATACCCTTGTGACTGGTGTCACGGCTCACTTAGACCATCAGTTTGGGTCCATTGTGTCCATTGTTGGGATTTTCCAAAATTTTTGAGAACCTGCAAAGAAGCCAAAAATATGCCGCTGTTTCAGAGCTCAGTGATCCGCTGCACTAGAACCACCCGGATTTATATGTAAATGTCAAGAGTTTCCTCAGCTCATTCACATAGTAGGTGACGAATAGATACTATCTTTTCGACGTCTCTGCAGCTCCTGCAGTAATCGTTGTGCATTATGCCCAGCCGCTCCGCGTGTAGCCCCACTGCGCAGTGCCCTGTGAGGACCCTCGTCAGTGTGCGTATGTCTTTGCGGTTTAGCCCCATCATGACCTTAGATTTCATTTTGTTTACCGCTGGGCAAGGCTCCCTCGAGTGTCTGCATGTTTCAAGGCTGGTCCAACGTAGGTTTGTTCTCCTCATGGATTCAACATCGATTTTCCGTGTTAGTGCAATGAGCGGAGTTTGTATAGATTTCAGAGCCAGAGATGCATCCATCTACGATCCGCATCTTGCAAGCTTGTCTGCTTCTTCGTTGCCCGAGATGTCCTTGTGACCTGGTACCCAGCATAGGGTCACTGGAGTTGGCGATTGATATCTCGTCTAGGTGTTTTCTGCACTGTAACACCGCCCTTGATTTGACAACTACTGACTCCATAGCCATTATGGCCGCTTGGCTGTCAGAAAATATAGTGATCTGCTTGTCGGCCAGTTTGCGCCTCTTCACCTCCTTGGCAGCCTGAGTGATCGCAGCTGTCTCTGCCTGAAACATGCTGCATTCATCGCTGATTCTGAAGGACACGCCCAGGCTCAGAGTCTCACAGAAGATGCCTGCAGCTGTACCCGCATCCATTTTGGATCCGTCGGTATAGATAGCTATTTCGCCTTCTTCCGTGACTGTTTTGTTGATCCATTCGCTTCTTTCTGCGATTCTGGTAGCGAATCTTCTTTTGAAGGCTAAGGTCTGTGGTAGATAGTCAGTGGCTGTTGTTTCTTTCGAAACACTCCATCGTGCTTCGACGGATGCGTGTCCGTAGGACCTGAAAGACCACAGTCCCGACTCCCTGAGTCTAACGACCGCTTTAACCATGCTGCTGCAGTATATGTCCAGTGGTGTGAGGTTGAGTATTACCTCCATGGCTGCAGTGGGTGTGGTTCTTAATGACCCTGTTATCCTAATGCAAGCCGTCCTTTGAATTTTGGTAAGGCTTGAGAGATGGCATTTCTTCTCGGTAGCCTTCCACTATACAGCTGCGCCATATGTTGCAATGGGTCTTCCCGACGCTGTGTACAGACAGTGACCACATGTGGTTTAAATCCCCATGTATTGCCGAATGTCCTTCTACGCGCTTCCTCGTATACACTGACTTTGATTAGAAATTCCTCGGTCACTCTAGCGGGGCATCCTTTTTTTAATTAGGTAATAACCTTGCCCATATGGCCGACACTGCTACCTTAAATGCGGGGCATGTTAGTCTTAACTTTACTCACTCATACATGTCGATGATCATCTTCTGTACGTAGCTTTCCGGAATTTAAATCTAAAATAAATAACCACACTGTGGAATAGTTTTTTAGTCGTACATTTTATGATTACAAATACAGTCGAACTTCGATAAGTCGAACTTCGATAACTCGAATATTTAATAACTCAAATGAAATTGGCCAAGACTGAAATTTACATGTAATTTTTATTTGATAACTCGAACTTCTATTACTCGAATGTCTTGATAACTCGAAGAGATTATTTGGCGTCACCTTCGATAAGTCGAATTATGAATTGGAATTCCCAAATTCTGCGTGTTTTTCAAGTTCGTTTTATTATGCATCGCTTTCGGAGGCACTATTGTTCCTATGACCTAGTATATATACGTGTAGAAAGTCATGATTTCGTTATGTGTGAATAAGAAGTATCAAATTTCTTGTTAGTATGGGTTAGAACACCATTACTAGGCCGGTATATTGGTCGAAACGAACTCAAAGCTTAGTTTTTATTTTTAAAAAAATAGCAGGCGCCTAAAAAAACACAAACAGGAAGACAAAATACGTAATACGTAGACAGACTGAAGATACGTATGAACAGTGCAGTGTGTATTAGATGACGATATTGTTACTTCGGAGTTTCCCACAGATGAAAATGTTTTCGAAATATTCAGATGTGAATCGGAATCTGCACAGCTCGACAATAACGATGACAGCGAAAGTGATGTAATGGAGAAAGATTTGAAGGATGATTTGATTCAACCACCTTTAGACGAATTGGTTGTAAATTCGTTAAACATTTTGCGTTTATATTTAATGACTAACCAGTAACATCGAGAAAATATTTATTTTTTTTTAATTCAATAAAAGAATTAAAATCCAAGTTATATAACAGACTATTTAAAATAATAATTATATTCCTGTACGTTTTTTGTGTAATATATGTTCGCAAATAAATACGAGTACATTATGTATTTATATCAATTTTGTATTTTACTTAATAACTCGAAGTCTTGATAAGTCGAATTTTTTTTGTGGCAAGTGATGGTTCGAGTTATCGAAGTTCGACTGTATCACAAAGAACGCGCAACATCAGACTTGAAAGCAGCAGCTATCGAAAAAGTATTATACAAAAAAAAAATATGTACTACTCATATGATCTGATAAGTTGACAGGTAGATAGTTCTCTACCTGTTTGTTTTTTTATAATTGGTTGTGCTAATTTGTCGTCGAACTTCCAACGAGCTTAACAACAGAAAAATACAAAAACCACCCGCTTCGTCAACCACCATACTGTGTTAAATGGTTTATGTACATAAAAGCCATGATGAATGCATTCTAGTTTAAAAAAAAATCACCTGTTTTTCTTTTGACTATAGATTAACGAAAAAAGTAACCAACTTCAAAGCGTAACAAAATTGCTGATACGTTCATTTCTAGATTTTTGCGGTTAAGTGCAAATAGAATTGCGATAACTTTATCGACAATAATAATAAAAACAAAAGGTGAAATAGCAAATCAACTGTAGATATTCATGGCCGTTGATTTTCATGCTTAAGCTTAGTCAAAACCGCGATGTTTTCAATTTATCTAAGAGTAACAGCGGAAAAGACCGTATATACGCTAAATGATGACGACAATATGAAAAAAAAATTGCCAGTTGATAGTTCGCTTTGAAAAATAAAAATTGATGGTAGGTAAAGGGTGTCGCACCAATTGTGCTACAACAAGAAATTCAAATAATTTCTTTTAATCAATGTATTTAATTTTTTTTTGTATAGAAAATTCAATTTTATTTTATATTACTAATTGTTTATAACCCTGGATGGTTATCCTTCGTCGTATCGACGAACACCTCTTATTTTTTTAATGATTTCTCTTTAACTATACGTCCTATTCTCTTCTTCTTCCTTACAAGTTACAACATCAGTAGGCTGTGGTTTCTACCAGTGAGCGGACGTAAGCTCTCCTGCTATCATCAGAAATATTTTTGTTTGTTTGTTTTTTGCAGGTATGTTCGTCGAAATGACGAAGGATAACTTTTGTGTGATATTTTTTCTTTGTGCGGATTTGTTACTTTTTGTTATTTGGGTTTTTTTGGTAATAGAATTTTAAAATGAATTCCCGTCTACAAGTGGATGACATAGAAAAATTTCTCCTGACTATGTGCGAAGACATTGGGTCCGAATCAGAAGATGAAGATGATTGTGGAAGTAACCTAAATGACGAAAATATTGACATGGAGGTTGAGGATGCCGAAGAAGATGACTGCGAAGACTCCTCGGAAAATTCCGATGATGAAGACAATATTCCCCTAAATTTAATAAGGGCACAAACTGGTAAGGTAGAATGTAAAAAAAAGGTAAAATTTATAGATATGGTACGAATGTAGTATACCAGGCTCGGGGCCCAACACGTGAATGTAAAAATATTAGTGAACCTCTGAAATGTTTTCAATTATTTATAACGGAAGAAATTTTTAGTGAAGAAGTGCAATGGACAAATGCTGAAATTAATGTACGAAAAAAGGATTTGGTCAGTAGCACATCACAAACACGCGAAACCGATTTAGATGAGATAAAAGCCCTAGTTGGTATTTTATGCTTGACAGCAGTTTCTAAGAGTAACCACCTAACTTCCGACGAACTATTTGACTCCAGCTATAGTGGATCCCGCTACATTTCGACAATGACTAAAGCCAGATTCGAGTTCCTATTGGCCTGCTTACGTTTCGATGACAAAACTGTCCGTCTTCGAATTTGCAACGATAAATGTACCCCTATCAGGAAAATATGGGATATGCTTATTGTGAAGTGTCGACAAAATTGCACTCCTGGCTTGTATTTGACGATTGATGAGCAACTTTTAGCTTTTCGTGGGAAATGTGCCTTACTTGGGAAAGGGTTCGAACTCTAGCAATCTGCCTCTTGGAGAGTTTTATGTCAAGGAACTAACGAAACAAGTTCATGGCTCTAATAGAAATATAACAATGGATAATTGGTTTACCTCTATGAATTTGGAAAAATCCCTTTTATTAGAGCCATATAAATTGACAATAGTTGGAACCTTACGGAGTAACAAACGTGAAATTCCTAATGAAATGAGGGATAAGAAAGGGCGCAAATGCAAAACTTCCATGTTTTGTTACGACACTGAGTTGACGCTGCTTTCGTACAAACCAAAACCATCTAAAATTATCTTTTTGCTGTCATCTTGCAATGAAGAAGGAACTATAAACCCAACTTCAAAAAAGCCCCATATAGTGGAGTTTTATAACCAAACGAAGGGAGGTGTTGACACATTTGATCAGATGTGCAGTGTAATGAGTTGCTCTCGAAAGACTAACCGATGGCCTATGTGTCAGTTATATTCAAAAAGGCGAATGACAAAGTCGTCGTGATATAAATGCAAAAAAAGCATCTGGGGTGGGCATAAAGTTGAAGCCTGTGCCTCTTGTATATAAAACTGTTTTTTTTTTATTTTTTTTCTTATTGTTTTTAGTTGATATGAATTTAAACTTTTTATTTATGTATTTATTTTAGAGGTACTTTTATTGTATTGTCATTAATTTTTTTTTAAATCAATGGCTGTTAATGTAACAAAATGAAGTGATATATTTAATTTACATTTAAAATGAGAAAAAATGTGGATACTTAAAATAAATCTAGTTTAAATATGCCTAAGAGTCTCATTGAACAATTTTAAGTTAAAGGTAAGGCAAAGTTCGGAGTAAAGCTCGGAGTATGCAGGTTTTAAGGTGGACTTCGTCGATTCGACGAAGCATAACCTGAGTGTGTGTAAAATAAGGGTAACCATCAATGGTTAAGGATGATACACCGTAAATGACCTCCATGCTCATCCACGCATATGCGACACTTGAACAGAAAATTATTCATTGCCTGAAGGGTTGAAGTCGGTATCGTCTCAATTATTGTTTTAACGGACTGCTTCAATTCAGTTAAATTCCTTGGTTTCGTTTTCTACATCTCTTGCTTGGCATAACCCCATAAAAAAAGATCTGGTACAGTCAGGTCAGTGGAGGTTCTGGATATTAATTTGTTTGGGAATTTTCATTGGAGCTCCGCCATAACAGGTCTGGCTATGTGTGCAGTTGCTCCATCTTGCTGGAACCAAATTCTGTTGAAACGGATACTTCTTCGGCACAGTTCTGGCTAAAAAAAACTCATTCAACATCTTTCAATAACGGTCCCCATTGACAGTTACTGTTACACCGTTTTCTTCAAAGAAGTATGGGCCCACAATGCACCTTGATGAAAATGCGCACCACACAGTGACTCGTTCTGGGTGCAGTACCGTCTCATGGATTATTTCTGATTTAGATTCAATCCATATAAGGCAATTTTGCTTATTCCCTATTTAGATTGCCGTTTAGATCAAAATGGGCCTCATCAGACAAAAACAAGCAATTTACCACGCTGTTGTCTTCTTCGGTCATTTCAATTATTTTATACAGCGTGGCAAAATTCTAGGCGAATAGACAAATCCAGAGGGTTTAACTTGCTTGCAACTTGTACGCTAACAAGCTTAAGACATCCGTCTGCTAACTCCAATTTGCGCCGATAAGTTCGAAACGCTCGGATTTACCTGAACTGAGGATGCTACAACCGCGATTGTGTCTTGAACCCGAACATAGGGAACTCGTGCGATGCTTCCGGATTCGGTAAACATGTTTACCAGCCTCATAATGGTCCATCTACTCGGGGGAGTGCCGCCAAACTCCCGCCTAAATTCCATTTGGACGGAAATGAAGGACTGCAAAGCATGGTACTTCTGCACTATCAAAATCCTCTTTTCGGTATCTCAAGAATTCATTTTAATAAATCTAAATAGTAACCTTCCAAATAAAAAAAAAGCGGCCAAGTGCGAGTCGGACTCGCCCATGAAGGGTTCCGCGCGAATTATAATTATTATTTACTTAGGCACCTATTACAGATTTATTATTAGAAAATAATGGTTCACGGTTCACGCATAAGTTTTATGTTTATGAAATAAAATGTTTTTTTTTGTTTTATATTTGCGTTGAGTGAATGAAAGGTAAATTGCGGTTTACGATTTATGACGTATTAAAAAAAAAACTATTTACTAGATCTCGTTCAAATCAATTTTCGGTGGAAGTTTGCATGGGAATGTACATCATATATTTTTTTTAGTTTTATCATTCTCTTATTTTAGAAGTTCCAGGGGGGGTGGGGGTGACACACATTTTACCATTTTGGAAGTGTCTCTCGCGCAAACTATTTAGTTTAGAAAAAAATGATATTAGAAACCTCAATATCATTTTTGAAGACCTATCCATAGATACCCCACACGTATGGGTTTGAAATTTTTTTTTTGAATTTCAGTTCAAAATTTATTGTTTTTTTTTTTTCTATTTTTGTGTGAAAATCTTAATGCGGTTCACAGAATACATCTACTTACCAAGTTTCAACAGTATAGTTCTTATAGTTTCGGAAAAAAGTGACTGTGACATACGGACGGAGAGACAAACAGACAGACATGACGAATCCATAAGGGTTCCGTTTTTTGCCATTTGGCTACGGACCCCTTAAAATAAGCCGATTAATCACACAGAAAAAAAGTTATTATGTTTTGTTTTTGTAGCACCATTCATGCGCCACCCTGTATAAAAGTAAAAGCTGAGGCTGCATCTACAGTTAGGGGTAAAGATACGACAACAGCTACTACTTATTTCATTACATTGTTTTTAATTTTCAGATTTTTTTTTGGATATTAGAATAAATCTTGTTATTTTTTTTATCTATTTTAGAGAAAACCATTGACGTTCATGATACTCAAAGTAACAATGACCTCACAGAAGAAATATACAAACACACATAGGTATATGTGTGTTACGGAGAATGAATAAAATCCGGGTATTGCACAGAATGCCGGCCGTTTTCCGGCTATTCATGAAATAATAGTTTTGCGTTAGACTATAATACAATTTGCCTAAAGTCGTTGTATAGAAATGCCGAGTTAATAAAGTGTAAACCCTGTCACCTGTCACCAAAATGTGAAAGTTACAGAATCATGGTTCGCACTTTCGATTTTGTGTGTACCGATGGAAAATTTACAAACAAATTTTGACACAGGACCCTGCCTGAGATCTTTATAGTGCGAGATTTGGGCAATGCAAGATCCGGCTACGTTTGGAGTCAAACGAAAAATAATGTACCTCAAATATGTTTGTACCGACATGAACCAACAAATAAAAACAAAAATAGGAAATGGGGTGAAATATCGAGAATGACCCTTTCGAAAAGTACAAAATGTACAAATGGCGTCGCTTGTCGATTTAATTTTGACAGTTGTGAAGTAAACCGAATAAGAATTTGTGTGAATAAGCAAGGGAACGCTCCGTGCTTTGACAGGCTAAGAATATAACTGCAGCGCCCCCAAAAACCAGCGATTGTCGTAAAGGCAACTAAGGGGAGAAATCACGTCTAAGCAATTATAACATCCAGCTGAGCCTAGCAACACATTAACATCTTAAACCTGTCCCGTAAATGTGCATGCAACTCCGTGGGCTCACACGGCTGGAGATCGCCAGTGATCGCCGTAAAAGGTCAATCAAACAATAATCAATAATGGCAGCATAACCGTGTCGAAATTGTTAAAAGAATCAGGCATATAAACTTCTTGATCGTCACACTGCATTTATCCATTCAGTCCGACTGTGGATCTTCGCCGGTTTGATCAGTAAAATCAACATTTTCATCATGGTGAAGGAACACGAAGTAACAATGTTTACAAAAAATAAAAATTTACTACCGAAATTCTGAGTGGGTGGTCGCAACTTTAAGAACCTGAACGCCAATTTTCGGACGTAATCCTCGTCCCAATAGACGACGTCCCATAGTCTAGTGAAAACATTTGAGTCAGAATATTCGCTGCTTGATGTTGCCGTGCCAGTGAGACTACGTTTTGCCCGAAGTGTGGTGTGTGGAGAATATTGCTACCGTAGAGGCGTCAGTCGCAAACCAGCCAAATCAGTCAATTTCATGGCGTTCTCAAGAATAGGGCGTTTCCCAGACCACATTATGGCGAATTTTGCGTAAGGATCTTGGCCTACACCCTCACAAGATCAAGCTGACTCAAGAACCAAAGCCACTTGATCATATGAAGCGACGTACGTTCTCGAATTGGGCTCTGGACATTATGGAAGAAAATGAAGAATTTCATCGCAAAATCATCTTCAGCGTTGAAGAGCATTTTTGGTTAAACAGCTTCGTCAATATGCAAGATATGCATTACTGGACAGGTGGTAACACTGTTTGGAGCGGTTTTCATGCCGGTGAAGTCATTGGGCCGTTTTTCTTCGCCGATCAAAATTACCGTCATGTTACGGTAAATGGTATTCCCCAACACAGACATGTTGGAACGTTATTTCTTTAGGCAATTGCATGAATTGGACGTCAGTGATATAGGGTTCCAAGAAGACGGTGCCACAAGTCACACGGCGAGTGCAACAATCGAGTTATTAAAGTCTCAGTTCGGTGAACTTGTTATCTTGAGAAATGGGCCCGTCTATTGGTAGCCGAGGTCGTGTGATTTAACGCCTCTAGACTTTTTTATGGGGCTACATTAAATCATTGGTCTATGCCGACAAGCCGGCGACGTTAGAGGAGCTCAGAGTCAATATTGAACGAGTAATAGCGGCCGTATCGATCAAAATGTGCGGCCGAGTCATCGGAAATTGGGTTCAACGTATCGACCGCTGCATACGTTCCCGTGGTGAACATATGAACGAAGTGGAATTCATAAATGTTTTGATAGTAAATTAAGCCAATAATTTTGAGATATCTCAAGTAGTTTGCATTTTATTTTAAAAGGAAGTTGTCAAGCCCTTAATGAAAGACCCTTTATATAAACTTTGATTGATATTGCCTTTTGATAGGATTCGTAGAATCTCTCTTTTGAACATAAGATGAATCTCAACTTGCATCCCAAGTATCTTTTTTATTTCATATATTTTTCTCTTATCTTCGTCATGCTCGAAGCTGAGTGTAAAAATTGGTAGAGGTACTTTGCTTTTAAATTTAAGCATATTAACAACTTCCAAGATTTTAAAGCCTATGTCTTTTAACTCTTTTTTTTATGCTTTCGGGTGAGCATGAGTAATGCAGTCTTTTCACTACCACCTTCATTGGTCTGGTTTGCTTATTTTCATAAGAATACCATTGTACCTTTTTTGGTTTAGTATACTAGTGAGGCTTCTGTATCTCTCTTCTTCAACCACATTGATTTTGATGTCATTTTTGTTTATTAGCGCTGTACTAGCTTTAATTTTATTTTCCTCCAATACTTTGGCCAAGCTTTCGTACTTATTTACTTGCAGCGCGATAATTGGTGGGGGCTTCGTTGGATTTTGTGTTTTATTTTCTTTGTTTGAAGCATACACAGTGACTGTGCGTGCAGCTTTCTTTTGTTGGTGAGATTTTTGGGGACCCACTCATTTTGCGATTTTTATTTTTATTCCCCTTGTAACGATGCCCTTCTGTCTCTTTTCTTAGTTCTTCCTCGTCTGTTGAGAACTCGGCAGGTTGGACATTTACTTTTCTCTGGTTGTTGACCTCTTCTTTCAACAATTGCAACTCTTGCTTCAGATTATTTATCTCCTTAAGCAGTGTCTCATTGAGTTGCTTAAACCCATCTCTTTCATCGCAGGCTTTTAAATATTTAGCCTTCAATGTTTCATTTTGTTCTTCTTTTTTAGATGGGGGTGTTCTCTCTAACCTTTTACTTCTCCCAAATGGGTCGTTGCGTAGCAATAAATGGTCCCCCCAGAATCTATGGAACCGAAATCCGAAGAGGGTGGATTTGCCAGGGTAACTGGTCTACCACCTCGGGTAATTATATCATTTGTTTTGTTCATTGCATATTTTTTTTTAACTTTTGCGAAAAGTTTAAACGTTTTCTTTCTAATTGTGCACAGCAGCTCCTGACGTGGAGAACAGACGCTGACCAGGGAGCCGCCCAATATGGGTCAGACGCTTCTGGATTTTTGTGAGTAGGGTCCGCAGGGTCGTTACGCCCGTTACCTCTCTCCAGAGAAGTACCCTTATACATGTCCATTATCATCTGTTCGCAGGTTTTTGGAACTCGCTGTTCTTAGCACCCCCCCCCCCCCCCCCCCCCCCCAGATCTCTTCAAAAAGAAACTAATACCTAAAGTTAAGGATGACTTAGTGAATTCCAACTTGTGCGTCTGTGTGGTTCGCCAGTTTGACCTCAATAAACATCGGCAGGCCCCATCCCATGCAGGTTTATATTCTTCTTTTTGAACGGAGACGTGGTCATCCCACTCCCACTTTACGGCATAAGGTTTTTTTTGTTATTAATATACGAACAGTTTGGATTTCTCAATAAAAATTAAAGGAAAATATATCTAATCCTTTCTATGCAAAGCGTGTTTTCTTGGTATGTAATATTTTTAGGCTTAGAAAGAAATACACGTGCAAAATACAACAACTGAGAGTGTAGATTACTATAATCTGGATATCTATGGAAGCTCGTTTTTTAGCCTGGATAAAAATATACCACCAAACCTAATTATTACGATTTGTATCCATAATGTTAAAAATGCCATGTAATGACGTTAGTAAAACTCGTGACCAGGAAGACACTTCAACCCCACCCTGTTATGTTTAGCAGGTGATCGGAAACAAAATACTAATAACAGCAAACAAAAGGTGGAGTGCGCTCATTCCCGGTGGTATAAGGAGGAAAATGTGGGCATTCTCCAACAACAATAAAAATTGAGATTCCTACATATGAATAAAAAACCGTTGTCCACTTTTGTGGGTGTTATCACCGGGTACAACATGTTTCTTTCTTCCAAAATAAAGACGAATTTTCTGACAAGTCTGTTAATGCTTTCCATAAATTGATAATTGCCTTATGATGGCTCGGAAATTCATAGGTTATTCATAGGTTCTGCAGTAAGTTAGTCCTCTCATAACCCCTCGGCATCACAATGGGCATCACATTAACCTAACCGAACAACCGTGACCACAAAAACATGTGTTCGAACGAGAAAATGTTCCTGTATCTCCGCATCTATCATTGTATTGGCTGTTTTATAAGTTTTGTGCCGTTTAAGTTATGTTTCTGACAGCGTATATTTTTATAACAACAACAAAAAATAATTAAACAAAGAAGTCTCAAAATGTCAATTAGGATAGTGCTGTCAAATCACAGATATATTTTTTTCGCATTTTAATTTATGCCTTAAATGGCAAAAAAAACACCTTCCATATCCATGATGTAAAATTTATCGACACATTGTGGATAACACGTGCGAGGTTTCGCCTACAGCATCGCTCGCATTCAATATCTTTTTCAATAGCCCATACATTAGCCTAGTTAACACAAGTACTCCTCGCAATACAAACATTCGTGATTAATATTTTTTGTTCCAATCGTTTATTTTTTTACGGTTTCTATATTTATTCATATTCAAAATTTAAATAATATTGCGTAGGTGTAGAAATAATTTAAAACCGAAAACAATGCTATGAGTCACGGCCGGCGCCATGAACATATACATCATTTATTGTGACGTCAAGCATTATTAGTTTACCACCATGGAATCGATTTATGAAAAGAGATTCAAAATAAATAACATTTCGTTAAATAATAAATGAATGGACATATAGAGTACGAGAACAATATTTATGTTAATACATTTACATCGCATATCTACTATACGCAAATGTAAAAACTAAAATTATCAAATTATGTGTATTCATTTGATTTCCCTTGACTGTAAATGAGGTTTGACAAAACAAAAATGCGAAATAAGTTTCAATATTTTTTTGTTATGCTTTATTATCTATATCACGCAGGCGCGCTATTAACGGCTGTGTGATTATTGTGGCGACTGTTGCATGTGCACACGACCTTGAAATTCTCTAATTTCAGAAACCTTTTTTTGAAAATGCTGGCATTTAGATGAACAACAAAGCTTTGAATTGAGTAATGAATGGATACTGTGTGTGTTCGGGTAACACAATATACCATGACGAAGTGGATACTTTATTTGTTTCGTGGTTATCTCCGTGCCCCTGTCTATCTGTATTTTGATTTTATTTAATTGTTTTTGTTTCTTATTAACATATTGTGGTTGACGTTCGAAAAAGAAAATGTGTTAAATTTGAGACAAATAAAAATTTATTGATTAAATAAAAATTACAGAGGCTATAAAGGCACCAAGCTCTGTGTCGAAAATGCATGCATTTGAATTCAATGGATTAGAAATAACCTTTCGGACGGTTTCAAGTCTGCAACTCACCAAATAAATGATGGTATTCCCCAAGTCTCTGTTTTGTCTCCGACTCTCTTTCTCATTTTTATAAGTGATCTCCTGTCTGTAACTTCTAATCCAATCCACTACTTTGCTGATGACAGTACACTCAGCTTCTCATACTCGTTTCTTGGGTCACGCCCCTCGTCTTCCGATGTGGAACTGCAACGGCAACCTATGTTAAGCTCATTAAATTCTGATCTCGACAGCATAACTCAGTGGGGTGTAACTAATAGTGTGCAACTTTATGCTTCCAAAACGCAATGCTGTCTTCTGCCATTATAGCAAAACCCAAACACCATGCCGTTGTCTAAGAATGGCACTTGAGTCGCTGAAACCGAACGGCTTTCCATTCTCGGTATATGTGTTAAGACAACCTTCGTTGGAATGATTATATATTCGATGTCGCCAAGAAGGCTGCGAAATGGCTAGGCTTCCTTCACCGCTGCAAGAAATATTTCACCCCCTACGATCTGGCTACTATTTATAAGGCGTTTATCCGCCCAAAACTTGAGTACAATGCTCATATCTGGTCTGGTGTACCAATTACTTATTTGGAGCTATTTGACAGGATTCAAAAACGCGCGATAAAACTCATTGGTGACCGTAATATCGCGAGATCGCTTGTCCCTCTTAGACATAGTCGCATAATTCTTGTCTCTCGTTCTTTTATAGTTATTTCCACCATAAGTGCTCAAATGCCAGTTGCATTCCACCCCTAGAACATTTTAACCGCAATACTCGCTGTGCAAGTTATGCGCATCAGTTTACCCTTAAGCCTGTATTCGGACGTACAGTGAAATACAACGAATCTTTTCTTAGCCGTACAACACGAATCTGGAATCCTCTTCCCCGCTCCATTTTTCCTACACATTATAACCTACAAATATTGAAAACCAACGTGCATCGGCATCTCTCGACATCTTCTAACCCTAATTTCCTTAACGACCGCGATGTGTAGCTATTACATTATAAGGGTATTAAAACATAGGGACGGGCTACAGTCCGCTTGGGCGAACTGTTGGATACCCTATTCTTATTTCCATCCCTCATAAGTGGGCGTGACAAAAGTCTAAGTGTGGTTGAATTGTTAAGAACGCTCTACATATTTTGTTATATCTATCATTTAAAGGATTTAATCGAAAACGAAGCTTTTGTATATATTAAAATTGTTTTATTTAATTGTGGGCGTGTCAGTCAGCGGATTTCAAAAATATTTAAACATAATTATAAAGGGCACCTAGAGAGTCCACATTATAAAATTCAGTTTCCTAGCTCAAAATTCGATTTGTTCGATATATTTGTTTTTCAATACAATTGTTTTATTTAATTGTGGGCGTGTCAGTGGGTGGATTAAAAAATTTTTATCTCTCGAGCAGTTTTAGGAGTCAAAGATCATATATAAAAAATTTCAGCTTTCTAGCTCAAAATTCGATTTGTTCGATATATTTGTTTTTTTTTTTGAGTTTGTGGGCGTGTCTGTGGGCGGATTTTAAAAATTCTTAAACTTGATTATTTCGGGCCCCTAGCGAGTATATGATTAAAATTTCAGATCTCTAGGTCCAGCTTAAACGCCTAATTTTTGCCGACAGACGGACGGACGGACGGACATGGCTATATCGACATTACTATCGATGCTGATCATAAATATAGTAACTTTTAGGGGTCTACGGGCGATTATAAGGTATGTTACAAGCTATGAGTCAAAATAATATACCCTTAGAATAGGATAGGCGGATTTAAAAAAATTTAAGTATGAGCATAAAGGGCACCTAGAGAGTATATACTATAAATTTCAGCTCCCTAGCTCAAACTTTGGACTTTCAAAAATAAAAATAAAAAAATTGTGGGCGTGTCAGTAGGCGGATTTTGAAAATATTTACACATGAGCATAAAGGGCCCCTAGAGAGTATATATTAAAAATTTTAGCTCCCTAGCTCAAATTTTGGTTTTTCAAAAAAAATATTTTTTTTTTATTTTTTTGTGGGCGTGTCAGTGGGCGGATTTTGAAAATTTTATGTACCAAGCAGTTTTATGGGCCAAAGATCATATATAAAAAATTTCAGCTTTCTAGCTCAAAATTCAATTTTTCCCAAAATTTGTTTTATTTAATTGTGGGCGTGTCAGTGGGCGGATTTTAAAAATTTTATGTCCCAATCAGTTTTATGTGCCATAGATCATATATAAAAAATTTCAGCTCTCTAGCTCAAAATTCGATTTTTTCCAAAATTTTGTTTTTTTCGAGTTTGTGGGCGTGTCTGTGGGCGGATTTCAAAAATTCTTAAACTTGATTATTTCGGGACCCTAGAGAGTATATGGTTAAAATTTCAGCTCTCTAGGTCCAGTTTAAAGGCCTAATTTTTGCCGACGGACGGACGGACATGGCTAGATCGACATTACTATCGATGCTGATCATAAATATAGTAACTTTTAGGGGTCTACGGGCAATATTAAGGTATGTTACAAACTATGCGTCAAAATTAATATACCCCTAGAATAGGGTATAAAAATAACCAATAACAGCAGCAAGCACATGCCAAAAGGAAGGGGAAGGCCTTAAAACTCCTAGATCACACTAACGCAATAACACCAGCATTTGATTGGCCTTGGGTATGAAGGCAACGATCAAGGAATAATAAAACGATCATTGCCCCCAGAATGCAAAGAATAATAAGCATCATCAACTGAAACATTCAAATGAAAAAAGGGTGAAGTAACACGTGTATAGCTTCCAGATAAAAGCGTTCCAAGTCTTTTGAATTGAACTTTTTTTTAGGCAACTGAAATTTGCTGATGAGAAAGGAAAATAAAATAAAAACAATAACCTTCTTTTAAAATATAAGTAGTTAGTTAGTTAGAGAAATTTTATTTGAAAAATAAATTTGAAATTTTTACAATAATTTGATGGTCTTAAGTTTAACATGGTTTGGCCAATGGCCGTCTACTTTTAAAATATAAGTAAACATACTTTGTTTAGTAAAAAAATAGAAATCATTAAGGCTCTTGATTAGCGGAAAATAAAACAAAAATTCCAAAAATGTCACTAATTTATTTTTATTTATTCATTATTATTATGTAATCTACCAGATACAAAAAGCCTCATCTTAACATTATGTAATAATACAACATTATACACAAATAGAAATAAGATAAAGAAAAAATATATTTTGCTTAAAGCAATCGCGATTTGAGTTTATATCTATATGTGCCAAACAACAGAATTGAACAAACGGATGCATCGTGTTACTGACTCTGCTAACCCATAATTAGTGTTAGCCTATGTGGAGCCTATGTAAACAAGATGCCTGTAGCCTGTCTCTCAGACGATCAGTTATCAGTTCAGTTGTCAGTTCAGTTTCCAGGTTAGTTAAAAATGCAGTGAATTCAGACGACAGTTCGTTATTCAGCTTAGTTTTGATTTTACTCGTGAGCAGTAAAAAAAATGCGACATTTATTACAGCTGCCATAAAAGATTGCATATGTTAGGGTGCAGATTCGTCGTGGGAAATCGGCTTAGTACAAAAGTAGTAGACTTCAAGCCGATAAGTGATCGCCTGGCTGTGATCCGCATAAAAGCTACATTTCAAAACATTAACCTAATATGTGCAGTGCACACGCCCCTACCGATGAGGCTGAGTTCTATGACCTGCTGGAACGATGTCAAAGTTGTGCTCGGGGATTTTAATGCCAAAGTGGGTAAGGAAAACATTTTCGTCGAATTAGTTGGCAAGCACATCCTTCACGAAACGACAACAGATAACGGCTACTGACTAATCGACTTTGCAGTAGCTCGTAAAACGGTGATAAGTAGCACTAGGTTTCCAAGGATCTGGGTCCACAAAGCAACCTGGCGCTCTCCAGATGGTCGAACCGCCAACCAAATCGATCTAGTGATAATTGATGAAAGGCACGCTTCCAACATCATAAACGTGCGCACATTCCGAGGGCAAACGTCGACTCTGATCATTGCCATTTCGCGGCTAAATTTAGAGCTCGACTGTCAAACGAGAAGAATGCGGGTGGCATTTTTTTTTTTTTTTTTAACCCTTGCCCCAGGGCCGACACTGCGACCTAAAAGATCTTTTGTGTCACAAGGTTGACTTACACCAAAAGGCGACTGACTTCCCTAATGAAACTCAGCACGTCTTTGGTGGTAGAGTTGCGAAACTCCAGCAGTGATAACAGTTCTCTGTGGAGACGGCGTCGTCTCAGCCAGTGCAGAGCCGGGCATTCACAGAGTATTTGTTCTGAGGTTTCCTCGTCCTCCATGCGAATCTACATTCTGACGTTGGACTAAGATTTATTTTGTTGAGATGATATCTCAGACCGCAGTGGCCAATGAGAAAGCCAACCAGCAATCTAATGTTTTCCTTATTTAGTGTAAGGATTTCCTTATAGGAGTAGGGCTTAATCAAGCGTTTGGACTGTCTCAGACCAGGGGCGCTTTCCCAATGTTTAAGGCGAGTCTGTTGCTCCCAATCTTTGATAAGCCCTAGAGCAGTAGTCCAGTTCACACTGCAGTACGGTTCGGGACCGACGAAAGCGGCTTCAGAACCGGCTCTGGCGATCTCATCTGCGGATTCGTTCCCTACAAAACCTCGATGGCCAGGCACCCATCCGAGTTTAACTTTGTTGTTTTTGGCTAGCTTTTGAAAGGCGCAGCAGCAGTTTCTTACAGTCAGAGAGTCTATTGTGTTGGACGACAGTGCCTGAAGTGCCGCCTGACTGTCTGAAAAGATAAGTATCTTTGCGCCCTTAATTCCTTTGTTTGAGTTTAAGATAGCGCAGATCTTAATGGCATGGATTTCCGCCTGGAACACTGTGGGGCACATCCCCATAGGTATCGAGACCCTGGTGTTGGGTCCAAAGACACCAGCACCAACTCCAGACTCCATTTTTGATCCGTCGGTGTACCATACCAGACTTTTTGGGTCCACAGCTGGAACTCCCGAGACCCATTTAGAACAGTCTAGTATTTCTACCTCAAATAGTTTATCGAAACTATATTCCCTTACCATTAAGTCAGGGATGGTGTAAAACATGTCCAAATTTTGGATTGAGTTGAGTATTTTCAGGTGACCCACATAGTCATTTGAGTTATACTTGTATTCAAGCTGAAGCTTGATAGCGCATCTAGCAGCCGTCTTCTGAATGAATACTTGTAACGGTGACAGTCCAATAATGGCTTCAAGTGCTACCGTAGGACATGTGCGCATGGCACCAGTTATTCCCAGACAGGCAACACGTTGTAGCTTTTGGAGCCTGTTAGCCGTAGTACGTTCAAGTACTTTTGGCCACCGCACGATGGAGGCGTACGTGATGATGGGTCTTACCATCATGGTGTACAGTCAATGTATCATTCTTGGGGTAAGACCCCAAGTTCCGCCGTATAGGCGTCTACAGGCCCACATGGCTCTTGTGGCACGCTCAGTGGCGGCCTTTACGTGTGAGTTCCAATTCCAGGATGACTCCCAGATATTTGACCTCATTGGAGTAACTCAAGGGTGTACCACTTACGGTGATAGGTTCAAAGTTAACCAATCTTTTTCGCGTAAAAGATACCAGGATGGTTTTAAGAGGGTTGATGGAAAGTCCTTCCTTAATACACCATTCTGAGACATGTAGCAACGTTTTTTGCATGCTATCAGTAATGGTTGCGCTACGCTTACCATTAATAATAATCGCCAGGTCATCAGCATAACCAATGGCGTTAAAGGCTAGTGTAGACTGACCAGTAGGTTGTCGATGACAAGTGACCATAAGAGGGGAGAGAGTACTCCTTCTTGGGGACAGCCTTTGGCTGCCGTCAGACACCGATTTACCTCCAGAGGAGGAGGTAATAATTCGACTTTCCAACATGGCTCTGATCCATTGGTTCGTCGATACTACGATACCTTTATTACTGATCGCCTTGGCAATCGAGTCGTTTCCGGTATTATCGAAGGCACCCTCAACGACCAAGAAGGCACAAAGTGCAATTTACTTTGACTTGAAAGTCTCCTCTATCTTTTTGACAAGGCAGTGAAGAGCACCTTCAGTGGATTTGCCCTTTCTGTACGCAAATTGACTTGAGTGCAGTGGGCTTGATGTTACTATCTGCTCCCTAATATGAACATCTATAAGTCTTTCCATGGTTTTTAGAAAGAAAGATGTTAGACTGATGGGTCTGTATGATTTAGGCAGTTCGCTTGGCCTATTGCCATTTTTGGGGATACAAATCACGTTGACCTGTCTCCAGGAAAATGGAATGTATCCCCAGTTATAACTAGCTCTAAATAAAGCAATAGCCATCGGCAGTATGACATCACTAACCCTCTGGATAAGGGCCGGAAATATGCCGTCACCAACTGGGGCTTTGAATGGTTTGAATGAGCCAATTGCCCATCTAACTTTATCTGGACTAAACATTTTTCCAGATAAGCTGTTTACTCTGCTATCTATGTACTTTGGGGTCCACATCGTTAGAGTTACCGCTTATGTCGCGAATAGACGAACCTGGGAAGTGAACCTGAAGAAGTGTTCTGATTGAATCTTCTCGGTCCGTCGTGTAGGTGCCATTTGGTTTCTTTAGTAATCCTACACCGTTATTATGATCTCTGCATAGCGCTTTGTGGATGCGAGCTGCTACCGGCATATCTACTATGTCTTGGCAGCACTTCCTCCATGTAGCACGCTTTGATCTTGTGTGTTTGGCTCGATTTAAGAGTTTCCTAACCTACTTCCTATATTCAGCAAGTTTGTCATTCCACCAGGGGACCTTACGTCGCTTTATGCTGGTTTTAATGACGCAACTACTCTGGTAGGAGGTTAGTAATACTTTGCTGAGCTGGTGTACTGCTTCGTCAAGGTCCCACGTGGACTCGATTGACGAAATTAGCATATCCGTTTTTGAGAGGACAAGTCCTCGATACGTATTCCAGTCCGTCGACTTAGGATCGTATCTAATTGTGGCCTGTGACAGTTGACCGGGCAGGTCGAACCTAATGTGTTGGTGATCCGACAGCGAGGCTTCATCTGACACATGCCAGTTTTCAATGAAATTTGCCATAAATGGACTAGCGAGCGTGAGGTCAAGTACCTCTTCGCGAATCGAATTTATGAAGGTTGGTTTGGAACCTTTGTTTATAACATCTACATTATTACCGACTATAAAATTTAACAAACACTCACCTCTTTTATTGTTGTCGCTACTACCCCATATCATGTTGTGCGCGGGTGGCATTGGTGCGATGGTAGTGTATTCACTAACTGATTGGCAGGTCGTGCGTTCGAATCCTGGTCAGGGCCATGCTTTTTAATTGAATTCACATAAACAGAGATCTCCCTAAGCAATTTAGGCGCCACCCGTGGAGAAAAATTACTAAATACCAAAACTTCTTTCCTATCCTCCTATTCTTTTAAATAGTAAGTAGCACCTAAAATCATGCAATACAATACTACATTTCTAGGTGCTGCTTACTGTTAAAAAGAAGAAATTCGACGTTGGACGCCTTAGCACACCTGCAGTAGCCAGACTCTACATAGAGCGGATGAGTGAGATACTCTCCTCTGTACATTCACCACCCACAAGCGCCAACAATACGTGGAACCGATATCGTGACATCATCAAGGAGGTAGCCGAAAGCACCGTAAATTACCAGCCACCGCAGAGAAAAAGGCCGTAGTATGATGATATATGCGCTTATCGTAAAAAGGTGACAGAAGATGCACATTTAAAATCGCTGCAGCGCAAAACAAGGGCAGCGAGGGAAGCGTATCGAGCCAAGAGAAGGGAGAAGAAGAAGATCCTGCGTAGAAAGAAGAGGCAGTCTCCCAGCTCAAGGAAATCGAAGAGTCTCGAGATCGAAACAACATTCGGAGATTGACAAGAAGAGAACCCACGTCCTGTTAATGAAGAACAGATTTCACCACCCAGAATATAGGAGGTTGGCTTAGCTATAATAAAGCTAAAGAACAATAAAGCCGCCGGCTCTGATAGTTTACCAGCGGAGCTATTCAATACGGAGGTGATGTTTTGGTAGGGCGCATGCACCAAATCATCAACCAAGTATGGGTGGAAGAAAGCGTGCTCGATGAATGGACTATCAGCTACATATGCCCCATTTTCAAAAAAGGCTTGCAAGAACTATCGAGGGATATCCCTGCTAAATGTCGCATATCCTACCCAACGTCTGAAGTTGTTCTGCAACACACTCATCGACACGTAAGAGTGTGGCTTCCGGCCCGGCAGATCGACAATAGACCAAATTTTCACACTGGGGCAAATCCTGGAAAAGACAAACGAGTTTCATTCGAGACCCACCATCTTTTCATCGACTTTAAAGCCGCATATGATAGCATTCATCGTCAGGAGCTCTACGTGGCGATGGCAAAATTGTGGATCCCGGCAAAACTGATCCAGTTGTGTCACGTCTTGAAAGCACGCGGTGTAGATGCGCTATAATGTGACTTCTTCAATGTTGTTCTGGAGAAAATAGTGCGAAGGGCAGGTGTTAACACGGAAGGTACTATCTTCAATAGATCCGTCCAGCTCCTGGGGTATGCGGACGATATCGACATCATCGGCCATTCCCAGCGTGCCGTGTTAGAGGCTTTCACGGCAATTGAAGAAAATGCGAAATTGGTTGGTCTTGAAGTAAATGAGGACAAAACAAAGTACATGCTTTCAACAAACGAACAAACATCTGCCCACCGCCTAAGACAAAACGTCACTGTTGATAGCAATAACTTCGAGGTAGCTAGGAGTAAACATCAACTCCACGAATAACACCTAAGTGAAGATCCGGCGGGGAATAACTTTAGGAAACCGCTGCTGCTTCGGTTTAACGAAACAAATGGGTTCAAAACTCCTCACTCGAAGGACAAAATGCATGCTCTATCGAACCTTAATCCTACCAGGCCTACTTTATGGTGCCGAAAATATAAAAATACACTTGTATATGGAATATTTTTTGTTGACAATCGAAATCACCTTATGATGACCAACGATCGAAGGTAAATTTATTGCAGTTAATTAATGAATCTACAAAACACGCGACTAATAAAGTGTATGATCTAATTACTTGTCAAACTTCAGCCCCATTTCTAAATCAAAGTCCAATGCCGTATTAGTAGTTGATTAACAACTTGTTAAGGCGGGCTAGGTTATATTTTCCGTGAGTGATACACAAATAAACTTACCGTAGGCGACCTGATTTTTCAAACGTGTCTATGATCGTATTCTGCATGTGCGTATAAAGAGTTTAGTTGAGTGTGAAACACAAACAAGTGTGAACGAGCAAACAACAAAAAAGTGTTTTATTGTAGAAAAGTGCAACACGATCAACAAGTGTCAAAGACCTGCAAGGCGAACGAACGTCTTGCTATATGTAACGTCAAAAAGGAAACAATTTTTCGTTTGTACGAAAGAAAAAAGCGAACAAATTTCCTTTGAAGTTTTCGTTTATGTTGCTACATGTAACTTGAAAAACGAAAGAATTGTTCGTCTTCAAAACAAACTAAAGCTATTTCATTGACGTTTATCATTTTCATTCAGAATTCATATGCGAATTATATATGTAATATAAACAAGCAATAATGATGATAGTGAAGTATTAATAGTGGTTCTCTGTCTTTTTCCTTTCTTCTACGGCGAGGTAACGATCAGAGTTAAAGGGCCCACTTTATGGCATTACTGCTGGTCTGCCTGTGCGGTTCGCTGGTTCGTCAGCAAAAACATTAGCAAGCTTCCCGGTTTCGGATCACTTCTTTTCTGAGGCCAATGAAATGCCGATGTAATTGCATTTGTATGATCCCGTCCCGGCGTGCCTCTTTTTACGATTTCGACGTGTGCATTATTTTTGATTTTTGTTTGATCGCCCTTTGACGACACCGGTGATCTCCAGTCTTGTGAACCCACAGACTTTCATGCACACTTGCGGGAGTGTTTTAAGATGTTAAATATGACGCTACGCTCACCATGTAAATTGCCTGATATATCCCCTAATCGATTTTTACGACAAGAGCTGTTGGTTCAGGAGGCTATGCCCCTCCCTGCAGAGAAAATGGAATTCTCTTTGTTTAGGAAACCCTGAAGAAAAAAAACGAGTGGCGTTCTTTGTGAGTACTTTGTGGTGTAATGTTTATTTTTTGAAAAAAAAAACTTTATAACCGGTGAAGAGGGTCTACAACATCATAGGATATAAAAGTACACTTGGACAGATTAGCAACAACTAACTACATTCCTTGAGAGACCAGAGGCCAAGCATTTTTCAAAAAATTAACGTTCGTCAACCAAAATGAAGAGAGCGACAATAAGTTTCTTAAGGGACTCGCCGTTGTACGCTTGGAATTAAAATTAATTAAAATTAAAAAAAAAAAATATTAGGGATTAACGGACCAAAAAACTAGCGTAAGGTGTTACTTGACCCCGGCCGGATTTGAACCCGAGACCTTTAGGTTAGTAGTCCAACCCTCTAACCTCTCCGAGCTACGATTACTATGGAATATTGAAACAAATCAAAATCCGTTCAAGCTCGACCTGCGACGGTTTAAGAGTTAGATTTTTCTGCATATAAGCGCCCTAATAGCGGTCATTACTGCACATTGCCTCGTAGGTAAGCATGCGACATGCATGTTTTCAAACGATTTTTGCAGAAATAGGAGGAAACTATCTACTTCCTCTGTACATTTCCTGCTCTCTCCCAAAAATTAAACCCTCGTTTGGGTGTTTCCATCTACAACTATCTAAACAATATATTTAACACTGACATCAGAGGTCTCAAACGCTTCTTTAGAAACTCTTACTTGTTCAGCAAGTAGGAAGAACAATATTGCCAAACCCACGTGTTAGCGCAATGGGTGGCTAAAATTTCTTTAAAGGGAACACGAAAATTGAAAATCTTCTTTTTTTTTTATAATTTGCTTACGCTAAAGGGATTTTTCCTGTTGTTACAGTACCCTTATAGTGCGTAACACAGCGTAAGCATTTGTGTTTAACAGCAAGCAGCACTATCGCATTTCATTGCATGCTTTTTGGGTGCTACTTACTATTAGAAAGAATAGAGAGATAGGAAAGAAGTGTTTGGGTGCAGTTGTAGGGTTTTTCTCCACGGGTGGTGTCTTCGATGCTTAGGGAGATTACGATTTCATGTATTCGATATAAAGTAATGGACTTGGCCGGGATTCGAACGCACGACCTTCCATTCAGTAAGCGAATACACTACTACAGCACCTGTTACCACCTTGAAAAAATTGTGGTTAGTTACAATTTTAGAATATGTTTGATACCAATTCTATTTGGCTATAATTAATTTCACGATTTTCCATGCATATTCCTTCAAAATAATTTCCGAAAAATGTCAATATGGCTAAATGGGTGCATATAGTAAGTGAATTTAGAGACGAAGGGAAACTATTGATAGGATTTATGGTTTATCGAAACTTTGCATATACCCAACATCGCATCTACTCCAAATCCATCAGCGAGCCCCAGCAACATTTTGGTGATACAAATCACAAACAAAAATGCGGGTACGTACAGTAGCTAAGTGCGTTACACTACTGACAGATGAGTCCCCGACTTAAATCCCCCATAATAATAATAATAATAATTAGTTAGGGTATATTACACTGCGACCTATGGGTCTATTGTGTCCCCTGCTTGTACCTCGGAGAGGTGCATGCCGTCTTTCAGATCCCTTTCCAGATACTATTTTGTGAAGCGTATCGGGGTATTGCTCTGATTTATGCTTGGCAGGTCACACTCCTTAGAGCACAGCGTCCAGTCCAATTTCCTTGATGAATCTGAGAATGAGCTGTGGGTCCATGGTTTGTATGTCCTTGTCTGTTATTTGGTGCCTGGCCAAATATATTATCCTTTTATAGGCCAGTGTCCCACAGGATTCCAGTATGTGGTCTGGAGCTTCGGCGGTTTCAGTGTAGAATCTGCAGAGCCCGTCCTCTGATATAGCCATTTTCCTCAGGTGCTCCTTGAGTCTGCAGTGCCCCGTGAGGAGGCCTGTTAGGACTTTTAGGTTGTTTTTGTAAAGGCTGATACAAGCTTTGAATCTCTTTTGGTTATAGTTTCGTAGGAGTTTCTTTGCTTGCCTCAGACCTTGGAGGGTGAGAAAGGCTTTGGCCCTTGTTTCTTCCTCCAGTCTCCTGAACTCTTCGCGAAGAGTGCGTTCTCCTATCCCGCAGAGCGGTTCAGGTCCTATGAAGGGTTTGTCCTCCCCTTTTTCTTGGCAGAGTCCGCTGCCTCATTGCCTGTAATGCCAACATGGCCAGGTACCCAGCAGATGGAAATTCTGTTGTTCTTGCCCAGTCTATTCAGTCCGTGTAGGCATTCCCACACGAGTTTTGACTTGATGACGTAGGCATCAAGAGCCTTTATGGCTGCTTGGCTGTCAGACGTTGTTGCTATGTTGCAATTCCTGTAGTTTTTCTCGAGGTTGATTCCAACGCACCTGTCTATGGCACATATTTCTGCCTGGAAGATGCTGGTACATTTGCCCATGGATTCGTAGTGCTTAGTTCCTGGCCCAAACACTCCTGCACCAGTTCTCTCCTCGGTCCTCGAGCCGTCCGTGTACCACTTTCTTGTGTGGTTGCTCAGTCCATAAGTTGTGGATTCATTGCTCCAGTTCTCCTTATTGCTGAGCTTTATCTGGAAATTCTTCTTGAAGTTGAATTTCCTGATGCTATCGTCCTTAGGTATGGCAAGAAGTGGGAGTTTTTTGAGTAAGTCACCGTGTTCTTTCGAACCGATGCATTTTCCTCTTCCAATTCCCTCATTTGCCATCCTTAGGATTGTTTTTTCTGCCGCGTTAATCACCATGATGTGAAGAGGTGTTAATTCCAATAACACCTCCATGGCTGCGGTTGGGCAGCTACGCATTGCTCAGGTAATGCACAGGCACACCAGTCTTTGCACTTTGCTGAGTGTCTCTCTTGTTGTGGCTAGACTGGTTCGTGTCGCCCATGTTACCGCTCCGTATGTGATCATTGGTCTCACAATTGCAATGTACATCCATCGCAGGATGTTTATGCTGCATCCCCATGCCTTCCCCGCTAGGCTCCTACATATCATGAGAGCTCGGGTGGCCTTCTTGGATATGTCCTCTGCATATTTTCGCCAGAGGAGTTTACTATCTAGATGAAGTCCTAGATACTTTACTTCTTTGACTGGTATCAGTGTCGTGCCTGATAGGCTAATGTTCTTAAGTAAATACCCCATTACCAACTTAAGTTTGTTTACTACCCCGCCTATTGCGAAAGTCTAAAATATATTCCACCAAAAATTTTTACTTGAGAAGCTTGTCAAATTTGCTTTTCCGAATCGGCGTTATATTGTAGGTATTTTCTAGAGATGTAACGTTCCGATACCGATATAACGGTATTGCTGATTATTTACCAACCTATATGAAACTGTTCGAAAAGCACGCAAAGCGACTTGGCAAACCACGGCAGTGTTTGCTGAGCATTGTATTTTTGTGCGCCTGTTTCATATTGGCACGCAAGACGTTTTGTCATCGCACTCTCTCTGAACAAAATTCTATCCTGCTTTTACTACTGCGCCGCATGCGCCTGTCGGTTATGTCAGTCTGATTCTACTCAGCTGGACTGACAACATAAATTCGCGCGTGCTTAATTAAAACTTTTGTTGGATAGTGAACTACAATGTAGCGCGAAAGTTGTCACCCGATTTTCTTTAGCTGTAATTTTTGTTATGAATGATAAACTTTGGTTCTGTTTTTGGATTATGTTATTATTAGGAGTATAGCGATTCGTATCTTGTTAACTTTACCAATGTTAAAGTCATAAAACAAATTACAGTCAAAGAACATCGGGTTACAACTTTTGCATCGGGTGACAACTTTTACGCGACCTTGTATTTTTCACGCTATTTGTTATTATTTTTATTCCCACAGTGATGTTAGGAGTGTTAGATTATTTAAAGTATGTACTTTAAGTAAAATGGCGACGCCTTATTTGTTTTTTTATTTATTTATTTTTACACTCAAGGTTGGCTTTCTATACACATATACAAACGACCGAGCTCTACTGAGCTATCGATATCATTATCTGTATTGGCATCGCCGATTTTTTACTACAGTAATCGGTACCGGTCTCGTATCGGCAAACTATGTATCGATACATCCCTAGTATTTGCCACTCGTGCAAACTGTTAAGCTCCGCACACATATATGGTTCGAGGAGTTAGATTTTAGGTTTGTCCTTTAATGCTTTATACTTATTTTATTTATTTATAGTTTGATAATGACAATGGACAATTTTGTAATGACAACGTCCAGAGATTGTAGCATTTTCTTATCTATCGTGAAATAAAAATAATAATAATCTCAAGAACTTATTTGTTGGACTTATTACAGTTATGCGGCCAGCCAATAGTTTCTTTTTTAACTTAAGAAAGTACTTGCTTTTTTTGCCCAGTGCCAATAGGCAAACAAATAACAAATTTAAAAATAGATATATTTGTAAGAAGAACTTAGAATTCAGAGAATAAAATATTTAAAACAAATTTTATTTATTGTTTGTTTAACATATTATATGTATGTATTGAAGGGACATTCAAATAGAGAAAGGGCAAATTAATGACAATAAACAACCTGAAAATACTTTTGTAAGTGAGCCTTTATTATCAGACCACAATTCATGGCTCCCAAGTGTAGTCCACTTTGATAATTATTACTTTTTTTTATAAAGAGATACTAAAGGGATTTTTGAACACCCTTATAATGTAAATGCTACACAGCGCGGGCGTTAAGGAAATAAGGGTTATATAATAGGGAGAGATCCCGATGCACGTTGGTTTTAAATGTTTGTAGATTATAATGTGTAGGAAAAATGGAGCGGGGAAGAGCATTCCACATTCGTGTTGTACGGCTAAGGAAAGATTCCTTGTATTTCACTGTACGTCCAAATACAGGGTAAACTGATGCGCATTCCTTGGTATTACGGTTGAAATGTTTTAGGGGTGGAATGCAACTGGCTATTTCGTTTGAGCACTTTGGATCCTGTCAAGTAGCTCCAAATAAGGTATTGGTGCACCAGACCGGATATGCGCATTGTACTCAAGTTTTGGGCGGACAAACGCTTTAAAAATAGTAGCCAGATCAGAGAAACGAATATGAGAAGCTGAGGGTACTGTCATCGGCAAAGGAGTGGATTGGATTAGAATTAATGAAACAGGAGATCATTTCGTGTGTAACTGTCAAAGTGATCAGTTGATCAAATTTATACCTCCTGTAATTTTGTAAAATATTATGAAAGTATGGGGTTTTAAGTTATAAATTTGATTATAATAGGCAGTAATAACAATAGTGATACAAATATCAATTTAGTTTAAAGTGATTAAAGAGATTGTAAAGAGATATTGACTCTGAAGGAGATAGTGAATCTGTAGTGAAAAAAAAACCAAATACTAGTATAACCAATATGGCGGGTGATTATAAGTGCTGTGACATAGAGGAGATAATCCGCTTATATGCCAAGGAATCTGTGGAGGATTATTTCATATGAAATGTGTAGATATTACGGAATACGAAGTAAAATCATTGAATTCCAAGTCGATGTTAATATTTATGTGTTCCGACTGTCAAGTTAACATAAAGAACATGATCCACAAATTAAACGGTATTGACAAAATTATAACGAACACAAACGATATAATAAAAAATCAAGATGAAAAAATTAACAAAATAGTAAAGCAAGTCGCGGATAGAACGGAAATAAATAAACAAAAAAGTGCATCATATGCCGAAGTAACAAAAAATAAACAAGTATGTATCAAGCCAAAAAAAACAACAAAATAATGAAATAACGAGAAGTGAAGTGCAACAACAGCTGGACGGACCCTAAGGAAAAAACATTAAAAATTAGTAACATAAAAAACATGCAAAAAGGTGCAATTATCATAAATTGTGAAAATGAAAAATCCCAAAAAATAATAGAAAGTGAACTTAAAGATAAAATTGGAGAGGAACACATAGTAAATGTTCCGCAATTGAATTTGCCAAAGGTATTAGTGGTAGGAATAAGGAGTGCGATGAGTGACAAAGACAAACTCGTTGAAACAATAAAGAGGCAAAATGATATAGAGGAGACAAAATATATTAAATGCGTTCATGTATATAATAATAAGAAAAACCAAACATATTCCGCAAAAATTGAGGTAGATAAAGAAACATTCAAAAAACTACTAGAAAAGAGAAATATATTTATAGAGTGGGACAGATGTATAGTGTATGAATGCAACAGTGTGACCAGATGTTACAAATGCTGCGGATTTAACCATAAAGCAGCTAAGTGCAATAATAAAGAAGCTTGTGAAAAATGTGGGGGAGAACATAATATTAAAAATTGTGACAATGAAACAATAAAATGTGTGAACTGTTTTAAATATAATGAACGTTTGAATTTGAAACTGGATTGTAACCATGTGTCAAAGGATCCTGATTGTGAGGTTTATAGAAGAAAGATCCAAATGGCGAGACAGAAAACTGATTATTAGCAACTAAATGAAATTAGTATTATGAAGTGTCTGTACTTAAATGTTCAAGGCCTTGTTAATAATTTTGCTGAAATTGAACTGTTGGCCAATGAAAAAGAACCACATTTAATATGTTTGAGTGAAACGCATGTGACGGATAATGTAAATGATTCTAAAATAATGTTAAGTGATTACAACATAGCTCAAGTTAAAAGTGTTTCTTCACATACCGGCGGAGTTTTAATTTATTTAAAAAATTTTGAAATTATTAACGAGGTCAAAAACACGATGGGATCGGATTGCCTGGAGCTGAATGTCGGTGAAAATACTTCTAGTGTATAGATCACCTAGTTATTCCAGGGCCAATTTTTTCGCAATGTTTGAAAATTTACTAGAAAACGTAGTTGTTGATAGGGATTTCAGTATTGTTGGTGATTTTAATATCGACTGGTTGAAAGACGGGACTTATAAAAACAGAATAAAGTCTATGTATGTTGATAATAACTTGTCTGTTATCAACGAACAACCAACGAGGATAACTGACAGTTCTTCTACACTCATAGACTATGTAATATCAAATGCTAGACAAATTAATGCAAAAACTGACACTAAATTGAAAATAAGTGATCACGAGACCATTCGATTTAATGTTCCTTTGAAAGGAAAGGTACAACCACCTAGTGACACAAAATATGAAGTACTTAACTATTATAAAGAAACATTTTTCTCAAAACTCTTAGAAAGTAAACTTGTTGGAGTGGATGTGGTTAATAATAGTGTAGATGAACTTGCCGATTTGTTATGTGATGAATTGAATGAAATTGTTGAATGTATGGTTATTGAAAGGAGCGTGAAATTAAATAAGTGTGAGTGGTTTAATAGAAAACTTGCAAAGTTAAGAAACACAAAAAATTTAAAGTATGAACAATATAAATTTGGTACCCTGAGATCAGAGTGGAATGAGTATATTGCAGCTAGAAACGTATATAAAAAAGAACTTCGATCAGCAACAGATAACTTCGTACGAAAAAGAATTGACTTATCATCAAACCCCCAAAAATTATGGAAAAATATATTTAAAAAATTCGTCTTAAATACTCAACACAGTGAAATAAAACACGTGTCATTCAACGGTGATATGATATCTTGCAGTAAACAAATAGCAAGTGGATTTAATAAGTACTTATAAAAAGTGTGGAAGATATTATCGCAGATATCCCTAAAATAAGTTATTATGACAGAATACATAATACTAGCACGGTGTTCACTTTTAAAGCTATTTGCTCTAAGGATATAATTGAAGTTTTAAAATCGATGGGTAAAAAGAAAGACTACACATTTTTGAGTGCGGATATGTTCTCGGACGGTTTTGAGATTCTTGGTCTGTTGTTAAAGGCATTTTTTAATAAATCGATGTTAACGGGTTGTTTCCCAAGCAAATGGAAAGAGTCAATGGTTGTACCAATTCAAAAAGTTCAAAATACTAAATTATGTGAAGAGTACAGACCAGTCAATATGCTTTCTACGTATGAAAAGGTGTTCGAAAAACTTATAGAAAAACAATTTAGGTGTTATATGGAAGAAAACAATTTAATAATGGAACAACAATCAAGTTTCCGAAAGGGATACTCGTGTGAAACCGCGTTGAATTGGGTGATTGAAGGATGGAAAAATGAAATGGCCGATAAAAATATAACTATTGCGGTTTTTCTGGATTTCAAAAGGGCGTTCGAAACTGTTGATCGAGAAATACTCTTACAAAAGCTTTCAAAATATGGAATAAAAAATAATGAATTGAATTGGTTTAAATCATACTTAAATTCTCGTACTCAGCGTACCTCAGTGAACAATGAAGTTACAGATCAACAGGAAGTTAACACCGGCGTCCCACAAGGGTCGGTGTTGGGTGTGTTTTTGTTTTTGTTGTACATTAACGATATTAATTTGGCTGTTAAGTACTGCAAACTGTGTATGTTTGCTGATGATGCCCTCCTCTTTATATCGGAAAAGGATATTAAGGATTGTAATGCGAAAATAAATGTGGACCTACAATCAATAAGTGAGTGGCTGGTAGTTAATAAACTGAAGTTAAATGTGAAGAAAACCAAGTATATGTGTATCAATGGTATGGATGATAATGTGGTGCAAATTGATGGAGAGAGTATTGAGCGTGTGAATGAATTTAGGTATTTGGGTGTTGTGATTGATAATAAAATAAGCTTAAAAGCTAATACAGATTTTGTGTGTAAGAAAGTGTCAAACAAAATATTCTTCTTGGACGAATTAGGAAAAAATTATCGGTTGCTGTAGCTATCAAAGTGTATCACAATTACACTATCAGCTCTGTGTCGTGGAGTGCTTAAAGCAAGCAACTATCACGAGCAGAAATTGCCGGCACAAAAAGTGCTCTCACAGGCTCATCATTTAGTGCAGGTGTCAGTAAGGACAAAACAATTAAAAATACAATAATTATGTACCTACAAAATACTAACACAGACACAAAATAATGCAAACAATTTAAGACATTAAAGCATTAATACGCAAAATATTTTTTAGCTTAATTTTACTAACATGCAAGTCAATCACATGATCATTTAGATTATAGATTCTACTCATGCGACTAATAGGCTCATGCTTCCCATAATTCGTTCTATGATGGGGGCTAAACAATAATTCAGCACTGCGCATTATCAAGCCGCATTTTCAATACTGCTCTACTATTTTATTCCTATCATCTAAAGGTGATATAACTCGGCTCCAGCGACTCCAGAATAGGGCAATGCGAATTATATTGAAATGTGATCGCTTAACTCATATAAAAGACATGTTAAATAGACTAAGTTGGCTAAACATATCTCAACAAATTAAACTGAACGTTCTGTTATTCGTCTTTAAAATGAAAAATAAAATGCTTCCAGATTATCTACACAAAAACTTAAAATATATCAGTGATTCTCAACCCTATTACTTAAGAAGTGGTCAAAACTTTAGGTTAGACTATAAATCAACGAAGCGAGCACAAAATACAATAATGTACAGGGGTCTTGGACTGTATAATAATCTTCTAACGAAATTAAAAACTTAAACAATCTTTGTAAATTTAAAAAAGAAGTTATAACATATTTAAAATCGGATGATAATTAATATAAAAAAGAAACAACTTTGTTTACAAAATGGCTTTTCAGCCAAATAAATAGCTCCTAATTTCTTAAACCTCTTAAATTTATTTTTCACTTTCGGCCTAATTTATCTTTGTCTCTTAATAATTAAATATATAAATAAATAGAAAAATATTAAAGGTACTCCCCGCGCGCCGGTTGGGAGGGGTAAGGAGGCGGGGCATAATAATAATTTCTAAACATGAGAAATAGAGTCGGAGACAAAACAGAGCTTTGGTTAACACCACCGTCCAAAACAACTTGAATTAAACGATCCGAAAGGTAGTTTCTAATCCATTGAAGAAAGGTGTCATCGATTCTAAATGCACGCATTTTCGGCAAGATATTACAAGATATTTCATGAGCCGACATTTATCAGCATTTCCATGACCTTGGAAAGAAGGGAATTTGATGAAGGCAGAGATGAAGATTCGCCTTTTTTTGGGGACAGGCTGGACAAATGTTGTTTTCCATCATCTTCGGAAGAGCCCTGAAGAAAAAGATAGATAGAAAAGCTTGCAGAATGGTTTTGCCAATGAGGAAGAACACCTCATCAGAAAGATAGAGGAAATAAAATCTAGACCATCGGATTTGTGAACGTCGAAATCTTGAAGTACACTAGCGACTGTACGAGTGCCGAAGTGGATTGGTCACATGGAGTATTCTACGCGCTCGAGTACTGGGGAAGACAAATCACTGTCTATGAGCGTTAAGCTTCGAGCTTACAAGGATCAATTCAAATCTATTCCTTTTATAGCCGAAAGAAGACCAACTGTTGTTCACAACTATTTTGAGGACCCTGAGAACTATATATAAACATAGGGACGGGCTACAGTCCGCTTGGGCGAACTGTTGGATACCCTATTCTTATTCCTATCCCTCATAAGTGGGCGTGACAAAAGTCTAAGTATGGTTGAATTGTTAAGAACGCTCTACATATTTTGTTATATAACATTTAAAGGATTTTATTAAAAAAAAACGCTCCCTAGCTCAAACTTGGGTGTTTCAATAAAATTGTTTTATTTAATTGTGGGCGTGTCAGTAGGCGGATTTAAAAAAAATTAACACATGAGAATAAAGGGCTACTAGAGAGTATATATTATAAATTTCAGCTCCCTAGCTCAAACTTTGAATTTTCAAAAAAAAAAAAAATTAATTGTGGGCGTGTCAGTGGGCGGATTTTGAAAATATTTACACATGAGCATAAAGGGCCCATAGAGAGTATATACTATAAATTTCAGCTCCCTAGCTGAAACTTTGGATTTTCAAAAATTAATATACCCTTAGAATAGGGTAAAAAAAATTATTTTATTTATTTGTGGGCGTGTCAGTGGGCGGATTTTGAAAATTTTTTATCCCGAGCAGTTTTAGGAGTCATAGATCATATATAAAAAATTTCAGCTTTCTAGCTCAAAATTCGATTTTTTCCAAAATTTGGTTTTTTTGAGTTTGTGGGCGTGTCTGTGGGCGGATTTCAAAAATTCGTAAACTTGATTATTTCGGGACCCTAGAGAGTATATGGTTTAAATTTCAGCTCTCTAGGTCCAGTTTAAAGGCCTAATTTTTGGCTACAGACGGACGGACGGACGGACGGACGGACATGGCTAGATCGACATTACTATCGATGCTGATCATAAATATAGTAACTTTTAGGGGTCTACGGGCAATATTAAGGTATGTTACAAACTATGCGTCAAAATTAATATACCCTTAGAATAGGGTATAAAAATAGAAAGGACGAATAATCAGAGCAACAACAAGTCAGGATCGATAGGCGATACTGATAGCTGCTTCAAATTCAAGACTTTCCCTATATAAACGCAATGCAGAGACTGGAGTTGATTCAAGTAGATCAGCTGTTTATCTCGTCATACAGAAATTAAACAATATTAGACACAAAAAATGTAAACGAAACCACAATTGAACGCTGCAACACGGTTGCCAGATTGGGCGCTTTGTCGTGTTTTGGGCTATCTATTTTCTTAAAAAACGATAGAAATTTCTTCCATGAGCGCCCAACACAATTTTGAGCTATATATCGTTTTACAAATTTCGTATTAATTTTGTTTGTAAAAAGCCTAATTAAAGAATTTGTAACAACATTTTTGTTTGAGATAGAAAAGCGAACTCCTGAAAATTATTCAATTTTAAGAAAAATTCGGAATTTCGGTCAGGATATCTGCTTAAATCATACGCGTCCCGGATTCAGAGAACTTCCAATCGAAATGCTTCCGCAGATGAAGAGAAATACAGCCTTCCTTGATATTATAGATAGGAGCAGTGAGATAAATTAATATTATTTGACTGGAAAGTTGTGTTTCCGGTTGAGATACCACAAAATCCTGAACATTTTTGGGCTTACGTGTTATCTAACGTAAGAAACGGGTCTAATGAAGCAATTTTTAAGGATTTGAGTTTATTTGCAATCCAATTGCTAACACTTCCAGTGAACAATGCTGTAGTAGAACGAGCGTTTTCATTTATGAATTCAATTAAGACCAAACCGCGAACATACAGAGAGTAGTGATGATGATGACAACGAATACTTTATAACTGAAGAAAGCAAGAATAATAACTAGTTTGAGTTGTATTTGTTTAACTGTTGGTATCATAATGATAAATATTCATTGTGATATTTTGTTTTTTTCTTTGTTTAAGTTTTGTTTACTTTAATAAACATAATAAATGTATACCTGTTTTATAACAAAATTCAAGAACCGAATTAGATTCAACGATTTTTGGGCTTCTTTTTTGGCAACGAGATTGGGCTACATTTTTTTAAGGTTTGGGCGCTTAAAGCAAACAAAATTCTGGCAACCCTGCGCTGCACGCAAAAGTCAGCGACTTGATTTTGCAATTAGTCACATCAGGTGTCTACATACATACCGTGGTCTTTTCATATGAAAAAGTTTAATTTGGATGGACCTGATGGATATAATTATTATTACCATGATTTGAGGAAGGATGCAATAACCTTGAATGGAAGACACAGCAAGGGAGGTGGAGTAACGGTATTGGGAGCAGTAAGCTTTTATGGAACTGCAAACCTTGATTTCGAAAGCTCGAGAATGACCGCAGTCACCTACAAATCTATACTGGAAAGAGCTTTCCCTTATTTTTCCGAATTGTTTGGTGGACAATAGTAGAGTAAGTTCGGGTATTGTGGTAGAGTAAGTTCGGGTATTGGGGTATAAGAGGGTAATATGGTACAGGCAGTTTTTTTGAAAACTAAGCAGGCAACCAGAATGTTTGTTACACACAAAACTGGCGATTTAAAAAAAAACGAGCAACACGTGTTACGTGTTCTGGCAACTTCAAAGCCATTCACGTCATTTATGTAGAATATATAATTGGTTGCACTCGAGCTTTTTTTTTTTTTTTTTTTTTTTTTTTTTTAAGGAAATCCAAATCCCAGAGCACTCAGACTCGGTAACGTTCCATTGTACTACCCGGCAGAAATCCTTCTTTTGGTGTAGAGGCATGTGCTTGGGTGGCGTATGTTGTTGTTCCCCATGGGGATTGAACCTGCACCGCACGGGTCACAAGCCAACACACTAACTACACCAACTCCACTCCGTCGCCACCCATTAAATTAAAAATTTAATTTAATTTGCTTACGCTTAAGGGTTTTTTCTGTTGTTACAGTACCCTTATAGCATTTTGTGTTTAACAGCAAGCAGCACCTGGCAATATAGTATTTCATTGCGTGCTTTCGGTACTTACTATTTGAAAGAATAGAGAGAGAGGAAAGAAGTGTTTCGGTGCAGTTGTAGGGTTTTTATCCACGGGTGGTGTCTAAGTTGCTTAGGGAGATTACGATTTCATGTATTCGATATAAAGTAATGGTCTTGGCCGGGATTCGAACGCGCGACCTTCCATTCAGTAAGCGAATACACTACTAGTGCAACTGTTGCCACCCGCTTTTTTTTGTGCTTTATTGTTTTGTGCATTTTTATTTAGTATTTAGTATTTAGTATTTATTTACTTAATTGCATCGCTGTACAAAGAGAATAAATTCTTTAAAAAGTACCGGTATTATGTATAATTGTATATGTTACATGTTTAGAGACAATTATAGGAGTTTTATTTTAATTATATATTTAGTTAAATTGCCAAGAAAAAAACAAAAATACAAATAAAAATAAAAGTGAACATTATAATTTAATTTAACTACATATAAAACATTACATCTGAGAATTATCCTGCGATAAAAAGGAGAAGACGACTGGTAAAAACTGCATATGTTCAATTTGGTTCCTTAATGATAGAGGCAGACGATTCAGAAGGCTTACGGAATGAATGAAAAATTGACGACGCGTTCTCATGCAGGTGTACGTACTAGGTCTTAAGGTCGTACCTCGCGCTGACTGCGAGAATGTTAACTTATCACACAAATAATTTGGGGTTATTCCTTTTATAATTTTGACGAGTAAGGCGATGCATTTGAAACGAAGAAAACACTGTGGGTTGTATGCGAGAATTTGTCGCGAGTATCCGGATATATGATCAAACCTGCCGAGGCCAAAGACAAACCTGGTAACAGCGTTAAGTGCTAATTGCAATTTACGCAGCAATACAGAGTCTAAATTGGCAAAAATTTTGCAACCATAGCTCAGAATCGGCACAATAAACGCTTTGACCAGCCTTGTCTTAACCTCTGCAGGTAAGAAAAGTCTAGAGTTAGATAGACCGCGAAGTGAACCATATATTTTTGCAATAACACTATTAATGTGGTCGCTCCAGGATAGAGTGCTGTTAAATATTATTCCCAGATTTTTAATTTTCGACACCATTTCAACCTGTGACCCATTTAACAAAATGGGAGGGAGGGAGTCAGCAAAATTGTGTTGCTGCCTTCCAATTGGTAAACATTTTGTTTTAGCAGGATTCAACGCCAGCTGGTTTTGCGTTGACCTCCTTACTATCGATTCCAGATCCTCGTTCATTTTTAGCACAGCGTCTTCAACCAGACCTATGGGAAAATCAAGATACAGCTGGACATCGTCAGCATAAATGTGGGAATTTCTAAATTTAATAATAGATGGCAGGTCGTTTATAAATAAAGAAAAAAGTAGAGGTCCAAGAATAGAACCTTGCGGTACACCCCTTCTTACAGGTAGAAAGGAGGAAAGACTGTCATTGCATGAAACGGCCTGAACGCGATAATTTAAAAAAAACAGAAAATCAATTTTGTTGCACTGTAAGAGAAATTAAACATCCGGGATAGTTTCTGACATAGGATATTCGGATCAACGGAATCAAAGGCCTTTGAGTAGTCTAACAGTGTGAGTAGTGTTAATTTGTTATCATCAATGGCTAGGCGAATATCATTCGATACCTTCAATAAGGCCGTTATGCAACTGTGGCTAGATCTAAACCCAGATTGAAAAGGGCTTAATACATTTAAGCTATCAACATACTCCTTGATTTGTTTGCTGACGATAACCTCAAAGACTTTTGATAGATAAGACAGAATGGCAATTGGACGATAATCATTCTTACTTCTTGAGCTCTTCGGTACAGGAACTATCTTAGCCCGTTTCCATTCAGTCGGATACATAGAGACAGTTAGGATGGAATTGAAAATATATGTAATATACTGGAGTATTTTAGGAATCAGAATTTTTATAAAATCGGGGTGAATATTATCTAACCCAACACACTTTGACTTTATTGAGAAGATTGCATTGCCAACAGTTAATGCATCTACTGCAGAAAGTGAAAAGGCACCTTGAGAATGATTCGGTGTAAACATATGTGAGGATGAGAAGCAGTTTTGCGTGGCCAGGTTGAGGTTGACAAATCTTGTATTTATTTCCTCAATATTGATATCGTCATTCAGAGCGAGGGATTTTTTCCCAAGCCCAAGGACTTCCACTTGTTTCCACAAGTATTTAGAGGAGCGATTTAAATCAAATTTGTGTAGATAGTGGAGGTATTTCGCGCGTATTATAATACAAGTAACAGGGTTTCTGGCTCTCTTGAATGCATTGAGCATATCAGTGCATTCAAATCTTCTCCATCGTCGAAAAAGACTATCGCGTAAGGATATCGCACTAATAATATCAGCTGACATCCAAGGGCACTCGGCGTTTCTCACAAATTTCGTTCTAATTGGAACATATTTATTAAACAAGTAAGAAATATTTTCGTTAAAGATGTGAAGCTGATCGTCAACATTAGGTTTTACGTAAATACTTATACCTAAGTTACCTCACAATAAACGATTTGTTCAACTTTATTAAATAATTATTAGTTATTCTGTATGTATTTTTTTGTTATAATAAATAATTTTTTTTTATGTGCATACGGCTAATGTGGTACAGCAGCTTTTTACTTTACTTTTAAATTCATTTTTATTAATTATTAGCTTATATCAACTTACATACTAGACAAAAATGATTAAATCTAACTTAAAATTAACAGGATACTTATTCTAGATTATTGATCCTTATGCGGACGCCCTAAACTTAACTATATCTTATAATTATTGCCTTTCGGCCTAAAAACTATTTTACGAACTAATCTTACATATGTGTTCCTCGAGAAAATTAAATAAAACTCGGCATCATTATTTAAATTTTATATTTTTATATAAAACAAATTACCAACTACCTATTCTACTTACTTAAACTACCTAACATATTCTAACTATAATTAGGATTCTGAACACTTGTTGCCTTGCGCAACAAGTGGTCAAAATTCTAATTGCTTTCCGGGTGCCTGGCAGTCGTCAACGTGCACACGCGCCGCCGTGAGCCAACTGAAGCCTTACAGCGTCAGCCAACTCCCGGAAGCACCACCACACGTTGGCGAGCCCGGCCTCTCCCAAAAACGCCCTAGCTAACTTAATCTAACTTATAAGCTAAGAGGATGTTACCTAGAGTAACGCACCGTCCTGGGAGGGCATGTTGACCCCTCCCCCCTCAACAAGCCACCAAAATTCGGCGAATTGCTTTTCCGTGTCGAATCTATCCCTCTCCGATATTGCGGTACTAAAACGGAGGAGCTCATGAGCATTGGCGACGTCCCCGTCATGGAGGAGCCGCTTATCTCTCGCGCTGCGGTAGCGATGGTATAAGACCGGAATACCATCCCTCGTCTGTACCAGCCCTTTTGCATCAATATGGATAAATGCCTCTGGCGGGATAAAGCCAGACCGGAGCGTTCTCTCTATGTACATTTCATTGGGGTAGTAAGCCCCAAATATCAGACTATTGTCGCTGGCCATCGCCCTTGCAACGTGCCTTCGAGTGACCTTAATGAGGAAATTGTCAATCCTATTCAACTGAGCCCCATCGTATAGGACCTTGTTGGGATAGTATTTTATATAGTTGGATTCGGGCGTTCGGAACAACCGGAGACAGGTCCTAAGACATTGTCTCTCCAAAACCCGAATCTTTTCCATATAACTAGGCGCTATATTAAACCACAATGGACAACCATAAGCGATGATTGGCCTTATAAGGGCCACGTAGCAAATGACCTTCACTCTAGAGTCAAGTTGACTGCTATGAAACAGTCTCCTTGTCAGAGCATAAGCCTTCTTGGCCCCAGCAAGACAAGCAACTATATGTCTATCGAAATACAGATACTGGTCAAGCCAGATACCTAGATATCTAACTACGCTTCTCACCGCCAATGGCTGCCCATTTTGTCCAATAATGGCCAATTTTTTCCAGTTTTTTCTGGTATCCCTAGAGGCCCCAGCCAATGGAGTTCTGAACAAGATTGTTTCCGTCTTCTGAAAGTTGATTTTCAACTTCCAGTCGTCGCAATATCGCTTAATTTGATCGAAGTCACGCTGCAAAAGGATGTTAATGACCTCGATTTTAGGACCTGATCTGTATGCCACCAAATCATCGGCATACGCTATAGCATGTCTGAGTGAACCTACTAGATCACTCGTGTAAATGTTAAACAGGATCGGAGAATTGACCGCCCCCTGCTGTAAACCGTTCTTAATTTCAAAGACTCTGCTCGAAGTCACGTTGCCACATTTGACAACGAACTTCTTTCCCATAAGCATATTATAAATTACATATAGCAAAGGTTTGTGCATCCCCCGCCTGGTCAACTTGTAGAAAAGTCCCTCTAACCATACGGTGTCGAAAGCCTTGTCAAAATCAACCAGACAAGCACCCGTGCATTGGTTCTTGCATTTATTCCACTGAATGTCGGAAACCAGCTTCGACGCGGCATGAATAGTGTCATGCCTCGCCCTGAAACCAAACTGGTTGTCCGGGATTATGTTATAGTCCTCGACCCACTTTAACAGGGCTCTATTGACAACTTTTTCAAAGACCTTGCTAATATTCGGAAGCAAGCTAATTGACCGGAGATTGGCAGGGTTCGTCCTATCTTTACATTTTTTCGGGATAGGGTGTACCACAGCTACCTTCCAATGCGCCGGATAATGTGCATTATTCAGCGCATTGTTAAACAGCGTGGTGAAAATATCTACAGCCTCCAAAGGCAGGTGTCTCAATACGACGTTTGGGACACCATCCATCCCCGCCGACTTTTTATTTTTTAGTGACTCGAAGATGCACAGAAGATCATCCTTCGACACGAACAAGTGCGATGCATCTCGGCCATTGGCGACAACTGCATTAGCATGGTTTTCATCAGTGAACACGGTGAATCCGTTATTCTCAGATCGCCAATTCTCAAGTTCGGTGCGCAGATAGAAGTGGCTCACTAGAGCCCTATTCTCAATGTCGTGGTTACGGCGAACAGGATTGTTCACCGTATACACGGCCTCGAAACAAGCGCCCAGCAAATCCACTTTCTCCTGTGGGTCCTCGACCACGAAAAAATCGTCGTTTGAAGCGACACTTTCTGGACTTATTCCAGCAGTCAGTATTGTCTGTCTGTTCTCTGCTGTCTGGGAGATTCGAACACAAGGAATATCATTGTGATCTTTCCTCCTGAACAACTTATTTATCTGTGGGAACATATTCGGACTACAGGTTTTAATAGCCCGAATTTTATTGCCCCAATACAGACTTACAGATTTTCTGTAATTTTCTTTTATCAGCTGTTTCAGGATTCGGATCTCTGACTTCAGCATCCTTACCTCCGGGTCGTCGCGATCAGTAAATTGCCTGTACAGCCGTTTAAGCCTCGAGAGCAGTCTACTTTTCTGTCGGTATAGTGCGTCGATTGTAGGGTTTCTGTACTTTTCTGTCTGGTCGTCGTCGGAACGTCCTACCCGAGGAATAGTTCGTTCCATAGTTCGTTTGATGGCGTCGTCCATTTGCAATAAATGCCGATCAATGTCATCATTTGTCATGTTGCTGTTTGTCGGTGGGTCGATCCCACTCGAACGTATATCTCGCTTTAACAATCTGGAGAAGCGCGACCATTGTGCCCTCCGATAATCGAATGAACACACTGCTTCGTACTCCTCCAGCAGCGTTTGCTCGTTCGGGATCCGTATTGCGGCGGCGAGTCCGTAGTGGTCACTATCGTACTCAAACGCACGCAAACAGTTCCGCGTGTATTGGTCTATGGTTGTCAGTTGAAGTCTTGCGTCCGTTAAGGCCAAGTCTAGGAAAGCACCGCTTCTTGGGAAAGAAGGGATATCCGTCGCGTACAACTCGAGTTTGTACTCAATCATATTGAGGCGCCACCAGTCGTGAAACTGGTTGCCCCTGGGATTTGCAGTAACATTTCCCCATTCCGCATGTTTGGCATTAATATCTCCGGCCAAGAAGTAATAATTCTCCTCCGAGTTCAGCTGCAGACTACGAAAAAGTGTCTCGAGCTCTGTCATAAATTGGTTGGGTGGAGGTGCTGCAGGTGCGTAAAGTGACACCACATACACTCTCCTCCGGCTATGGAGAGGAATGCATATGATGCATGCTTCCAACAACTGGAACCTACGCACGTCCCCGCTATATATAACCCTATGGCGCAGGCCTTTTCGAATTAAGATTCCAACCCCACCTCCTTGAGTGGAGTGAGGCCGGTCTCTTCTTATTACATGATAATTTTTGTATCCCAATTTGTGCTTCTGATTTAGCTTAGTTTCGTGTGGTACAGCAGCCATCGGTATACTATTACCACATTACACATTTCAAAATTCCTTCGAATTATTATTGTTTTCTTTTGTTTTGTGTCGTTAGAAAACAAGCCAAAAAAGGCAAAATACGAAAATAGGACCCAGAAGATATGAGGAGAGCTATAAGTGCTGTCAAAAAATAAAATGAGGATTCTTCTGGCGTCAAAATCATTTGGAGTCCCACACACCACGATGCAACGCATGGATCGCAGTAGCAAATCTGCAGAGAAACTTTTGCTAACAAGATTGTGTCGTAAGCCAATATTCAACGAATCCATTGAAAATGACCTCGTAAGGTATATTTTAGAAATGAAGTCCAGATTCTGGGGGCTTATAAGAATGGACATTAGATCCTTGGCTTTCCAAATAGCACAAAGAAATAACACAGTCAACAAATTATCTATTAAATCAGAGTGTGCAGGCAAGGATTGGCTATATGCTTTTTGCAAGCGACGTAAAAATACGATAAGGATAAGATCACCCACTGGAACATCTCTCGACAGAGCCAGGGGTTCGGAAAATATAAGTTTATTCTTCGACTTATTGGAGCAGGAGTACTCTTAGCACAACTTTCCAGCAGGTCGAATTTGGAACGTCGACGAAACTGGTCTATAAGTGGTGCAGTCAAAGCAGACGAAGGTGCTTGCCCAAAAGTCCCCCAAATCGAGCCCATGACATCTGCAGAGCTTGGATCCCTCATAACAGTAATTTCCTGCATGAGCGCGGGCGAGGCTTTCGTTCCACCATTCATCTTTCCGCGAAAAAACCATCATTAAAGATGCTCCTTCTGGCTCCGATTCTTCTTCCCATCTGCCTGGATGGGTTCAAATCCCTATATTTATTTTCAGCTGCAAAACCATCAAAAGACGATTTTGTTGATTATGTAAAATACGCATATATTCTGTTTCTATGGTTTATGTTGTTTTGTAATAAAAATAAAAATTAAAATATTTATATACTCGTAAATCATTTTAGAAGTGTTCTGGTGGCAAGAAATTGTAAAGCGGGTAATGTTATATAGTGTACCACATTAAAAATACATAGTATACCACAATACGAGCCAATTTTTCAATCGCGACTTTTTGGGTTATGCAACATTTATGGCAACATCTTTTTGATTGTCTGCTCGATAAACTTGTATAAATACCTTTTTGAAGCCAATAATTTAGTCTTAATTTTTAGCTATATATAGTTCGAATCATATCGACACTTGCAATTATAGTCAAAATAGTTATATATACCATAATACCCGAAGTTCCTCTATATAGCATAATAAAAGTAGATTAAGTTACTATTCGTAAACAGGTGGAACGAAATAAAAAGACTAATTTTGTGACCTTATTGGGAAAAGCATCATACAAATTAGATTTATCTACTTAATCCCATTTTTTTCTGCAACATAAACAAAATTCAGACTTCTTTCATATTGCATTTGTTTTCTCCATATTATCGAAGGATTTAAAAAAAAATCGTAACATTAAATCAAGAAACTACCTATTTGTATACACGTGGAATGGACTAAGTAGAAAAAACTATAATTTAAAAAAAAAGGTCTTGAAGAAGTTTCGAATTTCCGATACCTACTAGCAATAACTATCACTTATGGGCATTCCATATTAATAAACTTTGCAGCACGTAGTCAATTGATTAACCAAAATCGTATGCCGGTCTCGGAAGTTGTTCCTTTTTTAGCATGCTGAATTGCAATCTGTATTATTTTCTGTTGAAAAATTTTATAAACGAATAACAACAAAAATGAAAAGTTATTCACATAAACACACATCCATTTTATATTATTTCATGTTAATTCCAATAATGTTCCAAATAAATTGTTCATAATGTTTACTATGTTTACTAATCGTGTAAAAAAAAACACTTAAAGTCCATTAGCTTAGTCTCATCATCACCTCCCATTCAGCACCGCAACCATACAAACTTTTTTACTTTTTGCTTTAAGAAAATCTTTGTTGTGAAATGCATGACATTGCATCAGTTACTGGATTGTAAACAAAAAAAGAGGGAGAAACATAAAACAGAAATTGCCAGAGTAATTGCAATTTCACTAAATAAACAAGCAAACAAAATAGAAATGCAAAACGTGTGGTGAACAAGCAATACGCTGACGCACATTTGTTACGTTACTCCAAGCGATTTCATGGAGACGAAAGCGACCGACCGACCGACGTTTGATCGAATGACACGAAACAATAATAAATTTCCTGTAGGGAACATTCATATTTAGATGTGTGTGAACGAAATTAATTGCGAAATGTCCATATTGCACTTTTAGGGAGAGAAACAATACACTTTGCAGATAGTAACCAGTCAAGGATATTATACAAAGAAAAAAGATCCTTTGTGGAAGAAAGTGGAAATTAATTGATTAATAAGTCGGAACTATCTATAGAAACATTGCGGTAGAAATGCAAATGTGGTGTAGGATTTATGATGGTATTTAATTCATCAGCTTGAATTCAAGTTATAACGAAACACGTGCCGATTGCACCCATTGATAGGGCGAACAATAAAGCAAGTATACGCCACAGAGAAACTTTTTTAATCAGGTGCATAGGTAGTACATGTCTAGCCAGAAAATATTTATCTGGCCAAAGCTGGACCTTTGTCGCCTTAAGAATTTGATCTCTTAATATACTGTATATAAGCTTAACAAGGCTTGGCGTACAGTGGAGTATATTGTCCAACTTTCCTGTATACGCCCTATATAAAATGTTAAGGATTTGACCTTGGAAACACATCGTTATATCCGGTTCATCGTTATATCTAAACAATAACTAGAAGGTGCGGCCGATTCATCCAGGACACCCCCCATGGAATCTAATAACGTGTTCGAGGTTCGATTGTATCAGTCACCCGAGTCGGCTCACTAGAGAGCAGTTTGAGGTTCGATTGAAACAGTCACCTCAAACGGCTCACCTATCGGTGTGTTAGAAAGCAGTAGCTCTCCCTTCGCCGCTGTGCAGTGAATGAGGATCAGACTAAGGTTCGATTGAGCCGGTCACCACACCCTGATCCTTACCCATGGTACGGGAGTCGCCTGCACTAGTCACTCTCGTAATTGTGGCGACTGTAACCGTACACTGATACCCTCCATTGATTTGAGCCACGGGTTGGGGTTCGATTGAGTTTAGTCATCCCAACCTGTACTCCTGCCAAGGAAAAGAGGGCTGATTAATATTAGATTGTAAACCTGTACTCCCGCCAAGGAAAAGAGGGCTGATTGATATTATATTGTAACAGTCACTTCAAGCAGCCCTCCACTCCGAGGGCTAGACAGGAAACGCAGGGATTTATTGATACAGTCACCCCCGGTTTGCTCTCTTCCCGCTGAGCAGGCAAAATGGGAACAGAGTTCGGGTTCCATTGTAACAGTCACCTTACTCTGCTGCTCTCCCATGTTTCTCTAAGGTTGATGCGTGTCTGAACACCTGCATTACATTCCCCCTCTATTCAGTATCACGCTGAAATCCAAACGGTTTAACTAGACTTCCCTCGCCCCATAACCACTATGGCAGCCACCCATCCCTGTTCCCTTTCAGCGGACAGTGTAAGTTGCGGTTCGCATTGATTCACCCCGATGCCCTATGGTATCTAATAACATGCTCGGGATTATATTGAATCAGTCAGCCGACTCGATGGGGTTGCATTGGTGTGATGGTAAGTGTATTCACTAACTGATTGGCAGGTCGTGAGTTCGAATCCCGTCCAGGGTCATGCTTTTAATTGAATTCACATAAATAGAGATGACCCGTGAAAAGAAAAAATACTAAGCACCAAAACTTCTTTCCTATCATCCTATTCTTTCGAATAGTAAGTAGCACCTAAAATCATGCAATACAATACTAGTTATTGCAGTTTGAGGTTCAACTGAATGAGTCATCTTAAAAGGCTCTTCTTTCCGTGAATCAGGAAGCAGTAGCTCTCCCTCTGCTGCGCAGTGAAATGGGATCAGTCCAAGGTTCGATTGCATCAATCACCTCCCCATGATCCTAGCCCATGGTTCGGGGGTCAGACTGAAATCTCGACTGCACTAGTCACTCTAAACGCATTGCAACCGCTTTTTGCATTATAGCTGCGCTGCGCTTCCCGACTCTTAATGAGTACCATCCTCACAACCACTACCTCACAGTAGGTAGTCTCAGGGTTCGAAGTATGACGAGCGATAGCCGGCAGGCAAAATAGCAAAATTTGCTTCATTTTTATTTTGTTTTCTAAGGTTTTCGAATAACAATGATTTGCGCCTTTCACTGAAACCAGCTTGTACGAGAATGTGGGTTCGACGTCGATAGAAGTCATTGGCGAATATTTGAACATCGCAATCTAAGCCGGAGAGAGTTTTTGGACATATCTTCCAATCGTACAAAACATCTCGTGTTTATCTAATGGTTTCGTAGCCGACATTGCGTGCGTTAACATCCTTCAGCTTGAACGGACGATCACAGAGAAATCGCTTTTGATTTAGGCCAATTGTGATTTTAATTTACGGGAAGCAAATAGCTTTCGCGCTCTTCGATTCACGCGGCGTCGTTTGCATCGAATGAATCAAAAACTGGGCACACAATGTCAAAATTATCGCAATAATATACTGCAGCTTTCAAACAAGTGCCAAACTGTGTAAATATTTTTTTGGGTGGTAAGGGCTAGGGATGGCAGTTTTTGCAAAATAACCGGGTTTTTACCTCCGGTTTAACCGCTCCAAATAACCGGTTTGTAAGAACAACAAACAAAATTCTTACATCACTAATTAAAAATAAATGTACCTTTTCCAAAGGAAATTGTTGCTCCCATATTAATAAACAACGGATATCGGATAGCGGCGAGTTAGCACTGACACATCTGCTAACTCATAATTTTTCATTAATAAACGTGTGTAAGTTTTCACTGACATGTGATAACGGGTGGATAATTTAACTCACCGAATTCGGCGTATAAGGAGGGGATAACTTCACACATTCTCAGATTGTAGTTCATATATTCACAAATTGAGAGGATGCACTGCACATGTATGTTTGGAAACATTGAGAGGATGAGAAAGCACTGCCTGCCATTTAGGCATATTACTCTTTCATAATGCGTTGCCTCCATAGTAGTACCATAGTATTGGAACGGAATGCACAGAAATGAGTGTCAACTGACGAAATATGACAGATACACTCGATTTTTGAGTTTAATTTGGCGAAGTGCTGCCGTGTTTTATGTGATAAAGAGCGAATAGCTAGCACAGGGGACAAATGTTTTTATTAATCAGAAAAGTTATCATATGGACAAGTTCGCTATCCGTGTGCCAGCTAACTCGTGTGTTAAGGAGCGGATAGTGTTTTTCTATTAATATGGCTGTTGATGTTTAATTCTTCGATGTTGACGCAATTGAGCACTGCACCTCATTTGCACTAAACTTTGTGAAAAACGTCCACACTGATGATTGCAGATGTGAAATACTTCCAAAAAAAAGTGTAATTTTAAATAGGTACAAACAAAACAAATAAAACAAAAACAACAGCAAGAATAAAAGAATTATTATAGGCAATTAGTGAAGAAATGGAAAAGAATTTCCAAAGTAACCTTTTTTAAGATTGCGTAGGTATTCGACAATTTGAAGCAAATCTGAGCAGTTTCATAGCTGTATCACCTTCTTACAACTTCACTAACTATCTACACTTAGGTGGCGACGGTGTAGAGGTTAGTGTGTTGGCTTGTGACCCGTGCGGCACAGGTTCAATCCACAGAGGGAACAAGAACATACGCCACCCATTAATGGGGAGAAACGAATGAAACCTTATTTTCTCCAACCCCTAAGCCAAAAAGAGGATTTCTGCCTGTAGTACAATGGACCGTTAATGAGTCTGAGTTCTCTGGAATTTGGATTCCCGTTTAGAAAAAGAAGAAAAAACAAACTAGCTAACGACCAATAGGGTTTACAGAGAAGGTGAAAGCGGTCGAAAATGTTGCGAATAAAAATGACGCGAACGAGAAGAAAATATTTAAGTCGTATGAGAGAATGAATATTTTTACACGAAACAGTTTTCAGTGTTGTCTGACCGGTTAACCGAAACAAAATAACAAACTGGTTTCGGCTTAAAACGGCCAGTTTTTTCGAACCCTAGTTAGGGCAGTCCTGGACATTCCGTTTTTAATTTGAGTAGCCGCGATGGTGCCTACCCAGATTTGAAGTTGGTATAGTTACAATAGGATTACCACTACTACTACTAAGATATAGTTGTAGTGAATACAATATTGTTCCATCCCAATAAGAAAGCGCTATGTACGTATGTAAGTTCCAGTTTTATGTTGAAAATCGGTGAAAAATATACTTTTCAGTCTAAACATGACCAAAAATTGGTAATTTTTTTTTATGATATACACGTACTAAAGGGATTTTTTGGGACCCTTTTAATGTTATAGCTGCACAGCGCGGGCGTTAAGGAAATTAGGTTGAGAAGAAAAGGATGCACGTTGGTTTTGAATGTTTGTAGGTTATAATGTGAAGGAAAAACAATGCGTGGAAGAGTATTCCACATTCATGTTGAATGGCTGAGGAAAGATTCTTTGAACTTCACAGTGTACGTCCGAATAGAGGCTTGAGGGTGAACTGATGAGTATTCATTTCATGGCGGGTATTGCAGTTGAAATGTTCTAGGGGTGGGATGCAACTGGCTATTTGGTTTGAACACTTATGGTGGAAATAAGGATAAAATAACGAGAGACAGGAGACATTGCGACGATGACTAAGAGAGTCAAACGATCTCGGGATGTCAGTGAACAATGAGCTTTATCGAGCGTTTTTGGATCCTGTCAAGTAGCTTCAAATAAGTTATTGGTGCACCAGACCAGATATGCGCATTGTACTCAAGTTTTGGGCGGATAAACGCTTTATAAATAATAGCCACATCAGAGGGAGTGAAACATTTCTTGCAGCGCTTAAGGAAGCCTAGGCATTTCGCGGCGTTCTTGGCGGAATATGTGGCCATTCAACGGAGGTTGTCGTTTACACACAAACAGAGAATGGAATTTCTTTCGGTTTCAGCGATGCAAGTGCCATTCATGGATAATGGCAGTGTGTGTGGGTTTTGCTTTAATGACAGGAGACGGCATTGTGTTTCGGAGGCATTAAATTCCACTCTATTGGTTGTACCCAACTGAGTTATGCTGTTAAGATCGGAATTTAATGAGCTTAACATACGTTGCCGTTCCAGTTCCACACTCGAAGATGAGGGACGTGACTCAAGAAACGAATATGAGAAACCGAGGGTACTGTCATCAGCAAAGGAATGGATTTTATTGGAAGTAACAGACAGGAGATAATTTATAAAAATGAGAAAGGGGGTCGGGGACAGAACAGAGCATTGGGTACCACCAGCATTTATTTGGTGAGTTGCAGACTTGAAACCGTCCAAAACAAGTTGAATCGAACGGTCCGAAAGGTAATTTCTAATCCATTGAAGAAGAGTATCATCAATTCCAAAAGCACGCATTTTCGACAAAAGAGCTTGATGCCAAACTCTGTCAAATGCCTTTGAAATATCAATCGCAACAATCTTACTTTCACCACCTTGGTGAAGACATTGGTTCCACTTTTCAGTTAGATATGTCATCAAATCACCAGTGGACATGTTGCTGCGAAAACCATACTGGCGGTCATTAAGAAGTTTTCGCGATTCAAGATATTTCATTAACTGACGGTTTATCAGCGTTTCCATGACCTTAGAAAGAAGGGACGTAAGTGCAATTGGTCGGTAGGAGGAGGGAGAAAAAGATTCGCCTATTCGGTACAGGCTGGACAAATGCTCTTTTCCATTTTCCCGGGAAGATTCCTGAAGAATAGGGCAGATAGAAAAGCTAACGGAGTGGTTTTGCCAGAGTAGAAGAACACCTCTTCAGAAGGGGAAATACCATCTGGACCAGCGGATTTGTGTATATCAAGATTTCGCACTGCAATAGCCGTGTTTCTTTGCACGCGGATATAGGGATAATTTGAAATTTGCATGTAATATACAACAACAACTTATCCTATATACGCTAACTTTAGCGGGGATAGCTATCGCATCCACACATCCCGCCGAATATTTTGTTCGTGATTTTATTATTATTTTTTTTTTTTTTTTAAATTTAGTTAATCTGTCAATGTGAAACTGTTTTTTATAATTTTAGAATATGTTTGGAATTAATTTCAACTGTCGGAAATAAATATTTTTGAATTTCACGATTTTCAATACAAATTTCTTAACTCAACTTACAGCTGTGTCACTAATAAACGTCATAGGTGCATGTGTGCTGTCAAGTTTTTTTGATGAATTCTAAAGCGGCGATGGTCGTTTTTTAATGCCATGCCTATATCCGCGTGCAAAGAAACACGGCTACTATGGATGAACGTTGGACAATTGCTAAAATCTGCAAAGCTGCATGTTTGCTGCCTGAGCAGATTTTAACGAGCTCTAGTTTTAACAGATTTTCGCTGTATTCCGAGCGGCGGGAAGCCTATTTATTTTGAAAATTCCCAGCAACATAATAAATTTGAAATGCTATTTTTTTTTTTTGCAAAGAACGAGTAATTATTTCGAAACGAAAACATAAACATTCAGCTTATTTAGGATATTTTTTACATTTAAAACAACAGATATAAAAAAGAGAAAGTGCTTAAAGAAATCTCGAAGTAAAAATATGCCCGAGGTATCGAGTACCTATTTACATTTCAAAAATGTATTTACAGAATTTTTGGTCATCACGAGTCAAAATACCAAAATGCACTCTACATTATTAACAGAATGCTGCCCTAATCATAACACAATAGGGCTGATTTTATTACGCTATGAAGATAAAGATTTTATCTGAAAAGTCTCACGAACGACGGCCATCATAAAACCAATATATAATTTATAGTGAACGTCCATCTTCATCACAATTCCCACAATCTCATCTGATGCGTCTGGTATATCATGGAAATAAAATGCATATTAATTGCAACAAATTAGAAGTTACGTCCGCCCCATCTGTTTGATAATCGCCTCGAATTGTCGACATTATATCATAGTCGTCTGCATCTTCAGTCAGTCCGCTGTAATGATAACTTGACTGACTAATACTAGCTGCACTGACGACTGGTCATCGTTTCCCAGCACTTAAATTTAGTGCGAGGTTAATTAGATATTCAACGTTTTCACTTTTTTTCCCCTTGGTGTTTTCTTTTTAGGACATTGGATAGGCAAATAATTTCACTTTTTTTTATGCTCACACCTTAACAAATCGTTTGTCATTGTGCTTTTGTTTATTTCTTACACTATGACGATGAGGGGTTCAAGGGCAATTCTGAGTTTGGAAACAAATCCATAGAAAGTTGAGAATTTCACTGAATATAGTCGCCACAGCGATTAATATTATTTTAGGAACAGTCAGCGATTCCTTGAATACAAATGTTCAACCTCCTTTCGTCGATCGTATGAAAGAAAAATTATTTCGCGACAGGCGAACGATCGGAGCGTGTGTGATGAATAATTAATTTGTAACCTCAAATTGGTAGCAGTTAGTCAATTCGTAAGCATTCAGTGGGATTGTGTTTAAATTGAATAAACTTTTCACAGGAAAAGCCCAACTATGCGCAACAGTCTAAACTTGAGTGTTTGCTAAGTTATATATTTGACACGATTAGTACATCTAGTGTCAGACAACCGTTATACTCGCGGTTATACTTTTGTTAAACAATCGCAGACGGTGGTGAAGTGGAAAAATTTTAATAGTGCTAATATCGCATTAACCATGTTCCCCCAAAATATCAAATACCTACCAATAGAGGTTGGTATTTTTAGCAATAAGACCCTATAGCATAAATCGGTTTGCAGTTCTCTATCGAAGTAAAGGGTCTTTCATTAGCGACTTGACAACTTCAAATTTTCAGTGTGGACGCACCCTTAAACCGATTACCGAACTGTCAATGAAAAAATTTGAGTCAGAATATTGGCTGCTTGATGTTGACGTGCCAGTAAGACTACGAAGTGTGGAGAATAGGCGTCCGTCGCAAACCAGCAAAATCAGTCAATCTCACGGCGTTCTCAAGAATTGGGCCTCTCCCAGACCACATTTTGGTGAATTTTGCGTAAGGATATTGACCTACACCTTTGAAGGATCAAGCTGACTGAAGAACTAAAGAAACTTGATCATATGAAGCGACGTACGTTCTCGAATTGGGCTCTGGACATGATGGAAAAAAATTAAGAATTTCATCGCAAAATCATCTTCAGCGATGAAGTGCATTTTTGGTGAAACGGCTTCGTCAATGAGCAAAATATGCGTTACTGGACAGGTGAGAACCCTCATGTGCTTCATGAAACAGCACTTCATCCGCAAAAAGTCACTGTTTGGTGCGGTTTTCATGCCGGTGGCGTCATTGGGCCTTTTTTTTGTCGATAAAAATGACCGTCATGTAACGGTAAATGGTATTCGCTACAGAGATATGTTACAACGTTATTGAGCAGTTGCATGAATTGGACATCAGTAATATGTGGTTCCAACAAGACGTTGCTACAAGCCACACAGCAGATGCAACAATCGAGTTATTAAAGACTCATTTCGGTGAACATGTTATCTCGTTCGTACATTAAATCATTGGTCTATGCCAACAAGCCGTCGACGTTAGAGGAGCTCAGATTTGAACGAGAAATAGCGGCCATATCGGTCGAAATGTGCGGCCGAGTCATCGAAAATTGGGGTCAACGTATCGACCGCTGCATACGTTCCAGTGGCGGACATATGAACGAAGTCGAATTACATTCATAAATGTTTTGATAGTAATTCAAGCCAATAAAGATATTTTTGAGATAGAAATCTCAAGTAATTTGCATTTTATTTAAAAAAAACTGTCAAGTCCTTAATGAAAGAATGTTTATAATCACAATTTCAGCGACGATTTAGCATTTGTTTAGGCGAAACGTTATTTATAGAAAGATTTCGCATTAATCCCATATTGCTGCGGTTTCTAGTTGTATGAAGATTCACAAATAAAGGATTTTTTTCGATTATTTTTTTGTATTGCAAAATGGCAACACTCAGACAGCTGACACCATATTTTTATTCAGTATTGTTGGGCAAACCATTGTGCTAAGACTGACACCCGAGCAGCGTTTACAAAATCAGTGTTCAGTAAAATATGTTTATAGAGGTCTACGCCAGTCAGTTTTACGGTCAACAAAATCGACCAACTGAGTCGGCTGTTGGCAACACATTTGAAAATGATCGCACTACATTTTCTCTTTTGGACTCCAACATAATGCATAATGCAGAGTACTTGAAGAAAATATCGGCGCCAGTGTTGAAAAATCTTAATTCATCGATTCGTGATCATGCGCAAGAATTTGGTCTTTCTTCACTGACATTGTGGAAGGTTTTGTGCAAGGATTGCACGCTCACAAGATTCAATTGGCGCAAGCATTGAAGACAGACATCCATCGTTTTTGTCGTGCGTTTAGGGATTGGGTGACTGAGCATTTGGAAGTTGATTCACTTTTTAACCGTCAAACTGTTTTAGTGATGTAACTCACTTCTATCGGGATGACTTTTTTAATAAGCAAAATTGTCTCATTTAGAGCGAGGAAAACGCAAAGGTTATCCATCAGCTGCAGATGCACCCCAAGAAATGTGGTTTATACGCTGGCGGCATCATCGGGCAGTATTTCTTCAAAAATTAACAAAGTAGGGCTTGGAAGAACTACATATTTAAAAAGCATCTGCCAATCAGACTTTGAACTTAATTTCACATTACTCAATGAATTCAAATCTTTATCCAATAGACTATTGGCTATACGAATAAAATGGAATACTCTGTAAAAAAAATTACCGTAAGCAATCTTATTTGGTTTATTAACTCAAAACACAAAAAAAAAAGGATATCCATATAATTTTACTTATACCAATTCTACAAGTCTTGATTCCCTAGCAGCAAGTACATAATATTTAATATAATTTGCAAGTGCAAAAGGGATTTTAAGCACCCTATAATGTGCATAGTGACACAGCACGGGCATTAAGGAAAATAGGAAGCTGATGCATCTTGGTTTTGAATGTTGTAAATCATAAAATCCAGGAAAAACAGATGGTGATAGAGTATTCCACATTCGTGTTGTACGGCTATATAACGATGCCTTGTATTTCAATATACGTAGGCTTAAGAGTGAACTCGTGCATATTCCTGGCATGACGGGTATTGCGGTTGAAAACTTCTAGGGGTGGAATGCAGCGGGCTATATTATTAGAGCACTTTTGGTGGAAATCTTGATAAAAACACGATAGGCTGGAGACATTACGACGATGGCTAAAATAGTCAAGCGATTTCGTAATGTCTCGATCGCCAATGAGTTTTATCGCGCGTTTTTGTATTCTGATGTTTGCTGATCATTTTAGTAAGTCATTTCTTCACGTCGATGACCAATGTTTTAGGTACTCAAATAAGTTAATATAACTTTTAATTTGATTTGTAAACAATTTTAAAACTTATTTTTTCTCTGACGACCGATTATTTATCAGGTCCCGATGGCATTGCACCGATTGTTCTTAAAAAATGTAGTCGTGCCATTGCTCCCTATCCTAAAAATCAGTTTAAATTGTCCATTAGTACTGCAAAATCCCCTAATCTTTGAAAAAATGCATTTTGTTAACACCTGTGTTGTAAAAAGAAGTACGTCGTGGTATCACTAACTAAAGGCCTATTTCAAAACCCCACGGGTGGACCAGTTATAGGGATGCAGTTAAGTGGGAAGGTTGTGATCGCTTTAATCATGATCATAGCCTCGCCGCCATTAACGAAGAAGAATATTTAAGTTTCCTATATGTTTTCTTTGTGTATCGTCACTTATATGCCGAAGCATACAAACGTGCATATTTTAGGTTTTATAGTTTAACAGTTGGTTGGATTAATATTTCGGTACTCTATTCTGTCCCGAAAGTGTGAATGTCTCCGCACAGGAAGCAACAACATTTTACAATGCCAAGAAGATGAATGCAGTATTTATTCTTAATTGGTAGAGACAGAAGCACGAATGAGGTACATTGATGGTTCTGCCTCCAAACTGAAATGTGTAAACATAGACATAAATGTGCACCATTCGTGGATTTAGCATGTTTTTTTTGGGTAGGAAAGGTCCGATATCTCATATTTTCAAACGAAGCGGTCACCCTGCTTGTCCGCATGTGGGGTTCGTCGGTTTGACCTCAAAAAGGATTTCCTCTGTTTGTATCCCTTTTTATAATATCCTTGGAAAATACATCGCAGGAAAATAATCTCAGGCAAAATATCCCTTCTAAAATTCTCCTTAAAACACTCCTCTCAAAATCACTCAAATAAAGTTACCCCAAGCTAGGGATGATCGATGTTCACAAAACATCGATGTTGAGAGACTAAACATCGATGTTTAAGTAAGAAAAACATCGCGTAATCTATGTTAAGAACAAAACATCGACCTTCGATGTTGCCAAAAGAGAACCTACTTTACTTACTTTTAATTGATAATTTTTAATATTTTTTTTCGAAATCGAAGACAGCATGATAAGTATCTACATACATATACGAGAGCTTAAAAAATACATATACCAATACATCGCATAATCTATGTTAAGAACAAAACATCGACCTTCGATGTTGCCAAAAGAGAACCTACTTTACTTACTTTTAATTGATAATTTTTAATATTTTTTTTCGAAATCGAAGACAGCATGATAAGTACCTACATACATATACGAGAGCTTAAAAAATACCTATACCAATACATATATTTATACGAGAATAGGCGGTATGGCTACGTTATGCACCATTGGCTTTCACTTACGATTATTATCGATCATAGATGTTTTGCCAACATCGGCCATCCCTACCCCATGCACATGGGATCTACCATAAATATCACAAGTAGATCCCATAATAGTACATGGGTAAAAAGGTTTAAAACTCTGGACACCTCTTCGACTCACAAAGAATTAAATTCTGGACACCTCTTCGACTCACAAAAAAAAGGATATTTTAACCGAGGATATCTTGACCAAGAATATTTTCGGGGGCTTTTATAAAAAAGGATATTTACAGCATACACCCTCCAAATTATTGTTTTTATGTGATCCAGGAGTTTTAAGACCTGGCTCTCTTTCGCAATTGTATAGGAACATTGATTGACATTGCCTTTTTGACGGGGTTCGCGGGGATCTCTCCTTTGAACATGAGAGTACCAACTGAAAAAGGTTCGATATAGTGATCTGATAACACTTCTTCTTCTCGTTCCCTCGTATCAGTTGTTTCATTAAGATGAACACACTAGTCGCCCAAGGAAAAACGTCACATCTGTTGTACAAACGTAAGTGACAACTCATGTTGAGCTACAATACGTTTAGTTCAATAGATTCTTATCGAATACCGGATAACGAAAAGTCTTCAAAAGAACCAGTACAACCAAAGCAACCAGGAAAATCGTCTGGAAAGAAGAAGGTTAGCAAGTCAGACACGTAATGAGGATAAAACTAGTGCCAAGATTGATCCTACGATTCCTGGATTTTAGTTTTGATTTACAGGCAGTACTACCTACGCCAAAGGAGCATTGTGGTCAAATATTTAATCTACACAAAAATTGTTCTATAACTTGACTATTTACAACTCAGAAAATGGAGAAGGTCACTGACGAAACACAATAGGGGCTGCGTCGAGATCTCTACTTTTGTCTACTAATGGAATATGATTCCATACATTACAAAATCGAAAATAAATAATCCAAGATGTGACTGTATAGTTACGTTCCTGAGTGGTGGGCGCAGATCATCATGCGAGTACGTATTTGTACACGGCTATGATAAGACCATTTCTAGCATACGCATCGGTTGTTTAGTGGAATAAGCTTTCACGTAAATACGTTACTGCTGCTTTCGCCAATTTCCAAAGGAAGGTATGTCTCGGCTGCACGGGGGCCTTCCCCAGCGCGCCTGGATCCGGCCTATATGCATTATTGAACCTCCCGCACCTTGATATTTACATTATGGCTTGCACAATCAAAGCTATCTCACGTTTAAGAAGAGGTGGCTTTTGGTATAACTCGCACTGGAGTTGATGAACTTGTGCAACAATTGTACTTCGATTCCTGTCTTATGGATATACCGTCCGATGCAATGATAACGGAAATTCGGCTGAAACGCAGCTACGAAATCGACTTTCCTCGGCTCTGGCCAGACTCTGAGCCTGCAAAGGATGCAGTCGAAAATTCACGAGTGGATCCAAAACCGATCAAGGATCTGGTGCTATAGTTTTCATGGAGAGCGACAAAATTAGACTTTTCTTCTCGTTAGGCAAACATGCGTCTTCCAAACAGAGACTTACGCTATCCTAATGGCTATGGACTATATTGCGAGGAACAGGTTGAGGGGGCGAAGTATTTGCGTCTGTAGCAACAGCCAGCCTGCGCTTAAGGCTTTCCTCAACCCCCTTACCACCTCCAAAATAGTTCGCGAATGCAAGATCTCTCTGAATTCGGTCGGAAGGCTGAATTCACTTAGGCTTGTCTGGGTTCCGGATCATAACGGGATCACGGGAAATGATATATCCGAAGCACTTGCTAGGCAGGGATCAGAGGAGGACTTCTCAGGAACGGAACCAACGATACGTCTGCCTGCGTCCTCGGTCAGGGCTTCCATTGACGGTTGGGTTTCATATGAACACAATCGCCGATGGCATTCTCCAGGGTACAGACGGACTAAACAAATTCTTCCCGATGTCTGCAAAAAATCTGTGACATTCTTGTTGTCTCTCAATAGAAAAGACTGCAGACAGACTACTGGCGTTCTTACGTGCCATTACGCTTTTGCCAAACACCTTAAGGTGCTAGGCCTAAGCGAAACCACCAACTGCGAAGCCTGTGGAGAAAGCGATGACACTGCGGAACACTTCCGCTCTGATTGTCCTGCTTTTTACCGTATCAGGTGGCAGGTATTTGGTGCGGATGTGGTGAGTGATGTAAACCTAAGCTCCTTATCATTGAAGCGCCTACTCGTCTTTCTTAGGAAAACGAGTAAATTTACACAGTAAAAGTGATGTGTCTTCCTGGTAGTACAATGGAGTATTAAGTCTGAGTGCTCCAGTGTAGAAAGTCTCGCACCCCGACAAAAAAAAAAGTTCACACACAGTTTTATGAATACTTCTTGGATTTATATTATTTCAACCAGCGACCGATTAAACTTCCTTTGGGAAATATTTGCTGGTTGTGGTACACAACAGATGACCCGCTTAAGATTTAAAAAAAAACTATTGAGTTCTTGGTAACCTAAGCCCCCAAAAGAAGAAGTGATCGCCCTTCAATTGCATGCAGCCATGTCTATTTCGAGACTCTGCCCATTGTTGAGGCGAACCTATGAGATTTGAATAAAATGTGTAACACAATGGCTATTCCAAAAGAATTGCATTGTTTTTATAACAATCTAAGGGTAAAGGAAGGCTTTCGTGATGCCTTGGCAGAGCAAACAATTTTAGAGATTTTTCAATAAAAAATAATTTCAAGCTCTCCTTAATATAAAAAAAAAATATTTTTATTATTATTAATTTTTATTATTTTATTGAATGATTTGAATAAATTCAATTTACTCTTTTCTATGTAGGTATCTTCTGTAAAGCTATTCTTATTGATGAATTAAAATGTTAAGGTGGTTGTCAGCTATAGCCAACACACTTAGACCAATGTAAGGTTCATTGTGATGCCACGTGGATCTAGGGAGTGTCTCCCTCTACCCGCCTTACCATTCAGAGCTTCTGATTAAGCGAAATAGACTTCTAACGTCTATGTTAGCCAAGTCACTAAGATCATTAAGCAAGAAGACGCCAAGCCTTGATGCGTGCTTACCTATTAGACAGTGTCCTGTTATGACACCTATAGTAGAGCTTATGTGTTTAATTTAACTAAATCGACTGCACGATTTAGTTAAATTAAACACATAGAGCTTCACAGGTCCAGCTTTGGCCAGATATGCTTTGTCACTAGACATGTATTACTTGTCCACCTAAGGTTGGTTCTCTCGACTGCGAATAGCTTAAACATAAGTTTATAGGTATACCCAGAGAACCTTTGCCAGGTAAAAGAGGTAATGTGGTTCCTTTTTTGGCGAGGCCATCTACCCTACAGTTTCCTGGAATGTGTCTATGCCTCGGCTCCCAGCAGATGTGAATGTTGAACTGCTCTGCCATCTTCTCAAGAGATGAACAGCAGTCAAGGGCTACAATGGAGTTTGAAGAGATTGAGTCCAGGGACTTAATCGCGTCTCGACTATCCGAGAAGATACGGATATCCTTAGTGATATCTAATATTTCTCTTGAGAAACGACAAGCCTTCTTTTATCGCGTGTAAGTACTATCCATAGCAGAAATTGTTGCACACTCATTCATCTGACATATGGGGGACGATATGTACTTACTGCACTGTAAGAAAATTGTATGTGCCCGCAAATTTTTGATCGTGAGACTTGCTTGTTTAAAGCACTCCACGACACTGATCTGATAATGATTCATTTTTAGTTTTTACCGGCAAAGTTATGATCGGTATAAAAAGGACCATAACTCTCCCTCCTAAAACGGCATATACATTGCTTTAAGCCTAGCTTCTTCAGCCATTTGTGTGCGCAATATTTTGGGCAAACGTCCGGCGAAACCGAGGTATTGGAGAAAGTGTTCGATGACAAAATTTTTTTCATAAATGGACGCTGTACTCTTTTCAGTGGGGTATTTGAAATTGTTAGTCTATGCGGACAAGCCAACCAGGATTCCAGCCTTAGAAGTCAACATCGAACGCACTTTTCGTGATATACGGCCTTAAGTGCTCGAAAAAGTGGCCCAAAAAGGAGCTCCAGGATCCAGATACTGAGACGCTCCCGTGGTGGCTATACGTCCGAAATCAATTTTCACAATTAATGTCATAAAATTATCTATCTCATTTGCTCATTTTGCTGAGCTTGTGCGTGTGTTTGATTTAAATTTCTCTCTAGAAACAAATCACCATTTATAAATTTCTGCAAAAAATGAAAATACAAATGCCATACTTCCCTAAAAAAAAAGAACATAAACAGAACCAACATCTTTTTCGATTTGTATAAGATTCATGGGATTTTAGAGAATTGATGGAGCTTTTTCCGCGAACTAGTTTCATATATAGACATATAACTATTTTTCTGAATAAATTAATCAAGAGATATCTCTTTCCAAAAATGACAAAGATGACAATGAATATCGGCGGTCAACCAAAATTATTGAATAAAGTCACAACTCACAATAACTCTATCTGCGGGCGAAAGTGATTAGGACCAAATAAACATATTTCAATCTATTAGACTTTTCCCGCCAAATCAATAACTGCAATAATAACTGGTTGTCTGGAACTTTGCAACATGCAAATGATTCTGTACGGTATGATATAGGATACCTAATGAAAAGAAGAGACGGGTTAATAATTTGAAATTCAATAGCATTTTGTAGAGTACGTGGTTTTCTCTGGGGGTTTCTCCATCCTCAACATCTAGGCGGCTCTTGCAAAATTTAGTATGCCCTCTTATTTAATTGGTTTTCAAACTTTTTTTTTCCTGACGTTATTAAGAAAACAAGACGACCTTTAATATCGTGGTTTGAACGAGTGACAGTGGTTGCGTTCCGAGAGTAACTACGACTTTTTATATGTATCAAAGGGGAACGTTGCCTTTCTTTCTGTTGCAAAAGTAAATTAATATAAAATACATAACTTTGCGGTGACACTCGAATGTCACACAAATTATTTCATAAACAATTTATTCATAGATACTCGTATATTTCTTTGTTTAAAATGTTGGCATGGCTTCATAAACATAAAAACAAAATAAAGGGTTTTAAGGTTTTTATTTTTAATTAGAGCAATCGCTAACGTTTCCGCATTTCCTAACCCTCGTTTTAAGGTGATGTTTGAACGTCTTTTTACTTTGAATTGCCGATAGCTGAACAACAACAATGTATTCCATCTCCGTGGATAGACTGACTCTTTGTAGAGCTGACCTGCCTCATCGAGTAAAAGAAAAATTCGAGATGCAGTTAAAGCTTAGCGCAGGACAATCATGAACTTATTGGTCGGACAGCCTTTTTCCTGTTTGGAAATAACGGACCACTTCCGGAACACTTTATATGTGTTATTATGTCATAAGGTTGAAGCACAAAATAAGTTTAATCAGAAAAAGGTCGGTTTGGTTGGAGAACACTACCGCAAGCTGTTGTCCGTCCACTTAATAAAGTTATGTTTCCCACCTTCTCGAGTTAAAAAATAAAACTGGTTTCAAAGGATAGATAACTTTGTTCTCTCCATTAATTCACTGGTCGGTTAAACCGTAACCTGCCGAAACAATGCGTTTGACCACGCGTTTAGATCATGAGATTACTGCCATTTCAGTATCGAGTAACAAAATAAAAAATGCTGTCAAATGAAAGAATATAACGTCCTCTTAAAAAATTCCACAGTCGACTGCACATTAAACTGCTCTATCCATTTATACTATTGAATACTCCCTTCATCACAAGGAGTACACTATGGTTGCTTTTCTGGATATAGAAGGCGCCTTTAACAATGTGGGTACATCTGCAATTACAGATGCACTGACAGCACTGAATGTGGAGAGTTCGCTTGGTGAATTGATCAATCTACTCATCACAAGTCGGATTATCAACTCAAAACTGGGCGTTTCATCCGCCAGGAGGTCTGTCAGTAGAGGCACGCCGCAAGGCGGGGTCCTTTCCCCCCTTCTCTGGAATTTGGTGGTGAATGAACTACTGATATACCTGGAAGGTATATGGTATGGGCTGCAGGGTGATTGCATAAGCGGATGACATTGCTATACCTCAATATTACGAGTATAAAAGAACTCATGGAAAACGCTCTCAACAAGCTAAAGAAATGGGCTAATCGCTGTGGCTTGGGTATCATCATGTATTGGCTACACAGCGCGGGCGTTAAGGAAATTAGGATTAGAAGAAAAAGAGAGATGCCGATGCACGCTGGTTTCAAATGTTTGTAGGTTATAATGTGAAGGAAAAATAGAAAATGGAAGAGTATTCTCCATTCGTGTTGTATGGATGAGGAAAGATGCTTTGAACTTCAGTGTACGTCCGAATACAGGCTTGAGGGTGAACGGATGAGTATTCATTGCATGGCAGTTATTGCGGTTGATATGTTCTAGGGTGGAATGCAACTGGCTATTTGGTTTGAGCACTTATGGTGGAAATAACGATAACGAAAGACAAGAGACATTACGACGATGACTGAGAGAGTCAATCGATCTCGCGATGTCTCGGTCGCCAATGAGTTTTATTGCGCGTTTTTGGATCCTGTCAAGTAGCTCCAAATAAGTTATTGGTGCACCAGACCAGATATGAGCGTTGTACTCGAGTTTCGGGCAAATAAACGCCTTACAAATTGTAGCCAGATCAGAAGGGGTGAGACAGCATTGCGTCTTAGAAGCATTAAATGCCACTCTATTGGTTGTACCCCACTGAGTTATGATGTTTAGATCGGAATCTAATTTCATATGAATGACACCTTGGTGCAGATCCGGCGGAGAATTACCCAAGGAAATAGCTTGCTCCTCCGGACTTAAAGATTAAATGCATTGTAAATGAAAGATATTCAATTTTTGTTGATCTTGTTGTTCGTTTTTTATACCCTATTCTAAGGGTATATTAATTTTGACGCATAGTTTGTAACAGTTGAAAGTCCGTCCGTCCGTCCGTCCGTCCGTCCGTCCGTCCGTCGGCAAAAATTAGGCCTTTCAACTGGACCTAGAGAGCTGAAATTTTAACCATATACTCTCTAGGGTCCCGAAATAATCAAGTTTACGAATTTTTGAAATCCGCCCACAGACACGCCCACAAACTCAAAAAAACAAAATTTTGGAAAAAATCGAATTTTGAGCTAGAAAGCTGAAATTTTTTATATATGATCTATGACTCCTAAAACTGCTCGGGATAAAAAATTTTCAAAATCCGCCCACTGACACGCCCACAAATAAATAAAATAATTTTTTTATACCCTATTCTAAGGGTATATTAATTTTTGAAAATCCAAAGTTTGAGCTAGGGAGCTGAAATTTATAATATATACTCTCTATAAGCACTTTATGCTCATGTGTAAATATTTTCAAAATCCGCCCACTGAAACGCCCACAATTAATTTTTTTTTTTTTTTTTTGAAAATTCAAAGTTTGAGCTAGGGAGCTGAAATTTATAATATATACTTTCTAGGGGCCCTTTATTCTCATGTGTTAATTTTTTTTATATCCGCCTACTGACACGCCCACAATTAAATAAAACAATTTTATTGGAGCGTTTTTTTTATAAAATCCTTTAAATGTTATATAACAAAATATGTATACCGTTCATAACAATTCAACCATACTTAGACTTTTGTCACGCCCCCTTATGAGGGATAGGAATAAGAATAGGGTATCCAACAGTTCGCCCAAGCGGACTGTAGCCCGTCCCTATGTTTATTTTTATTTTTCACAACTTATATTTATTAATATTGTTTTTCTCATCCTATCGCGACGCGTTTCGGAGCTTGTTCTCCATCATCGGGCGTATGGGTTTCGTCAATATTAATAAATATAAGTTGTGAAAAATAAAAATAAAAAACGAACAACAAGATCAACAAAAATTGAATATCTTTCATTTACAATTCAAACACAACCGGAGACGAAGTAAAATAAATAATATATAATTAAATGCATGTTCAACCAGACTTTAAACGTGACAGTTATGCTTTACCTATGACGCCGAGTTCTAGACGATGAGCAAGAATGTAGAGTTGATGTTGGGCTCCTTTAAAAGAAAAATTCTTTGTAGGATGTTTGGTCCTGTATGCGAGCAGGGCGAATAATAACAATAATTAAGCTCTATTTCAAATAAAAACAAGCTACATACATAATACAATTAATTGATTTGATTTTGAGGTAGCATTTGTTTTATTATGAAACAGTAAGTTCCAAGATTTTCCCTGCCAACCAGCTTTTGAATTACAGAAAATCCAATTGGCTCAAGTATAGACAAATAATGCAACGTTCAAGGAACCCTGAACACCAATGAGCTGATAGCAAAGTTAAGGAACTCACGCTGGCTTATCCGGTCAAGAGGCAAACTAGAAGCCGCATTGTTAGACCTCAGATTTAGAAACTCTAAGAAGCGGTGTTAGGAAATTGCTCAAATAAGCCAAGTCACAAAAATTGAACTTAATCGAGTGCGATTTTCGCTCTGTTAAAAAATGGGTTAAAATAACTAAGTGTCTGTAGAAAGTTAATGACTAATTTTTGTTAAAAACCGCCGTGTTAAAAAGGTTAAATACACATTGTTACAGATAACACACTAAATTGTTGTTTTCAATTAAGCTGCTATATTAATAACAACTAAACAGTTTCGTGTTGATGTTTGGTTTTAGTTCAAATGAGTATCTTGATTAAGAAAAACCTACTAAATTTGGCGTTTTAACATACTGATTGAATAATAATAACCGTTCTACACACGCAAAATTTAGCCAAACGAATGTTTGTTAAAATCTAACAATTTCTCTGTTAAAAACAACCGATAACTTTATAACCAATGACTGGGTCCTTTTAACCGCTTTACTCTCTTTCTGTAAAAAAAATTGTTCACAAATAGAAAATTCGCATTGTTCTCGAGTGAATTAACATTGAAAATCAATTTTACGAATTAAGATATTTGAAATTTCTATAAAACATTTCCATCGAAATATGAATCGGATATTTTGTTCGCAAAAACTGTTGATTTTAACAGTCAATTCGGGTAATTTCTACATACACATAGATACTGTTGTTTCATATTGAGCTATACAAATTCATTTACGAATTACGACGCTGCTTTTTCAAAAATCATAGCGGTGTGAGTACTGCATCTTTTGATTTCAACAATGAACTCGGTAAATTTCTACAATCGCATACTGTTGTTTTTTTTTTTTAATACACTATCAGCTCTGTGTCGTGGAGTGCTTAAAGCAAGCAACTATCACGAGCAGAAATTAGCCGGCACTAAAAGTGCTCCCACAGGCGCATCATTTAGTGCAGGTGTTAGTACGGACATAACAATTAAAAACACAATAATTATGTACCTATAAAGTACTAACACAGACACAAATCATGCAAATAAATTAAGGCATTATCACGCAAAATATTTTTAAGCTTAGTTTTACTAACATGCAAGTCAATCACATGATCATTTAGATTATAGATTCTACTCATGCGACTAATAGGCTCATGCCTCCCATAATTCGTTCTATGATTGGGGCTAAACAATAATTCAACACTGCGTAAATTATGGGCACCACCACGAAAATTAAAGCCAATAGACGACAGCAAGTCAGGTGCATCTATTTGACCGGATATAAGCTGCTGTAAGAAAATAATATCGCTATTAAGCCTTCGTTGAGAAAGGGGTAACATTTGAAGAAGCTTTATGCGTTGACTGTAAGGAGGGAGGTTAAATGGATCATCCCATGCGAGTCCTCTAAGTGCAAATCGAATAAATTTACGTTGAATGGACTCTATTCGATTTGATTGAATGTTGTAGAACGGTGTCCAAGTTATCAACTTTACAAAGAATATGTTGAGACAAAGAATATTGAAAGGTGGAAGGGATATTCTTCCTAGAGAATATCATATGTTGACATTTAATAGGGTTTAAGGATAAGCCGTTTTTCACACACCAATTGGCGAAGCTGTTAATGTCAGATTGAAGTAAAATTCTGTCTTGCTGACTAGTGATAGATTTATATATTTTCATATCATCCGCGTAGATCAGGATATTACTGTGATTTATACATGCCTTAACATCATTGATGGCTAGTATAAATAGAATCGGTCCGAGGTGACTTCCTTGGGGAACTCCAGACTGAGCTGTGAAAGATACAGATAGTGATCCTCTAAATGTGACTTGGTAAGCCCTTGATCTAAGGTATGCATTAACCCATTTTATGAAAGATGGTGGGAAACCAAAAGCCCTGAGCTTAAATTCGATTAATTCATGGGACAGCTGGTCGAAAGCCTTAGAGAAGTCAGTGTATATGCAATCCATTTCGTCCTTATTCTCTAAGGCATTATTGAGTTATACGCACAAAATTACGAATTATGAACTATTACGCTGTATAATAGTTTTTGAATAGTAATTGAGTCATTTAGTGTTGAACCGTTGTGCAAAACTCTTGTAGCAGATACCTACTCTATTGTGTTACATTCAAGTGGTAAATTACATAAATTACATCCAAGCGGCAAAATAAAAGTGAACTAATGTATTTAACGTGAAAAGGAAATATGTAATTATAAACCGATGAGTAATTTTTATAATAATAATAATAAAAATAATATAAATAATTGATAAATTTGAAGATGAAGAAGAAAAGATAAATTTGAAGATGAAGAGGAAGAGGATAAATTTGAAGAACCTTTACCTTTAAGAACCGAAAAAAAAACAATAATAACAAAATATTCAGAAATAGCATTCGTAACAACTTCCCCATATTAAATAGTTTACCGTGGCCCACTTTTCTGGATTTATCAAATTAACAATTTTGTTAGAAAACTAAAGAAAAAAAAACTTTAAGCGAGACATAAAATATGGCTATTCAATTTAAGTGTAGCGGTTTTTAACATTTTAGAAACCATTTTCTTTTTTACTATGTATTTGCTTTTTGAACCCAATTTTGAGAAAACCATTTCTTATAAACCAGTTTTGTGATAGGTACCCTTATTAAAAACTATATAAGCCCGAAATCGCCAACTACGAAGCTTAAAACAAAATCCGTCAACCTGTTTGTGTAGGAGGCCCAGTAGCAGACAGGCCGAGGGACGTAATATCATGCGATACCTACCTCATTCACAGTTCGAGTTAAAAATTTGAGCACGTTTGCAGTATTTTCTCGTATACGAATTTATAAGAGAACATTAAATAGAAAATTAAATACAGTGAAATCTCTCTTAAGTGGACACCCAAGGGACCGGAGATTTTTGTCCACATAAGAGAGTGTCCGCTCTAGGGAAAATTTTAAAAAGAACACAAAATTGTTTTATTTAATTCGCTTTTTCAAAAATAGGTACATACACAAACATAGTCCATAATTATTTTTTAAAAAAAAATCTTCAATCCGGCTCTGATGAAGATTACAACCGCTAGCTACCACTGACTCATAGTGAGATCGAAGACATCGTTACTTTTGTCATTCACACTTATAACGCTTAAGACATCTTCGGTCAAGTTTTCATTCCATCCCTCATCTGCCTGAACATTTTTGTCGCATGCGGCACACTCTTAGTAATCAACTTGATTGCAGGCGGTTTGTCTGACTAGCAAGGATACATTTTTAAAACAGATCAATGGTATGTCATCCCCTGAAGTAAGGTCTTCAATTTGGGTGGTTGGATTTCGTAAAAACACAGATTTTTTGAATTTTTTTTTATCGTTTCTTGAGAAACCTTGTTCCCGGCTGCAGCAGCCCAATTAATGGCATCTAGCACAGTAATTCCTGAAGAACGCTCTCTTACATTACCAACGTGATCCATTTGGCAATAAGGTGGTTTTAAACTTGTTCCCGATAAAAAAAAAACTTTATCAACCCGGTCTAAGGGTTGATAAACGAACGTTATGTTTGCTGCGAAAAATATCATAGTGATGTTACTTATGTACAATGTGTCTGTAGAATGTGCACGCGACACGCGCTTGCAGTTACAGTTGCACAAATACATGCACGAGTATGAGATGAAAGCTTACACAATAAACGTGTAAATAAAAGAAAATGAAATGCTTATGTGAATAAGAAATGTCCATTTAAGAGAATATTTTTACCAAATGAAAATGAAAATACTGTCCATGTCCACTTAATAGAATTGTCCACTTTAGAGGAGAAAAACTCAAACAAAATCACAGCAGCCAACCATCACACTTTATATTGTCCGCTTAAGGGAACCGTCCACATAAGAGGGGTGTCCGTTAAGAGGGAGTTCACTGTAGTACATACGTACTTGAAGACCTATTGCACGTGTATACTTACACGCGTAGGTATTGCAATCTAATATGTAATCTAATATGTTGTTATACGTAAATCGTTTCGTATAACTATTTCTGGGCCAGTCAACATTACAAAATAAGATTTATGCAGATATAAAGGTTGTTGACGAAGATTTTTGTTGATTGCAAAGCAAATTTCGTAAAACAGATTTATTGATGTTAACCAATTGTTTTATGCCAGAACATCTCTACTCTATTTCGGAAATATGTAACTTCTCTAAGAGCTGTATTTCAAAGAAAATTCAACTTAGATAATTTTGCAAACACAAATCCACAGTCTCGTTGCTGCTCTGAGGTACTATAGATGTTGACCATTGATAACAACAAAAAATTACCTGCTTTCCAGTCGCATTATCGATTGACGTCAATCGTCATGTACCCGTGGGTAGCCCCCGCACAGTTCAAACGAATGAAATGAAATATAAGCTTCCTTAAGTCGATAGTGATCCCGACAGCGCAAACATGGATGATCATTAGATAATTGGCCGTGTAAGGACAGGCATAGTATAAACGTGAACTTCCTGTTCATCCAACATGGAGTTTTATTTGACAATTTGGAAAAATACAGTTTTTTTAATCGTATCTTTTGCCATTTAAGAAGAACCGATAATATAACTATTTAAGATAGTTGCTCTTGGTATTTCTAAAGCATTTCACAGAGTGTGGCATTAGGCTCTTTTGTCGAAAATAAGTGCTTTTGGGATCGATATGTCTCTTCTTCAATGGATTAGAAATTACCTGACTGGCTATTCAAACCAACTCGTTTTGAATGGCTATAAATCCGAAACTCACCATGTAAATGCTGGTGTTCCCCAAGGATCTCCTGTCTGTCACTTCTCCAATACATTCCTTCTCTGATGATAGTACTCCAAGTTTTTCATATTCGTTTCATAATTCGCTGCTATCTTCTTCTTCGGTCGTGATGCTGACCGAAATACTTTCCATTCTCGGTATTTGTGTTAATGACAAACTTCGCTGCGATGACCACATATTCCACATAGTCGCACAATCGATGCAAGAAATATTTTAACCCATCTGGGTTAACGACAATTTATAAGGCATCTATTCAGCCTAAGCTTGATTACAATGCTCATATCTGGTCAAGTTCACCTAAAACATCCTTGCACCTACTAGATAGAATACAAAAACGTACGTAAACCTAATAGGTGACCGAAAAATGTTTCTCTATTTCTATATTGGTAGCACTTTGAAATGTCACATTTCTTTTAATCAACGTAAGTGAGCGGTTAGCTGATAGCCATATTTGTTTTATTTTTTTGATTCCTTTAGAGTATATCCATAATGAATAGGGACACTCTCTCTACATATGCATTTCCTACTACTACAAAGCAAAATGCAGAAAAAAGCCTGCAATATGTGGAAGCAGGTCAAAAGGATATCTACGTTTTAACCCTTGTAGAACGACCACTGTAGAAAAAAGGTTACACAATTTATTTTGCCTGTACTACATTTCGCGTGCTTACAGTAAGACGAATGATTGTGGGTTTTCTCATAATGCTTTTTAAAAGGCGTATCGACTTGATCCTCGTTGTGTGCATCTTTCCACTTCGTGCAGTGCTACCTGTTTTGCTTTTTTTAAATGGTTTATGGCTGTTTTTTCTGATTATTTTTTTTTAAAGATTACACCTAATTATGAACCTCCCTTCAGTCAAAAATATGAAAATAAATGCTTCTTCTTTGCTCAAAATAATGCAATCCGGTATTCGGGCTAGTAACAATAAAAATGATTTTCATAGTGGTTGGTCATAAGGTTGGATCGGCGGTGCTTACGTTTTTTCATAATGTATTTTCAAGGGCGTATTGACTTGAATTCTTGTCAGTCGTGCGAACCAAGTGAAGAAAACACAATACGGGGTGACACGTGTTAGTTCTCAGAGCAAACAAATAAGAGTGTACGTGTTTTTTAAAAGACAAACTGTTTTTTTTAATTTAAAAATATTGTAATATATCTATCAAACCTGCTAAAATGATCAAAGATTAGACAGGTTATACGATATTTTTAATTCTTCTAAGTTAAAAGACCCCGAAAAATGTAGAAGGCCATTTTTTGGAAATGAAAAGCAAGTCAATTTCTTAAATGAAATGAATATATTTTTTCCAAAATATTACTTTTTTGATCAGTCTGCCAATGTAACTAAAAAGATCCGATTTTTAAAAGGATGGCAGCAGAATGTAAATGTTCTCATTGGCATTTCAATTGATTTAAGGTCAGATGGTATTCAGTTCCTTTTAACGAGAAACCTCGATCAAAAATGTCTGGAAAATACCTTCGCGGTTTTACACAACCGCAAAGTACATGGAGGATGTAACCCATGGAAACTGCGAGCCACGTGTGAATTTAGAACTTCCCGACCTGGAAATGCAGTTACAATCACACAAAAAGAAGGACAATGTGAAAAAAAATTTCAAAACGGAATCTGACTATAACACGTCTGATTTTGGTGGCGAAAATGCGTTTTACTATTTTGCAGGCTACATTAAAAAAAATAACCGTCAAAAACACAAGTATTTAGTATTTATACCCTATTCTAAGGGTATATTAATTTTGACGCATAGTTTGTAACATACCTTAATATTGCCCGTAGACCCCTAAAAGTTACTATATTTATGATCAGCATCGATAGTAGTGTCGATCTAGCCATGTCCGTCCGTCCGTCCGTCTGTAGCCAAAAATTAGGTCTTTAAACTGGACCTAGAGAGCTGAAATTTTAACCATATACTCTCTAGGGTCCCGAAATAATCAAGTTTACGAATTTTTGAAATCCGCCCACAGACACGCCCACAAACTCAAAAAAAACAAATTTTGGAAAAAATCGAATTTTGAGCTAGAAAGCTGAAATTTTTTATATATGATCTATGACTCCTAAAACTGCTCGGGATAAAAAATTTTCAAAATCCGCCCACTGACACGCCCACAAATAAATAAAATAATTTTTTTACCCTATTCTAAGGGTATATTAATTTTTGAAAATCCAAAGTTTCAGCTAGGGAGCTGAAATTTATAGTATATCTATATAGTATCTATATAGTATATCTCTATGGGCCCTTTATGCTCATGTGTAAATATTTTCAAAATCCGCCCACTGACACGCCCACAATTAATTTTTTTTTTTTTGAAAATTCAAAGTTTGAGCTAGGGAGCTGAAATTTATAATATATACTCTCTAGTAGCCCTTTATTCTCATGTGTTAATTTAATAAAACAATTTTATTGAAACACCCAAGTTTGAGCTAGGGAGCGTTTTTTTTTTAATAAAATCCTTTAAATGTTATATAACAAAATATGTAGAGCGTTCTTAACAATTCAACCATACTTAGACTTTTGTCACGCCCACTTATGAGGGATAGGAATAAGAATAGGGTATCCAACAGTTCGCCCAAGCGGACTGTAGCCCGTCCCTATGTTTTTAGTATTTATTTATTTCATGATTATTTATTTCATAGATAGTGTAGCTTGTAAAATGTAGAAGAGCTACATAATTGATTTTAAATCATGTTTACACATTTTTGTGAGCTGAAATTAAGTCAGAAACCTAATGTTTCCTCCATATTAACAGATTTCAAAGAATATGAGGGTGCGCATTTAACACGCCCTTCTCATGAGTTTTTAGATGCGATAGAGTGCTTGGAGCAACAATTTATTTCTCGTTTTCCAAATTTTATCTTCTAGAATATTTTTTTTAATAATTTATCATTTTTTTGGTATAATTAGCTTGAATCAGAATTGTTTAAGTTTTCCTATGAACTTAACTTATATATCACTATTCATAATTTTTCTTACTTTATATTATACATAAATGTAGTTTTTTATTATTTTTTAACATGCTATTTGTGAATTATTCTTACATAAAAATTAATATACTGAAAAAAATAAAAAAAGTACAATTCAATACACTTTTTTTAAACTTTTGATACAATGCTAAAAACCGATTTTTCATCCCTGCACTGTGGTCGTTCGTAGTTAATGAACTCCTGCTTATACTCAGAAAAAATGGTTAATTTGTTTAAGGGTATGCCGAAGACATGGCTTTCCTAATTAGAGGCAAATCTGAAGAAACACTCTCAGACTGCCTCCAGAAAGCTCTGACTATTGTTGCTGACTTTGGCAAAAAAGTTGTCCTAAAGGTTAACCCCAGTAAAAGCATCATAGTAGCCTTCACCTAAAGAAGAAAATTAGAGCTTTCAAGTGAAGCGAAATATCTCATTTTAAAAAGGCCATAGACAAAGCAAGGATTTCACTATGGCCAAAAGTCTACTGGGAGAAAACAGAGGTCTAAGCCCCAGTATGACACTGTGGATGTACAAGGATATTGCTGTGACCCATTGTTACTTACGCAGCACCCTGCTGCTGACAGATACAAAAGAAAAGTCTACACAGGCAAAGTTTAACAAATAGCCACGACTAGTGTGTAGATCGGGTGCAATGAGAGCAGCAGCGTTGGAAGTCCTGTTAAAGCTTCCCCCTCTTCATCTAAACATACATGAAAGAAGCGCCCAAACTTACTTAAGGTGGGCTACAGTCCGGGGTGGACCTGGGCCTCAACCAACAAGCGTGTCCAGCCAGCATGATCTTTGGCCAGCTGTCTCCAGTTTCGCACGCTAAGTCCACATTCGTGCGACACCTGAGTCGCTGTGGATTCGAAGATGTTCAGGGCCGGAGCATTCACGTCCATTCGCTCTAAATGACCCAGCCACCTCAGTCGTTGGACCTTCAATCTTCTGGCTATGTCGATGTCGCTCTACAGCCCGTACAGTTCATCGTTGTATCTCCTCCTACATTCACCGTCTATGCAGACGGGACCTAAATTTATTCGACGGATTTTCCTCTCAAAACAAACACCAAGAGTGACCTCACCCGCTTTCGATATAGTCCATGCCTCTGCACTATAGAGAAGGACTGGGAAGCGCCCAAACGCTCATCTCAATAGATAAAAGCAACCGAAACTAATGCACTCAGACTTGGTTCACGAACTCGATAGGAGTGAATTACTAATAATAATCTTTACGGACAACTGTCTGAAAAGGTACAACTTTAATCACAACTTCAAGGTAACCCTCCTGGAACAAGAGAACTTGGAGCGTAATAAGCCTATGCAATTGTTAACGGCTCGCTCGTGTGGTACACAGATGGATCCAAAACAGATGAAGGAGTTGGGGCAGGGGTATACTAAGCCCTCTCTCGAGTATGGAAAGAATCAACCCAGTATTTCAAGCTGAAATACACGCAATCGAAATCTGCATCAGGGATAATCTAAACAGAAACATTCATTTGCATCATTTCTGATAGCAGAGCGGCACTGTTTGCTATTAATGATTTTCAAATCACCTCAAAACTAGCCTGGGACTTCCTCAAGCTGCTGAAGACATTAGCCAGCACCAATAGAGTCCACCTGATCTGGGTGCCTGACTATAGCGGCTTTGACGGCGAAAAAAAAATCGACGAGCTTGCCAGGATGGGATCCAACACCATTCTGTGGTGTACGTATAAGCTCTGCGAAATGGTGGAAAAAAAAACAATTCATTACTGGGGAAATACTGAAGGTAACCGACGCGACGGCCCAAACAATTCCTACCAACCCCATCCATCAAAAGAAGCAACTCCAGACTACTACCCAGAGGGCAGATACATACAGTCACCAGATCCCTGACGGGACGCTCACTGTTGAGTCACCAAACACCTTCTGGCCATGGGACTTGCTGAAGACAATATCTGTCGAAAGTGCAACGAAGAGGAAGAAACAGCAGAGCATATCCAATGCCACTGCGACTGACTAACAAATCGCGAAATTAAAACAGTTGACATAACTATTATCTCACTCAAAGTCCTACCCGAATTTATGATCAAATCGTAGATTTATTGAAGGAAGTGTTCGATGACAACATTGTTGCCTGCCCGCCAAGATCGTGTGATTTGACGCCGCTGGACTATTTTCTGTAGGAGTATTTTTAATGTCGTTGGTCTATGCGGGTAAGCCAAAAACGATCGCTCTTAAATGATTGAAAAAGTGGTCAAAAATTTGGTGCTCAAGAATGCAGTTCCTGAGATGTTCCTGTGGTGGCCATATGCCCGACATCATTCGTGAAAGTCTAAAAATAGTATGCAAAATAATGGTGCGTTGTGATCAGACCTCTCAGTTATTTGCAACATGTTTGCTAGCCATTTCAAATCAGTCTATTCAAATAATTCACCTATCTTACGCGCAGGTACTATATCTGACTACTTATCGAATTCGATTAACGCTGGTAGCTTATATTTATCGATTTCTGAATAGTGGTAGCGCTGTCCGATTTAGTATCCGACATGAGGGGAGACGTTGATGGTATTCCTCCCATTATTTTAAAAAGATGCACAGATGAACTTTCCGTGCCCCTTTATATGCTTTTTAATAGTTCCTTAGAGCAAGGATTTTTTCTGAATGCTTGAAAGAGCTCATTCATAACATCGATTTATAAATCTGGTCCCAAACAAGACGTTACTCACTATCGTTCAATATCTAAAATTCCTACTATCCCGAAACTGTTCGAAAAACTTGTTTGTGGTAAACTTACAGCTCTTCTTAAGTATACACAATTTGTTGGTATCAGCATGGTTTTATTGCTGGAAGATCCACTGAGACTAATCTTACAATTTTTACAAATTTTATCGCAAACACCATGGAAAATGGGATCAGTGCGATGTCATCTACACAGATTTTACAAAAGCATTTGATCGGGTAAACCACGATATTCTTCTTAACAAATTTCGTAACATTGGTTTTCACTCAAGTCTCTTAGGTTAGGTTAGGTTAGGTTGACGTGGCTGTCAGCTAAGGCCGACACACTTAGACCAAAATTAGGTCCATTGTGGTACCACACAGATCTGGGGATTCCCTCACTGCTCGTTAAACCAATGGGAGCTTCTTATGAAGCGCGAAAGACTTCTGACGCCAGTGTTGGCTAAGTCGTTTGTGTCATTAAACAAGAAGTCCCCTAGATGGAGATTTCTTTTGTGGGAGAGCGCAGGGCATGTGCAGAGAAGGTGAAGTATAGTCTCCTCCTCCTCCTCGTCCATGCAGATTCTGCAGAAGTCGTTTGAGTGCACGCCAAGTCTGGAGGCGTGCCTGCCTATTAAGCAGTGTCCTGTGATAACACCTATGGTCGAGCTAATATGCAGTCGGTTTAATGAGATTAGACACTTAGAGCGTCGCAGATCCAGCTTTGGCCAGATTCGCTTAGTCGCTAGACAAATATTGCTACATGTCCACCTAAGGTTTGTTCTCTCGATTGCTGATAGCTTGAGCAAGAGTTTGCATGTAGCGATTGGTAAAGAACCTTTATCAGGTAAAAGAGGTAAAGTGGTTCCTTTTTTGGCGAGATCGTCTGCCCTACAGTTACCTGGAATGTCTCTATGTCCCGGCACCCAACAGAAGTGAATGTTGAACTGCTCTGCCATCTCCGAAAGAGATGAGCGGCAATCTTGGGCTACGATGGAATTTGAAGAGACTGAGTCCAGGGACTTAATCGCTGCCTGACTATCCGAGAAGATACGGATATCCTTTGAGGATATCACATTCCTCTTTAGCCACGACAGGGCTTCTTTTATCGCTAAAATTTCCGCCTGGAACACGCTGCAATAATCTGGAAGACGGAAGGAGAGGCTAAGATTTAGCTTTTTTGAGAAAACGCCCCCACCTACCCCATCGCTGGTTTTAGATCCGTCGGTGTAGAAGTGGATCGTCTCTTAGAATGATTCAATTCATATTTAAGAGGACGCTCGCAGTTTTTTAGGGTTAATGGTATTATTAATCGCATTGACGCTACTTCGGGAGTCCCTCAAGGCAGCCATCTTGGGCCTTTGTGATTTCTTTTGTTTGTTAATGATATTCCCAATGCCATTATTAATTCTAAATGCTTAATGTTCGCTGATGACTTGAAAATTGTTCGGTCTATTAAATCACTTCAGGACTGTTTATTATTGAAGAAAGATATCAATAGATTATCAGAATGGTGTACAACTAACTCTTTAAATCTTGATGTTTTAAAGTGCAATAGTCCCACATTCTGCCGGAAACGTTCACAAATTCAGTTTACCTACAGTATAACAAATCTACCCTTGGAAACCATCTCATCTAAAAAAGACTTGACTATAAGCTCAATTTCACTAGTCACATAGACTACTTCGTCGCAAAATGCAGGTCAATGATGGGATTTATCTTGCCAAACTCAAGATTTTTCTGACCTGCATACCCTAAAATACTTATATTTTGCATATACATATAAGGTCTTCCTTAGATTATTGCTCTGTTATTTGGAATCCATATTATATGGTTCACTCTACAAGGATTGAGAGGATTCAAAAATGGTTTACCAGAGCTGCGATAAAAAAGCGTAATTGGAATATCGACTTGCCACCATATAATATTAGATGCCAACTGATTGGAATCTTGCCTCTATGTATTCGGCGGAGGTATTTTTCGATCATGTTTGTAAGAGACCTAATAACTAACCATATATGTAAATTGTCCCTACCTGCTTACACAGATCAGATATCGAAGATCCGTGATACCATTGAGAAATCAAAATATTTTTGTTGAGCCTATTCATAGCGTACAATATGGATATAATGAAACAATAACTAGATGCTTAAGAGAAGCTAATGCAGTTGGGAATCTCATTGATCTTCACTCTAATATAAGTGGAAATACGTTCAAAAATCAATTGCTTATGCTTTTAACAAACTCTGGTGAGGTTAATTAAGTATGTTAATACATTATTTGTCGAATTAAGTATGTAATCCATTAGAGGACCATGTGTGCCTCCGTTTGATGAAATATAATAATAATAAAAAAAATGTTTGATTTTAATTTCAAATCCTATCTATATATATAAAAACCAATCCATATTTGTGTTTGTTTCCGGTGTTTGGCCAAACGCGTTAACTGATTCCAATGAATTTTTTTCCCATCAAAAGTGACGTCTGACGTGCGAAGGTTTTTATGGATGTGCGATGTCTGTATCTGCAACAGTGTGTGAATTATGGGCATTTGAGTGAGTGCACATGTATATGTTCGTATGCGTGTAAATACCGATGCAGATACAGACACCACACATATAAAAAAAACCATCGTACAGACGTCACCTATTTTGTTATCCGAACGCGCATATGAAAGAGGGAGACCACACGAACGTTTCAAGCCTATTGTGCTGTTTGTGCGCACTTTCATTCATCAGATATCGTGTGTTCAATGTTTTATTCAAATAACTCTTATTGAAATTTTTTGCATTTTTTTTGGGAATCGGACATCGCAAAGTTGCTTTTCCCACATTCATAACAATCGGTGTGAAAGTGAATGAAAAGTGATTCTATCGAAGTTTTTTACTTTCGCTTTGTTGTTTGATTCGCACAAGTAAGCTGACATAGGCGCCTGTCATACAACAAGCACCTACCCTAAGCGGAACAACGTAGTTGCGTGAGCGGCCTAAGCCATGCGGAGAAAAACGGGCAGTCCCTTTCAGCGGTTTAGCTCAAATCAGGCAATCTTCGGTATTGGCCTGAGAGTGTTTCTGTGAAGTTTGGCCAAAATCGGACTTCTTTTTTTAGGCGCAGCAACTTACGCCGGATACCCGCTATAGACATTAATAAGGAAGCCTACTCGAACATGGCCAATAGAATTCTCGGGCACTGGCAAAGTCGGGTGCAGCTAGTAACCTTTAAAAAAAAAACCCTCGCAATACCATTATGAGTTATCCAGTGATGTAGGATTCATGTAGGTTTAAAAAATAAATATTTCCTTAAATATCTTTTAGTGGGTGAAGACCTTACCAAACGTAATAAACGAAACTTTAGAAGTGGACGGCAAGCATTATCATTGCATAATTATATTTCTTAGTCTCGCTTTACAAAACGCAAATTACTTACTTCAGTTTAATATGCATACATTATGTATAAATATAATGTATGTTTAGTTTATATTTCATGTTTATCGCGTTACTCACATTTTTATTTTGACTTTTTCTTTTTATTATTGTTGACAGTTTCAATGTATGCGATTCTAAGCTGGAAATGCTTAGTTCTAATTGTTTCATCGTGATCTTTCTTCAACGTTTTGAAAACATGTAGTTAATATTGTTACCTTTCTATCGCTGGGAACGTGTTGTTCGCTGGAACTTGATGCTAATTGAGCTTTTCCGCCCAACGAACTGTGATAATAGTTTGGCTTTTTTAATTAATTCTTCATAAATAATCTTAGTAAGCTCTTGAAATTATTAAAAATAACACGTGAACACGATAAGAACCTTTTTGGCTCTGATGTCATTAATATTCGAAAGCTTCATTGTGTTGCTTACCTGAAATTAAAAAAAGAAACAAAAATGATTAAATTAGATATATAAGAATACAATAAGCAATTATATAATTAAATGTTACTTCACTTTATATCACGACTGGAGAGCACCAGTATCTTAAAAAAAAGACCAAACTACTCGTATAACTATAAGAAGCACGCAGGTGTCAAATTCGTTTAATTTGTATCATAACAGCATAGAAGGCTTGCAGAAAAGACACTACCCCATATGGCATACATATTAAAATACAATTCCTAAGCATGGCACTAATCTTGGGACGATTAAACATATTCGTTTTTCGGGGGTTAAGTAAAATAATGGATAGGTCTAGGAACTTCGCGAGTTGGAGCGAAATATGAGTGATCGCAGCTACGTGCTTAAAGAAACGAAATGGAAAAACACCGGAAATCGGGCACGTTCATTGGACGATAGGTTAGGTTTTGTTAGGTTAAGGTGGCTTTCAGCTAATAGTCAACACACTTAGCCCAATGAGGTGTAATGCCACGTCTATCAGGGGAGTTTCGCCCTCTACTCGCTAAACCATTTGGAGTTTCTAATGAATCGCGATAGACTCCTAACATCTGTGTTAGCTAAGTCACTGAGTTTATTAAGGAAGAAGGCTCCTAGATAGAGATTTCTTTTATGGGAGAGTGCAGGACATGTATAGAGAATGTGAAAGGTAGTCTCCTACTCGTCACTGCAGCTTTTATAGAAGTCATTTTAATAGACGCCAAGCCTTGACGCATGCTTGCCTATTAGACAGTGTCTTCCAATGATACCTACAGCAGAACCAATGTGCAGTCGGTTGAGTGAGATTAAACCCATGGACATAGGCCCCACTTATTGCCAATGGCTTTTTTGCAAAAGAAAAGTGCTACTGTAGCTTTTTTAACTATTTCCTGTAAATTGGGTTTCTAGCTTAACTATCGAAGATTAGACCCAAGAATTTAGCTTCATCAAAAAAGGTTAAGCTTGACCGTTAATAGAGGGTGGGTCATAATGAGGGATTTTATATTTCCTGGAAAAGACGATAAGTTCGGTTTTGTGAGGGTTAACTCGCAGCGATTTGCCCATCTTGTTAGCTGTTTGAGAGCGTTTTGTAGGAGTTCCTTTAAAGTGTTGAGGTGTTTTGCACGGCAATCTTTTGTGGTCTTTTGGACGATAGGACAATAGGTTACATTAAGTATGTTCTAATCTAATACGGTACGGTACAAAATAAGAACGAAATCGGTAGCATGATTGCGGCAGAGCTACTAGGCTATTAATGACTATTTTAAAGACCAGCAACCGTTGCCTGTGCTTTCGCTGATCCATTCCAACCTATTTCAGACATTGACTTGGTTGAAAAAGTAATTCCCAAATGCGAAACGTTCAAATATCTGTAATCTATTGCCGCTAAATGAATCAACCAGTAATCAGGACATCAACATGTAAACGCAGGATTGGTGATGGGACGGGAAAACTCAGTCATCTTCTGTATCCGAAAAACGACCACTAAGCATAAATGCCGACTCATTACCGCAGTTTTGCGTCCAGCGCTCACATACGGTTTGCAATGTTGAACATTGTACGCTGGCCAATATGACGGAAAAGCAGAACAGTTCAACAAGTTTAATCTAATAAGAAGTTCAAAGATTCGAAAAATCATTCACATCAAAGAACTCATCTCAAAAAATAAAAAATCTGTTTGCATTCTTTCATGTTCGAAGGAGTGATACTACGAACTCCGCTTAAAATCTCTTGGAACATACAAATGCAACAACAGCAGCATTTGATTTGCCTCAGTGACGATTTGGTCCGGAACCGGGAGGGCTGACAACGTTCGTTGAGGTCGAGTCGGCGGACTCCACAGGCGGGCCAGTAGGAATGCAGAAAAGCGAGACGGTCATGTTCCTTTAATTCTGACCATAGCCTTGCCGTTAAGGAAGTACAAGATTTTCTTTATTTTTGTGTTAAGGAAGCCACGTTTATTTGTTTGGTATTCGTTAAAAAAATTGGACATCTAATAACATAATATTATGTTCAACAATCTTTGTGTGCGAATTCGCATGCACACTTGCGAGACAATTTCAAAGTGTTGAAAGTTTCGCTGGAGTCAAACGAATGGTGAAATTGGATAGACGTTATTTCTCCCGTTAGTCGTTAAATCTTTTACAGATAATTCCCTACAGCCTGATTCGGAATACTTTTCCTACTTAAAATCTTTTTCACAAACTTCCTTAACTTCAATTACAATACTATCTGAACTTATTGAAAAAAGGAAAAAATTAATAATCTGAAAGAAGTTAGTTCTGCGGGTCCTGATGGAATCACTGCAATAATTTTGATTAACTGCCGCTTACATTTAGTTAAACCTCTGACATGTTGATTTACAACTTTCAATATCGCTAGGAGTTTTTCCTTCTCTTTGGAAAAACTCTTTTATTATTTCAGTTCATAAAAAATGTCAGAAGAAAATAATCACCAACTACTCCCCTATTGCTAAACTCATATGAACTCCTAAGATTTTCAAAAGTTTTGTCTGCAATACAATGCTGTTTTACTTCAAAAAAAATGTATCACCTAACCCCGATGGCTTCATTAAGGGAAGATCAACCACCACTAATCATTGCATGTCTTCAATCCTACTTAACAGATTACCAATATAAAGTCATCTTTACATTCTATGAATCTGACCCCACTCTGGTGTTCCACAGGGAAGTTACCTTAGTCCACTGATTTTAATTCTCACAATTTTCGACGAATTTTGTTTGACATTTGATATTTATTGATTAATCAACGGTGTACCTACATCAAGATAAACTTATAGCTAGTACAGGATATAAAATTACATATAATTACAAGTAGTGTACAAACAAAAGGCAAGTAACTTACAAAAAAATTCAACGTTGCCGCTCCAACAAGTAATTTATCATTTTATTTCAAAATGTGGGAGGTATAAGAACCAAGCTAGAATCATTGTATCTTACTTTAGCATCTTGTTCATATGATATTATATTATTAACTGAAACTTGGTTAACAGAAAATCAATTAACATCCGAATTATTTAACTCAGATTACACTGTATTTAGAAAAGATAGATCTTACTTATCTACTGGTATGGACAGAGGGGGTGGTGTTATTATCGCCATTCGTTCGTCCTTGTCATGTAGAGAAGTACAACTAAACTCAAATATTATATCTACAACTAATTATTATATTGATCAAATGATTGTTTCGTTGACGATAAATGGAAATATTGAATTATTTATCATTATTAACTATATACCTCCAAGGAGTCCTTGTGAATGTTATAATATATTTCTCCAAAATTGTAAATCTATTCTCGAAAACTTAAATCCATCGCAACATACGAGTATTATCTGTATCGGTGACTTTAATCTAGGAAATATTAAGTGGTTATTTGATTCAGATGATAATTATTTAGTTCCATTTGATGTAACTTCTGAAATTGAGATTAATTTAATTGACTTCTTTAGCCAGTTTGACTTGATTCAAATCTATTATAATTTTAACAGCTTAGGTCGAATTCTTGACCTTATTTTCGTCGATAAGGAATTTAATATATATGTTGAAAAATCTGATACTCCTATTGTTAATAACTCTATACATCATATTGCATTAGAAGGGAACTTATGTTTTTATACTTATATGAAAAATGTTCAAAATGATAATACTTTTGTACCTAATTATAATAAGGCTAACTTTGATGCAATGAATGATTACTTTGTATCTGTTCCGTGGAAATCGCCTTTATCCAAAACAGAATTAAATTACGCTAATGATACTCTACTATCTATTATCAATGAGGCCGTACGTAGATTTGTTCCAAATAAAAAAGCCAAATCTAGGAGTAATCCTGCATGGTACAACAAGAGACTTATAAATCTTAAAAATAGAACAAATAAATCTTTTAAATTATTAAAAACTAACCGCGATGATGCTCATTTGCGGTCCAAGCATTTGACAATTCAGAAAGAATTTGATACACTTAATAAGTTTTTATATCGGACTTACTTATTCTCTATTGAGTCAAATATTAAATATAACAGTGACAATTTTTGGAAGTATATTAATACTAAGCGTAAAAGTAATGGGTATCCAAGCTGTATGAAGTATTTGGACAGATCAACGAGTGATGTGCAAGAAATTTGTAACTTCTTTGCTCTTTATTTTCAGTCTGTCTACTCCACAAACACTCCATTGAATGTAAATTCTCCTAAAGTTTCTACCATCGTTAATATTGGGTCTATGATCTTGTCAACGTCTGAAGTAGAATCAGCCTTATTAGGTTTAGATACCAACAATAAGGGAGGTCCTGATGGGATCCCACAAATTTTATTGCTCAAATGTGCGCCTTCTTTAGCCATTCCGTTATCGACTATTTTCAACCTATCGCTTGCAAAAGGTGAATTTTTAGATTGCTGGAAATTGTCTTATATAACACCTATTTTTAAATCTGGATCTAAACAAGAAACAACTAATTATAGACCAATCTGCAAAATATCTGCTCTTCCTAAATTATTTGAGAAAATAGTTTGTGACAAGCTTAATTTTCAATTAAAAGATTTTATATCCGATTTCCAACACGGCTTTATCTCTGGGAGATCTACGTCCACTAATCTCACATTAATGACGAATTATATCGTTTTTTGAATTATGAATCTTATCGTCAAACTGATATAATTTTCACAGATTTTGCAAAAGCATTTGACCGTGTTAATCATCATATTCTTTTACACAAACTGTCGGAACTAGGTTTTCATTCCAAGTTTCTTGATTGGATGAAATCTTATTTAACATAGAGATTTCAAGTGGTTAAGATTGACGATCATCATTCTAATCAAATATTGGTTCCATCCGGTGTCCCTCAGGGTAGCCATTTAGGCCCATTATTGTTCCTGCTTTTTGTTAACGATATTCCTAAATTCTTTAAAAATTCTGAGTGTCTTCTTTTTGCAGACGAAATTAAACTATATCGTATCATAAAATGCTTGGATGATTGTGTTTTGTTAAATGATGACTTGAATAAACTGGCAGAATGGTGTAATATAAACTTCCTACATCTTAATATTTCAAAATGCCAAGTCATGTCTAGTTTTCGAAAAATCTCTCCGATATTGTACGATTATCATATTGATAGTTCTTCCTTGGATAGAGTAGCACAAAAGAAAGATTTAGGTGTTATCATTGATACTAAACTCTCTTTTCTTCCTCATATCGACTACATTATAAACAAATCCAACCAAATGTTAGGATTCATCAAAAGAAATAGTAAGGAATTTACAGATCCGTACACTATAAAGACTCTTTTTATCTCTTTCGTTCGTTCTTTGCTTGAATACTGCAACACAGTTTGGAACCCTTACTATTATAACTCGTGTGTAAGAATCGAAAAAATCCAAAAAAATATTTCAAGATTTATGTATTATAAACTTCATTGGGGTACTTATCCCATCTTATGATACAAGATGTCTCTTATTTGGAATGCACAGCTTGGCAAATCGACGTGCTTGTTTTGCGATAATGTTCATTAGAGATATACTTACTTATCATATTAAATATGCTCAACTTCTAGCACTAATTTCTATTCGTGTACCCACTCATAATTACAGAGATTATGTTCTCGTTTACGAACAATTTCGTAGATCTAACTATGGTCGTAATGAACCAGTTTCTCGTTGCATCAGAGAAGCAAATTCAGTCTGCAGTAGGTTAGACTTTTTCAGAATTTGCACTAGAGATACCTTTAAGATTTATGTTTTGAATGTACTTAGATCAACTTGAAGTTCGTATATATTTTTATATTACGAGTAGCTTTAGTGAACAATTGATATCTACTAGTCTATAGGAGAACTTGTTCTTTGATTGATGAATTGATGAAATTAATAAATAAATAAATAAAATATTAAAAAAAAAGAATATAAAAAGAAAGCAACATTTAAGTTAAACAAAAGAGGTTAAAAATTTAATTAAACAGAGAAAAGCGCAACCAAATACAAATTTAAAGTAGAGACAAAAAGAAAATAAAATAAAAATCTAAGCTACATCAGTTTAAACTGGAAAGATGTTCAAAACAGGCTTTAAGAAATTGTATATCATTCCAGATTTCGACAGCATAAACGAAAAATAAATAGCAGGTCGCAGTATAATATAGCGATTGGATGAACACAAGTTAATTTTCTCAAATAAGTAGTTTGGTTCTTTCCTGTGAATAACCTTGAAAAGTAAAACACAACACCGATATCTGAGATAAGCCCCCAAGTTGCATCCAAGAAGTTGACGAGCTTCAGAATCAGTCTTTTATATCAATCAACCGATAACAGAAATAACTATAGGGGCATATCCTCTACCTCCGATTCTAACCCACTCGAAAATTATGTCAATAGATTTTCAACATTTTGCCATAAAAACTTTCTTGAACTTAATGTGAGTAAGGGCAAACTCATGTTTATGAGGGAGGGCATTGAGAGAACTAACCTTAGGTGGATTGAAGCTAGATCTGAAACGCTCTAAGTGTTTGATATCTCTGAACAGACTGCACATTGGTGCTACAATTGGTGTAATCACCGGACACTTTCTCATAGGCAAGCATGCAACAAGGCTTTGCGTCTATACAAATGACTTCTGCAGAACAATGATCTCAACAACATTTTCAAGCTTCATCAAAAGCTCCAACTGGTTCAACGAGTAGGAAGAAGATAGATCCGCGTGGTATCACAATGGACCTTCTTATTGGTATAAGATATAAGTGTGTCGGCTTCTGCCGACTGCCACTATAACCTAACCTAACCTAGCTTAATGTGAGTAAGTGTTAATCCATTTCCAATTCCCGTAAACGAATTTCACTCCCTCTTAGAACGTATTTTATCAATTCCCTGCGTGATCTCGGAGTTATCTGTGACAAACAATTAAACTTTCGATCTCAAATAGATGCTTCTATCAACAAGGCCAACTTCTTCACTCGGATTATTGAAACGTTGGTCTAAAGAATTTTCTGATCTCTATACAACTTTATCTCTACATACCCCATTTGTTAGGCCCATCCTTAAATACGCAAGCCAAGTCGGATCACCTTTCTCATTCCCGGCGAATAGAAGCTGTTCAACGCAGAATCCTTAGCTTTTCAATCCGCCGACTTCCGTGATCTAAAAAGTATTACCTCCCTCCCTATGATGATGTCGAGTGTCTAATATTGTGTTTATAGTTCATATTATACACCAGCTTCTATCCGGAAATATCGAGTACCCTATGCTTATCAAAAAGATGGCCTTAAAATTTCCCTTTACAGACATACTTCCTAGACTTTATAAAATTCTGCCTTATTTAATCCACGATTTTTAAGAATTCCATGTAAGCCTTAAGATAATTAATATTAGTTGTTAAGTGCTTCATTGTATTAAGCTAATAAAGGTAAACAAATTACCTTATGTGGGCGGTGGCCCTTCCCCGTATCGGAAAAAAATACTTTTCCTATTTATGTACTTACCATGAGGGAGCGGCAACTAATGTAGATCTGCACAAGATTGTTGCCGTCTTCGGAAAGTTGATCTTTAACGACCAGTCGTCGCAATATCATTTCAAAGATATCTACAGCCTCCGGGGGTGTCTTAATACTACGTTTGGGACACAATCCCCCCCCCCCCCCCCCCCCCCACACTGACTCGCAGATGCACAGACGAATATCTTTCGTACAAACAAATGAGGGCGACAACTGCATTAGCATGGTTTTCTTCATTGAAAACGGTGAACCCGTTATTCACAGATCGTCAATTTTCACTATTCCCAATGTCGTTCTGACGGTGAACAGGATTTTTTCCGTATACACGGCCTCGAAACAAGCGACCAGCAAATCCTTTTTCTCCTGTGGGTCCTGGACTACGAAAAAACCGTCGTGACACTTTCCGGACTTAGGTATTGTCTGGCTGCAAGCTGTTGCTTGGGAAAATCGGACACAAGGAATATCATTGTGATCTTTCCTCCGGTACAACTTAATTAACATATACACGGATTCCAGGTTTTTAACCCGAATTTAATTGCCCCAATACAGACTTAAGATTTTCTTTTATTTTCTTTAATCCGTCACTACCGTACTCAAGCGCATGAAAACAGTTCCGGGTGTTTTGATCTGTGTTCATCAGTTGAAGTCTGTATTCAATCATATTGATGCGCCACCAATCTTCAAACTGGTTGGCCCTAGGATTTATAGTAACATTTCCTCATGCCGTATGTTTGGCATTACATAATATCTCCGGCCAAAAAGTAATTATTCTCCTCCGAATTAAGCTGAGGGCTACGAAAAAGTGTCTTCAGCGCTGTCATAAATTGATTAGGTAAAGGTGCTGCAGGTGCATAAAGCCAAACCACATACATTCTCCTCCGGCTATGGAGAGGAATGCATATGATGCATGCTTCCAACAACGGGAACCTAGGCAACGTTCCCGCTATATATAACCCTTTGGCGCAGGCATTTTCGTGGAGTGAGGCCGGCCTCTTCTTACTACATGATAGTTTTTGTATCCCGATTTGTGCTTCTAATTTAGCTTTCGCTAACCAAAAGCAAATCCGGGTTTTAGGTTTTCAACAAGTTGGCAAGTGACGTTCTTCTCCGATCCTGACCAGTGAATTAAAATTCAAGGCATGGATCTTTAAATTTCCGAAGTCCAACAAACTGCGCCCATATAATACGTGTATCTTTTTATCCACATAGTCAAAATACACTGGCGATCACAAGGATGAGGCCATACATTTTGTAATAGATTTTTAGTCTTTATACCTGTTGGAAACTGTATACCCAGAAACTTGTACTACCTGTGAACAGGTACATATATTTTCCCAACAGTAAGTCATAAAATTAAAGGGTAAATAAGAAACGACTGCTGGAATTTCTCGAGATCAAACAATTAACTACTTGAAAAGCGTATAAAAAGATGCGCCACTAGGATGAGGCCACATGCAAAATCTTCGAAAGAAAGGAAAAAATAAATAATAATAAATAAAATGTTTATGTACATTTTATGGTTTTAAAACATTTATTTATTATGTTTTTCTACATTAATAATGAGTATGCCCGCCATTTTTCCATATGACCTCTAAAAGACGGTTTGGAATAGAATCATACATCAGAATCACGAACAGCTTCGATTAAAGTGTACTTGTCTTCAAATTGTCTGCCGCCTTCCGGCCATCGTAAAAGATTAGAGAGAGAGAGAGATTAGATTAGATTGATTATTTCATAAATTCCTATATATATAATTCAATATGAACAATAATTACAATTATAAACAAAATATGAAATTCATTTGATATTCTCTGTTTCTACTTCCCTTAAAAAATCAAAAAAATTACATTACTTTATAAAATAGGTTTAAACAGTCTCAAAACAAAACAAATTACCTTTGAATGCATCAAGATCAATTAAGACTCAAATTATAATTCTCAAGTTACATCAGATAGTCGGAAAGAACAGACTCCATGCCAGCGAAATTAAATTTGGTTACAAGTTTGAGAAACTTTTTAGGTATAGAGACCGACCTGAACGATCGAGGAAGTTTATTGAATAGACGAATAGACGATATATGTATAATAAAAATTACGATAAGCCGTGGTATGGAATTGAGGAACGGATAATGAGTACGAAAAGTTTCCACGTAAACTATAGTTAGAGATCAGTGGGAAGTTGCGATTACCAGACTTCATAAAGAAGGTCTTCAAAACTTTAAAACAATACAAATGACGCACAGGGAGAGTTTTTAAGTCACAGAACAAAGGATAAGTAGGGTCCCTACTAGGTTTTCGGCATAGCTTTCGTAGAATATATTTCTGTATTATCAAGAGCGGCTGTATTTTATTTTTATAAGCGTCTCCCCAGCAAGTAATTCCATATTGTAGTTTTGAATGAACAATATCATAGTAAATAGTTTTTAGCAAGTCGAACAAATATTGCGTAAATAGAAAAAATGCCTGAGCGTGCACCGAAAATATTTCCTCAAAGCTTCTACATGATTCGAGAAGCTCAATCTTGAATCAATAGTAAAACCCAGGTATTTGAATTCATTAACTTTCTTTACGGGGAAACATTTATCACTGCAGCATAGACTGCTATCAAAATTAGGAGAAGAATAACCAGGCCGACAGTTGCAACAATCAAGTTTAAATCGTTTGCATTCACATTAAAATCAAGTAGAGACGACAAACTAAAAATCATAATCTTAGTCTTGGAGCTTATAACCAAGTTATGTTTTGAAAACCAAATTCTTAAAAGGCTAAGGTCCTAATTTATGTCGGAAACCAGATCAAGGCGACTAGCCGAACCATATGCGAAACCTACATCATCTGCAAAAGCAGTTGGAACACCTTTAAAGTCAAACATAAAAAAGAGTTAATGTAAATAAGAAAGAGGATCGGACCTAGGACAGAACCTTGGGGTACCCCTAAGTTGATAATCATTGAATCACTGTTTACATCATCAACCTTCACTATTTGTGACCTATTTTTAAGGTAAGATCTAAACCAATCCAACATGAAGCCACGAATTCCTGCTTTTTCAAGTTTTTCCAGTAGAATGCGGTGATCGACTATACCAAACGCTTTTGTGATACCAATAAATAACCCAGCAGTACACTTTTTACTGTCGAGGTTTGAAATTATATTGCTACAAAACTGCAAAATTGCATCTTCAGTTGATTTGCCCTTTTGAAAACCAAACTGTGTTGGTTTAAAAAAACTGAGTTTTCGTGAGATAGCTCACTAACCTGTTTTTTACAAGCTTTTCAAAAACTTTACTTATCACTGGAAGAAGTGAGATAGGCCTATAGTTACATACATCCACAGCAGAACCCTTTTTAAATAATGGTACTACAACTGCATCCTTGAGCTCATCTGGAAAAACCTCTTCGAATATGCACCGATTAAAAATGTGTAACAGAACATCCATTACCAAACAAGCAACATTTTTGACCAATATATTAGAGATACCATCAGCACCACATGAGTTAGTGTTTTTTAGGGTACCGATAACTTTTAAAACCTCAAATGGAGTTATGGCTTTAAATATAAAACTATTACAGAAATTTGGTTCAGCAAAGCAACCCGTTGTCGAGCAAATACGACAAGAAGGTTGGACAGCCCATGGTTGCAAACTGGTGGCAATGTTAGTAAAACCGACACGAATAACAGACGAATTCCTCATTCCTTAAGTTACCTCTAGCCGAATTGAATTTAGAGCGGTAATAATTATCCCTACAAACTGGAAAAGTTCCACGTCTTCTGATTGAATCCAACCTCTAATAACCCTGGAAGTGTGGATAGGGACATTGTCTTGTCGGAATATCCAAGACAGGGGTCCGAAAATGTTTTTCACTTTTGGAAATGACCGTTCCAGCAATCATTTGTAGTTGTTTCCGTTCATTGTTGTGGACAAAAACTCCAACTCGATTGTGCCATAGTACCATTAGGTGCACCTGATGTACGGCTGGGATGTCTTTCCAAAATAAGCTCCTCCTTTCATAGAACATGGAAATAAAAGTTGTAACCCTCGGGGCCGTCAAGGTTAATTTTTTTTTCATTCGAAAAGACAACGCGTTTCCATGCACTGCTCCAAGCGACATGTTCTCTTGCAAAATTCATTCGATGCTCCTTCTGAAGTTGCCTCAAAACAGGTTTCTCATTTAATTTTCTCTCTGTATGGAACCACTTTTTCGTATTATCCTTCGGACCGTTGCTATGCTGGCTGATGATCCCCTGTTGGCCCTTATTTTAGTCACTGGTAACCCGTTTTTCTCACAATGTTGGTGCTTCTGCCATGAGTCCGTTTTAATTTTTCCCATAGTGTTGTGGATCCGCAAGATAACTGTTTACTACAGCCTTAGTTCTACTTAGCCTCCTTGCAATTTCTGAGTCCTAACTAATTGAAAGCATCTATTTTTCCTCTTTCTCTCGTTGTCAAAGTCTTTCCGGAACCAATTTTGTTTAACTAAATAAAAACAGTTCTTTTCAACGCTTTTTTAAATATTCTTAACTAAACTTTGAAAAAAATCGCTAATGTGAACTCCTACAACGAAATATTCGCAATGGCCGCATCCTAGTGACACATTTTTATATACGCTTTTCAAGTAGTTCATTGTTTGATCTTAGGAAATTTCAGGGGTCGTTTCTTATTTACAATTTAATTTTATGACTTACTGTTGGAAAAATATGTACCTGTTCACAGGTAGTAAAAGTTTCCGGGTATAAAATTTCCAACAAGTATAAAGACAGATTATCGATTGCAAAATGTATGGCCTCATCCTTGTGATCGCCAGTGTATGTCAAAAACGTAACAAATTAAAACACATGTGCTTAAAACAAAATCAGTTCTTAATTAATTCTTGAAAAACGTTTGATAAGAGCAAGACTTTACTATTCAAGCTTGAAATGCACCGATCTGCGGGTTGACTAAGAACTTATTCAACTAACCGATAAAGTGACCGATAAACCAGAAAACATCAATTGAAAATGAAGCCAATAGTGTAGTTGATTGAAAGAATTATAACAATCCGTATAGTTAAAATCCGTGTACAAGTGAATAATTAGACGTGTTTTAAGAATACGTATTTTAATTTTATTTGTACTTACTATACGGATTCCGTGTACACGTGTTTGTTAAGCAACCGTTCAAAATCATGGGCTCTAATAGATAGTCGTATATCGAGACCAAGGTACCAGTTAACAAGTTTTTTTTTTAACTTTTTCGAATGCGACTTATTGTGTAGCATCCAATTTCAACTCAGCAAACCTCTGCACAACAACTTCACTCATTAAACAAATTAGTATAATAATCTTCTTCCGCCTTAAAGTAAGACATTCGCCTTGAGCCATTTACCATAATATTTCATTCAAAAGTAGCACATGTACTAAAAATAGCATTTGTTACTAAAATTTCAAACCCAAAAAAAGAAGAAGAAACAAATAACTGTTACCGGCTTCATTGCCACTGTCTTGCAAATCAGTATCTACATAAATGTGTGTGTGTGTGTATCTATTAGTCATGCCTTCAGCTTCAAATCAACGGAAAAGCACCTCGACTCAAGATCTACCTTCTTTCGTGTTGCTTGACTCACCACACAAGAAACTTGTTGTCGTCATCATCAACATACATCAAAATATACAATATTTCTCTTGATTGTTACCATTTAAGCAAACCACGGGTGGGTGTTGCATCTGTATGTGGTTGAGATTCAACCCATAAAGACTATCATCTACCAAAGGCAAGACAAATTAAACGAATTAGGAAAGCCAGCAAGTGGAGATGAATGCAAAAGTATTGTTGTTTTTTTAACTGCAAAGAATATTTTTGGGTATAACCACTTTCTTGACATCATCCAAGGGAATGAGGTAGATTTCATAAAAAATAAAAAAATAAAAAATATGCCCCATAGAAAAATTATATTTTAAAAAGTGTGGAATCTGATAAAGATAAAAACCATAAATGATATCATCATCGACAAGTATAGCTGTTTGATTTGAAATTTAACAGACATACTGTTGTATGTTTGTCGGTTATTTATTGTTGTTCTTGTTGTTTGCAATATGTCACCCGAAACGGTAGCAACAGACGGAAGGTACAAATTATTAACTCTCATTTTATAATTTTGTGATGGCCTCACTGCATTCTGGTAACACGAATTGTGTGCTATCTCAAGTTCGATATAACTCATCGAACCGCACCTAAAAAATCATTGAAGTTATTTGTTTAAAAATTACACGGATAAAGTTTTCACAGCGGTGTTGCTTATGAATTATATTTCGAGATAAGATACGCTGGGTATTTATTGTGCGATAACGATAACGAAAGAAAAAGTAATATATTTTCTTTGTGTAGAACACGCTTTTTTATTATTTTATTTTTATGCATTCGTTTTGTGAGAACTTTGTAATTTTGGCAGGTAAGTTGATTATAATATAAGTTGTCAACAATTTTCAACTTTCAAATTGCAAATACGAAAAGTGAGTTGAAATGTGTTGCGGAAAGTGTATCACGATACACAATATACTCAATTCAGGCTGGCTTCGACATTCTGGTCAGACAACACCCGAAGGAAGGTACGTCGAGATCTTTGCTGAGGTAAATAACCTGACTCAGCTTGTAAATGAGCCGACACGAATACCGGACATTAGCAGCCAAACTGCCAACACTTTGGACTTGTTTCTTACCTCTCACCCCGATAAATACGCTTTGAACGTATTATCGCCTCTAGGTTCGTCAGACCATTGTATTATATCAGCGAATTTCTCGTACTCCAACCACATAGTTAAAGAACAAACTCCAAAAAGAACCGTATGGCAATACGGGAAAGCCAATTGGGAAAAACTAAACGGTTTCTTTAAGAGTTTTAACTGGTCGCTGTGCTTCCTCGACAGCGACGTGGATGCTGCTGCTGATATGATCACAAACATAATTCACCTGGGCATGAAATCCTAACAGGATTAAAAGTATCAAACCCAAGGCTAACGCGTGGTGTGACTCGAGCTGCAAAGAAGGCTATCAGGTTAAAAGAGGTAAGTTTTCGGCTATTCAAAGCCAACCCATCTGAGGAAAGCCGTAAAAAGTTTAAACGAGCCAGAAATGACTGCAATGCCCACATTAATCGTGTCAAATTCTCCTATGATCAAAAGTTGAGGCAAAAAATACTACAAAGTCCCACGGGTAGGAAAAACTTTTGGTCATTTGTTAAAAACATCAAGAATTCGACCTCATCATCCGTCCCGACACTCATTTACAATGGCATTTCAGCTGTCAGCTCTATAGATAAGGCCAATCTTCTTGCTGCTCACTTTACAGTCAGCTCAACGCTCCCAGATTGTGCTTTGTCTCCCCCTGTACTCGAGCGCGTAGAATTCTCCATGGGACCAATCCACTTTCGCAGTCGTACAGTGGCTAGAGTACTTCAAGATCTTGACGTTCACAAATCCGCTGGTCCAGATGGTATTTCCCCTATCGTTCTGAAGAGGTGTTCTTCTTCGCTGGCAAAACCATTGCGTAAGCTTTTCCATCTGTCCTATTCTTCAGGACTCTTTCCGGGAAGATGGAAAACAGCATTTGTCCAGCCTGTACCAAAAAAAGGCGAATCTTCTTCTCCCTCCTCCTACGGATCAATTGCACTTACGTCCCTTCTTTCTAAGGTCATGGAAACGCTGATAAACCGTCAGTTAATGAAATATCTTGAATCGCGAAAACTTCTTAATGACCGGCAGTATGGTTTTCGTAGCAACAGGTCCACTGGTGATTTGATGACATATCTAACCGAAAAGTGGAACCAATCTCTTCATCAAGGTGGTGAAAGTAAGATCGTTGCGCTTGATATTTCAAAGGCATTTGACAGAGTTTGGCATCAAGCTCTCTTGTCGAAAATGCGTGCATTTGGAATCGATGATACTCTTCTTCAATGGATTAGAAATTACCTTTCGGACCGTTCAATTCAAGTTGTTTTGGACGGTTTCAAGTCTGCAACTCACCAAATAAATGCTGGTGTCCCCCAAGGCTCTGTTCTGTCCCCGACTCTCTTTCTCATTTTTATAAATGATCTCCTGTCTGTTACTTCTAATCCAATCCATTCCTTTGCTGATGACAGTACCCTCAGCTTCTCATATTCGTTTCTTGGGTCACGCCCCTCATCTTCGGGTGTAGAACTGGAACGGCAACGTATGTTAAGCTCATTAAATTCCGATCTTAACAGCATAACTCAGTGGGGTAAAACCAATAGAGTGGAATTTAATGCTTCCAAAACTCAATGCTGTCTCCTGTCATTAAAGCAAAACCCACACACACTGCCATTATCTATGAATGGCACTTACATTGCTGAAACCGAAAGACTTTCCATTCTCGGTATGTGTGTTAATGACAACCTTCGTTGGAATGACCACATATTCGATGTCGCCAAGAACGCCGCGAAATGTCTAGGCTTCCTTAAGCGTTGTAAGAAATATTTCACCCCTTCTGATCTGGCTACAATTTATAAGGCGTTTATTCGCCCGAAACTCGAGTACAACGCTCATATCTGGTCCGGGGCACCAATAACTTATTTGGAGCTACTTGACAGGATCCAAAAACGCGCGATAAAACTCATTGGCGACCGAGACATCGCGAGATCGATTGACTCTCTTAGTCATCGTCGTAATGTCTCCTGCCTGTCGTTATTTTATCGTTATTTCCACCATAAGTGCTCAAACGAAATAGCCAGTTGCATTCCTCCCCTTGAACATTTCAACCGCAATACCCGCGATGCAAGGAATGCTCATCAGTTCACCCTCAAGCCTGTGTTCGGACGTACAGTGAAGTTCAAAGAATCTTTCCTCAGCCGTACAACACGAATGTGGAATGCTCTTCCCCGCTCCATTTTTCCTACACATTATAACCTACAGACATTCAAAACCAATGTGCATCGGCATCTCTCCTTTTCTTCTCACCCTAATTTCCTTAACGCCCGCGCTGTGTAGCTAATACATTATAAGGGTCCCAACCAATCCCTTTAGTGCGCGCTTATTATAAAAAAAAAAAAAAACCATGTTATACATGGATTGTTAAGGCCTTGAGTCTGGACTCACTTAGAAAACTTGATGGCACCTTCACTGAGACGAAAGCGGAAACTCTTAGTTATATACTGGAGTCTCAATTTCCGGGTAACCAGATTACAATTGGCTCACAACCAGCCCCGATTACCGAGACTATGAGTGAGCCAAGACAAACAACTCGGCGTAGCTGGTATATTGCGAAGGCCGTGGTGACGGACGAGGCCATTAAATACGCCTTTGCGTCTTTTGACGGCTTCAAGTCGCCTGGTACGAACGAAATATACCCAGCCATGCTGCAACAGTGTACAAACCAGTTGCTACCGACTATGAAGAAAATCTTCACAGCTCTCCTAGCACTGGCATACATTCCAACACCCTGGCGTACAGTTAGAGTGGCATTTATACCAAAAATTGGCAGAAGTGACTACTCGCTTGCCAAGAGCTTCAGACCAATCAGTCTGACTTCCTTCTTGCTGAAAAGCATGGAAAGGCTGGTCGAGCTACACGTGCACAAAACTGCTTTGCGATTGCACCCAGTATCTCAGATGCAACATGCCTATCAACGCGGAAAATCCTGCGAGACTGCGCTCCAAAATCTAGTTGGTAGAATTGAGGGCGCGCTTGACAGAAAAGAATACGCGATGGCCATTTTCATCGATATTGAGGGTGCTTTTGACAATGCGACTTTTGATAGCATGTGCAGCTCCGCCAGACAACACGGCGTAGACGAACCATTGGTGTTGTGGATTAAAGCAATGCTAATGAATAGAACGTTGGTTGCGGATGCGGATTGTGGCCGCTATGTTATGGCGGGGGTAAACAGAGGTTGCCCGCAAGGCGGCGTCCTGTCTCCACTGCTGTGGTGTATGCTGGTCGACTCTCTGTTGAACGCACTCAACAGTTCTAATATTTACGCTCAGGCGTACGCGGATGATGTTGCTGTGCTTTCTGTTGGATCATGCCTAGCGACTGTATGCGCCAAGGCGCAGGCGGCCCTTGACGTGATCGACGAATGGTGCACTAGGAATGGGCTCTCGGTCAATCCTCTTAAAACTGAGGTTGTTCTCTTTACGAGAAGGAGGAAGCTGGTCGGATTGACTCAGCCAGTGCTAAAAGGCGTCACAATCCAACTCTCCAATGAAGCAAAGTATCTGGGAGTCATCCTGGACAGCAAACTTCTTTGGTCCAAACATGTTGAGCTGAAGACTGCCAAGGCGCTTTCTGTTTTCTGGCAGTGCAAATGCATTTTCGGCAAGACATGGGGCTTATCACCGAAAAGAGTCCTATGGATTTATACGGCTATGATAAGACCATTTATAGCATACGCATCGGTTGTTTGGTGGAATAAGCTTTCACGTAAATACGTCACTGCTGCTTTTGCCAAACTCCAAAGGAAGGTATGTCTCGGCTGCACGGGGGCCTTCCCCAGCACGCCTGGCTCCGGACTAGATGCACTATTGAACCTTCCGCCCCTTGATGTTTACAACATGGGCTGTACAATCAAGGCTATCTCACGTCTTAGAAGAGGTGGCTTTTGGTATAACTCGCACTGGAGTTTTGATGAACTTGCGCAACGGTTGTCCTTCGACTCCTGTCTTATGGATATGCCGTCTGATGCGATGACACCGGAACTTCGGCTAAAGCGCAAATACGAGGTCGACTTTCCTCGCGTCCAGGACTGGCTCTGGCCGGACTCTGAACCTGGAAGGGAATGCAGTCGAATCTTCACGGATGGCTCCAAAACCAATCAAGGATCTGGTGCTGGTGTCTTCGTGGAGAGCGATAACGTTAGACTTTTCTTTCCGTTAGGCAAATATGCGTCAGTACTGCAAACAGAGACTTATGCTATCCTAATGGCCATGGACTATGTTACGAGGAACAGGTGGAGGGGGCGAAGTATCTGCGTCTGTAGCGACAGTCAGGCTGCGCTTAAGGCATTACTTAAACCCTTAACTACCTCCAAAATAGTACGTGAATGCAAGATATCTCTGAATTCGGTCGGAAGGCTGAATTCACTTAAACTTGTCTGGGTCCCGGGTCATAACGGGATCACGGGATTACGGGAAATGAGATCTCCGATGAACTTGCTAGACAAGGCTCAGAGGGGGACCTCTCAGGACCTGAACCAGCGATCTGTCTGCCTGCGTCCTCGGTCAGGGCTTCCATTGACGGTTGGGTTTCCTATGAACACAATCGCCGTTGGCATGACTCTCCAGGGTGCAGACAGACTAAGCAAATGCTCCCCGACGTCTGTGGGAAATCCGCGGCATTCTTGTTGTCTCTCAACAGAAAAGACTGCAGACAGACTACTGGCGTTCTTACGGGACACTACGCTTTTGCCAAACACCTTAAGGTGCTAGGCCTAAGCGACACCACCAACTGCGAAGCCTGTGGAGAGAGCCACGACACTGCGAAACATTTCCTCTGTGATTGTCCTGCTTTTGCTCGTACCAGGTGGCAGGTATTTGGTGCGGATATGGTGAGTGCTCTAAACCTAAGCTCCTTATCATTGAAGCGCCTTCTCGTTTTTCTTAGAAAAACGAGTAAATTCCTACAGTAAAATGTGGTGTGTCTGCCTGGTAGTACAATGGACCAGTATTGAGTCTGAGTGCTCCAGTGCAGAAAGTCTCACACACCCCGACAAAAAAAAAGAAAAAAAAGCCCTTGAGAGTTCATTTGTTTAACAATAATGGTGCGTACAATAAAATAACATCTTTTGTAGTTCTAAAGATTATATGCTTTAACATAACATAAATATAAGAAGAAAAAAAAGGATGGAAGAGCAATAAATTCTGACTGACGAGAAGTGAAGAAAGATTGCAAATTTGAACTGTTTGAAGTTAGCTATTAATAATTAGATTTTAGACGACTGACTCTCAAACGGCGAAGACCACGCAAATTCCGGTGGCAGGAAGAGCAAACCATTCAATCAAGACGATGATAGCGATACCTTAACTTAAGTCCAACATTGCTGTTGGGCCGGAAGGTCTAACCGCCAAGCTATTTAAGTCAGGGGGAGATGGCTTGGTAGTGCGCACACAACAACTTGTATGCAATATTTGTTCGCAGAAAAGTATTTTCAATAGCTTGACTATGCCGAAGATATTGGCATAACTGGTGGAACACAGGGAGGTGTCACTAGTCTGTTTAGAGTAGAGACGGACAAAATGGGTTTAACCGTTAAGGAAGGTAAAACTATCAACGGCTAGAGCAGAACATCATAATAAACAGCTAAAAGTAAGAGGTGGGACGACATCTCATCAGGGGCCTACAGATTAGCTTCTCCAACCATTTGCGTGTGCAAAGTGAAAGGGACCTACAGTTTTACGCGGCAAATTTGAGAAGCTTCTCACGACAGTTTATACTCATGGATGTTCGCCAGACTTTCGCAAGAGGTGGGGAAGTGGAAAAAAAAAGATTGGCATGTCTATGCCCCAGCGTGATTTGAACCTCTGGTCCGTCGATCAGAAGTCTAACGCACTAACCACTGGAAAACTGCGCCCAGAAGAGAGACGCTAACTGTAAGACTGTATTGTAAAGTCCTTTCCCATACGGCTCAGGAGTCTATATAAAGGGTCTTTTATTAAGGACTTGATAACTTCTTTTTTAAATAAAATGCAAACTAATTGAGATATCTCAAACAAAATTTATTGGGTTGATTTACTATCAAAACAGTTATGAATGGAATTTGACTTCGTTCATATGTTCACCACGGGAACGTATGCAGCGGTCGATACGTTGAACCCAATTTTCGATGACGCGGCCACACATTTGAACCGATACGGCAGCTATCTCTCGTTCAATATTGGCTCTGAGCTCCTCTAACGTCGCCGGCTTGTTGGCATAGACCAATGATTAAACGTAGCCCCATAAAAAAAAGTCTAGAGGCGTTCAATAACACGATCTCGGCGATAACACGTTCACCGAACTGAGATTTCAATAACTCGATTGTTGCACCCGCTGTGTGGCTTGTGGCACCGTCTTGTTGGAACCACATATCACTGATGTCCAATTCATGCAATTGCTCAAAGAAATAATTTTCCAACATGTCTCTGTAGCAAATACCATTTACCGTAACGTGACAGTCATTTTCATCGACAAAAAAAAACGACCCAATGACGCCACCGGCATGAAAACCGCACCAAACAGTGACTTTTTGCGGATGAAGTGCTGTTTCATGAAGCACATGAGGGTTCTCACCTGTCCAGTAAAGCATATTTTGCTTGTTGACGAAGCCGTTTAACCAAAAATGATTTTGCGACGAAGTTCTTCATTTTCTTCCATCATGTCCAGAGCCCAATTTTGAGAACGTACGTCGCTTCATATGATCAAGTGGCTTAAGTTTTGGAGTCAGTTTGATCTTGTAAGGGTGTAGGGCAAGATCCTTAAAATGCGAATAGTCTGACTCAAATTTGTTCTATGAATTCCCTGTCTACTGGGACAAGAATTACGGCCGAAAATTGGCGTAAACGCTCTTAAAGTTGCTACCAAAGACTCAGAATTTAGGTAGTAAATTTTAATTATTTGTAAACGTTGCTCCTTCTTGTACTTCACCATGATGAAAATGTTGATTTTACTAAGGGTGCGTTTGAAGTTGTCAAGTCGCTAATGAAAGACCCTTTATAAGACCTTTAAGTCCTGCTCTACGAATTTGAGGCATGAACTCTTTCGAAAGCGGATGACGTTATTCCTAGTTAAAGTTCGAGAACAAAAGCTTTTCGTAAGATATTCGGCCCAGTTTGAATTAACGCAGTTTTCAGGAGTAAATAAACGTGCTGTACATCGACCTGGTCAAGAAACTATGCATTGGGCATGAGAGATATTTTAGACATGTAGAGCGAATGTTCATTAACTCAAATCAGGGGAAACACATCATCATGAACACTGCCTGCAACCTGGTGAGCAAATTATTTATATATTGAATGTTTTAAATTTCCATTCTGTTAACGAGAAGATCACCCAGATCCTCACAAAAAATAAATACAATACAAATTCAAGTCTTTAGGAGCCTCGAGAAAAAGAAGCAGAAGGTGTATAGGGGACCTTAAAAAGCGTCGCGTCGTCTAGGTCCCAGCGAAGAATTTAAAGGATGTTATTTCTTAAAGTGCGAAAGACCTTCCTTGCGTATACGTGTAATAGAACCCTGGCATTGCTGCTCACCCAGCTTAAGCGAAAACTCGACAAGTCATATAATAGGTTGACTGAAGGTAGTAGTTATTTTGTTTCATTGGGACAAACAAACATTTAGCCCAAAAAATATTCAGTCACCGATCAGATACAAGAACTAGGAACCAGGGAAGACAACGCTTGCAAGTCACAAAGTTGACAGTAGACACCAGCCAGGTTTGGACGATCTCAAACTCCTACAAACGGGGAGGCATATGTCAAAGAGATACACGCTGGATACCCTAGACATCATTAACAACAGCAATTATTTGATTAGCAAGCATGGCACCCAATGGCTCTCGTTTCTGCGAAGAAATGTTAAATTCCGTCCGTTACTCCACGATTAAACTTTCATAGAAGTGGTTAATTTTTTTAATCCAAACGGCGAAACAAGTTTTCAATTCTTCATTCTTTATCTAAGATCTGTTCACTGCTTAAATGTCCTCATTTAATGAAGACCCCTAAAGAAGACAGCAACCCCTGTCGAAAAATCGGCAAAGTAAAACAAAAATAACTGCGTTTCAGTGCATGACCAACTTGACTAACAAAGCCGACGAGGATCAACTGTCCCAAACACAACATAACTACAACTTCAATTGGTCGCATAAATCATCTTAAAGAATGTACATCAAAGCTGCAGCCACCAGAACCTTTGACTTTAACCCGAGGGAAAGACCTCGCCTAAGGTGGCACCCACAACTGGAAGGGGACCTCAACCATTTTGGAGTGCGCAACTGGAGGCAGTAAGTCGGAAACCGAAATAAATGAAGAAGCTTATTGGTTGAGGCCCAAATCCACCCCTGACTGTAGCGCCTTCTACGTTAGTATCTTAGTACATATAGCGATCATGTTTTAAAAAGAATTTCGAGATTATGTTGACAAATTTTTATTTTGTAATATTTTAAGTCAATTAAGACATAAAAAAAAACCACACTTAACCTCATAGCCGTGACGATTGAAAGAGTCAAAGGAGGAGTGATCAAGGGAACAGGCCTTCTTCATGCATAAACCAAAAGGTTAAAACTAAGGTTTAGAATTATATACCTCAACTATACAGGATTGCACTCATATTTCGCACCAAAAATAAGAATAACCAATTAATGCAGCACGTCGCAGTCAGAGACTTGACTTCGCAAGAAGTAGAGTGGCCATCTTTTCGGACGAAAAAAAAGTTTAATTTGGACAATCCCGATTGATATAATTTGTGTTTCCATAATTTGATGAAGGATGAAATCAATCTGCAAAGACGTCTCAGTAAGATTAGCGCTATCATGGTATGGGGAGAAACTACCTTTTACAAAACAAGGTTTGCAAAGCTAAAGACTGACCGCGGCAACCAAGTACCAAGTACCACCAATAGAGTGGAATTTAATACTTCCACAACACAATGCTGTCTTCTGTCAACTATGCAAAACACTAATAACAATAATTAATAAATAAAATAAATAAATATTAGGCAATAACGGCCTAAAACCTAGCTTCTCCAAACGTTTGCATGTGCAAAGTCGAAGGGACCTACAATTTGAAGCCGAATCCGAACGCCAAAGTTGAATGTTTGTCCAGACATGTATACTCTGTCATTATTCTTGAATGGCACTTGCATCGCTGAAACCAAAAGGCTTTCCACACTCGGTATGTGTTTCTGGGCTTCCTTAACCCTAGAAAGAAAATCTACGTCTGCGAGACGTATGCGCGCGGAAAAAATGTTATATCCTTTAACTATAAACCGCATTGGGTTGGCTGCTTAAACTAACTCAGTCGGTGGTCGGAGCTTGCCCGCAACGGTCGCGGCGCGACGGTAAGTACCTGCGGTAACAAGTTATAGCTATGTCGTATTTCTGGAGGCGTGTGTCACGTGTCTCATTCTTACATTTAATTTAATCGTATATAATTTTCAAAAGTTCATGGGTTTCATTAAATACACTACCAAAGTGCCATACGTCTTTGAGACGTATGATTATCTTTTACGTCATAAAAAATATGATTATCTTTCTAGGGTTAAGCAATGTTAGAAATATTTCACCTCTTTGATCTGGCTTCAATTTACGACGCTCATATCTGGTCTGTGGCAATCATGACATCTCGAAATCGCTTGACTCGTCATCGTCGCAAATTCTCCTGCCTATCTCTGTTTTTTTCGATGTTAAGGATTTTATCGAAAAAACAAAGTTTTCGTTGGAAAACGCCCCTAAAAAGTAGGCATGGTAGAAAACTGTATGTTGTAAAAAAAAACATTGGGATTAGGTAGATACTCGTAAATTCAATTTTTATGATGCTTTTCCCAATGAGGTCATTAAATTATTCCTTTTTTTCGTTCGAACTGTTTACGAACAGTAACTAAATCTACCTGTTATCATATTTTTAATCAAATATAAAAGCATTAAGGGTACCAGGGGCCTTAGTTAAAAACATAATTTCATAGGAACAACAACTATTAGCAAAAGAAATTCATTAACCAAGGAGGAAATAGTCCAAATTCGAGCTTACAAGGAGCAAGGCAAATCTATCCGTTTTATAGCCGGTAAGATTGGAAGAGGGACAACTGTTGTTCACTGTTATCTTAAGCACCCTGAAAACTATGGAAAAAACCATAAAGGAAGAATAATTAGAGCAACAACAGGATAGGATTGCGGTACTCAGAGCTGCTTCAAATTCAAGACTTTCCCTACGTAAAATCACGGCAGAAACTGGAGTTGAAGGTAGTAGATCAAATGTTCATCGCGTGATACAACAGTTCAACCATATTCGACACAAAAAAAATTGAAAAGAAACTACCATTGAATGCAGCACGCAAAAGTCAGCGACTTGATTTTGCAATAAGTCACATCAGGCGGAGTCGAGAATGGAGAACGATGGATTTTCCAATAGGACAATGCACCGATACATATCGCAAGAATAACCAAAACTTCGATTCAAAGTCAAAATGTATACCTACTGGCATGTCCGCCATATTCACCGGACCTGGAGATCATGGAAAACGTGTGGAGATGGCTTTCAATAAAGGCCTACGAAGGAGGAAAGAAATATTTCAACCCTGAACAAATAATCGAATCCCTGGCCCGAAATTTTACTAAATTACTTGGAAGAACTGTATAAATCTCTTCACAGCAGGCTTATTGAAGTGTTACAGCCATCGAGCGGTAGTACCTACACATTATTTAAAACTATTGTTATAATCTTAATAAAACCCAAAATAAATTTATTCCAAAAAAAAGTTGTGCTGTTTTATTACATTTTAAGCATTTATCAGGTAGATTCAGTTACTGTTCGTACACTGGGAACGAAAAAAAGGACTAATTTTATGACCTTATTGGGAAAAGCATCATACAAATTGAATTTGTCTTTGAACGCGGATATAGGGATAATTTGAAATTTGCATGTAAAATACAACAACAACTTATCCTATATACGCTAACTTTAGCGGGGATAGCTATCGCCGACAAGTCCTTTAGCGGAGATAAACAGTGCTTCCAAAACCCATTTTCTTCGTTTCTGATGAATTGTTGCGATGAATTTTTCAGGAAATGTCAAAGTTTGACATCCCGCCGAATATTTAGTTCGTGATTTTATTATTTTTTTTTTTTTTTTTCAAAATTTAGTAAAACTGTCAATTCGAAACTGTTATTTATAATTTTAGAATATGTTTGGCAATAATTTCAACTGTCGGAAATGAATATTTTTGAATTTCACGATTTTCAATACAAATTTCTTAACTCAACTTACAGCTGTGTCACTAATAAACGTCATAGGTGCATGTGTGCTGCCAAGTTTTTTTTAATGAATTCTTAAGCGGCGATGGTCGTTTTTTAATGCCATGCCTATATCCGCGTGCAAAGAAACACGGCTATAAACATAATATAGCCTTCTTTCATATGGCATTTTTTCCCCTATATTGTCGAAGGATTTGAACAAATTTGTAAAATTAAATCAAGAAACTACCTGTTTTTAAACACGTGGAACCGAGTGTATATTCCAAATTTTAGCTTCCTAGCTGAAACAGACTTTTTGATAAAACTTTTTTTTGAAATTGACACGCCAGTGGGCGATTCTAAAAATCTTAACACACGAGCATTTCGGGTCCCTACAGACATATATACTAGGGTGGAGTGATCTTATATTGGAAAAAAATTAAACGGGAATATGAAAAACATACCCCCCGCAAAAGATGTATACCGTTGTTTTAATAATTTTAAGATTTATTTTTGGTTTTTAAAGTGACCGCTAGGGGTCGCGCATCGCAATTTAAAACGAAATTAAAATAGATGAAATATCTGAAAAACTTACCACCCCCCCCCCCCCCCCCCCTCCACAACCCCAAAAAAAATTCGCTGGGTCATGCTATGAATTAAAAAAAAATATGTTTAGTTTTTAAAATGACCGCTATTTAAAACTAAAAAGCAGGACTAAAAATCTCTTGCAAAAGTTTCCTTTGGATAGTTTTAGTAATATTTTTGGATTGTTTCAGTTTTTAAAATGACCACAAGGGGGCGTGCAGCCATTTAAGAACTAAAGAAAATATGAATATGAAAATTATGTCCAAAAGATGCATGTACTACTGGGTCCTTTTTCTTTATTTTTTTTTTAAATTTAGAACGTTCGGAAAGGTATCGTTTCTACAATTTTAAGTTCAGTTTCCTTAACACATTCATCTGATTCAATAAGAAAACATGATAATATTTATATTTCATTTTTTCAACTTTTATTTATATGTATATTATATATAATTTTGTTTTGTCTCTAATTTTGGCAGTTCTTTTCGAGAAATTAAAGTATTTTTAATCAGCCCATTTCTGTTTTCAAACCCAAAAACAGTCTGGGAAGCCTCGGTCACCAACTTAACTGCTCTTTCAACTGCTTGGCTGTGGCATGGTAGCTGTTTTAAATGGATTGACTTCATGGTTTCGTGTTGCTTTACAATGTCCCAGAGATCTTCTTAAGTAAAATCCACTAGTAAAGGAGGCTCCTTTCAACTTGCCACCAATCTATTAACTCGAAATATTCATTTACTTCAAAACGAAAATTTGGAAGCTGAAATTGTCGTACAACTTCGTCATTAATGTTTGAATTGACTGCTGCTTTTGCCTTAAGTATACGGCGAAAAGCCAGCTCTCGAATATTTCGGCGATCATCAAACAACATCAAACAAAATGTTTTCGCAATGTCCAAAATATCCGTTCCGAGCGAATACAGCATGTACTACCTTTTTTAAATCGTCTGGCAAATACCTTGCCAGCTTGATGGTCTTAAAAAAATGCTTTGCGCCATAAACGAAAGAAGGCTGAGATTTTATGTCAAACCACATTACAGCATAAACTTTAGCAATGTACTCGACTATGTGCTTTAATGTCTCTTCTGGGGATTCTTTTGACACGTAAACGCGAAGAATGCGGTTAGCTGTCGTAAGCCATTTTGAATGCACCATTGTTCCAGGATTCTTTTCAAAAATTGATCCTTCACGATCACCATTGCTGATAGCTTTGCATATTTCATAAAAATATTTCTGATCCGAGTTCAGACAAGGCAATGGGAGATCGGGTAAGTTTATTTGAAGTGGTTGATAATGAGCAACGCATACATTTTGACAATTCTTTAGATCTTTTCCAATATCGCCGGCGTAAGCCTTTGGTCCAGATGTCTCCATAAAGCTTCTCAAATAGATGCCTTAAAGGTAATTCATTTGCATGGAGCATGCAAATAGACCATTGCAATGGTCGTTGAATTTTTAATTCAATTTGCCGAATAATTCCACCTCTTAGCCCGGTATTAACATTGGTTCCGTCGCACCCAATAACTTTAATATTATGCATTGAGATACCAGTTTGTTCAAAAAACTCAATTATTCTATTTGTAACAGTTTCGGCTGTTCCATTTTGTGGCGAAATATGACCAAGGTACTGGGAGTCTGGTTCTGCAATCAATACGATATGCTCTTCATAACCTTACCACTGGCCGTTTTTGTTAATAATTCCGACCGTCAAAATATAGCCCTAACGGTTCCCGGATAGATACATTTGCCAATTGCTTCCTTGATTTGGATCGTTCTCTCCTTACCTTGCTTCTATCAGCAATATTTGATTGATCCATTTCATGGATAATACCGTAATCTTTTAAAACTGCTGTTATAACTGTTGCTGTTGCTCTATCAGACATCCAAAGTCTATCGGCCACCTTTGCAACTTTAGGGAGATGTTTACGATTTGCGTTGCAAAGAACCTCATTGTCTAGCCGCGTTTTTTTTCTATGTTTTTGGGGTTTGAATTTAATTTAAAAAAAAACGTTACTATAATTCTTTTTCAGATGTTTGAATTTTGTTATTCTACTGAAATCAAATTGATAAATATTTGTTTACTAACGAAAACGATAGACATCTTTCAGAAACATTTATAATGAAAAAAAAACATCAAAATAAAAAAAATTTGGTATGAATTTAAATATTTTCAAAAACTTGGAAATGTTAGTAAGAAGAAAATGTTGGTAAAATAACACCGTACACTAAGATACAAAATATCAGTATTATATAAAAAGAGCCTTCTTCAACTTGTTGATACATTTCAAATTTTAAGGACGCCTCATACACTGAAAAAAAAAATATAAATAAAAATAAAAAAAAATTTCCCCTGCGTTGCGCGATCCCTAGCGGTGAAAATAAAAAAAATAAAAAATCATAAAATGTATTATTCAACTATATGCATCTTTTGTTTTCTTTTAAATTCAAAAACATATTTCACTCCACCCTAATATATACTCCACATTTCAGCTTTCTACTTTTTCGATTAATTTGTTTTTTGAGATTGTGGGCGGATTTTAAAAATTCTTACACTTGATTATTTCGGGCAGCTAAAGTATACGTTTCAAATTTCAACTTTCAAGCTCGAGTTTTAGGGCCTAATTTCTGATAGAAATGGCTACATCGAAATTACTAGCGATGCTGATCACGAATAGATGCAGTTACTTTTAGGGGTCAACGGGCAATATTAAGGTATGTTACAAACTATGAGTCAAAATTAATATGCACTTAGCATAGAGTATACAAATGGATGTTGGTATCTATATCTGAAGTTAATAGACTTCGACACCGTTTGAACGATTACCATCAACGTTTGCACCTATGTGTTTTTTTTATGGAGAATGTTTTTATGATATCCACTTTTTTTAGCGCCACTAGATGGCGCTGCAGCATATCAACTTATGTACTGTTTGACCGATCACCATGAAAGTGGGCATATATATGTATTCTTTCATTGAAAAGATTTTTACGATATCCACTTTGATATATCTCGACCTTTAACCCGCGAAGCTGGCCACCCAAACAGTGTTTGATTCGAAAAAGTCAGCTGACCTAGGCGCCTGCCACGCAACTAGCACCTACCCTAAGCGAAGAGACAAAATTGCATGAGCGGGCAAACAATGCGGAGGTAAGGGTGAAATCTCTTGAATCACCGAACCGATTGAGCCTCAAAGTGTTTCTGTAAACGTTGGTCAAAATCGGTCCAACAGGTTTTTTTTTATAATTTGCTTACGCTAAAGGGTTTGTTCATGGCAAAGATCATTGAACGTAACTTAAAATTCTAGTAGTCATTTCGCCATGAACTGGTAGATGTCACTTCATACAATCTATTTGAGATCGGAAACCGCTCTGCCATCTTCTTTAATTGCCTCATGTATAATTTTCTTCTTGAATTTAACTTCGTCGAGGTAAGACCTTTCATCAGACAGAGAATAAAGAATTGTGAATAACCAGAACGAAAATTCTTCTTATTTTCTTGTGCCTCAACGGAATTCAACGAGCAACCAGCCGGGGATACTACTCACCCCAACAGGGGTTTTTCCGTAAATGTTTACAGAACCCTTTATTGTGCTTTGAACACACTTTTAAATTCATTTTTATTGCTTACTAATTATCAACTTATATAGTACTGATTAAATCTAACTTAAAATTAACAGGATACTTATTCTTAATTCCTTATGCAGGCGTTTTAAACCTAACTATAACCTTATAATTTTTGCATTTCGGCCTAAAGACTATTTTACGAACTAATTTAACATATTATTTTCATCGAGAAAACTTTTGAAAAACTCGGCATCATTATTTAAATTTTATATTTTATATAAAAACAAATTACAAACTACATACCTACTCTACTTAACGTATTCTAACTATAATTAGGGTTCTGAACACTCGTTGCCTTGCGCAACAAGTGGTCAAAATCCGAATTGCTTTCCGGGTGCCTAGCAGTCGTCAACGTGCATACGCGCCGCCGTGAGCCGACTGAAGCCTTACAGCGTCCGTCAACTCCCGGAAGCACCACCACATGTTGGGGAGCCCGGCCTCTCCCAAAAACGGCCTAGCTAACTTAATCTAACTTATAAACTAAGAGGATGTTACCTAGAGTAACGCACCGTTCTGGGAGGGCATGTTGCTCCCCCTCAACAAGCCACCAAAATTCGGCGAATTGCTTTTCCTTGTCGAATTTAGCCCTCTGCAATAATGCGGTACGGAGCTCATGAGCGCCATGGAGGAGCCGCTTACCTCTCGCGTTGCGGTAGCGGAATACCATCGCTCGTCTGTAGCAGCCCTTTTGCATCAATATGGATAAATGCCTCCGGGGGGATATAGCCAGACCGAAGCGTACTCTCAATGTACATTTAATTGGGGTAGTAAGCCCCAAAGATCAGACTATTGTCGCTGGCCATCGCCCTTGCAACGCGCCTTCGATTCACCTTAATGAGGAAATTGTTCATCCTATTCAACTGATCCCCATCGTAAAGGACCTTGTTGGGATAGTATTTTATATAGATGGATTCAGGCGTTCGGAACAACCGGAGACAGGTCCTAAGACTTTGTCTCTCCAAAACCCGAATCTTTTCCACATAACTTGGCGCTATATTAAGCCACAATTATGGACAACCATAAGCGGCCTTATAAGGGCCACGTGGCAAATGACCTTCTGGAGGTGCTATGAACACAGCGCAAGTATTTGTGAACGGCAAGCAGCACCTAACAATGGCATATTTCGGTGCTACTTACCTTAGAAAGAATAGAGAGATAGTAAAGAAGTGTTTTGGTGCAGTTGTATGGTTTTTCTCCACGGGTGTTGTCTAAGTTGCTTAGGGAGATCAATTTTAACATATATTGGAAATAAAGTAATAGATTTGGCCGGGATTTGAGCGCACGACCCTCCAATAACAAAGCGAATACACTCCTTCTGCACCTTTGAAACCCGTTTGCAGTTTTTTTTTGTTACTTAAAAATACATGTAATTTCTTTTTGTCAGGGCAGCAACGCACACCGGGTACCCGGTCCGGTAGTCTTACATCAAAATGGATGCTGATATATCTGAAATTAATAGACATCGAAATCACCTGCTCAAATGTTCAGGCAATATTTGGTACTGGGCCGAAAGTGTTTTTGTTTGGTCAAAATCGGTTCAGCAGTTTGCCTTGCAGTCTGTTTGTTGCTTAAACATGTATTAATTTTTTGTTAGGCGCAACAACGCCGCTGGGTACCGGCGAGTATGGTATATTTTATGACTTTTGATTAAAAAAAATCATTGAACTAAAATTTATTAATTTCACAATCTGTAAATTATTGTCCTTCTTTTCTACTGTAAAAGGTTTTTCTCCGATTATTGGTCTTGAAGGCATCATTCAATTTTCCAAAAGAAAAAAAAACTTATTATTAAAGCAAGTGGTACGGAGTGTGTGTCCATCTAAGATGTGCAATCTTCCGAAACACAAGTTCATTTTAAGCTACTCATCCAATCTGGCAGCTCTATGTATTACCCAAAAAAGTGATGATATCTTGCCTGATTCATCTGGCGAATTCCTATTTGATGATTTAATAATCATGCATTGAATTAAATACATTTTAGCAAGCGACATTGATAGCATCCGCCTTCGTCAAAGTCATTTTAATTAAACAACAAATCGCTGCCCAAATGTAATGCTATTCGTCGGCGTTTAATTTCCCCCGTCTCAATTAAAGTGATATATACAAAACGAAAATAAACCTTGTAGCTGGTTGCAATTCTGCAGTATTATTATAAATGTCACCCGAGTGACAACATGTTTCTTATCAGTATCAAACATATACATCTTGAATGCGAATAGATAATGGTCAACCTAAATCTATATTTCAAATCAAGACAATTTGTATTAATAAAAAAATACTAACCTACGAATGAACAAAACAAAATACATATTCTTATTTGCAAAGAAAGTTATTAAAATGAAGCAAATATATTAAAATGACCTTCTAAATTTGTGCTCTGATTTTGTAAATAAAATTTAGAGCACCTACTTTTATAGAGTACGTACAACGCGTCATCTACACATAGTATGTGTAGTATTCATGAATTATTGAAAACGAAACGTTAGTTTTTACCACCTTCCTTTTACCGGCCTTTATTACTTTCATATAATATAATATGAACCTACGTAGTAGCGTAAAAAACAAAAATATTATGTTGCCTTTTTTGTTTCATTCTTTGTTTGGAAAAAAAGAATTTCGAATGTGTTGATTTTGCAAAAAAAATTCTCATAATCGAGTTTCACTATTATTATTTAAATTAAGTTGATTTTTTAGCAGGTTTCACTTTCAAAATGAAAAGGTAGTTTAGAATTGGGTTAAAATTAAAATAAATGAACCGTTATCGTAAATTTGTAATTCAAGGGCTAATAAGTATTTGCGAAAGCGGTAGTAAATATGGGCGCAATTGTAAAAAGAATAATTAGAGAAAACATAGAAAGAAAAACCTGAATGAATAACATAATATACTTGCATTCGCTGGGCTGACTAAGAAAATCGAAATAAAAAACTGAATGAACTGAAATTCGTTGCTTCAATGGCACAGTGTATGAGTGCTTGCCTGAAAAGACGCTGGTCTAGGTTCGAATCCCAGTGGAAATAAATGGATTTTGGGATACAAGGAAATAACACAGACCAGTACCCATAGGAAAAAGGAGTCTGATGATCGGTTGTGGCGAACCGTGAAACAGCGCTGTAACTCCAGCCGTCCATTTCACATAGCGAATGTAAGAAATATGGTTGTTCATTCAAAACAACACAAATGCCCCGTGTAGGGACGGGCTAATAATATGACTACAGCGCACCCCGACAGAGAGCGCTTGTCCTAAAAGGCTACTTACTTACTTACTTAGGGGTGGCGCTACAGTCCGGGGTGGTTATGGGCCTCAACCGACAAGCGTCTCCAGCCAGCACGATCTTTGGCCAGCCGTCTCCAGTTTCGCACGCTAAGTTGGTTAAGGTCCCCTTCCAGTTGCGTGCGCCACCTGAGTCGCGGTCTTCCTCTACTGCGCTGTCCCTCGGGGGGGATTCGAAGATCGGAGCATCGGGTCGGAGCATTCACGTCCATTCGCTCTACATGACCCAGTCACATCAGTCGTTGGACCTTCACTCTTCTGGCTAAGTCGATGTCGCTGTACAGCCACTACAGTTCGTCGTGGTATCTCCTCCCCCATTCACCGTCTATGCATACGGGACCAAAAATTACCCGAAGAATTTTCCTCTCAAAACAACCAAGAGCGACCTCATCCGCTTTTACTAGAGTCCATGCCTCTGCACCATAGAGAAGGACTGGGAATATTAAGGTCTTATAAAGGGTCACTTTAGTTCTTCGAGAGAGGGCTTTGCTACAAAATTGCTTCCTTAGCTCAAAGAAACAGCGCTAGGCAAGAATTATTCTTCGTTCAATCTCAGCGCTGGTGTCATTGCCTGAGTGCATTGCGGAACCTAGGTAGACAAAGTCCTGAACCACCTCAAAGTTTTATCTGTCTATAGTGGCATTCTGTCCGAGACGTCGGTGTTGGGTGTCCTTTCTTGATGACAGCATATACTTTGTCTTGCGCTCATTGATCGCCAAACCCATCTTCGCCGCCTCCGTCTCAATAGTCACGAACTCGCCAGTGACATCCCGCTGCGTTCTGACGGTTATGTCGATGTCGTCGGCGTAGGCGAGTAGACGGACGGACTTTTGAAAGATAGTGCCTCTGGTGTTAGCATTTGACTTTTGCAGTATTCTTTCAAGAACGATCTTGAAGAAGTCACATGGCAGCACATCGCCTTGTCTAAATCCTTTTTTGACATCGAAGGTCTTGGTGAGTTCTTAACCGACCTTGATGGAGCAGCGTGCATTCTCCATTGTCATATTGCACAAACGGATGAGTTTGGCAGGGATGCCAAAACTAGACATTGCTCTGTATAGCTCGTATCGATGGAAAGGTGGTGGGTATCGACGGACTTCCTGGGTTTTCTCCAAGATCTAAAAGGCTACTAAGGGGTAAAACACAGCTAGGCAATTAAACATCCAGGTGAGCCCAGCGACAAAGTTAACATCTTAAAGCTGTCCCGAGAGTGTGCATGCAAATTCGTGGGTTGACACGACTGGAGATCACCGGTGTCGTAAAAGAAAGATCAAACAAGAAATAATAGGTGGTTGTACTTGTCGAACTCGTTTAAACTAGAGCAGTATGGAAATGTACGCTAATAGAAAACGCACTACCCCGCCAGGCACTACTTATCGTGGTACTTATCCTGGGACGTAGAGAAATGCTCGGGCCAGAGCTATTCAGTTTCCGGGGTAACAAAATAATGCTTAAGCTTGGGCGAAACCTAATCATCTCCTCTGCACATGTCCTGCACTCTCCCATAAAAGAAATCTCTATTTGGGAGCCTTCTTCTTAAATGAGCTCAGTGACTTGGCTAACACAGATGTTAGAAGTCTATCACGCTTCATCAGAAGCTCCAAATGGTTTTAGCGGGTAGTGGTAGATACTCCCGATCCTAGTGGCATCACAATGGACCTCTTTGGTCTAAGTGTGTTAGCTTTCAGCTAACAGTCACCTCAACCTAACCTAACTTAGGCGAAACCTAAGGGTCGCGAGTTAGAACGTTGGAAGTATGAGCGGTCGTAGCTACGAGCTTGAAGAGATGATGGTTGGAAGAAAAGTTCCCGCCTCCCCTTGACAGACATTTTTATGGCGACGGGGACGAACAGAACTAAACAAACAAAAGTGTCTGCGAGCATCAAATGGTACAATCTGTACAAAGAGAAAGGCGGAGCATTTATTGCAAATGTGCAAAATTATCTTCATCACATCATCAACGAAGTTGAAGATGTACATTGCAGTGCACAAGATATGTGGAATTCCCTATAACGACCTTGCTTTGCTAGGGCCAAATCAATTCAAAAGGACCCAATCAACACGGCAAAGAAACATGGTGGATGACAGATGAAGCAGTGCTTAGTGACAAGAAAGCACATTCAAAGCTTAGTCAAAGTGCTCCACTTATAATGCAGATAAAAAGCTCGCCTCGAATTGGAATACGGACTTTGCAAGAGGCTCGCAAAGAGAACGCGCGCTCAAATTCAAGCAAAGTGCGTGGAGGGCCTGTATCGGAATTAGAACAAATTTCTTCTTTGGCTGCTGATAGAAACCGGGCTATTCACGAATTTCGACAAAACATCTTTAACATGGGCACGGCACAACAATTTTTAAAACTGCCTCTCAGAGAAGGAGGAGTTCCCAGGAAATCCGTTCACCAAAGTTCATCAACAATGCTCAAGGGCGGCTTCTAGTAGATGACAAAAAAATACTACACAGATGGCAGCAGTATTGTGAAGGACTTCTAAACGAACAATTCCTCGAATACATTTTCCGAGAGCCGTTCCTAACAATGAAGAAGTACACGACATTACAGCGGAAGAGATTAATAAGGCGGCCAAAGACTCAAAAAAATTGACAAGCAGTTGGGATAGACGAGATGCCCTCTGTGAGTTCTGGAAAAATATGGAAGACATCGGGCCCAAATGGCTCATGATTCTCATCTCCAAACTGAGGAGAGGCGATCCAAGTCTTCTTCTTCCTTTGTTCAAAGGAAATTGCGATATGATGTCACACACCATGAAGAACGTTGAACGGGTATTATATAGCCGAATGCGAATAATAATAAGGCTATCAGAGGACCAGTGCGGGTTTGTCGAAGGTAAATCAGCTACAGATGCAATCCAAAGTATAAGGATCTTGATAGAAAAAACATCGTGATTCTTTAAAGCATTTGCATATGGTGTTGGTTGATTTGATTATGGGTGTCGCTAAGACAACGAGGAGTTCCAAACCTACGTACAGATGATCATGGACACGATGAGGAAGTAAAGACAAGAGTAAGATGCCGTGTTGGCGTCACAGAGGAGTTCGCAATTAAAGTCGGTGAACCGCAGGGAAACGTCTTAAGTCCCTTGATATTTGTTACAGTCCTTGATTATCTGCTTGTAGGAAAAGTGATGGACCCCAAAGTGCATCAGTTATTCCTTGCTGACGATGGAGCCATCATTAAAGAGGATCAAAGTTCCTGAAACGAGCACTTGATGTATGGGTGGAAGTTTTGGAGGGGAATGGGTAACATATAAGTCCAAAAAAAAACAGAATACTTGTGTTGCACATTCTCTGATCTACTTCGACCTATTCCAGACATTTATATGAATGGAAGAGTGATTCTTAAGTAAGAAAAGTTCAAATATCTGGAATGTATGATCAATATCGAAGCAAGATGTGATGACGACATTAAGTATCGTGTAAGCGTAGGATAGATGAAGTGGCGGGAAAAGTCAGCAGTCTTCGTGATCAAAAATGGCCTTAAAGCTGAAAGGAAGGCTTTACAACGCAGTTGTGCGCCCGGCGCTCACATACTGTTCAAAATGTTGGTCAGCGTACAAAAAGTACGAGGGCAAATTAACGGCAGTTGAGATGAGGAGGCTTCGCATAACAGCATCAGGAGTAACAAAGATTGATAGAATAAGAAGTTCCAAGGAAGCCTTCACATCAAAGAACCTATCTCGAAGAAAATGGAGCGCGAAGTTCAGTAGGTACTCTCAGAGGAAATCATACGAAAATTCAAAAAAGCCAATAAATATCAACGTTCCAATACAAACGCGAAAGCAGACCTTAAAAATCCTGGATCACACAAATGCAGCAACACCAGCAGCAGCATCTTATTATTTTCTGAATTCGAACCGGCGAACAACACAGACGGACCAGTAGGGATGCAGTTCAGTGGGAGGTCAGAGCCTCACCGTCATTAAGGGAGAACAAGAATAATAAATCTTATCGCAAAAATGAAGAAACCCGAATGAAATGTTAAATGTTGATAAAAATAAATATTAGGCATTAATGGCGCTTTCATGACCTAAAACCTATCTTCTCCAACCATTTATAAAGGGTGACGTTATATTTTTGGCACGTATCATTAATGGCGCTTTCATGACCTAAAACCTATCTTCTCCAACCATTTATAAAGGGCGACGTTATATTTTTGGCACGTATAGAATGGACACCAAAAAATGTTGATCTGTTCATTAAAATCAATAAGCAATCAAACCTTCGACGGTGGACTGCGTAGTGTGTTTGCCTGAGAAGGCGCTGGGCTTGGTTCCAGTCCCGATGCGAAAAAGTTCTATTAGAGAATCCTACATATATTGAAAACTAGCGGGTATCTGGCGTGCGTTGCTTCGTCAGACAAAAAAAAAAAACATGTTATTATAGTAACCATCAAAACTGCAAGCCAAACAGCTTCACCGATTTTAACCAAACTTCAAAGAGACACTCTCGGGCCGATACCGAAGATTGCCTGAATTCAAGCCCAATTAGTTTGGTATTTAAAGGGATTTTACCCTTTATCCGCATGGCTTAACCCGTTCACGCAACTCCGTTGCTCTGCTTAGGGTAGGTGCTTGTTGTCGGGCAGGCGCCTATGTCAGGTTATTTTTTTCAAATTAAGCCGTGTTTGGATAGGCCGTTTCGCGGGTTAAGGGAATTTTATCTTTTTCGCTTAGCCCATTTTGATGATGCTATGTCAGAAACTTTCACCCAAGTGCCTACAAAAGCTGTACAAATTCTCAACTGAATCGGATTAACTATGCGGGAACGCATAGAAGACGAACACACAAAGACTTCAACATAAGCCAACCATCTATTGTACCTACGCTCATGGCAGTACGCCAGAAACTTTCGCGCAAGTGCCAAAAAAAACTGGACAACTCAACTGGTGACGATGTGCGAACGAATAGAAGACGAATACATAAACATTAATTTTTTATAGGATTCCTATCAAAACGCATTTTTTCGGTTCTCCGGTTTTTCCGAATTTTCCTTCCTTAACCAGTATTCAATTCATTAAAAAACAATTTCCGGCGGAACTTCAGGAATATCCCCTAAAAGGACTAGATATATTGCTTAACTGGGACACCCTGTAGATTTCAGTATTTGTATGTTTGTTGCCAATTACACCAAAACGGCTAAACGAATTTGGATAACTTTTATTGAAGGTTTTTTCTAATTTATTTTTCAAAATATCGTTTTATCGAGACAAATGTCATGGAAATGACGGTTGTCACGAAACATGTAGGCAATATTCTTAACATTCGCTTAATCTGAATATTCCGCCCGACCACGTTTTAGGGGTTAGGAGACAGATGTAAAATGCTGATAAATTCCGGGGGGAAAAATGTTAGTTCAGCAAAAATGCGAAAATATTCAAAACCAGGAATATCCCTTAAAAGGACTATATTGCTTAACTGGGACACCCTGTAGATTTCAGTATTTGGATGTTTGTTGCCAATTACAACAAAACGGCTAAACGAATTTGGATAACTTTTATTGAAGGTTTTTTTCTAATTTATTTTTCAAAATATCGTTTTATCGAGACAAATGTCATGGAAATGACGGTTGTCACGAAACATGTAGGCAATATTCTTAACATTCGCTTAATCTGAATATTTCGCCCGACCACGTTTTAGGGGTTAGGAGACAGATGTAAAATGCTGATAAATTCCGGGGGGAAAAATGTTAGTTCAGCAAAAATGCGAAAATATTCAAAACCAGGAATATCCCTTAAAAGGACTATATTGCTTAACTGGAACACCCTGTAGATTTCAGTATTTGGATGTTTGTTGCCAATTACAACAAAACGGCTAAACGAATTTGGATAACTTTTATTGAAGGTTTTTTCCAATGTGAGAATCGGCTAAGGGCTATTTATTTTTCAAATCCGCCCACTGACACGCACACATTTTGAAAAATATCGTTTTATCGAGACAAATGTCATGGAAATGACGGTTGTCACGAAACATGTAGGCAATATTCTTAACATTCGCTTAATCTGAATATTTCGCACGACCACGTTTTAGGGGTTAGGTTTTCAATAAAATGCTGTTAATGCTGATAAATTCCGGGGAAAAAATGTAAGTTCAGCAAAAATGCGAAAATATTCAAAACCAGGAATATCCCTTAAAAGGACTATATTGCTTAACTGGGACACCCTGTAGATTTCAGTATTTGGATGTTTGTTGCCAATTACAACAAAACGGCTAAACGAATTTGGATAACTTTTATTGAAGGTTTTTTTCTAATTTATTTTTCAAAATATCGTTTTATCGAGACAAATGTCATGGAAATGACGGTTGTCACGAAACATGTAGGCAATATTCTTAACATTCGCTTAATCTGAATATTTCGCCCGACCACGTTTTAGGGGTTAGGAGACAGATGTAAAATGCTGATAAATTCCGGGGGGAAAAATGTTAGTTCAGCAAAAATGCGAAAATATTCAAAACCAGGAATATCCCTTAAAAGGACTATATTGCTTAACTGGAACACCCTGTAGATTTCAGTATTTGGATGTTTGTTGCCAATTACAACAAAACGGCTAAACGAATTTGGATAACTTTTATTGAAGGTTTTTTCCAATGTGAGAATCGGCTAAGGGCTATTTATTTTTCAAATCCGCCCACTGACACGCACACATTTTGAAAAATATCGTTTTATCGAGACAAATGTCATGGAAATGACGGTTGTCACGAAACATGTAGGCAATATTCTTAACATTCGCTTAATCTGAATATTTCGCCCGACCACGTTAGGAGACAGATGTAAAATGCTGATAAATTCCGGGGGGAAAAATGTTAGTTCAGCAAAAATGCGAAAATATTCAAAACCAGGAATATCCCTTAAAAGGACTATATTGCTTAACTGGGACACCCTGTAGATTTCAGTATTTGGATGTTTGTTGCCAATTACAACAAAACGGCTAAACGAATTTGGATAACTTTTATTGAAGGTTTTTTTCTAATTTATTTTTCAAAATATCGTTTTATCGAGACAAATGTCATGGAAATGACGGTTGTCACGAAACATGTAGGCAATATTCTTAACATTCGCTTAATCTGAATATTTCGCCCGACCACGTTTTAGGGGTTAGGAGACAGATGTAAAATGCTGATAAATTCCGGGGGGAAAAATGTTAGTTCAGCAAAAATGCGAAAATATTCAAAACCAGGAATATCCCTTAAAAGGACTATATTGCTTAACTGGAACACCCTGTAGATTTCAGTATTTGGATGTTTGTTGCCAATTACAACAAAACGGCTAAACGAATTTGGATAACTTTTATTGAAGGTTTTTTCCAATGTGAGAATCGGCTAAGGGCTATTTATTTTTCAAATCCGCCCACTGACACGCACACATTTTGAAAAATATCGTTTTATCGAGACAAATGTCATGGAAATGACGGTTGTCACGAAACATGTAGGCAATATTCTTAACATTCGCTTAATCTGAATATTTCGCACGACCACGTTTTAGGGGTTAGGTTTTCAATAAAATGCTGTTAATGCTGATAAATTCCGGGGAAAAAATGTAAGTTCAGCAAAAATGCGAAAATATTCAAAACCGACTGCTCCGAATCGTTGTTCTGCTTTGACGTGTTGGTGGGCGCACATATATCAAACAGTACCACACACAAACACTATTTGTCCTTTTCCTCTTGTGGACATCGAAGGGACAACATTATGTATGTAACTTAACTACACTGATGATGATGGATGACGAGTCAGATGCAGATAAATGTTAAAATGCAATTATATGCAGAATGAATTTGCATGGATGTATATGAATAGAGGTGGCGTCCATAATTGAGTTTATGTAGTTGTGTATGTTTTTTTAACGGAACATATTACCGTTTATTTTTCGCTAAGCTTCTACATTGTGTTTAATGTGTAGTTGTTCATTGTTTAAGGAGGGGAAGGGAGTTTAACACCGGTGTTGTTTGATGAAAATGCTTTGCAGCAAAAATATAACCTCATCAAGGCAATTTTATTTGGAATCGATTTATATAGCTATGTACATACATATTATTGCAATTTACTTAAAGTGTGGGCACTTTCTTTTTCTATTTAAGGTGGGGTAAAAGTAATTACATTAAAATTGTATCTCAGAGGCAGTTTGCTTTCCGGTGTACCTATAAGAAATTAAGGAACTCAAACATGCAATAGCACCACGTTGCAGCTGCTACATTGAAATCCACTAGTTGTGGAAGAGGAATTAGTAAATTGTTCTGTGGACATTTTTTACAATAACCAGGTATCGTAATATACTTTTGTTGAAGGTTTCTTATGACGGTAAGCCGTGCGCTGTTTTCCCAGCACCACTTAACGCGGTAGCAGGCTGTTGTTTCAATGTAAGTTAATGGAAGCTTGCAAGCCTAACTGCGCGTATATTATCAGAAAAAACCACTTGTTCCTGACTCAATGTTGGAAAATAACATGACCGAGATTGGGTCGTTGTACAAGGCATTTTTATTGTAAGGTTTTTTCAAGTAAAACTTCTTTACGTACGCTTGACTTGGGGAGTTAGCTTGTGAATGCGTTACGGAAGTGTGATCGGGCGAGGCAAACGGAAGTTGAGAGGGAAATATAAGTTAGTGAAAATAGAAAGAGAGAGAGTTACATTTCGTATATTATTGTAGGAGCAAGAGAGAGAGGTGCGAGCACACATTTTCTTTCTCTCTTTCTCTCATAGCCAGTTAAGTTTCGTATATCTAAGACACTGTGCCTATTGTCTGTATCACACTGTAGGAGCAAGAGATAGCAGTGCGCGCGCACATTTTCTTTCTCTCTTCCTCTCAAAGCCAGTGCATGAAATATATAGGTATATATATCTCAGTCATCAATTGGTGATATATGTGTTGCTCACTGTGTTTTGGACGATGGAACAAACATGATAATGGTAAGAGAAATAATAAAAGATAAATTTGTTTCTTTATTATTGTGTGTTTGATTTGATTTTACCACAACTTATATTTATTTTAATTTCTGCGCTACGCGTTTTGAAACGAAAGTTTCATCTTCAGGCGCTTTTTCTATTGTTTTGTTATTTTTTATATACATATTATGTTATGTTGTTTGACAGTTTGTTTTATGTATGCTGGTATCTATTGTTGTTTTTTTCTTTTTTGTTTATCCTGCTCTGTCTTATGTGCGGTTTTATTCTATTCGCGTTATTGTGCGGTATACTTGAGTGCGGTGTCATATAGTGCGTTTGTTTTAAATAATTATCTGTCCTCTTCTGTTTTGTTAGCTTTGTATATTTCATATTCTTCTTACATATGTGGATGGGTGAATGGTTTGGTTCGAAGCCGGAAAAGTTGTGGTTGTTGTCAATTAAGTGTAGAGCGTAGTTGGACTTTGTATTTTGTTTTGGTTTATGTTTTATGAATCTTTCGTGGAAGCTTCTTCCTGTCTGTCCTATGTAATATTTGTTACAGTCATTTGACAGACACACAACTGGAGACAAAAAACAACAATGAATCATAATGGTAGTTGTTCACATTTCGTCCAATAACATACAGTACCTTGCCATATTATTAGACCCAAGTAAAAAAATTCAAATTTTTTTTTTTAAATTATTTAAAAAGTATGAAGTAGGCTTCTTTTATTTTTCATTTATATTTTGCGTTACCTAGGTAATTATTAGGCTTTATTTGAGACTTCTTTACGGTATATTATGCAACATTTGGAGTTTCTATTAAGTAGTGAATGGTTGTGTGACTAAAAAGTTCAAAAAGTGCTTTAAAATTATTTGCATATACAGTAGAATCCCGATTATCCGAACCTCGATTATCCGAACATCCGATTATCCGGACTCATTGATCTCGGCTCTAATTATCAATTTAAACATGTTCTTAAAATGTCCAAGCGAAAAAGAGTAGTGTTGTCTCTTCAAGACAAATTATCTAAACGACGCATGTAAAACCCATTACATAATAAAAAAATATTAAAATTTAGAAATTGTTCGATTTTCTTTGAAATCGATTATCCGGATTTTCGATTATACGGAATACCCCTGGTTTTATTTGATCCGGATAATCGGCATTCTACTGTAAAAGTTATTTCTGTCAAATAAAGCTCGTGTTTTTCGGTAAGTTCTGATGTTTTACTTTTGTTTATGGGTAGAACTATGCATACAGATAGTCATTATATTAAAAAAAAAAAATTTAGTATTCAATCGTTCGAAAGATGGGAAAAGGGTCAGACCTCTCCCCGAAGAAAGTCGGCCAAGTTGTTGGCCTATTAAAGGCATCCAACCTATCCCAATATGATATTGCGGGTGTAGTTGGAGTGTCGCGAAGTTCTGTTAAGAATATTTAAAAAAAAATGGATCTTGGGGTGTTTTTAAGCCCGAAGAGGAAGGGTAATTGCGGTAGGCCTCGCAACACAACCACAAAATTACCAGTTTCCCTGTTGGCGAAAAAGGTTTCCGATGAAGGAATTGAAATTTCCCAGCGAACAGTGCAGCGTAGATTGGCTGAAATCGGTCTTTTTGCCAGAAAACCAGCTCGAACACCAAAGCTGACTGCCACCATGATTAGAAAGCGTTTCGACTGGGCTCATAAATACAAAAAATTCACTGTTGAAGATTGGAAAAAGGTAATAAAATAAGACAAACTTAAAGCCAATAAGGTCATAAAAGTACAACTAATTTTTAACCTTAAAATCGCTATTTCTTTAACTTCGCAGGTTTGTTTATCTGACGAATCTGTTTTCCAAGTAATGATGGAAAAAACGAAGTTTGTCAGAAGGAGACCGGGCGAACAAAATAAACCAGAGTGCATTGTGCCCACAATTAAACATCCCCCATCCATAATGATTTGGTCAGTTATTTGTGGGAAAGGCACAGGGCGGCTCTATCTGGTTGAAAAGACTATGCGGCAGGATCAATACAAGAAGGTCCTGGAAACAAGGTTGCTACCGCAGCTTCAAGAATGGTTTTCTGTGGGCGAGCAACCCATTTTTATGCATGATGGGGCTCCCTGCCACAAAGCCAAGAGCATAACTACCTTTCTCCAAGAAAGGAGCATCAACGTTTTGGATTGGCCAGGAAATTCCCCGGACATGAATCCGATTGAGAATGTTTGGGAGCTCTTGAAGCGGGCGGTGGCTAAAAGTGCCATAACCACGAAAAGGCAGCTGATGGAGAAGATCATTTTCGAGTGGAATCACAACCCACATATCCAAGTAACCATGCAATCTTGCATAGAAAGCACTTATAGCTGCAAAAGGAGAGCACACCAAATATTGATTTTTAGGAAAAGCATGCATTCCCAACTCTTAAATAAAAAAAAATAAATCAATATTAACTAACTAGCAAAACCTTTCCGTCTTTTTTTTATTCCTGATATTATATATTATAGTAAACAAATTCAATCTAGAACATATTTATTACAAATTTAGTCACAGCAACCATTTAAGACAAAAAAAAATTTTTTTTATGCTGGGTCTAATAATATGGCAAGGTACTGTAGTTAATAATATTATAAAGTTTTTATATAAGAGACTTATGATTTACAGTCGAGTAGGCTCTGAAGAATTAGGAGAAAACTGTCATACGTTGAAAATAATTTTAGCAGGAGATTTCAATGTTAATTTCGCGTCCGAAGAAGGACAACTCTTGGTAAACTGTATACAAGATAAATTAGAACTACAAATGAATTATAACCGAAATGAGCCTACCACAAGACATGGAACAACAATCGATGCAGTTTTCTCTAGATATCTTTCTAATTTTCATTCGAAAACATATGTATCTTATTTCTGATATCATAATCCCATTGTCTCGGTCTTACCACAGTAATTACTGATGTATCCGATAATGAAAATAACGAAAATAATGAATGAAAATAAAAAATCTATTCAAAAATATTAATTTAGATATCAATGAAAACCCATAATAAATTTAAATATTTGTAGAAAATTAATATATGTATGTGTATATACATGTACCTATATATTATACATATATACATATATAAACATATGTACATATATATAATATATAAACATATAGATGGAGCTAAAGAAGATTTACTTCAGTAGTGTGGTCTAAAGCACACTCGTTTATTTTTTATTATGGCAACACTCAGACAAGTGTTAGTTAATCTGACAGACGACACCATCTACTTATTCACTATTGTTTGGCAAATCATTATGTTAATAATTAGGCCGAGCAGCATTTACAAATTACCACTTAACGTGGTAAGGAATGTAAGGTTATTCATTCAAAACAAAATAAAGGAATTGACGGAAAACAAAAATTAAAACCAGGAAAAATTGTGTGGTATCACATAAAAAACCATTAATCGTAAGATTCTCGACAAATACAATGTCAAAAAGTCTTTCACCCTCTCTATCACCCATTTCAGTCCAACTATGCTTGTCGAAATGGAATAGAATTAGAGAAAAATATAGAAAGAAAAAACAGAATGAATAACATAATATACTTACAGGAGCAAAGTTTGTCCAAGAAAATTGAAATAAAAACTGGATAAACTCGTGGCTTCAATGGAACAGTGCATGAGTGCTTGCCTGAGAAGACGCTGGTCTATGTTCGAATCCCAGTGGAAGAAATGGAATTTCGGGATAAAATGAAGGAAAAAGACAGACCCAGAAGGAGTCTGATGATCGGTTGTGGCTAACCGTGAAACAGCGCTGTAACTCCAGCCGTCCACTTAACGTGGTAAGGAATGTAAGGTTATTCATTCATTCAAAAAAAAAAAAAAAAATACAAATGGTAAAAATATACATAATCAGTATTCAATATTGTTCGCAATATTGATAACTGTTTGATCTTCCTTTTACGACAGCGGTGATCTCTAGTCGTGTCGTTGCAGGACAGTTTCAACATGTTAAATGTGTCGTTATAGTACGTTTACAAATATACGAAATTCGTCATTTCAGATAAATTCAACATTTCACCCATAATGTTCATTTCGCCAGACATTTTCCATCATTTCGAAATTTTGAATTTTGTCTCTGCTTTAGGAAGTTTGTCAAATCAAACAAACCATTTAAGTATCCCCAGACTTCATTCAGCGCGCACTGAATAAAAAAGCAATTGGAAAAAACAGACGGCAAAATATTTATTCACATAAAGACATATATGGACTAACAAATATATAAAAAAGAAGAAAGTGAACAGAAACGGACCCAAAACAAGTCACTCACGGCATATTTAAGTTCATTTTATTGGAGAGTTAAGTATTTCGGTGCAAGCACTTCTGTTTTCAAAAGAAAAAAAAACGCGCGCAACCAAGTTTTGACCGTCTGTCATAATAAATGTTCCCTATTCAGTGCGAAAGTTTCGTCGTGAAATATTGAATTTCGAGTTTGTGAAAACGTACTATTAGGCTCACATGAATGGTGAAATGAAATTATGTGATTTCTCCCCTTAGTGGTCTATTAACAAGTACTGGTTTCTTGGGGCGCTGAAACGATATTCGTTTCCCCTCCCTGTACAAAATATAATAAATCATATATCTAACTTTTCATCTAAGAAGTACAAAATCAAATCGACTAGGCAAATCAGAAAGAACGACGACGCGTTGGGAATTCAAGATATTTTCAAGGACATGCTAAATGGGTGATAGGTCAAGAAGAGAACCACCAGTCAATGAAGAATTGGTTCCACCACCCGATGGAGCAAAAGGTTGTCTAAGGTTTAAAAAAGCTTAATAATGACAAGGCCGCAACTATGGAATTAATATTTTGGTAAGGCACATAAACCAAATCACCATCCAAGTATGGGTAAAAAAAAACATACCCGATGACTGGACTATCAGCCCTATATTTCCCGTTTACAAAAAAGCGATCCTATATTCTGGTATAATTTCGAGGCACAACAGCGCTTAATTTTGCATTTAAGATCCTGTCCAAAGTATTGTGTCTCAATAACGTCTCAAGCCATTTTGCAACACATTAATGGCACGTAGCAGTGTAGTCCCGCCCGACAGATCGACCATTCGACCAGTATACCAAATTCTCACCCTAAGGCTAATCGTGGAAAAGACCGAAGAATTTCAACTCAAGTCTCGCCACCTTTTCATCGACTTCAAATTGGCATATCATATGATTCAAAGTCAGGAGCTCTACATGTTAATAATTAGGCCGAGCAGCATTTACAAATTACCACTTAACGTGGTAAGGAATGTAAGGTTATTCATTCAAAACAAAATAAAGGAATTGACGGAAAACAAAAATTAAAACCAGGAAAAATTGTGTGGTATCACATAAAAAACCATTAATCGTAAGATTCTCGACAAATACAATGTCAAAAAGTCTTTCACCCTCTCTATCACCCATTTCAGTCCAACTATGCTTGTCGAAATGGAATAGAATTAGAGAAAAATATAGAAAGAAAAAACAGAATGAATAACATAATATACTTACAGGAGCAAAGTTTGTCCAAGAAAATTGAAATAAAAACTGGATAAACTCGTGGCTTCAATGGAACAGTGCATGAGTGCTTGCCTGAGAAGACGCTGGTCTATGTTCGAATCCCAGTGGAAGAAATGGAATTTCGGGATAAAATGAAGGAAAAAGACAGACCCAGAAGGAGTCTGATGATCGGTTGTGGCTAACCGTGAAACAGCGCTGTAACTCCAGCCGTCCACTTAACGTGGTAAGGAATGTAAGGTTATTCATTCATTCAAAAAAAAAAAAAAAAATACAAATGGTAAAAATATACATAATCAGTATTCAATATTGTTCGCAATATTGATAACTGTTTGATCTTCCTTTTACGACAGCGGTGATCTCTAGTCGTGTCGTTGCAGGACAGTTTCAACATGTTAAATGTGTCGTTATAGTACGTTTACAAATATACGAAATTCGTCATTTCAGATAAATTCAACATTTCACCCATAATGTTCATTTCGCCAGACATTTTCCATCATTTCGAAATTTTGAATTTTGTCTCTGCTTTAGGAAGTTTGTCAAATCAAACAAACCATTTAAGTATCCCCAGACTTCATTCAGCGCGCACTGAATAAAAAAGCAATTGGAAAAAACAGACGGCAAAATATTTATTCACATAAAGACATATATGGACTAACAAATATATAAAAAAGAAGAAAGTGAACAGAAACGGACCCAAAACAAGTCACTCACGGCATATTTAAGTTCATTTTATTGGAGAGTTAAGTATTTCGGTGCAAGCACTTCTGTTTTCAAAAGAAAAAAAAACGCGCGCAACCAAGTTTTGACCGTCTGTCATAATAAATGTTCCCTATTCAGTGCGAAAGTTTCGTCGTGAAATATTGAATTTCGAGTTTGTGAAAACGTACTATTAGGCTCACATGAATGGTGAAATGAAATTATGTGATTTCTCCCCTTAGTGGTCTATTAACAAGTACTGGTTTCTTGGGGCGCTGAAACGATATTCGTTTCCCCTCCCTGTACAAAATATAATAAATCATATATCTAACTTTTCATCTAAGAAGTACAAAATCAAATCGACTAGGCAAATCAGAAAGAACGACGACGCGTTGGGAATTCAAGATATTTTCAAGGACATGCTAAATGGGTGATAGGTCAAGAAGAGAACCACCAGTCAATGAAGAATTGGTTCCACCACCCGATGGAGCAAAAGGTTGTCTAAGGTTTAAAAAAGCTTAATAATGACAAGGCCGCAACTATGGAATTAATATTTTGGTAAGGCACATAAACCAAATCACCATCCAAGTATGGGTAAAAAAAAACATACCCGATGACTGGACTATCAGCCCTATATTTCCCGTTTACAAAAAAGCGATCCTATATTCTGGTATAATTTCGAGGCACAACAGCGCTTAATTTTGCATTTAAGATCCTGTCCAAAGTATTGTGTCTCAATAACGTCTCAAGCCATTTTGCAACACATTAATGGCACGTAGCAGTGTAGTCCCGCCCGACAGATCGACCATTCGACCAGTATACCAAATTCTCACCCTAAGGCTAATCGTGGAAAAGACCGAAGAATTTCAACTCAAGTCTCGCCACCTTTTCATCGACTTCAAATTGGCATATCATATGATTCAAAGTCAGGAGCTCTACATGGCGATTGTCGAATACGGGATCCGTCTTAACAAAACCAGCTGTGTCGATTGACACTTGAAAACACGTTGTGCAATATTCAATGCGGAAGTGAAGCTCTTAAAAATCATTCCAAACACGCACCAAATTTCAGCAAGGAGATGCGGCTTCATGTGACTTCTTCAATCTCCTTATATTTATTGAAGAAGAGAAATTGAGAAACACAAACACAGAAATATTAATATTAAATTATAATACAAAATGACGAATGCAGAGATCACACAGGTACATTCAAATATTGTACAGATGAGTGTATCTTGAAATAACAAATATATTTTGTTCTTTCATTATTATTGGAGAGCCCAGCAGCAACATTTGCAGGATTTGCAGGATGTCCTGGATGTGCTTGCGGTTTTGTCAGATGATTCGAGTTCCAGCAGCGATTCGAGCGAATCTGACGAATCTGACCAACTTTGCGGAAACGATCGTTGCATTTGATGAGGAAGATTTTAAATCTGAATACCTCATACAGAATGCATTTTTCCTATTCATTACAACAAAATTCATTCCTCAAGTCAAATTGTTGTGGAAAATGCTTTTGGGTTGCTCAACGAACGATTTAGGAGATTGCTAAAGTTCACGGAACAAATGCATTTATGCTCTATTACGAATATCTTAGCAAGTGCCTGTATATTCCATAATATTTGCATACGTTATGATGATTTGTATCCTGATATCGTCTCGGATCCTATAAATAATACGTTGGATGAAAATTTCGGAGAGGAGGTCGTACAGATTATTATGGCAATAGGAGGAATTCACTCTATAGTTATTTGCAAGAGCGAAATATCATTTAAGGACATGGTCAATAAAAGAAATACATGCATACACCATTTTAAACAATTGTTATTTTTTTGTATTGGTCACATACAATTTTTGAGTTTCTTTTTTGCTGTTGCCTTTTCGTCTTTTCACTTCTGCTCCAATCTCCTTTTTAGCCCATTAGTCCTCTGTTACTGTCGTGTAGCGCAAGGAAATAACAACTCAAGGTGTAAAGTTGACCCATATAGGACAAGTGGTTCGGAAATGGCACGGGCTTCAACATATGGTTTTTTGTTTGTATTTTCAGTCGAAGTAGTGTATCTTTATCCTTGAAGTCAAATTCCAAAATACTACTTAGAATAAAAATCTAATTGAACCACTTGCAACTTAAAAGTATAAAGTAAAGACTCTTATCGGACAAGTGGGTTTGAAATGCCAGCGGTAATAAAACTTCATCGTCAGTCAGTAAGTGAGAAATGTCAAAATTTTGACATTCGAATAATTAACAAGAATTACAATTAGTTTTTATTAAGACTTATTTCTTTGATCAATACATTGTTTGTGTAAAGCAAATGTTTTTTTTGATAGTTATGACTAATATAATGTCTGGCTAAGAAAATAATAAAAATTGAATTTTTAACAATTTAATCTATTTTAAGGTAACTATGAATAAGTAAATTATACGTTCTAAGTACGCTTGCTCCCGGCATAACTTCAACATTGCTTCAAAGAGCGCTTAAAACTAAATTATAATTATGACTAGTTACAAAAAAAGGGGAAAAAATATAAGGTATTATATATTTTTAGGTCTTTATAAGACATATTAGGTCAATAGTTCTTAACAAATTGTGTAAGTTATAAACAATTGTAAAAGGAATGAGTATACCTATAATAATTCACTTTAGCTTGTGATCCGATCTAACGAATTCCATATTAAATGCATAAAATGTCCAAAAGCAGAGCAAAAGCTGTAGTGGTTAGAAAAAAAAGATCTGTAAGCTACCGGAAAAAGAGGAAAAAGTTATCGCCTTATAGTGGACGGGGATGCTTTTTCGTAAAAGGGAACGGAATAGTTTCAATTTTCGTTTGATCTAAGCGTGGGTAAAGATCTTGGATTTAACATGTTAAATGGTGAAAGGTAATAATGTTCCTCTGCACTATCGTTAATATTTGAGCCCATTAAATATTTAACAAGCGGGTTAGGATGTTCCCGTACACTCTCTAATTTTTTAACAAGTAGTTCGGTTTGGTATGTCATTAAAGGTTTGATTTCGCTTTCAGAATAAAGCGTTTTATTGGAAAACCATAAGTCAATATTGGTCTCACCAAAGTCTTATACATTAAAATCTTAGTGTTTGGCGACACTTGTTTGGAATTAAGCATTGGCTCAAGTATTGCTGAGACCATTTTTGCTTTCTTCAACGTTTCTCTGGCATGTATATTAAAGCTAAGTCTTTTATGGAAGGTAATACCGAGGTATTTGACATCATCTCGAAGGGGAATATCACTTCTACTTATTTGTAGTTTTAGATACTTACTATCTTTGACTGCAAGATAATGTCCTTTCCCGCTTGCTTTTTCGAAGCATGTTATATCTTATTTAGTGCAACCTGTGGTCTTGTGTCACTTGCTAATATCATAGAGTCATCTGCGTACAGGATAACACTAGGATCATCTTGCATTGTGTTTTGAAAAGGAAAGCCATGAATATAGATATTAAACAGGAGTGGTCCTAGAATTGATCCTTGGGCCACATCTGACAGGATTGGGAAACAGTTCGAGTACTCAGATCCTATGATGACAGAGCTAAATCTATCTCTGAGGAAGCTTGATATTATAAAAACTAAGTACCTGGGAGAATTAAGCCTGATTAGCTTATAGAGCAAGCCCTTGTGCCAGACTGAGTCAAAGGCTTTTTCCAGATCTAAATCAAAACCTACGGTACATTTCCTGTTTCTTAGGTTCTGAACAATTTTGTTCTGTAGTACCAATGACGCATACTCCGTAGAATGACCCTTTTTAAAGCCAAATTGGTTATTTGGAATTATTTGAAACTCCTCGCAAAAGTTATTTAACTTCTCTGCTATACACCTCTCAAATAGCTTTAATATATTGGATAGCAAGGATATTGGACGAAAGTCTTTTATATCCCTTGCCCTCTTTGATTTAGCTATTGGAAGTATTTTTCCCTTCTTCCAAATTGTGGGGAAATAGCCATTGTTTAGACAGTGGTTGAAGAATGTAATTTGATATATTATCTATGACAGCTGACTTTTTGTTGTTCAGAGCTGCTCTCAGCATCCTGACCGTATTTGGAGATGCAAAAACCTCAACGTTGTTTGGGCATATTGCGGTGTTTGAAGGCGTTTTGACATTCGATAACAAAAGTTATCGGAATATGCAGAACACGGTGTTTGAAAGCACTAATCTATATCCGCTCAAAGATTTAGCGGGGATAATTATCCCCGCTTAAGTTAGCGTATATAGGATAAGTTGTTGTTGTATCTAACATGCAAATGGGAATAAGCATATATACCCTTGAGTAAAAAAACACGGCTACTGTCGATTTCATTGTCGACCAAATGAACAATAATCCCCCAGCCAAAAGGATCTTCGATTCCCAGCGATCAGATCAAGCCGTCGCGGATGCCAGTGCGCTTGGTGTTAACAACTGCAAGCATTGAGTCCGATCTCGCACAAATCGAAAGGCTGGGTAAAAACAGAGAAATACACTCCTTTTCACTTAATTGCGACCAGGTAATTCCTTGATTTAATTTGACGACTTTTTTCAATCCTTCGATAATATGGGAAAAACCAGGATCGACTATACTGTCAGATGCTTTAAATTCAAGGCTTTCAGTAAGTAAATTCAAGGCAAAAACTGGAGTTGAGCTAGTAGATCATTTGTTCATCAAAAGCAAGTTCTTAATTGTATCTGCATACATAAGTGTATGAGTAGGTACATGTTCACGCCCCCACAGACGATGAAAGATAACGTCAACAAAGACCGCTACTATGAACCTATAAATACAACTCATCCGATGTTGACGTAAAATATGTACTTGTAACGAAGATAAGAACAACATCATACCGATTAGAAATAAAGTGCACGACTAAGTTTGGTTTCGAATCACATTTTTTTCATAAGCCATTTTCTATACTCGTAAAATCAGGAAACAATGTAGATTACATGTAGATAGCTTTATTTCCGGAAATTGATAATAAAAGCATACAGTCGCATTTTTTAGGGGTAATACTTAAAAGTATATTTTTTTATGAAAGATATATGCTCGACACTGATCCAAATCTTATGACTGCAAAATAAACTGATGGTTTGTTGTTCAAATATTTTTGCACGTAATACAAGGTGGCGCAAAAATAACTTTCCTATGTTTTTTGGCTGTAATTTAAAAAAAAATGAAAAACTTTGATTCTTCTTGTGGATTATTTTTATGTGGTCTTTTAATTTTTTTTACATCAAGTCGAGAATATGATGTCATGTAAATGGCCGCCGCCACAGTTGATTGTCATTTGAGCCCTTTTTATGGCATTTTCTATCACTTTGGCCAAAACTTCCGGCGATAGGTCCTCACATTGTTGACGGATATTGTCTTTAAGAGCTGCAAGAGTCTGAGGCTTGTTGACATAAACCCGCGACTTCAAAAAGCCCCACAAAAAGAAGTCTGGAGCGGTCAAATCAGGCGATCTTGCTGGCCAGTGCAAATCGCCAAAACGGGAGATTAGGCGCCCGGGAAATGCATCCTTCAGCATATCGGTTGTGGCACGTGCAGTGTGTGCCGTTGCACCGTCCTGTTGGAACCACATGTTTTCCAATCCCAATTCATCAAGTTGCGGCAAAAAGAACTCGTTGATCATTGCTCTGTAGCGCTCACCATTCACAGTAACCGTTTGGCCCGCGACGTCTTCGAAGAAAAAAGGTCCGATGACTCCTCCAGCGAAAACAGCACACCATACAGTGACTTTGAGCGGGTGTAATGGCTCTTCGTGGGTTAAACGCGGAATTTCAGTGCCCCAGAAGCGTAAATTTTGCTTATTTACGTACCCGCTAAGATGGAAATGGGCCTCATCACTCATGATTATTTTTGATGAAAAATCATCTTCCTCTTGGTGGTGATTAAGGATGGCTTGAGCGTATGTTAGACGCGATTGGCGGTCAGCAGCTAACAGCTGATATACCGTCTGGACTTTGTACGGAAACATCTTCAAATCTTGTACCAAAATTCGCTGTAAAGACCGTCGACTGATACCCATTTGCGTGGCACGTCGTCTGGTCGATGTCGACGGCGCTTCCATGATATCTTCGGCTACAGCAGCAATATTCTCTGCAGAACGGCTACTCCGGGGTCTGCCACGCCTGGCAGCATCTCGTGTTGTGCCAGTCTCTTCGAAGCGACCGGCTAAACGTCGCAGTGTTTCACCATTAGGCGTTGGACGGGTAGGAAATCTGCGACGAATTTCACGTTGTGCCAAAGTCACCGACCGATTATTGCTCAAATAAATAGTCACCAATATTCCGCGTTCTGGAGCAGTGTAGCGTAACATTGTTTATTAACGTGTATTTCGCATGTGTTTACTACACAAATGTCGAAACAGAACTGACATTAGGGGCCAATCGCAAAATTTATAGCATTTTCTGATAGGAGGATTACTTTTGTAGATTACCTTGTAGATGTCACATTTTTGGTGGAGTGAAAAAACGCCAAACGAAATAAGAAAGTGAAATAAGGCCAAATTATTTCACTTTGTGAAAGTGAATTAAGACCAAACGAATTCACTTACCCAAAGTGCCATAAGGCCAAATACTAAAACAAAACCCCACACCTACTATAAATCAAACAGTGACCCCAAGCAGGGGGTGCAGGGTGCGTTATGCGTTTGGCGTAACCGCATAGATATTTTTCTTAAACTTACTAAAATTCGGATTCAAAGACCCAAATCCCGGTTGAAGCAGAGATAACGGTAATTGCTTTGGTGTTTTTGAACTTATGAACGAGTTTGATTTATCAAAATGGCTTTCGATCTAAATATGTCTATTTGAAGCAAATCCGAACGGCAAATTTGAGAAGCTTCTCATGGCAATTGGTACTCTTGGATGTTTGTCGGCCGTTCGCAAGAGGTGGCGCAGTGTAAAAAAAAATTTTAAAGTGTTATTTGGCCCGGCGGGATTTGAACCTCAGACCTTTAGATTAGTAGTCCAACCAGTGGCGGATCCACGGGGGGGTCGCCGGGTCCGGACCCCCCTCAGGGAGGTCAGAACTAACCTGAATCTGAAATGCTAGTATTCTGTCGCTGAAAATTTGCATATTCTATTTTACGATTCGAAAATCCAAAAAAGATTGTAATGTGCAAAGAAATGATTTCTCGTATTTTAAGTTAGGTCATGCCAAGTTAGGTCATGCCAGCCATGCCCCCCCTCGTCGTTTTGAAAGTACCTACCGTTGTTTCAGTCTATTGTAAAAATTGAGTATTTTTTTTTCTTTATTTCCTTATTTTTACTCCAAGTATTTGAAACAACAACATCAATATCGTTAAAGCCGTTTTTGAGAAATTTAAAAACATTTAAAAATTGTTTTATGAATTAATATTTTATAAATTTGAATTTATAGAGCCGTTTTGAAAAAAAAAAAATACGTTTTCAAAATTTGTCGTCCGTTTTTGAGGTATTGATGGTTTCCTAAAGAACCGTTATTTGTCTATTTTTGCTAAAAATGAGTACGCATAAAAATGAGTTTGTTAACGCCTTGCGCTGCAGTGATTTTCTAAGATTTTTATTGATTGAATGGCGAGCTATTCAACAACATAGAAAAGTGATTTAACGATTTAAAACCTAGAACGCATCATAAGCACACAGATCAAGATCAAGAAGATTAAACGAACAATCAATAAACAATTCTTTGCATTTTTAATTTTCACTTTTGTACTTATTTCTTATTAATGTGTAATCTCGCCAATTGACTTCCGTATTGTACAAAACCGCTTCAGTTTTTAGTACCTATTTTTAACGACTGAAGCCGTTTTTGGGACCATTTATTATTGTTGTGCTTTATTTCACTTTTAACAATAAATTGCTGCGGTTTCGTCGGTAGATTTTAGAAATAGCTCTCCCATTAAATTAATATCCATTGCCCTATTTATTGCATTTATTTGACTATTTCCTAAAACTTCCCGAAAAATGTCCGTATTGTACCTCATGGAACTTTTCTTTATTTACTTCCGTCGATACTTTTCTTTCATTTTCATTATTAATATCAACAGCAATCGTTTGATGGTCGCTGATTTGCAAGTCTGGAAAAACCGAGGAACTAATCCGTTTAATTCCCCTTAATTCCTCTAAACGATCATCAATAATTTTGTTCGTCCCTAAGTCACCTTTCCCCGCCTCAGATCTGAAATTGTCTCTATCTTTCTACTATCTATCAAAACGTAAGAGGACTACGCACCAAAACTCACGCAGTTTTCCGTCGTACTCATACTCTTCCTTTTGATGTTTATGTTCTCACCGAAACTAATCTTTCCCCTAATATCTTAAATCGAGAGTTGTTTCCAGCATCTTTCAACGTCTTTCCTGATGAAAACGTCGCTTTTCTTCAAGACATACCTCCCTGCCGTGGCGTTTTCATTGCAGTTCATAACAGCTTGAACTCTTCCATCATCTCAACATCAACCTTCCCTCTTGTGGATTTTGTTGTAGTAACAATCTCCCTCGTTAAGCGTTCTCTCTTCGTAATGTGCTTCTACATGCGTCCGTCTCAACCCATCGAATCTTACCAACTCGTCGTGGATGCCATCGACCGTTTACTTGATACCTGCCAGCCCAACGATGAAATCATAATTTTTGGCGATTTTAATCTGTCTAATCTACAGTGAAGTTTATCAGAAGATCAATCTTTCTTCGTCCCCCTAAATCCGATAGCTAGTAAAGAATGTATTTTTGTTGACCGCATAGCTGATTTTGGTTTTTGTCAAGTCAGTGGTTTTAAAAGTTATATGGAACGTCAGTTGGATTGTTGTTTTCTCAAATGACCTTCTAAACTCCTCAACCATTGAGACTTCTTTACACCTTTCTACTATTGACGCTTACCACCCTCCTCTGCTCCTTTCCTTCTTTTAGCACTCCTCTTCCCAATTCCACAAAGATAACTTACGAAAGATCAATGACTTTCTGAGCAGAATCGAACTCACCTTCTCGAACTTATCCGTTGATGAAGCTGCCACCCGTTTTTTTGGCAAAATCTTTAAATGAATTTCCTTATTCGTTCCTTTCTCGCGCCATAAAACCTCACCAGCTTCCCCTCCGTGGTATAATAGGAAACTGTGTTGACTTCGGAATAAATGCAAAAAACTATGGGCAATTTATCTTCTATCCAGAACTGCAACAGATTATTCGAATTATCTCGGTTCGTACTTACAGTTCTCTAACTTTTTTCGCTACCTCTATCAACGCTATCTATCTGATGCTCAAGCTAACCTTATCAAGGATAAAAGATATTTTTTTTTTATTTTGTTAATTATAAAGGGAAATCCAATGGTTATCCCTCCTCACTCTTGTTTAAAGGCGAGTCCTCAACGGACCCACTTGTAATCGCAGACTCTTTCGCAACCGTGTTCAAGCAGTCGTTCGCTGACGACTGCACAGAACCGGTTCACTCTTACTTCAGTCATCTGAAAAACTATACCGTTGGCCCATTCATTTTACCCACCTTTGACCATTTCATGGTATGCGAAAACTTCTTCATCTCAATGATGAATTTTTACCCGGCCCAGACGGCCTTCCAGACATCCTTCCTAAAAAGTGCTCTGCGGTTCTTTCACCTTTTATTTCTGATCTCTTTAAACATTCTCTATCTCTTAGAAAATTTCCTAAAATCTGGAAAACGTCCTTCATTTCACCAGTTCACAAAAAAGGACCAAAGAAGGACGTATCAAACTATCGACCAATTGGCAAGCTCTCGCATTTACCCAAGGTTTTTGAAAGTATCATGTACGACTAATTATCCTTCCAGTGCAAGTCTCATATCTTCCCCCTTCAGCATGGTTTCCTCCTTTGTTTCCGTCACACTTTCTGCATTGGAATGTGGCAATGAAGTGGATTTATTCGCTAGACTTCAGTAAGGCCCTAACAAAATATCTCATCGTTTGATCTTTTCAAACTCTCCTTCATTTGTTTCGATCCCCTACTATTGAATTGGTCTTCATCTTACCTTGAGAATCGATCTTATAAGCGGACTCAGTCTCCCCCCAGACGATACTTTTTGAACCAACCAACCCATTTTTACCGTTCTAACCATCCGCGACCTAGGTGTTCTGTGTGACAGAGAGTCAGTTGCCGACTGCCTCCCGCCGCGTGCGCACGTGCTTCAGTTTTTGCCCGTAACCGGTTTTCGCAAAACAATAGCCGTGTTTTTTTAGGATTGGCACAAAAGAACGACCATCGCCGCTTAAGAAGTCATAAAAAAAAACTTGGCAGCTATGCACCTATGACATGCACCGTGACACAGGTGTAAGTTGTATGTAGTTAAGAAATTTGTATTGAAAATCCTGAAATTGAAAAATATTTACTTCCGCCAATTGAAATTCATGCCAACATATTATAAAAATATAAGAAACCATTTCACATTAACAGATTTGCTAAATTCAATTACACTTATAAAAAAGTTTGAAAAATAATAATAAAATCACGAATAAAATATTCGGCGGAATGTGTCAGTGGTCGGTGGGATGTCAAACTTTGACATTTCCTGAAAAATTCATCGCAACAATTCATCAGAAACGAAGAAAATGGATTTTGGAAGCACTGTTTATCCCTGCTAAAGGACTTAGCGGCGATAGGTATCCCCGCTAAAGTAAGCGTATATAGGATAAGTTGTTGTTGTATTTTAAATGCAAATTTCGAACTATCCCTATATCCGCGTGCAAAAAAACACGGCTAATGTAGAGTGAAAAATAAATAAAAAAATAAATAAATATACTTAGTGTCAGTGCCGGTGTAGTGCGCAGTGAAAAAAAAAACAAATCGCAAAAAAAGAGCCACAGCGTTGGGTATTCCATCATATCCCATCCCACTCCACCGCTGCTGGTTTTGCTTGGCTATTGCAGGTGCCGTACGATTTTCGTTTGAGCACTTGCAATGGTTCGGTAAAGACAGCATCAGACGAATAGCGGGTCGTGAACGGTTGATTTTGTTGGTGGACCAAAACAAGTTACCGTATGGGCATAACACCTGCGGTAATTGTTTTGAAAATCTAACGCAGATCTTCAATTCACGGGTTTTGCTTAGGTAGCGTCGGAATTGTGTTTATGTTTGTATTTTACAATGTGTAGGAATTTTGTAGTACATATATGTCAGTAACATAAAAAAAGAGCTTAACTTTATGTCATATATTGACGATATAATCAATAAAGCTAACTCGGTCCTTGGTTTCTTCAAACGGTGGTCTAAAGAATATACCAACCCTACGTGACAAAATCCCTTTACATTACTTACGTCCGCCTTATTCTACAAGGTGGCGCAAAAGTTGTTAGGTGGCGCAAAAGTTGTCACCCGATGTTCTTTCGCTGTAATTTTTTTTATGAATGAAAAACTTTGGTTCTGCTTTTGGATTATGTTAATTGGTGTCTTAAGTTTTTTCTGTATAGTTAACTTCACAAATGTCAAAGTAGAATTTACATTTGCCGCCATTTGCAAAAATTAAACCTTCAGACCCTTGAAAAAAGAAGAGATAGCTAACATTCTGTTTATACATCGTCCTCTCATTGGCTATGTTGATTGTTCCTTTATTTTAAATTATATTGATTGATATTAAGATCCCCCCTTTTTCTACCATCGCACCCGTCGCACGTCGTACGACTTGAACGAGCCGATATCCCGTATGTTGCAGAAGGTCAATTCTAACTACCTCCTCTTCGATTTTAATCGCTGCACCTCCTCCCTCAAATCTGCAATTCTCCTCCATTCACTATCCACCTAATTAGTTTTAAGTCCTAGCAATAAGTCCTAGTGTAAGTAGTTTTTAAAATATATAGCTTGTATTAAACTGAATAAATGGTTGCCAAAATCAAAAAATTCAAAAATTTATTATTTGTTATCACATAATCTAAAGGGTCCGCCAAATAACTTCTTTTTTTTTTTTGAAAATGCTATAAAAAAAACTACTGAATATTTTCTTTTTATTTGAAAGTACAATCCTTCCGGTTAATAATGGAAAATAATGTCATTCAAATAGCTGCCTCGGCTGGCCATGCAGTAGCCTATAGTAGCGTCATACCAAGGTCTTTATGCAAAATTCGTCTCAATGATGTCTCCGAAATGTTCAATTGTTGAGAACGACGGTGAATTGATGTTGATGGCGCTTCACGCACATTTTCTGCCACAGCAGCAATATTCTCGGGTGTACGCACTGTTTTTGACTTTTCACGCTTTGGTTTATCGATGAGGATGCCAGTTTCTTTCACTTTTTTCACAAGATAACGAACATACGGAGCTGACGGTGCTTCTCTTCTTCCAAAATCCATACGCAATTTTCGCACACATTCTGCAACATTACCTTGATTTTCAAAGTAATGTCGCAATATTTCCCAGCGTTGTTAAAGCGTATACACAACCATATTCGTTCAGCGGAAGGATAAAACTAATTATCTGTCAAATCAGACATGAGCTAAGTGTTACCAATCACGAAATAAGCACTAGTTGAAAAAAAAACGTTAGATGGCGGACCCGTTATTAGCGTACTAGATAATTTTGTTATCCTTGTCGCAGTCTGCATAATTTGGTAACATGAATTATTTTTTTAAAATATTGGATAAACTTTTCTTATACATGCTACCGAGTGGAATAGTGAGTTCGGGTAGCATTTTAAATTATTTCGGCTAATTATCTTAAAAATAAGACACATACGTATAAATACTTAATTAACCCTTAATTTGGCAAAGCAAGAAAACATCTAAATACATACTTTTAATTATTGAGGAGCGTTTTGGGTATGCTTAGGACGTTATAAAATTAAGGGTTAAAGTATTAAGCTTAGTAAAATATGAGCTTATTTAAGTGCATTTTTATAAACAACGTTTTTTGTTTTACCATCATTTGCCAAAACACGTGAGCAATTTAGCATGCCACATAGAGTTGCCCATGAGAAAAACAATTTTTTTCTAAAAGAACTCCTGCAACTTTAAGCGTCTGACCTTGTGCTTTGTTTATTGTTATAGCAAATGCTGCTTTCAGAGGAAACTGCACTCTTTTAAATAGAAATGGCAAATCAGTCGAAAGTACTGGAATACGGGGAATCAAGACATTTTCTCCTTTTGCCATTCCAGTCATGATTGTAGCCTTTATAATGTTGTGCCCCAGATGTGTAATTTGTAGCCGTGTACCATTACAAAGCCTTGGCGCTTCAAGATTTCTCATTTTTAGGACTGGAACACCAACCTTTAGCCTCAACTTATGGGATGACACGGCTGATAATTCGAAGGAGTTGAGAAATTCTATAGGGTATGATGTAATTTGTTCAGTGTCCATAGTATTGTCCACTGAGAGGTATTCGACAACATCTCCCTCAACGTTTGACACGATTTTTTCGTTTACTTTATTAACTTTCTCATTAGTCGGCGCCAAAATTGCCCTTTCAGATAGCCATTCACGACTCAGTGTAATCATGTCGTTACTGTCAGTTGGCATACGATCTTCTCCGATTTTGAGAAGAGCAGCTGCATATTGCCGTGCTTGAGAATTATTGTGAAGTTGTACTCGCATATTTGTAGTGAGACAATACTTTTTCACGTGAACCCATAATACAGATGCTATCTAACAGGCATTTATTTCATCTGCCGGCGTACCCCTAGTACTTTCATACAACCTTTCATCCCACTTTTCAACTCTTTAAAACACTCTTTTCCAATTAAAATTATCTGAGTACCAAATTTCATTTCAATCGGTTCAGTAGTTTTGGCGTTAAAGCGAGACAGACAGACAGACAGACAGAGTTACTTTCGCATTTATAATATTAGTATGGTGGACATACTCTCAGTGTGACTCCCTCTCAATCTCAATTACACTTCATACCCTATTTTTCTCAATCCCATGCGCCACAAAAAAAAAAAACACAAACTACAAAAGGTGCATAAAAAAAAGAAAGAAAAAGCACACGCACAAAAGGTACAGAGAGAGAAATAGATTTGTGCCGCACACACACACAAATTTTCCTCCAGTCAACGCTGTGAAAATACAACGATCTAGCTTCAGTCGAACATTTTACTTTTTTTGAATTGTATAAAATGTATAGTTTAATGCTTATTGTTTAACTTCAGGATAACCTACAAAGATGATTTATAACTTAAAATCTATGTACATATGTAATTGAACTTTATATTAAACATAGGGACGGGCTACAGTCCGCTTAGGCGAACTGTTGGATACCCTATTCTTATTCCTATCCCTCATAAGTGGGCGTGACAAAAGTCTAAGTATGGTTGAGTTACTAAGAACGCTCTACATATTTTATTATATGACATTTAAAGGATTTTATCAGAAAAAACGAAGCTTTTGTAAAAAAAAACGCTCCCTAGCTCAAACTTTGGTTTTTCAATAAAATTATTTTATTTAATTGTTGGTTTTTCAAAAAAATTGTTTTATTTAATTGTGGGCGTGACAGTGGGCGGATTTTGAAAATTTTATCTCCCGATCAGTTTTAGGAGTCATAGATCATTTTTTTTTTTTTTTTCTTTTTTTTAACAACACTATCAGCTCTGTGTCGTGGAGTGCTTAAAGCAAGCAACTATCACGAGCAGAAATTGCCGGCACTAAAAGTGCTCTCACAGGCTCATCATTTAGTGCAGGTGTTAGTAAGGACAAAACAATTAAAAATACAATAATTATGTACCTATAAAATACGAGTACTAACACAGACACAAAATAATGCAAACAATTTAAGACATTAAAGCATTATTACGCAAAATATTTTTTAGCTTAATTTTACTAACATGCAAGTCAATCACATGATCATTTCGATTATAGATTCTACTCATGCGACTAATAGGCTCATGCCTCCCATAGTTCGTTCTATGATGGGGGCTGAACAATAATTCAACACTGCGTAAATTATGGGCACCACCACGAAAATTAAAGCCAATAGACGACAGGTGCATCTATTTGACCGGATATAAGCTGCTGTAAAAAAATGATATCGCTATTAAGCCTTCGTTGAGAAAGGGGTAACATTTGAAGAAGCTTGATACGTTGACTGTAGGGAGGAAGGTTGAATGGATCAACCCATGGAAGTCCTCTAAGTGCAAAGCGAATAAATTTACGTTGAATGGGCCTCTATTCGATTTGAATGAATGTTGTAGAACGGTGTCCAAACTTGAGAGGCATACTCTAGAATCGGACGGACAAAATAATTGTACAATGACATAGAAACATAAGGGTCATTAAATTCTTTGGCCCACCGTTTTACGAAGCCCAACTTAGAATTAGATTTATTAATAATAGAATTAATATGCTTAGCAAAATCCAGTTTAGGGTCGAAATAAACCCCAAGATCCTTAAAATTATCAACACTACAGAGAATATGTTGAGACAGAGAGTATTGAAAGGTGGAAGGGATATTCTTTCTAGAGAATGTCATATGTTGACATTTAGTTGGGTTCAGGGATAAACCGTTTTTATCACACCAATTGGCGAAGCTATTAATGTCAGATTGAAGAAACATTCTGTCTTGCTGACTAGTGATAGATTTATATATTTTCATATCATCAGCGTAGATCAGGATATTACTGTGATTTATACATGCCTTAACATCATTAATGGCAAGTATAAATAATATTGGTCCGAGGTGACTTCCTTGGGGAACTCCAGACTGCGCTGTGAAAGATACGGATAGCGATCCTCTAAATTTCACTTGATAAACCCTTGATCTAAGGTATGAATTAACCCATTTTATGAAACTTGGTGGGAAGCCAAAAGCCCTGAGCTTAAACTCGATTATTTCATGGGACAGCTGGTCGAAAGCTTTAGAGAAGTCAGTGTATATGCAATCCATTTCGTCCTTATTCTCTAAGGTATTAGAACAATCATGCAAGAAACTAAACAGATTAGTGACAGTGGATCTGTTTCTTACAAATCCATGCTGTTCATTACAAATTAAATTGCGACAAAGAAATATTAACTTTTCGCAAACAATTTGTTCAAAAAGCTTAGGGATACACGAAAGCTTTGAAATAGGCCTATAATTAGTGATATCACCACGTTCGCCTTTTTTAAATACAGGTGTGATAAAAGCACTTTTCCATAGATTAGGGAATTTACCAGTACTGATGGACAATTCAAACAGATACTTAAGATATGGAGCAATTGCATGACTACATTTTTTAAGAACGATTGGTGCAATGCCATCAGGACCTGATGAATAATCATTCTTGAGAGAAGAAATACATTTTAAAATTGTTTCCAAATCGAATGAGATACTACTAAAACTTATTTGGGAACAGCTAGTTAGATAACTAAAATATTGATCATTAATGTGAAGAGGGGTCTCCCTAAATGACTTACTGAAATGATCTGCAAACATATTGCTTGCATCTAGCGAATCAGCAGTTGTAGAACTATTGTAAGTAAGCTTCGATGGATAACCATCGGTTTTTTTCTTAGAGTTGACAAAACCCCAGAAAAGTTTGGGGTTCGATTTTAAAGAGCATTCCATTTTACTTATATAGTCAATATATAAGTAGCAGGATAAAGATTTGAATTCATTGAATTATGTGAAATAGAGTTCAAGATCTGAATGGCAGAGACTTTTTAAATAGTTCTTCCAAGCCCTATTACGTCTGTTTCGTATCGATTTTAGCTCTTTAGTGTACCAGGGATGTGACGTTTTCAGATTCCTAGAGGATTTCACAGGAATCACTTTTTTCATGCAGTTATCCATCAACGAATAAAAAGAACCTACTGCATCTTCAATATTAGATAAGGCAGTAAGGTTAAAATTAAAGCTGTTAATTTCATCAGAAAGCCTTTGAAAATTTGCTTTCCGAAAGTCAAAAGATTGCGAACGGTCATACGAATTACTGTTTTCGTACAGATGTGCGCCCAGTTCAATAAATACATCCAAGGGTGGATGATTGTCATCTATGTTAGTTATGGTTAGGTTAGGTTTATGTGGCTGTCGGCAGAAGCCGACACACTTAGACCAATTTAGGTCCATTGTGATACCACGTATATTATCTACCTCAACTCTGTAGATGGGACTGGCCAACGACACGCGGTTGTTCTCAAACGGTCCCCCAACTACGTACTAACCGCGCCCAACGTCGTTTAATTACGGTGATCTGACGAGAACCGATTAACTCGACGTGGTATGGTCGTTGGTATGTTAGTTATACTGAGATGGGATTCCAGAACCACAGTACTAACAGAGTCAGAAGAGAAAACAAGATCGAGAGTTCGATTTCTGAAATTTTTTATACAGCTTGTTTGCTGTAAGTCAAAAGACAAAATGTTGTCAAGTAAAGCGTGCTCTTGTTGGGCAGAGTCAAAGCATGAAATGAAATGAGAATCATCCTCAGAAGGTACCCATCCAATATGTGGCAGATTGAAGTCGCCTATAAGTAAGACAGTGCTGTCACAACAAGATATGTCAAAAATATGGTCTAGTGCCATAGAGATTTCCGAATACAAAGAACATAGACGAGACGATGGAATGTACGCATTAACAACATATAAATGTTTGTTCTTAAGTGTAATTTTTACACAGATAACTTCGACATTAAGTTGAAATGGAAAGTCAATCTTTCGTGACTCAAGGTTGGAACGAACAGCGATCAGGACACCTCCTCCAAGCGCTTTCAGGTCATTGTTATGACGGTCGTTTCTGAATACGGAGAACTCATGATTGAAGAGTTCCGTGTCTAGAATTCCGGCATTTAGCCATGTTTCCGTCAAGGAGAAGATATCATAAGAGAGGGCTTGGGAGTTTATATATAATTCAGCGGTTTTTGTGCGGAGTCCCCTTACATTTTGACAGTAGAGGGACAGCCTACTTGGTTTTTTAACTTGGACGGACAATCTTTCCTGCGACTTTTTGTCGAACGGGGTGTAAATTCTTTAACTAACGTATTTTGAGGCCATGCAGTGCTATTGCACAGCTTTTCGAAATATACTGAAGGGGCGACAATTTTGAAAGACGCAACAAACCCTTCAGCCTTGCTGATTTTGGTGCATTTGATTGAGTCATCTTTTGGGATCAAGTTTCTCGAGACCAAATGGTTCAAGACATCGTCTGAAGAAGTGTTTGGTTTTAGTCGAGAAATGAAAATAGATTTCGACCTGGGAATCGATTCAATAGTTCCAGATTCTGTACCTAAGGAATGATTTATGTATGTGGGGCTAACATTAAGAGTGGGCGCCTCGTTAGAGTTTTTTCGCTGACTCCTAAGGTTAAACCGCTTTGCCTTTGGATTCAACACAGAGGAAGTTATATCGCGTTTTCGTTTGCCTGCAGGTAGATTAGATGAGGGCGATGCTAAATTAACAATGGGCTCAGGGGTAGCTTCAACAGTTGGGGAACCTGTTGTGTCAAATGAAGTCAATGTATCCATGGCCCGTTGGGTACACTGCTTTACTTCAGTAATCGGCAACTCAAGGTCAGTAGACGTTGAGGCGTCTGCCGAAACATGAAGATCAGAGAATGTTGATACGATCATATATAAAAAATTTCAGCTTTCTAGCTCAAAATTCGATTTATTCGAAAGATTTGTTTTTTTGAGTTTGTGGGCGTGTCTGTGGGCGGATTTCAAAAATTCGTAAACTTGATTATTTCGGGAGCCTAGAGAGTATATGGTTAAAATTTCAGCTCTCTAGGCCCAGTTTAAAGGTCTAATTTTTGCAGACGGACGGACGGACATGGCTAGATCGACATTACTATCCATGCTGATCATAAATATAGTAACCTTTAGGGGTCTACGGGCAATATTAAGGTATGTTACAACCTATGCGTCAAAATTAATATACCCTTAGAATAGGGTATACAAAAATCCTATTTCATTTGGATTAGTCATTTAAAAGCTAGGAGCTAGAAAGCATTCGAGAGTTAAAACTTTTCTTAGATATCAGCTTAGATCTTCGCTTCTGGACAGCGGATGAAGCATTTTCCCGCGGTAAAGCCTATGTCCATTCTCAGGCTCTAGAATATCTGTGTACCAGATTTCATTTCAATCGGTTCAGTAGTTTTGGCGTTAAAGCGAGACAGACAGAGAGACAGACAGAGTTACTTTCGCATTTATAATATTAGTATGGTTAGTATGGATTACTTTGGAACCAATCAATATTGAAGTCACCCACTGTAATAGTGTCTTTCTGCACATCACTTAGTTCCTCGCATAATATTTCAAATTCTCCACAAAAACTTTTCTCCGAAGAGCTTGGTGACCTATAAACACCGGTTATAACATAATTTGATAACCACCACACGTTCATGTTATTATCTTTCTTCGACAATGTCACTGATTTTAGTTCATCTTTAACATATAGTATAAAAATTCCTCCAGTGTGAGACGACAAACTGTCACATCTGAATGTCGTATAGTATTTGAGATAGGTTCTTTCACGTGAGGGCTTCCTCTGATCTAGGAACTTTTTATTCCAATCGAAATAATTTCCAGATGCTGAACACTAGCTTCATATTTTCATTAGTCGGGCGGCATTGCGCCGACAAGTTAAGCTCGACACAGCTGTCCTTGCTGTGGGAGCAACTGTCGAAATAGCAACAAAAAAGCTTCAAACAGCAATAAACAATATTTCAGAATGGACTAAGAAATGGCAGATTAGATTAAATGACCTTAAGTCAGTCCATATTAATTTTACGTATAAAAACGTACCACACATTCCAGTCTACATTTACAACAATGTAGTGGAATATTCAAACACAGCCAAATATCTAGGCATGACTGTAGACGCTAAACTGCGTTGGAAAGCGCACGTAAAGAAAAAAAAAGATGAGTTGAACATGCGATACAGTAAAATGTATTGGCTCATTGGGAGATTCTCATCCCTGTCTAACTACAACAAGTTATTGCTATACACGCAAGTTCTGAAACCAGTATGGACCTACGGGCTCCAGTTGTGGGCATGCACATGCCAAACAAATTTACAAACAATTCAGGTTTTCCAAAATAAAGTACTAAGGAACATAGTTAATGCACCTTGGTACATACGCAATGCCGATCTGCATAAAGATCTAAATGTTGAAATGGTTGAAGATGAAGTTAAGAAAGTTGCTCAAAGGCATAGAAATAGGCTTCTCAACCACGTAAACACAGAAATAACAGAACTATTAAATAATGACAATGCAATCAGGAGATTGCGACGGATAAAACCTCTTGATCTATAAGAGTTAGCTAGGGCCAAGAAATCAGGTATTGATCTCAAACAAGAAAAAAGTTTAGAAATCCGACAAACGGCGGATTTATCTGTTAAATTCAACAAATACTCGTATGTAGTTCAAAAACATATTGCCGATTAGTCGTCGACTAGGTGCAATCTCATTGGGGATGGCGAATGTCAGTCCCCCGGGAGTTTTTTTAGATGGGTTAAAGTCTCTCACTATTGCAGAAGCATCCCTCGCGTACTAGCTCTGCAATGTCTTTCGATGATTTTTTCTTCCAGCGAATTCCCAACACAAAAAAAAAAAAGTTAAGCACTGTAGCCGACTACAACCGCCGTTACCCTACACCTATTTTTCCTTATGTTGTTTTCTTTTTCTGCTTCAAAGATTTTCTATATCGGGTCTCCCTTATAACCGACGTCTTGATATAAGAAAAACACTCTGAAAAGAAAAAATATTCAAACTTTTTGGGATTACTTATACCTATACATAATTAAAATTCTGTGTTTAAAAAGTTTCGAAAAAAATAAACCGTTAAATTGAGAATTTTCCACAGCTCAAAATAACAATTTTTCGGAAGCAATAAACAAAGCCGGCATTTTTGGAGCAAATACGCTAGCTTAATTCATTTAATGCCATCAATCTTCGGTAATCTTTTACTATGCATCACTCAATAAATAGATTATTTTTTTAAATAAACCCGCCCTATTCGTAATCAAACATTTTCTGGGGTATAAACCCAGATTTAAAAAAAAATCTACAGACAACACCCCCACACACAAAGTCATCAGTTTTATACATAGATAATTACCGTCATATTTTCTATCAGCCTTCAAATTGTAAACAAAACCATATTTGTACAAACGAACACACACACACAAGCATACAAACACAACTAACATAATTATGTACAGTATGCAATGTGTATTTATCTAAACTTAAATTCTCTTTCAAAACAATCACTACTATGGAAATGCAGATATTTTAGAATTCCAATGTCTACCAAACCCAATGTTGATTTGGAATTTTTCGAAAGATTCGATGGACATGACACTCCTTTCATTTGCAGTTTATTTTATTTTTCATTTAAAAATAAATATGTAGCTACATATCTTAAAATTGCAATCGAATTGAGAGAGGGGAGCACGATAAAGAGAGTTTTGTGCAGTATATGTGGAAAACGTGCATTTCTCCTTATGTTTTGCGATGATATAAAAATGCAATAAAAAATAAAATCAAACGAAAAACAATTAAATTAAACACAAATAAAAAAAGTATCTCGTAGGTACATACATAGATATTGTATGTATATTTAAACACTATTCATTACGGAAATCTCGTACTGTTCACGGAAATTGGAGAATCATTTGTTGCGCAGTTCTGCGGTTCTGAGGTTCGCTGTTTCTGTTTATTTTCTCCGGCTCTACGTAAAATTTATGGCGTAGTTTCCATGTGGTGAGATGTTTCAAAAAATATAGAAGTTGGTACATCTGTGAGTCGTGTTAATGGAATAGACAAAATTCGTTTATCAGCTTTGTTTATTTATTTAACATTTGACTGGGTGAAAATTAGTTTGAAGTTTTATTGTTACGAGTTATGATATTTGTTACTTTACCGTAATGATTTGGGTTTATGGTTGGTTATTTTAAAATGGTGCACTTACACCATGTGGCCATGATGCCATTAGGGAAAGGGTAGGTGGGTCACACCGGTCGTAGATGAAATTTATTTTCTTTATGAAGCTATTTATGTCATTCGTGCAGGCATCGTTAAGATCATGGAAGAGGTATTGATATAGCATAGTCTTTCTGTCAGGACTGTTTCCCCCTCGTCGCTGCAGCTTCTACAGAACTCATTAAATGGGATACCCAATCTCTGGGCATATCTACCTATCGCACAGTGTCCGGTAACTTATTTTTTGAAAGTAAAGAAGGTTCATCTCTTGAAGTTCCGTTAGCTCTTCTCAATAAATAAGTAGTTTAGAAGGAAGGGTCACATTGTGTCCAAATCTCCCAGACAACAGAGGACAGACAAGACAGTCACCGAATGTTAGCATAAGTTCGGAAAGTGTTGCATCGAACGACAGAAAAAGGAGAAAGTACATTTGCTGGGCTCGAAGCCGTGTATACGGTGAACAATCCTGTTCGCCGTCACCACGACATTGAGAATAGGGCGCTAGTGAGTCACTTCTATCTGCGCACCTAACAAGAGAATTAGCGATCTGAGAAAAACGGGTTCACGGTATACAATTACAGGTGAGTCACTTCTATCGGCGAATTGAACTCGAGAATTGGCGATCTGATAATAACGGGTTTACTGTATTCAGTGATGAAAACCATTAATTGTCGGCCATGGACGATATTCACCTCAGTTGTTTGTGTCACAAAATGATGCATTGTGCATCTTCGAGCCACTTAGGAATAAAAAGTTGACGGGGGTGGATAGTGTCCCAACTCCCAAAGAGACACCTGCCTCTGGAGGATGTAGATATTTTTACAAGGCTGTTTAACTACATCTTCCTTAAGTGGTGGGGCTATGATCAGGATTAAAGGGATCATAACCCTGCCACTTAACTGCATCCCTACTGGTCCGTCTGTGGAGTTCGCCGGTTCGAGCTTAAACAATAACAACAGGCCTCCCTTTCTTGAATCACTTCGTCACTGAGGCCAATCAAATGCTGGGGTTGCTGCATTTGTGTGATCCAGGAGTTGTTAGGTCTGCCTCTCCTTAAGTAAGTTGAACGGGCATTTAATGCACACACCGTTGCTTTTATGTAATCCTATGCTTATGGAAAAGAACTTCGTTGGCAAATGTTGCAACGTGACTTCGAGCAGGGTCTTTGATATTTAAAATGGTTTACATCAGGGTACAATGGAGAATGCACGCTGCTCCATCGAGGTCGGTAAAGTACTCACCGAGACCTTCGATGTCAAAAAAGGATTTAGACAAGGCGATGCGCTGTCATGTGACTTTTTCAACATCGTTCTTGAAAGAATAGTGCAAAACTCAAATGCTAACACCAGAGGCACTATCTTTCAAAAGTCCGTCCATCTACTCGCCCACGCCGAAGACATCGACATAATCGACAGAAAGCAGCGGGATGTCAGGGGCGCGTTCGTGAGTATTGAGACGGAGGCGGCGAAGATGGGTTTGGCGATCAATGAGGGCAAGTATATGCTGTCATCAAGAAAGGACCCCTAACACCGACGTCTCGGACAGAATGTCACTATAGACAGATATAACTTTGAGGCACCATCGTTGACATTTAACGAAGAATAGCTCTTGCCAATCGCTGTTTCTTTGGGCTAAGAAAGCAATTGGGTAGCAAAGTCCTCTCTCGAACAACTAAAGTGACCCTTTATACGACCTTAATAATCCCAGTCCTTCTCTATACCGCGACTCAGGTGGCGCACGCAAATGTTTAACATTTACACGAGTGATTTGGTGAGTTCACTCAGTCATGCTGTGGCGTATGCCAACAACTGGGTCGCATACAGATCAGGTCCTTAAATCGTTTGCAGCGTGACCTTGATCAACTTAAGGGATATTACGACGACTGAAAATGGACTTTTAGAAAACTGAAACAATCTTGTTCAGAACTAAGCTAAGGCTAACCCCATCACATATTTTTTTTTTTTTTTTTTTTTTTTTATAATTAGCGCGCACTAAAGGGATTTGTTGGGACCCTTATAATGTATTAGCTACACAGCGCGGGCGTTAAGGAAATTAGGGTGAGAGGAAAAGGAGAGATGCCGATGCACGTTGGTTTTGAATGTCTGTAGGTTATAATGTGTAGGAAAAATGGAGCGGGGAAGAGCATTCCACATTCGTGTTGTACGGCTGAGGAAAGATTCTTTGAACTTCACTGTACGTCCGAACACAGGCTTGAGGGTGAACTGATGAGCATTCCCTGCATGGCGGGTATTGCGGTTGAAATGTTCAAGGGGAGGAATGCAACTGGCTATTTTGTTTGAGCACTTATGGTGGAAATAACGATAAAATAACGACAGGCAGGAGACATTACGACGATGACTAAGAGAGTCAATCGATCTCGCGATATCTCGGTCGCCAATGAGTTTTATCGCGCGTTTTTGGATCCTGTCAAGTAGCTCCAAATAAGTTATTGGTGCACCGGACCAGATATGAGCGTTGTACTCGAGTTTCGGGCAAATAAACGCCTTATAAATTGTAGCCAGATCAGAAGGGGTGAAATATTTCTTACAACGCTTAAGGAAGCCTAGACATTTCGCGACGTTCTTGGCGACATCGAATATGTGGTCATTCCAACGAAGGTTGTCATTACACACACATACCGAGAATGGAAAGTCTTTCGGTTTCAGCGATGTAAGTGCCATTCATAGATAATGGCAGTGTGTGTGGGTTTTGCTTTAATGACAGGAGACAGCATTGAGTTTTGGAAGCATTAAATTCCACTCTATTGGTTTTACCCCAGTGAGTTATGCTGTTAAGATCGGAATTTAATGAGCTTAACATACGTTGCCGTTCCAGTTCCACACCCGAAGATGAGGGGCGTGACCCAAGAAACGAATATGAGAAGCTGAGGGTACTGTCATCAGCAAAGGAATGGATTGGATTAGAAGTAACAGACAGTAGATCATTTATAAAAATGAGAAAGAGAGTCGGGGACAGAACAGAGCCTTGGGGGACACCAGCATTTATTTGGTGAGTTGCAGACTTGAAGCCGTCCAAAACAACTTGAATTGAACGGTCCGAAAGGTAATTTCTAATCCATTGAAGAAGAGTATCATCGATTCCAAATGCACGCATTTTCGACAAGAGAGCTTGGTGCCAAACTCTGTCAAATGCTTTTGAAATATCAAGCGCAACGATCTTACTTTCACCACCTTGGTGAAGAGATTGGTTCCACTTTTCGGTTAGATATGTCATCAAATCACCAGTGGACCTGTTGCTACGAAAACCATACTGCCGGTCATTAAGAAGTTTTCGCGATTCAAGATATTTCATTAGCTGACGGTTTATCAGCGTTTCCATGACCTTAGAAAGAAGGGACGTAAGTGCAATGGGTCGGTAGGAGGAGGGAGAAGAAGATTCGCCTTTTTTTGGTACAGGCTGGACAAATGCTGTTTTCCATCTTCCCGGGAAGAGTCCTGAAGAATAGGACAGATGGAAAAGCTTACGCAATGGTTTTGCCAGCGAAGAAGAACACCTCTTCAGAACGATAGGGGAAATACCATCTGGACCAGCGGATTTGTGAACGTCAAGATCTTGAAGTACTCTAGCCACTGTACGAGTGCGAAAGTGGATTGGTCCCATAGAGAATTCTACGCGCTCGAGTACAGGGGGAGAAAAAGCACAATCTGGGAGCGTTGAGCTGACTGCAAAGTGAGCAGCAAGCAGATTGGCCTTATCTGTAGAGCTGACAGCTGGAATGTCGTTGTAAATGAGTGTCGGGATAGATGACGAGGCCGAATTCTTGATGTTTGTAACAAATGACCAAAAGTTGTTACTACCAGTGGGACTTTGTAGTATTTTTTGCCTCAACTTTTGGTCATAGGAGAATTTGACACGATTAATGTGAGCATTGCAGTCATTTCTGGCTCGTTTAAACTTTTTACGCCTTTCCTCAGATGGGTTGGCTTTGAATAGCCGAAAACTTACCTCTTTTAACCTGATAGCCTCTTTGCAGCTCGAGTCACACCACGCGTTAACCTTGGGTTTGATACTTTTAATCCTGTTAGGGATAAAAGTCTTCATACCCAGGTGAATTATGTTTGTGACCATATCAGCAGCAGCATCCACGTCGCTGTCGAGGAAGCACAGCGACCAGTTAAAACTCTTAAAGAAACCGTTTAATTTTTCCCAATTGGCTTTCTCGTACTGCCATACGGTTCTTTTAGGAGTTTGTTCTTTAACTATGTGGTTGGAGTACGAGAAATTTGCTGATATGATGCAATGGTCTGACGAACCTAGAGGCGATAATACGTTCAAAGCGTATTTATCAGGGTGAGAGGTAAGAAACAAGTCCAATGTGTTGGCAGTTTGGCTGCTAATGTCCGGTATTCGTGTCGGCTTATTTACAAGCTTAGTCAGATTATTTACCTCAGCAAAGATCTCGACGTACCTTCCTTCGGGTGTTGTCTGACCAGAATGTCGAAGCCAGCTTGAATTGTGTATATTGAAATCGCCCGCAATAACGATTTCAGAACGAGGATGAAGGGTCACAATTCTTGTAATAGAATCAGACAGGGCATCAAACTCATTATAAGTTGAATGTCTGTCCAAGTTGGGGCTTCTGTAAATAAAACAGTAGTGTATTAATTGCCTACAGACATGGAGTTTTAGCCAAATGAAATTAAATTCTGGGTTGGCACATTGGCCATATTGAGGCTGAAGTTAGTAGGCTACGTCACTACGTATATAAACGGCGATACCGCGATGGGCAAAGAATAAAGGCACTAAGTTGTACCCAGGAAGACTAAACTCTGTTAAATCAGAGTTAACGCTAACCTGGGTTTCACTAAGTGCCAAAACAGCTGGTTTGTTGTGAAAAACATGGGCGTATAATGAAAAAAAATTCTTTCTCAACCCACGAATGTTGCTGATATCCACAACGAAACTCCTACACATTATAAAAAACAAACATAAAAAAAAACACAACTCCGACGCTAACTAAGCATAGGCCGTGAATTGAAAATATACGTTAGATTTCCAAAACAATCTACCGCAGGTGTTATGCCCGTACGGTAATTTGTTTGGTCCACTAACAGAATCAACAACTCACGACCCGCTATTCGCCCGATGCTGCCTTTACCCAAACATTGCAAGTGCACAAACGATAATCGATCGACACATGCAATAGTGTCACATATGATCTATAAGAGATAGTCAACTTCGAGTCTCGCAATTTTTCGTTAAACGAAAAGCAGCTGAAAAACTTAGGGACGGGCGAACTGTTGGATACCCTATTTTTATTCGTCTCGCTCATAAGTGGGCGTGACAAAAGTCTAAGTATGATTGAATTGTTAAGGACGCTCTACATATATTGTTTTATAACATTTAGAGGATTTTATCGAAAAAAACGAAGCTTTTGTAAAAAAAACATAGGGGCGGGCTACAGTCCGCTTGGGCGAACTGTTGGATACCCTATTCTTATTTCTTTCCCTCATAAGTGGGCGTGACAGAAGTCTAAGTATGATTTAAAAGTGGTGATTTTGGCTTGCAAGACGATGAACGTCCTGGGCAGCCAAAAAGGTTTGAAGATGAAGAACTGGAAGCATTACTCTATGAAGATTGTTGCCAAACACAAGAAGAGCTCGCAGAATCTTTGGGTGTCACTCAAGCAGCCATTTCAAAACGTTTAAAAGCAGCTGGATATATTCAAAAGCAAGGAAATTGGGTTCCACATGAACTCAAGCCGAGCGACGTCGAAAGGCGGTTTTGCATGTTCGAAATGCTACTGGAACGCCACAAAAGGAAGTCATTTTTGCATCGGATTGTTACTGGTGATGAAAAATGTATCACTTACGACAACCCCAAGGGCAAAAAATCATATGTGAAACCCGGCCAACCAGCCAAATCAACGGCAAAACCGAATATCTATGGCGCGAAGGTAATGCTTTGTATTTGGTGGGATCAGAAGGGTGTGCTGTATTATGAGCTGCTAAAACCGGGTGAAACCATCAATGGACAACGCTACCGAACACAATTAATCCGTTTGAAGAGAGCAGTAGCCGAAAAACGCCCGAAATATCCGACCAGACACGAGGCAATAATTTTCCATCATGACAACGCTCGGCCCCACGTTTCTATTCCGGTTAAGAACTATTTGGAAAACAGTGGATGGGAAGTTTTACCCCACCCGCCTTATAGTCCAGACCTTGCCCCTTCTGACTACCATTTGTTCCGGTCGACGCAGAACGCCCTCCAATAACATATTGGCATCTTGATCGATAATACAAATATTTTTGTGTCAGCATCTTCATTGTTGTTCAAAAGATAAATTGTCTTGTACGGTTTTATTCGCTTTTGCATTATCAGTTTTTTCTGATGCCATGATGCCATGTCATCACTTGCCCAAAGGATTGCTAAGTAGTTAACCATCGCTTTCCGAAACTTTATATTTTTTAGTTTCTTGAGAAAATCTGTCGGACGTATAAATGACCAGTGCTAGAAATTGCGTAGTTCTGATTTTCAAAACTATCTCTAAGAAGACATTCGCTAAACGGCGAACACACGCAAACATGCAAATATTGAAAGTCAAACGAATAACATTTTTTTTGTTTTCGTCTTTCCCAATGTTTGCGATTAAATAGATTAAAGGGTAAACAAAACTTTTTTTTAAAATAAATTTATTGCTTTCTGCTTACCATCCATCTGTCAGTTTCATCAGTTATCTAATACCGAGATTCCCAAAGTATGCTCCGCGAAAAGAATAAAAAAAAAACAAAATTCCATCCGACTAGTTCATTTTGCACTTCGGAAACTTAATGGAACTTTATTAATTTTGTTCGTAGCAATCGAATTCGATGACATGGGCACGGGTAGTCTACATAATGTCTTCACTTCTTCGAATGAGGCCTGAAGTCAGAACTTTCCTGATTGAGACGACTTTGCTTTGGGCGACAAGTTGTGTAATGAGCGTTGGTTTTGGAATTGGTCAATCAATCACTTCAGGGATAACTTTCTTTGATACCAACGACAGAGTACAAGAATTAAAAAGAAAATAGAGCTTTGTGTAAACCTAGATAGCTAATTAATAAAATCAGTTCCCAATGGTCAAAGAATTTGCAGAAAAAATGGATTCAGACGATCCGGACGATATCATAAGTTTCACGTTCACCGGCAAAGTTTACTCGATAGGTTCCACGTCTTTTTCCGGAAGAATATCACAGAAATATTAAGGAAAACGTGTGAATTGCAAACCAATACTCTGTCGCGTCTGAAAAGCTTCTGCGACATCGCAGCAGTATGGAAGTACGTTCGCGTACTTTGATGTGAAGAATAATGAAAACTGTCAAATCTCTAATATTGAGACACAAAAATGAAAAACGTCTAAGTTTGGATTCATAGGATTTCATCATTTGACTGTTTTCATTTTCCTAGCAGCCGCAATTCTCTGCACGAATCATTCTATTTTCGTTCATCTTTTTACCATTTTCTAAGTACGGGAACGGGGTTATGAACACACAACTTTATATAAACTTTTGCATATATGTACGCTAATGGACTTCTAGATCAGATTCTGCGATAAAGGAACATTTTATAACGAAGAAGTCACTAACAGAATTCTGGTGTATGTTGAAGGACGAATTCAAAATTTCGGCGGATTTTTTTTTTATAATATACACGCACTAAAGGAATTTGTTGGGACCCTTATAAATGTAATACCTACTCAGCGGGCGTTAAGGAAATTAGGATGACAAGAAAAGGAGAGATGCCGATGCACGTTGGTTTTGAATGTTTGTAAGTTATAATGTGAAGGAAAAACAATGCGTGGAAGAGTATTCAACATTCGTGTTGTACGGCTGAGGAAAGATTCTTTGAACATCACTGTACGTCCGAACACAGGCCTGAGGGTGAACTGATGAGCATTCCTTGCATTGCGGGTATTGCGGTTGAAATGTTCAAGGGGAGGGATGCAACTGGCTATTTCGTTTGAGAACTTATGGTGGAAATAAAGATAAAATAACGAAAGGCAGGAAACATTACGACCGACGATGACTAAGAGAGTCAATCGATCTCGCGACGTATCGGTCGCCAATGAGTTTTATCGCGCGTTTTTGGATTCTGTCAAGTAGCTTCAAATAAGTTATTGGTGCACCAGACCAGATATGAGCGTTGTACTCGAGTTTCAGGCGAATAAACGCCTTTTAAATTGTAGCCAGATCAGAAGGGGTGAAATATTTCTTACATCGCTTATGGAAGCTAGACATTTCACGGCGTTCTTGGCAACATCGAATATGTGGTCATTCCAACGAAGGTTGTCATTAGCCCACAAACAGAGAATGGAAAGTCTTTCGATTTCAGCGATGCAAGTGCCATTTATGGATAATGGCAGTGTGTGTGGGTTTTGCGTCAGTGACAGGAGACAGCATTGTGTTTTGGAATTATTAAATTCCACTCTATTGATTTTGCCCCACTGAATTATGCTGTTAAGATACGAATTTAATGAGCTTAACATACGTTGCCGTTCCAGTTCCACACTCGAAGATGAGCGGCGTCAACCAAAAAACGAACATGAGAAGCTGAATGTAACGTTATCAGCAAAGGAATGGATTGGATCAGAAGTAACAGACAGGAGATCATTTATAAACATAGTGACGGGCTACAGTCCGCTTGGGCGAACTGTTGGATACCCTATTCTTATTCCTATCCCTCATAAGTGGGCGTGACAAAAGTCTAAGTATGGTTGAATTGTTAAGAACGCTCTACATATTTTGTTATATAACATTTAAAGGATTTTATCAAAAAAACGCTCCCTAGCTCAAACTTGGGTGTTTCAATAAAACTGTTTTATTTAATTGTGGGCGTGTCAGTAGGCGGATTTAAAAAATAAAAAATAAAACATGAGAATAAAGGGCCCCTAGAGAGTATATATTATAAATTTCAGCTCCCTGGCTCAAACTTTGGATTTTCAAAAAAATTGTTTTATTTAATTGTGGGCGTGTCAGTGGGCGGATTTTGAAAATTTTTTATCCCGAGCAGTTATAGGAGCCATAGATCATATATTCAGCTTTCTAGCTCAAAATTCGATTTTTTCCAAAATTTTGTTTTTTTGAGTTTGTGGGCGTGTCTGTGGGCGGATTTCAAAAATTCGTAAACTTGACTATTTCGGGACCCTAGAGAGTATATGGTTAAAATTTCAGCTCTCTAGGTCCAGTTTAAAGGCCTAATTTTTGCCGACAGACGGATGGACATGGCTAGATCGACATTACTATTGATGCTGATTATAAATATAGTAACTTTTAGGGGTCTACGGGCAATATTAAGGTATGTTACAAACTATGCGTCAAAATTAATATACCCTTAGAATAGGGTATAAAAATGAGAAAGAGAGTCGGGGATAGAACAGAGCCTTGGGGAACACCAGCATTTATTTGTTGAGTTGCAGACTTGAAACTGTCCAAAACAACTTGAATTGAAAGGCAGTTTCTAATCCATTGAAGAAAGGTATCATCGATTCCAAATGCACGCATTTTCAACAAGAGACCTTGGTGCCAAACTCTCTGAAATACCTTTGAAATATCAAGCGCAACAATCTTACTTTCATCACCTTGGTGAAGACATTGTATTCACTTTTCGGTCATCAAATCACCAGTGGACCTGTTGCTGCGAAAACCAAACCATACTGCCGGTCATTAAGAAGTTTTCGTGATTCGTCGGATAAAGCGAAAATAATTCTTCTGCCGTTTGCAACAACTTTTGTTTGTGAATCAGGATTCGCTACTTGCGTTGTTCAGGGTTCTTGATCCAGAGCCAGATATTTGGTAGTAGTTGTTCCAAGGGACAAACTGCTGTGGGCGCTACACAGCTTCAAACCGTATTAATCCGCGGGCCAGATGGCCTTATACCAGCAGAGCTTCAAAACACCTCCAATATCATTTTGCCTCTGCTTGAGATAATCCTGATAAGCTGCATGGAGCTGGTCTACATTCTGCTGTTATGGAGAGAATTCAAAGTGGTTTTCATACCAAAGCCGGCAAATGCTCCCACGTAAGTCCTAAGGACCTCAGACCCATAAGGTATCATCATTCCTTCTAAAAACGTTAGAAAGGCTGATTAATGTTCATCAACGGACTAACATCGATATAAGACTCTTGTCTACTGCTCGACATGCATATTGCAATGGCGAATCTTTTGATACAGCCTTACATGCGTTAATCAAATATTCCCTTCACCATAAAGAATACACTATGGTTGCATTCCTGGACATTCAAGTAGCTTTTAACAACGTCAACACATCCGCGATAGCAAATGCACTGTCAGCTCTGAAAGTAGATGACTCTGTGTGTGACATCTGAAAGAGCAGCTATCAGTAGAGGAACCCCGTAAGGTGGAATCCCCCACCCCCTTCTCAAGCAATTAGTGGTGAACGAGCTGCTAATGTGCCTGAAAAAATTGAAGGCTGTTAAGTGATCAATTGTCGTCTCAGGGAAGCACCTAAACACCCTGAAAAAACTTCTCTCAAAACGCATTCAACAAGCTAACGACATTATCAGATCGTTGTGGTTTAGGTGTCAACCCCCACAAAACTGAACTTGTTCTATTCACCAGAAAATATAAAATCCCATACAGTGACCCTCCCTCAATTAGGGCGCAAGTTTAGTCTTATCTGAAGAAGCTAAATACTTGGGTCTCATTTTGGATAAAAAAAACTTAGTTGGAAACCTAACATATAAGAAAGAGTTCGAAAAGCTACTGTAGCACTCTTCTTTTGCAAAAAACCCATCGGTAATAAATGGGGTCTTTAACCGCGCATTACAAACTTGCTATACATCTCGGTTATAAAACCGATACTTATGTACAGGGTAGTTGTTTGGTGGACTGCTTAAGACAAGGTGATAAATCGTGATAAGCTCAAATGTTTGGTGAGCAAGCGGCTGCTAGTGCGTCTGTCCGGCTAAAAGCAACTTTCCAGTGGTCCGAGAATGAAATTTCAGAATCGTCCCTAGCAACATAGACTACACCACCCGTCAGCTCCTTTTTAAAGAAGTCGTATCCGCTATGGACATCCGAATCTTCTCCGATAGTCAAGCTGCGATAACATCTCTGGATTTTGTCTTTACAAACTCCATCGTAGTCCTAGACTGCCGATCATCTCTCGCGGAGATGGCGGATCAGATCAACGTTAACCTGTGCTGGGTGTCGGGACACAGAGATATACCAGGGAACTGTAGGGCCGATGAACTCACCAAAAAAGGAACCATATTGCCCCTTCTACCTGATAAAGGTTTCTTAGGCATTCCAATTGCTGCATGCAAACTCATGTTTATGAGGGAGGCCATCGAGAGAACTTCCTTTAGGTGTACAAGCGACAAAACAGGTTCGGCCAAAGCTGGATTTAAAACGCTCTTAGTGTTTGATCTCTCTCAACAGACTGCACATTGATGCTATAATTGCATGCAACAACTCTTTGGCGTCTATACAAATGACTTTTGCAGAAGCTGCTTGGATGATGAGGAGGAGCAGACTATTCTCTACCTTCTTTGCACATACCCTGCTCTCTCTCAAAGACAAAAACTTAATTTGGGATTTTTCTTTTATATTGATCTCAATGATCTTATAAACATTGTCATTAAAAGTCTTTTAAACTTTATTAAAAACTTCAACTGGTTCAACGAGTAGGAAGATGATAGATCCATGTGGTATCACTATGAACCTTTTATTGGTCTAAGTGTTGCGGCTTCTACCGACCGGATAAAGGCTCCTGCCCACTAGACATACATACGAGTACCGTTTGGAGCTCTCCAATTTGGCACATATCCAACTTTGTATACTTACTCCAAATCCATTTTGAATTTGTTTCGGTAAAGTAACAGCTTACCCTAAGGCCTCGTTCCCACTAAGACGGATTTCTGTTATAACGAAAATCGGCACCCGGGCATGCGTGTTCACACCTACACCGATCACTCAGAGACTTCCTACACGATGGACGACGAAATTATTCCAGTAAAAAAAAAATATTAGGCCTAGCTTCTCCAACAACTTGCTTGTGCGAAGTGAAAGGGACCTACAATTTTAACCCGAATCCGAACGGCAAATTTGAGAAGCTTCTGATGACAATTGATACTCTTGGATGTTTGTCAGACGTTCGCAGGAGGTGGGGCAGTGGAAAAAAAAACTCTAGATGTTAATTGGTCCACCCGGGATTTGAACCTGTGACCTTTCGATTAGTAGGTCGACTAGTAACCACTGAGCCACATTTTTTTACCCATAGTTACTGTTTCTATAAAATTTATGTTTTGAACTAAGGTCCCTAGTACTGTTAATGCGATTATATTTGATTTAAAATATAATAACAGGTATATTTAGTTAATGTGTATAGTCAAGTAAAAAGAAAAAAGGACTAATTTTATAACCTTATTGGGAAAAGCAGCATAAAAATTGAATTCATCCACTTAATTCCAACTTTTCTTTTACACTATAGACATAATTCTTTCAAATTGCATTCGGTTTTGTCCAGATTATCAAAGGATATAAAAAAATATCGTAAAATTAAACCAACAAATTTAAATACCTGTTCGTAATCAAGTGAAAAGGAGTGTATTTCCTATTTAATTGACTGCATCAGATGGAATGTTATTTTCCCGCTGGACGTTACGCTTTCCCAAATGGTGATCGCTTTAAGGGTCAGTTTCTTCAAGGTCAATGATTAAATTATGCAATTAAGGCACATATACTTTAAATGATTTTATCAGATATTACCGTTAATGTTTCTACTGGTTACCATAGAATACAAATTTTTGCGGTTATGATACCAAAGGCACATTTGACTACTCGTCTTGCTAGTAAAATTCTCATTTTATTAAAATATTCCTTTTCAACAAACAAATGTGTTCCACTATAGGAACAAATTTAAAATCTTGAAACTCTCCCGCAATTATTGTGCCTACAAATCCGTGGAATAAAACGCCTGGAGAGGATACGTCAAATGCGGAGCATTTATATTTTTTGACATTTAACGCACAGGGTCAGAAAATTAATCTGAAATTTATACAACGCTGCGATTCATCACCGTGGTGGATTTAAAATGGCATTAAAAACGCGCCCTAAGTGACAGAGGCTTTGTATTGCAGTAGCCGTGTTTCTTTGCACGCGGATATAGGCATGGCATTAAAAAACGACCATCGCCGCTTAAGAATTCATCAAAATAACTTGGCAGCACACATGCACCTATGACGTTTATTAGTGACACAGCTGGAAGTTGAGTTAAGAAATTTGTATTGAAAATCGTGAAATTCAAAAATATTAAATTCCGACAGTTGAAATTATTGCCAAACATATTCTAAAATTATAAAAAAACAGTTTCACATTGACAGATTTACTCAATTTTGAAAAAAAAATAATAATAAAATCACGAACAAAATATTCGGCGGGATGTGTGAGTGGTCCGTGGGTTTTCTGAAAAATTCATCGCAAGAGTTCATCAGAAACGAAGAAAATAGATTTTGGAAGCACTGTTTATCCCCGCTAAAGGACTAAGCAGCGATAGCTATCCCCGTTAAAGTTAGCGTAGGTATATAGGATAAGTTGTTGTTATATTTTACATGCAAATTTCAAATTATCCCTATATCCGCGTGCAAAGAAACACGGCTAGTGTTATACAATCGGCGCTAAAACACGTTTTGTGTGCGAAGCCTTAACGAAAGTATTCGCAGTGGCAGTAGATGTGCATACAATTAGGAGTTCCAGCAGTTCTCTAAAGCTATGCACATACAGGTTGGTACACAAAACATATAAAATTATAAAAAAATATATCTAAAGACTCCAAGTTTTAATCATTTTCTTAGTTTTTAAAAATCAAATTTGTATAAGCTTAGTCGTAAGACAAATAGTTCTTATAATATAGTTGAGTTTCGAGTGTTCGTCTAGGGGCCAATAAACTAGAATAAGGAAATTTATAGCTTGAATGTATATTTAATGGTTTTTTTTGTTTTGTTTTCTAGGATGTAAGTTCAAATAAAGAATAAATAAAAATATGAATTTAAAAGTGAAAAGGTACGCAAATTATCTAATAATCTATGAGAATGCATGTATGTATAAGTTTAATATTTATAAGTACCTACGTCGAGCATTGAAACGGTGTCACTTTGTTATTGTGTATGTATAAAGTACTTTAGGGCTATTTTTCATATACAGGGTGGAGCACGAAGCGTGCTACAAAAATAAAACGGAATAACTTTTTTTCTCTGTGAGTAATCGGTTTTTTTTTGGCAGGTTTATTTAGGTTTATATTTAGATTTATTAAAATGAATGTTTGGGATACCGAAAAGAGGATTTGGATAGTGCAGCGGTACCATGCTTTGCAGTCCTTCATTTCCGTCCAAAGGGAATTTATGCGGGAGTTTGGCGGCACTCCTCTGAGTAAATGGACAATTATGAGGCTGGTAAACATGAATCCGGAAGCATCTCACGAAGATCGCACAATCGAGATACCTATGTTCGGGTTCAACACACAATCGCGGCTGTGGTATCGTCAATTTAGGCAAATCCAAGCGGTTCGACTCGAAATTTACCGGCGCAAATTGGAGTTAGCAGACGGTCATTCATGATGACTTAAACTTGTTTCCGTACAAATTCCAAATTGCAGCAAAGTTAAACCATCTGGATTTGCCTGTTCGCCTGGAATTTAAAAAAAAAAATATTGAAATGACCGAAGAAGACAACAGCTTGATAAATTTGTTGTTTATGTCTGATGAGGCCCATTTCGATCTAAACGGCAATGTAAATAAGCAAAATTGCCGTATATGGAGTGAATCTTATCCAGGAATACTCCATAAAACGGTACTGCACTTAGAACGAGTCACTGTGTGGTGCGCAGTTTCACCAAGGTGCATTGTGGAGCCCTACTTCTTCGAAGAAAACGGTGTAACAGTAACTGTCAATGGGGACTGTTATTTAAAGATGTTGAAGTAGTTTTTTTACTCAGAACTGTGCAGAAGAAGTATCCGTTTCAACAGCATTTGGTTCCAGCAAGATGGAGCAACTGCACACATAGCCAGACCGGTTATGGCGTAGCTCCAACAAAAATTCCCAATCAAATTAATATTCAGAAATTATAATTTTCGCTGGCGCCAAGGTTACCTGACGTGACTGCAACAGACTCTTTTTTATAGGGTTATGTCAAGCAAGAGGTGTACAAAACAAAACCAAGGAATTTGACTGAATTGAAGCAGTCCATTAAAACGATAATTGCGGCGATCCCGACTTCAACACTTCAGGCCACAATGAATAATTTTCTGATCAGGTTACACATATGCGTGTATGAGCTTGGAGGTTATTTACGGTCTATCATCTTAAAAAACAATTATATAGTTATACAGAATAAAATTGAATTTTCTATACAATAAAAAAAAAGTACATCCATTGATTTAAAAAAAAAGTTATTTGAATTTCTTATTTTAGCACAATTGGTGCAGCACCCTGTACTTAACGTTATTGCTGGGGGTCAATAAATTTAAATATTACTTATTCCTTGAAATACCTAAGACGCATTCATATTCAATGTGTCACCCTTCTGTGTTCTGTATGCATATCCTGAAGCTGAACAATAAACTTAATTTCTATTCATTCATTTCTCGCAGTGGTAATCGTGAAGCAGTGCGTGAGAATTAAGTTTGCCTCCTGCTTAGTGAAGCGATATTGTCCCATTGTTTTGATCTTATTTTCTTTGTAAGCCCGCAATCCGATAAAAACGTTATGATCGCACGGAAACACAAATGTTTTTATTTATTTATTCTGCATTTGAAAATTAAAAAAGAAAAATATCAGGCAATAACGGCCAAGGCCAAGGACCTAGCTTCTCCAACTATTTGCTTGTATAAAGTGGAATGGACCTACAATTATACTGGATGCGTGTCAGACTACCAACTAATCACCAGGCTATCCTGTTTCCTGCAAGTACTATTGAGGCATTTCGGCAGATGTCAACGCGCCGTGGTAGAGGTTTTTATGTGGATTGAAGAACAGACTGATTTGGATGGCCTCAAAGTCATCGTGGACAAAACCATGTATATAGTTGCTTTCAACAAACAAACATCTGCATACCGACTAGGACTAAACCACCACTACTGATACCATCAATTTCGAGGTAGTAAGGGAATTCACTTACCTAAGAGTAAACATCAACTCCACGAATGACACCAAAGTAGAGATCCGACGAAGAATTATTCTAGGTTACCGTTGCTATTTCGGTTTGGCTAAACACATGCGTTCAAAACTCCTTACCCGGAAGACCAAATGTAAGCTCTATAAAACACTAATATTGCCAGATAATACTAATACTGCTTTGTGGATAAGGAGGTTTGGGATGAAAATGAGGATCGACATCAATTTTAAAGACCATGCCATCGCGGATGCCAGAGTGTTTGGTGTAGACAATTTGGAGCAGCATGCCCGGGTCCGCGGAAGACAAAAGGCTGCAATGTCTACGGCAGACTCTTCACAGGTCGGGACTCGGGAACCCGTTAAGTAAGTATAAAAAACGTCCTAAATTTATTTACTACATGAATAAATTATACCTACATACTACAACTTTATTTATGAGTTCATATGTATGTAGGTAGATATCTTGTTTTTTACTGGCAGATACAATTTGCAATTTTCAGTTTATAAATGCGTTTGTTAGCAGTTCGCGGATAATTAGCTCACTACGATTATCTACCTACGACTTGTTGCATAAACAGCACTAAGCCATATACAATACAATTTTTATGAATTTGTATAAATAAATGCCTCTGCATATACTTTTTTATGTATATATGTATACGTATATATACGTATTAAAAAACAAACAAAAAAAACCTTCAAACTTATAAACAAACTCACCTTTAGCCGCATTCATAAGGTCTTTCACCTCCTTGATAATCCTCTTTATTTGATGACTAGTATGATCCAATTCCTTTTCATGTCGTGTCAAATTATCCCGAAATTCTGGACTATCCACCATGCATTCGTCGAATTCTAGCGGCTCAAGTCCACGACGTGTACCACCACCCATTTTGCCGTTCTTCATTATTTACATGCAAATAACGCGAAAAATAAACCAAAAACGCGGAAAACCAAATTAATATATTATTTCTTGGTGAAAACTTGCAGGTAATAGGTAATATATTTATGTAAATAGAAAAAAGTTTCTAAAGCAAAGCAAAACGGAAGTAAGATAGACTAGCTACATAAATACATATATGGACAACATAAATGAAATTTCAGAGAAAAGATTGACAATATTATTTTTCTCCTTTTTTGTTGTTTAACTTTGAACTCTACAACGCCAAAGAACTAAAAAAACAAAGAAAACACAAAATTAAAAACCACTACTACTGCTGGAGAATGATGAGGATGGTGATAATCAGTATTCTTGTTTTTGCAATGATGACGATAGTTATGCTGTAGAAACGAAAACATGCATCCTCGTAAATGAGCCACCGAAATATAAAGAAAACTTTTTTTCACTTCTTTTTCACAACAATTTGTGACGTTTTGACGTTTTTTATTTTCCTAAATTGTTATTCAATATCGCTGAATTTGTGCAACTACACAACACTATTCACTTTTTGAAAAAGTTTTGACATTTGGCACTTGTGTTGGTTGTTTGGAGAGACCTTATCAGTGTAGGTGCATTATTTATTCCCGCTCCCGCGCCGTTAGTGTACGAGTGTATGTGTGTTGAGATGGTAAAATTCCACAAGATTCCTAAGTTTTGCAAAAAAAAAACAATTTTATCATAATTCTTTGCAGCATACTTGGGAAATACTCGACGTTTTCGGAAGAAACCAGGGATGAGCTTATGTTGTTTTTTTAATGAAAAATAAAATTCAAAACAGAATAGAAGAGAAGAATGTCACAGGAAACCATTAGCGAGATTAAAAATAATGATAAATAAACAAAAAAATACAAAATATTACGCTTGAAACTTTTCTTTGATCTTCTCACGGTAAAACTATAACAATACCGCACACAACAGCGAAATACTATTTGTCTTTTATTTGTTCACTTCACTCCTCACTCCGTGAATTAATCAAGGCAAGCAACTTTTCGAAAATTCAAATTCGTAATAAAAACTCAAAGAAAACGACAATCAAAAACAGAAAAAAAAACAATATGCATGTGTGCGTATAATAAGAAAAATATATTTGTTGCGTGTATGGGGATGTGTGAATTTCAAACTTTTTCTGTTGATTGCTGCACTTGTTATCATTCGCGATTTCGAAGTAAATTTTTATATATTTCGGTTACAAACTGTAACTGAAAAATTCACATTTCGGTTTGTTTGTTTTAAATTTATTGCACAATTAAAAATAACAGAGAAAATATCCGTTTTCTACTAAAAAAGACGTCGGCAAACCCAACCACAAACAACCCGACCGCTCGAAATGAACTGAAGTGATAAATAATGATGAATTTCATGTACGTAAAACGAGTGAGTGAAAAGTTTATATTAGCTGTCTCCCTCTCTATTAAGGTTTTATTTGCGTGTTCATTCGTATTGGCTCTGCTACACTTCGCCTCGTATATCCAGCAGTTCTCTGGAGAGTTCCAGACATTGGAAAATCGTAATTCGGCGTTTCTGTTGTCTCCTTTCCAAAACGGAGCTATATGTTTTTGGGAAAAAGTAATATTTTATGGAATTTCCAATATGAAAAAGTGTTCCCGAAAAAGTCTTTTATTTATTAATAAAAACTTGTCGTGCGTATAAAATCGTATAAAAAAATTTCGTACCATCTTCACACAGACACGAAATTGGGCATTTCAGCTAAATGCATTATTTCATCCGAAATTGAAATGTTGAATTTCAGCGAAACGCTGAGTTTCGTCTCTGCATTCTGAAGTTTGTCAAACTAAACAAACTAGTTAAGTGTACCCACATGTGCGTGGTGAATAAAAAACCAATTGGGGAGAAAACATTCGCCAAAATATTTATTCTCGTAAAGCCAAAGATGAACCGAGGAATATAAAGGTCTTTCATTAGCGACTTGACAACTTAAAACTTTTAGTGTGTGAACCGATTACCAAACTGTGTCAACATTTTCATCATGGTGAAGTACACGAAGGAACAACGTTTACAAATAACACAAATTTACTACTGAAATTCCGAGTCGGTGGTCGCAACTCCCAGACCTACACCCTTAAGATCAAGTTGACTCAAGAACTAAAGCGACTTCATATGAAGCGACGTATGTTCTCAAATTGGGCTCTGGACATGATGGAAGAAAATGAAGAATTTCATCGCAAAATCATCTTCAGCGATGAAGCGCATTTTTGGTTAAACGGCTTCGACAATAAGCAAAACATGCGTTACTGGCCGGGTGAGAACCCTCATATTCTTCATGAAACAGCGCTTCATCCGCAAAAAGTCAATGTTTGGTGCGGTTTTCATGCCGGTGGCGTCATTGGGTCGTTTTTTTTCGTCGATGAAAATGACCGTCACGTTACGGTAAATGTTGTTGGAATGTGATTTCTTTGAGCAATTGCATGAATTAGACATCAGTGATATGTGGTTCCAACAAGACGGTGCCACAAGCAGCACAGCGGGTGCAACAATCGAGTTATTGAAGTCTCAGTTTGGTGAACCTGTTATCGCCGAGATCGTGTGATTGAACGCCTCTAGTCTTCATTGCTCTATGCCAACAAGACGGCGACGTTAGAGGAGCTAAGAGCCAATAGCGGCCGTATCGGTCGAAATGTGTGGCCGAGTCATCGAAAATTGGGTTCAACGTATCGACTGCTGCATACGTTCCCGTGGTGGACATATGAACTAAGTCGAATTCCATTCATAAATGTTTTGATAGTAATTCAAGCTAATACATTTTTTTGCGATATCTCAATTAGTCTGCATTTATTTTAAAAAAAAGAAGTTGTTTAGTCTTTAATAAAAGACCGTTTATATAAAAAAAAAGGAAAAAGTGTACAGGAACGGACTCAAATCAAGTCACTCAATTTATATTTAAATTAATTTTATTGGAGAATTAAATATTTTGTTGCAACCACTTCTGATCTACGAAACAAAAAATTCATGGCGAAGTCTTGAATTTCGGGTCTGTGTAAACATAGTACGTCAAATAGGTTGATTTTCATCGTCTGTATGGGTAAGGTTTCTTTCTGTTTTCCGAAAGGGCCCGCCCGGTAGTCTGGCTAGTCCATCCGTCTTGCAGTTGAAATATCGCTGTGACCCGGAAGGCAGTACAGCGAGATGATCTGTCACCAAATCTCGTTAAGAGACTCACGGCATTATTTTATAAACTTGGATTTTGTTGTTGGTGATTCTTATGCCTTGGCATTGGCGCTTGCTTGCTTTGACATTCATATGTTTTTTTTTTATTTTGTTGTAATTCATAAAAGTCTTGACTACTTTTAGATGTTAATTTTTAGCGAGACTTTCACAATAAAGCATTGCTCATTCGATTGGCTTACACAACACCAGGGTTCGTAAAATATCGCTCGCGAACGATAAAATAAGGATCTTTATCGTTCTTTATCGATCTTCTCACGAACCATAAAAAATAAAGTTCGCGAACGATAAAATGTTCGATCTTTTAAAATTTATAGTGCTCTCACGAACGAACTGTATCCTTTTTTTCTGTATCTCTCGTTCGGAGATCGGAAAAAAGAAATTCAGGTAGAATATGGTTCGCTCGCGATAAGGATCCGTAAAGATCCATAAAACAAATCATTCTCGATTCGCGATTTATATTTTCAATAGTTATTATTTTGGTTGAAATGGGGAAATTAAAGACATTTGAGTTAAATTAATATGTTTCTTATAATGAAGAAGCTGACGAATCAACTTGCTTACTTTGTGAGAGAAAATTGAGCATTGAAAAACATTGAGCAGCAAAGAGGTTCTTCTAGGCAAACTTGCACAAGTAGTGCTGACAGTGCCATCAACTCAAGTCTCTGTTGAACGGGCTTTTAGCGCTCTACAAGTATTTTGACAAAAAACAGAAACAGTAAATAATGTTTTGTTAGTTAAACTGAATGCAAATTTATTCTAAAATCTTAATATGTAATAAAAATGCTTTTCACTTATATTCTTTCAATATTAAAATATGTAATATAATTTTCATGTAAAATTACTTTTTTTTCCTGATGAGAACCATTCCCGAACGGATCAACAATAGTTCGCACGTGATAAATTCGCAAACAAACTATATTTTACAGATCGCAACAGATTTGATTCGATCGCGAAAACGAATTTTATTTTTAAACGAACCGAAAAATAAGGTTCGCGGTCGAATCAGAAATCAAATTCCTTTGCGAACTTTTCATGAGAGAACGAATCATATTTTATCATTCTGCGAACCTTGCACAATACCAAACTTTCCAACCAATCGACACAATCGAAAAATGTGGATTCGATTAGTTATCGATAACCGCAATCTGGACCTAAATCACTTATCACAAAATTAAATCGTACATACTTGTAATCTACTTTACTACGATTTTCAGCATAAAAACACTCCTATAAATATGTCACATTTCCTCTAAATACTTCACGCTTTTATTTATTTACTAGCAAACAATGACCCCCATGGCGGTTGTCGATTACCAATCGAAGCGACATTTGAAGGTTGTTACGATTGAAAAAAAAACATCTAAAACATGAGTATTGAAACTAAAAAATGTTGTGTCATAAGCTAAGAAAAATGTATGCAGTTGTGTCAAAGTGAGTTGTAATTATAGAGTTACTTGTAAAAATTGTTGCCTACTTTTGAATGTTGATCATATTAAATCACCAGAATATTGTGAATTTTCTATGTGCATAACCCAGAATATTGTGAATTTTGTATATGCATAACGCGTCGATGATTACGTTATCGATTTGAACGTTCGACTCTAATTGAATTAACATCTAAAAGTAGGCAATACTTTTAACAATTACTTTCAACTAAGAGATCCCTCTTACAACTCAACTTTGAAACAACTGAATACATTTCTCATATAATTACGAGTATAATTATTACACAACCTTGTTCAGAAAATATGTTAAAAGTATTGCCTACTTTTCGATGTTAATTCAATTCTTGTCGAACTTTCAATTCACTAACCGTAATAGGGGGGTTAATTACCATCAAAAGCAATGGCGGCCACAATCGACAATCACAAAAAAAGAATAAAGAAATCGACGACGAAAGAAGTCGTCCGCGAAATATGTATGCAGTTGTGTCAAACTGAGCGGCAATTATTGAGTTGTAATTGTATAAAGTGTTACCTACTTTTAAATGTTGATCATATTGAATCATCTGAATATTGTGACTATTTATATGCAATGCGTAACGCGTCGATTAGAAAATTGCAATCGACAACATTCGTTTGTGAAATGGGAAAATGGCGGCCACGATGGACAACAATAAAATTTAGAGAATTCGATGATCGTTAAGACGTCGTTCTTCTTAATCGACAACCGCAATAGGGGCCAATGTCGAAATTGCAAAAAGAGGTATTGTTCTGTAGGACAGACTATCGTTATAAATCACGATAGTCAGTCGTCATTAGACTACAGATCAGATTTTTTTTTTTTATAATTTGCGTGCGCTAAAGGGATTTCTTTTTTCTGTAGTACACAGTACCCTTATAGTGGAAACCACAGCGAAGGCATTTTTGTTTGTTGCTGTAAGTAGCTCCCAGCAAATGATTCATTGCCTATTTCTGGGTGCTACTTCCTGTATGAAAGAATAGAAGGGTAGGAAAGAGGTTTGGTGCGATGGGATTTTTTCTCAACAGGTGTCGCCTAAATTGCTTTAGGGAGATCTGTTTTTGTTGTGTGTATTCAATTTATAAAAATCATGGCCCTGGTCGGGATTCGAACGCACGACCTGCCAATCAATTAGTGAATACAATACCATCGCACCATTGCCACCTGCAAATGATGTGGGGTTTTCCATAAAAATATCAATCCATTTTAACTTAATCGATAAACTAGTTGTGGAAAATAACGGATTTAAGTACACGTGTGAAATGCCCGAGAGACCTACGAAAAACCAAATGGCGGAAGAATTACGTGCAGTAGAGATTGACATTTTTCTTTCAACCACCATTGCACAGCTGCGCACAGTATATATTCAGACATTTGGGCCTTCTGGGGGCTTCTACGATTTCCGAGGCCCCAACATTTGAAAACGCAGTTTTATAGATCTCGATGAAATAAACTCAAAATTACTTCTGGTAACAGTCTCGTTTTCGCCTAGTTTATCAGATAACGGACTTTGAAAGTTTACATTTTCCTATATTAAATAAATGTAGTATAATTTTAGGCATAACGTTGGTAAAATTTCTCTGAGAGAATGTTAGAAAAGCTAAAGCATTCCTAGGCGTTTTGAATAATTTTAGATATATTTTCCTTTTCCCTGAAAAAATAAAAAAAAAGTTAAGATGCTCTTAGGCGCTATTAATATTTTACCGTAAACATTAAAAATGTAGACGATGAACATTTTACCGTATAATCACAAATAATTATTATGAACAGATATACCAAACCATACCATACCAAAAACTGTCTTCTAAAATTTTATTAGCAGACAAATTATTTACAGACAAGAAGATTATAATAAAAATTACTATTTTCCATTAAATTTACTGCAAATGAAAAAAAGTGGTTCATTGTTTTTCTTGTAGATCGCTGAGCTGCTCCATTTGTATACCCTATTCTAAGGGTATATTAATTTTGCTCATAGTTTGTAACATACCTTAATATTGCCCGTAGTCCCCTAAAAGTTACTATATTCGTGATCAGCATCGATAGTAATTACTAATTAGTAATTACGATCTAGCCATATCCGTCCTTCCGTCGTTGGCAAAAATTTGGCTTTAAACTGGAGCTAGACAGCTGAAATTTTAACCATATAATCCCTATGGGCCCGAAATAATCAAGTTTAAGAATTTTTAAAATTCGTCCTGACGCTCACAATCTCACAAACAAAATTTATCGAGAAAGCTGAAATCCATACTAATATTATAAATGCGAAAGTAAGTCTGTCAGTCTGTCTGTCTGTCTCGCTATAACGCCAAAACTACTGAACCGATTTAAATGAAATTTAGTACACAGATAGTCTAGAGCCAGAGAATGGACATAGGCTACTTTTTACCGCGGGAAAATGATTCATCCGCTGTCCAGAATCGGAGATATAAGCTGATATCTAAGAAAAAATGTAACTCTCGAATGCTTTCTAGCTCCTAGCTTTGAAATGACTAATCCAAATTCAATAGGATTTTCTTTAATATAAAGTTTAATTATGTACAAAGATTTTAAGATATAAATCATCTTTGTAGGTTATCCTGAAGTTGAACAAAAGGCATTAAACTATAAATTTTATACAATTAAAAAAAAAGTAAAATGTTCGATTAAAGCTAGATCGTGGGATTTTCCCATCGTTGAGTGGAGGAAAATTTGTGTGTGTGCGGCACAAATCTGTATCTCTCTCTGTACCTTTTGTTCTGTGTGCTTTTTCATTCTTTTTTTTATGCACCTTTTGTAGTTTGTGTTGTTTTTTTTGTGGCGCATGGGATTGAGAAAGATAGGGTATGAAATGTAATTTAAATTGAGAGGGAGTAGCACTGAGAGTAGGTATATCCATATAATGAGAAGGGACACTCTCGACGTTTTCTTTATCAGTTCTTATCAGCAAGTATTTTGTTTTGAATTTGAGAAGTGGCAGACTGGCGAAGCAAGGCGAGCATGGGTCAGCTAGTTTTTTATATATGTTCTTTAGGGGATCAAACTGCTCGGGAATTAGAATTTTTAAAAGCCACTGACACACCCACAATTTAAAATTTTTTTTTTTGGGAAAAATCAAAGTTTGAGCTAGAAAGCTGAAATTTGGAATATATACTCTCTTAATGGGCATGTGTAAATATGTTTAAAATCCGCTACTCCTACTTTTTAAGAAATAAAAACCTTTTTATTGAAGAAATCATTTGCAAAGTATGTATAGGTACCTATGTAGTTAAAGTTGTTTTAAACAATTCCTTTATATAAAGTTTTCTGGCATGCCCACTTTTAAGTGGTGTTTTCTTTACGAAAACCTTGTTTTTTCGATAAAATCCTTTAAATGTTGTTTAACAAAATATGTACATTGTTCTTAACAATTCACCAATACTTCGATTTTAGGGTATCCAACAATTCGCACAAGCGGACTGGAGCCTTTCCATATGTTTGTGTTTATGAGCAATTTAATCTTATTGTGATCGTGATTTATTATCTCATCCTTATTATACCCTATTCTAAGGGTATTATAATTTTGACTCATAGTTTCTAACGTACTATGGAGAAGTTTTTTCTGCAACTCAGTAGTAACTCACTCTTTGGGATCAGAAAAAAAACATTAATACTCCAAACTTACTCTGTTTTCATTGAAAACAAAAAACAAAAAAGGGCACATAAAATGGCTTGATATACTAAAGCTTTGATTAGATTGTAAGCCAAATGTGCACATTTTTGGCCATATTTGATAGAAATCAAATTTTCTTCCTAGAAGCACCTGCATAAATGCGGAGGAGAAATGATTAAAATACTAATCAATGGTGCTTCGAGGAAGAAAATTTTCTTGTTCAAACGCTTTTTTGCTTTTAGCGGCCAAGCGGTGAGTCCTGTCAAAAAATCATTTAGAGCGGTTTCTAGCCCTAGCAGCCACCATTTTAACGCAGCATGGCATGATTCCTTTTGAACAGACGAAATCGCTAGAGCTATGATCAGTTTTCAAAATCGTTATCAGAACCTGTTACCAAAATAAGGGCTTGTGTTTGTCGCATGTAGCGCGAGTTATGTGGGAGCGTGGACGTTTAAGTAAAAAAAAACAACTTTTTATTTGAACATTCGCCTTCGGCGAGTTTATTTACCAGACTTCGCTATTTTAATTTCTCATTCAGTTTTTATTCTAAAATTGTGGGTCACATTATTGTGGGAAAGGAAATGGTGTAATACTATCTTTGTGTGTTGTGTCAGCATATGCTGAGTGCAATGCTGAACTAGATATTCTATGGGAGCATTAACATTACAAAGTGCAAGGTTAGCATACTATGTGAAATATTATTGAATACGTATCTTAATAGTAGTCTTAGGTGTTTTATGCATACGTAACTTGCGCAAACGGTGCGCCCAATTAAAAATGTGTGAAAGGCACATTATTTTACCTCTTTGGGGTTCCATGGACCTTTTGGTAAAATAACATTGAACACATTAATAATGCACGGCTTCCACGCACATTTGGGAACATTTTTTTTTTAGTTTTTAAAGACCTTTTTGGTGCTTCAGGGATCTCTTGGTAAAATAACCTAGTGTGAAGTAAATTAATGATAGTAATTACCACTAATGTCACATCTTGGATTAATATTCAATTTTTAAGTTATAAACATGTTTTTCAAAAAGATCCTTTTTTGGTCTTCGACAACTTTTTTTGTGCGTCATTTTTAAATTGGCCATCATTAACCACGGTGGAAAATCGAAATTTTTCCCTAACAGATAAAATGACAAGGAGTTATTACTGAGTAGCAGAAAAAACACCACGTTTATATTTAATCAGCATCGAAAATTACGACGTAGCCATATCCGTCCGTTGCCACGCCTACTTTTAAGGGGAAAGGAATAATAGGAAAATTGTATCCCAGTTCGTCCCAGCGGGCTGTAGTATTTTTTTTTTTTTTTTAGGAGGTGGAAAGCATCGAATGCCGGAGTGTGGGACTTTAACCCGAACTAAAACCACCTCTGCTGCAAACCCTTAATCCCCATGATACCACCGTTAGGAATTTCATCATAGATGGGGCGGGGGGTTGGGGGGGGAAGGGGTTCAGCCGTATGTGCATCTCTCTGTCTATCAGTTCGGGTATGTATGTGCAGTTTGCACGAATGTGTATGTGATTGTGTGTCTTTCCCGTCGCTTATGCTTGGGTACGTAGGCGTACATATTTATATTTGTGTGTGTCCATGCGTATGTTTGTAGTGTTGTAAATTTGTGAGTGTTACCTATTTACTTTCACTTACGAGTACCTACTTACTTTCACTGACCTATTTACTTTCACTTATCTACTCAATTCTTTCACCGAAAATTTTGGCGCCATTGTATTTGTCGTAGTACAAATATCTATTAATGTATAGACACTTTCAGCAGCATCTATTTCTTCATCGATTATCATTGTTCTGGGACATTTAGAATAGCCTGCTTCATGCTCAACATCAACATCAATATAATCTGATTTTGGATCTATTTCCATCAGTTCCAATCCATAATGCCTTTCACCATCCACAATTCCAGGATACACTCTGTGCATATCCATCAAGAACTGCATTATTTGGGAACCAAGGTGATGTTTATACTGTTTCTCTAAATAATTACAGCGGTAAAAGTACAGTGCCATATATTGATGCAATAGTTCTGGCGTTCTTCTGCACAAAATTGCTCGTTTTAGATGCTTATTTTGGTTCTCCAAGTCGTTGATGGTATTTATAGGGTTATTTTCTCTTTGCTGTGGTAAGTTGTTAAATGGACAGTATCTTCGCTAAACAATTTTTCAACTCCAAAATATTGCTTAGCATTGTCGGTGCAAATTCGACTCGTTTTCTTATGAGTATATTTCTGAATGTAGGGCCACAAATCAGATTTCTTTTTCGAGTTGACTTTAAAAAATAGTCCAGTTTTATCTTCCTTGCAGTAAAATCCCAGCACAACTATTGTCATTTGTTCGGTGATTTCGCCGCGATTATATTTCCGTTTTGTCAAAAAGGTTTCGCCGATTTGGACGGTCTTACCTTCACCTCCAAGTATTACGTAGGAGTGTGATGAAATTATTTCAGCTATTTCTCGGCAATAGCTACTCGTAAAGTAATCGATTATAGTGCCCCAGCTCAACTCGCACTCGTTATTTTCGAGACGCCGCTCTCTTAGCTGCTTGTAAGTAAAACTAACCGACATTTTACCTACAAAGCAGAAAACAATGGCTAATAATTCACATAATTTGATATGGCAGCCAAACCCATCAAAAAATGATCCAACGCACGGATTTACTGATTTTCGGCATTGCTTGGAACCCTTTACTTTTTTTCAAGTCTTCGCGCAACATCTCCAAAACCAGCTCGATTTCTTCTCCAAATTTAATTCCACTTTCATCGGATGTTCACAGCATTGCGGAGGTTTTGATATCTGCGAAGGAAGAAGTTTAATGTCCTGCAAAAAACTTACCGCAACCTCGTCAGACGACATAACTCCAGGTAGGCCCGACAAGAAGGAAAAATGCCTCAATGGTGGATGTAATTGAGGATTTGTCATTTTAAACAGTACGTTATATAAATAATTTTATATTATCTATTAAATATAAATTCACTTAACTTCACTATTCTCACTATTATCAGAAATAAAATCACGTTTTCAAATGTTCGTGCGCTCGCTTTCAAGATTTTATTATAATAAATTTTGAATGCATGCGAAACTATAAGTTGCACTTCCGAACTTTAGTGCCTAAGAGCATCTCAACTTTTTTTCTTAATCTGTCAGAGAAAAGGAAAATATATCTAAAATTATTCAAAACGCCTAGGAATGCTTTAGCTTTTCTAACATTTTGTCAGAGAAATTTTAACATCGATTATGCCTAAGATTATACTACATTTATTAAAGATTTTATTCAGCGTTTCCTAAATCGTATAAATATGCAACACTTTTTTTAAATGGATGCAATCCACGTCAAAATAACAACAACAAATTACATAGGAAAATGTAGACTTTCAAAGTCCGTTATCTCCTAAACTAGGCGAAAACGAGACTGTTACCATAAGTAATTTTGTGTTTATTTCATCGAGATCTATAAAACTGCGTTTTCAAATGTTGGGGCCTCGGAAATCGTAGAAGCCCCAAAATCGAGGTTATTTTCGGACCCGTCAAATGCAATTTGCCCCTTTTCAATTTTACAAACTGAACTTACTGAAGAAGTTTGTTGACTTATTGGTGGTGCTTGTCTGCGTTGCACAGTGTGACGAATCGCTGATTTAGCTTGATTTAATTAAGAAAATGACATGCACAAAATTAAACAAAAACCGGTTAAGCCTCCTACCTAATGACTGTGCAATTTTTTTTTGTTGTTGCTTAGTGCAACAACAGTAAAGAAAAAGGCAAAGCTAGAAAAAAACTAATCCAAGAAAAATTTACAAGAGAAACAGGGTTATTGGTAGATATGCCAACTGAACAGTCTGGCAATCCTAATGACTTGAACAAGGCTAGAAGATTTTTTAGAGATGAGGAAAAGACTGCCCAAATTACAGGGATAGATAAAAAAATTATCAAAAAGTTTCATATCATCTTAGAAGCTCTTGGGTCTGGGTTCCCAATAGATGCAGATGCTTTTGAGAAGTATGCAAAGGAAACAAGGGAACTATATTTTAAAAATGATTACTGGTATTTTAAGCCAGTAAGTGTGCATAAGGTCTCCTTTCATGGAAAACAAATAATTTCTACTTGCATACTTCCAATCGGACAACTTTCAGAAGAAGCGCAAGAGGCAAGAAACAAGGAAAATAGAAGGTTTAGGGAACTTCTTACCAGAAAAATATCACGTGTAGATACAAATACTGACCTCTTAAATCGATTGCTTATAACCTCAGATCCATTCTTAGCAAGTCTAAGATACTTTCCGAGAAGAAAGAAAAGTGTCATGGAACATGAAGTCTTGCAACTTTTAGATGTATACCAAATAATTAAAAAAATTAAAATAAGCTGGTTTGTGTGTATTGTTTTGACTTGAAATTTGTAGTCATATGTTAAAAAATTTGTTATATTCTATTCTGTGAACAATTTCAATTACAAAATAAACAAAAATAATAATTTTAATTTAATTTCGCTAAATCAGCGATTCGTCTCACTGTGCGTTGGGTCGAAAACGAGGCGTTATTTAAAAAATGTTCGAAGTCAGAACGAGCGTTCGAAGGTCTCGTAGGATTCACATGGGAGTATTTAAATACAAATTGTCCAATCTTCCAACTATGATATCTCTAATAGACTGCATTTCACGAATGAAAACTCGTTGGTTTGCCTCGAGTATTCGTTGAAATGCTGACGTAATAGCTCTAATGTCTGTGGCCTCTTCTTCAACATTACATTATTGTAATCACTATTGTGGTTACTTGCCTGATCGGATTGCAATGCTGCAGGAGGGTTATCTACCAGTTGTGGTAAAATCTTATCCTGGCTTAAGCCTACACTAGCCCCAGGTGGAGTACGACTAACTATTGGCCTGGATTCCATTGATCCTGAACGGGCAGTTATATTTCGAAAAGTGGACGAATTTCTCAAATTACTTGGTCTTCCTCTAGAACGTGTATTTGGAACTCTATTATCCATAATAGGAAATTACGGATTTTAAATACAACTTCAAAAGTCATATCTTTTAATAAATCTGTATAAAAAAAATTAATACATGCATAATTTGGGGTCAGCGCGGTCGGTGCTAAATTAGATATTAAATTAGATATTAGATTTGATAAGATTAGATACAATATGCTTAAGAGCAGGATATCTTACTTGGTAAACAGACGGACTGTGCAAATCAATGCACACAATACGAACAAGACTGTATATAATTGGCAACTATAGGTACTCGTAACATAGTAGCAACATAGTCCTGTGTAATAACTACCAGACAATGGACTATACTAAAAAAGAATTAGGATTTATATAATATAAAAATATTCATATGCACAACTTATCCTTTCACGAATAAATTTAGTCCAATATGAATACAAAAAGCAGTTCAACTCTTTCTGTAATCCAATAGTCGCAACGCGGATTACAAATAAAACTATGAATATACCGGGACTATACTAATGAAAGTCATACTCAACTTGAACCGCCAAGAGACACAATAGAACACTCTACAATTGCTGGAGCTTAGCTAAAATCTCTAGAGTTAGCCAGCATAATCTTTGTAGTGACGTTCTTAATGCCTCGAAGTATATCTAATGTTAGAATATGTTTAATGCAAAAGAGAAACAATCAAGCAGCCTCCATTAAGCAAAAAATACCAACAAGTGACCTTCCTGAATTCTTCATTGAAAAGGTACATGGACTTAAAAATATATACCAACAATTTCACATTTTGATTAAAGATAAATAAACTTGCGCAATACTCCTATAAAATAAGTCGTTCATCGAATTTAGCAATCTAGCTCCACGCAAAACAACGAAAATTCTTACTATCCATATAAATATTCATAGTATAGGTACCTATTAGCACTTCTTGGTGGTGCGGCATGGCACAATACTGACAAAAATTAAATTATGTCATTGCTTTATAAATTAGATCGAATATTTCTAAATCAGTTACAAAAAAAATGATAGAAATCGGTACCTTTTGCGACAAGATATAGCCGAAACAGTGAGAGTCTAAAATGCGGCAAACTCATAATATCTCATTTGAGGAAAAATACCGAAATCAAATTTTATTAAATTTTTCCTTTCAAACGAATCGCCTCTTCTATCATACATTCTACTCGCAGACGAAGAAGTCAGATTTCTTATTTTTTCATCATCTCCCTCTTATCAAACATAGGGTAAGATACCCAGTGACCGACACCCTTAAGGCATATATAAAGTTTAAAAATTCATAATTTTTTTTTCACCGCATCCCCTCTAGTGACTTTTATTTTAAATTCATTTCAGCTTTATATCCTTTAATAAAACTAAAAAATATATATCGTGACAATGAGGAAAATTAAGATAATCAGTAAATTGTGAAACATTAACCGTTTTTTAGTAATGGACACACTTTTTTTAGTTACTGACACCTTTAAATTTTAGTGATGGACACCCGCCTTTATTATATATATATTATATATTACATTTGATTCCTGTTAAAGTTAATGAAACATTTATTTATTTTTTTATTTAAAATGTACCTACATGTTTTTATTAAATAGTGAGCACACAAATTAAATTTGGTATTCATTCATAGAAAAACTTAAACATGCGATATACTTCAAACATACAAAAAACAAAGCACTTAAATAAGACATTTTTTTCTTAATATTTAAAAACAAAAACAAAAGAAATATAATAAAAAATCCCTTTCATGAGGGTATAAAACTGAGCCTGAGTCCGCTTGGGCGAACTGGATACCCTATTCTTATTCCTTTCCCTCATCAGTGGGCGTGACATAAGTCTATGTATGGTTGAATTGTTAAGAACGCTCCACATATTTTATTATATAACATTTAAAGGATTTTATCGAAAAAAACGAAGCTTTTGTAAATAAAAACCGCTCCCTAGCTTAAACTTTGGTTTTCCAATAAAAATGTTTTATTTAATTGTGGCGTGTCAGTAGGCGGATTTAAAAAATTCTTAAACTTGATTATGTCGGGACCCTAGAGAGTATATGGTTAAAATTTCAGCTCTCTAGTTCCAGTTTAAAGGCCTAATTTTTGCTGACAGACGGACGGACGGACATGGCTAGATCGACATTACTTTCGATGCTGATCATAAATATAGTGACTTTTAGGGGTCTACGGGCAATATTAAGGTATGTTACAAACTATGCGTCAAAATTAATATACCCTTAGAATAGAGTATAAAAACTAAGAAATACAAGTTACATAAATATTGTTTCAGTATTTGACTATGTGTTAATTAGGTGTTAAAACAAACTAAATACATTATTTATTAGGTATAAAATAAATATATAAAAATGTCTCCTGTCATCCAATTACTTTCTCCTGATGAAATACCCCCCAGTCTTTTGGTACGGAATTCCCGACATCCAGAGGAATTCTTACGTAAGGATATATAATCATCGGGGGGGTTACCATTTCAGAAGCCGAAAAAGTAAACATAACGGTAAGGTTCTCCTTTGCAGTTCCCTTATCTGTTTCGTATACATTTCGCGCTCCTTTTGGAGCCAAAACCTTACCTGTTTTTGGGCAGAGAAGGAAGTTAGTCGCAATACCATTAAAAATCCGACTTGGATCTTCTAAAATGTCTTCGTTGTCGTTTTCCGAAACAGTGGCAGATGCAAGGGTAACTGCTTTTATCGTAAAACTCCTGTACCATGTTTCTCCAGGAGCATTATTTGTAAAGGGGGTTTTTCTAGGTGCATTTTTTAAAAATTCATGCACACTGTTTTGAATGTCTTCCTATCGCCATGGAAATCCTCTTTCATGATTTTGTTTTATCCAGTTAACTATTTCCTGCTCTTCCTCAGCGGTCAGTATTGTGTCTGGTCCATAATTTGGTTTCTGTACTTTTCCTGTGGACCAGTTTATTAAATTGCGAGGAACATTAAATTTACTGGAGGCGATCTTTCTTGACATTCCTGCTTTTACCGCAGTCAACGCCCTCTGCAAATCTTCTTGCTTGTACTGCCGTTGCTTAGGCATTGTAATTTAAAGCCTGAAATAATGACGAGCAGCGAAAATTTTGAAAATAACGGTAGCAATCAAGGTACAGCAACAGTTTGAGATCAATTGTAGAGACAAAATAATAAAAAGACTCTTATGGTGTTCGTAACTAACAACCCCAACGGTGTCCAATTAGGTCAGTAATGGACACCTGTGTCGGTAACTGAACTCATAGGACATTCCTTTTCAGTTATGGACACCCATCGATAGATAAACTATTAGTTAATTTATTGTATTAAGCGAATAACAAAAAGCCCGACTGCTCAATACTTGAAAACAACATTCACTTTTCACTTTTATAAATATGGTAATGTAATTTAAAAAAATATATATATACTCTCGTGTTTCTAAAGGAAATCAGAAGATTTGAAGACTCTTCTGCATAGGCGCATTTACCTCCTTGATTAAAACGAAACGAATGACTTCTAAATGTCAAACAAAGTCTTTTCATATCACATTTGCATGCCTTAATACGTCAAAAATAGTTTTATTAGCGTTCAGCCACTGAAAACCTTACGAAACTTCAAAAACTGTAAAAGGTGACCATAACTGGAAAGGTGTCGGTCACTAGGCTGTTTACCCTACTACTTTCCGAAGCGAAGGCAACATTGCAAATCATCAAAAGTATTCGGCTGTTACACAGAAAAATAAATACATGCTTACAATTCCATAAGAATGATAATCATTTGGCATGACCAGAGAGAAGATAATGCGAGATCCTAAATGCTACCTGTGCTGCGTTGCCTATACTCCTTCTTACAAAGAAAAATAAATACTAACATAATATCAGAATGATTCGATAAGGAGAGACAGCAAAATTTAAAACACAAACCGTCAAATGCCACCATCTTTGTTGCCGAGTCGCTCGAAGTCTAGGTTTTCAAAATCGTGTTGATGATAGTACTATAGAGTGTATATACAAAGTCATAACCGACGAATGTTTTCAGCTGAGCCCTATCGTCTAACTTTCTTTGGGAATGTAGACGAATGCTTTGGATCCGACCATAACTGGAAAGGTGTCGGTCACTAGGCTGTTTACCCTACTACTTTCCGAAGCGAAGGCAACATTGCAAATCATCAAAAGTATTCGGCTGTTACACAGAAAAATAAATACATGCTTACAATTCCATAAGAATGATAATCATTTGGCATGACCAAAGAGAAGATAATGCGAGATCCTAAATGCTACCTGTGCTGCGTTGCCTATACTCCTTCTTACAAAGAAAAATAAATACTAACATAATATCAGAATGATTCGATAAGGAGAGACAGCAAAATTTAAAACACAAACCGTCAAATGCCACCATCTTTGTTGCCGAGTCGCTCGAAGTCTAGGTTTTCAAAATCGTGTTGATGATAGTACTATAGAGTGTATATACAAAGTCATAACCGACGAATGTTTTCAGCTGAGCCCTATCGTCTAACTTTCTTTGGGAATGTAGACGAATGCTTTGGATCCGAAAACTTTAAGATTGCCATTTCTCATAAGGCGTTGTTGAGAGAACATTTGCTGGCAATCTATTCTGCAAGTAGTTTGCCGTCATGATAGCCTCGCCCCAAAACGCATACCCCAGTTTCACATCAACAAGCATGCACCTTGCCATTTCTACTAAATACCTATTTTTCCTTTTAACTGTGCCGTTTTGCTGCGGCTATATGGTGTAGTATGCTGGTAATGTCTGCCTTCTTTCTTGAAAAAGCCCAAAACCCCTTAATGCTGTGTACTCACCTCCATTATCTGACCTAATTACTTTCGGCTTGGACGAGCCATTTTCGCTTGTATGCATATTTCGCTAATACTGCTTTGGTTACAATCGAGTCAATATCGCGGTGTCCAAATATACGATGTCAATAGAGCACTAGTGCAGGCAATTTCCCCATTTACAACATTTGGTAACGCATAGGGCTCTATTATCAACTTCCTTCTGTCTTAGTTTGTATAGATTTCCTTTTAAGTCTGCCACTGCTACTTCGATACCGTCAGACTCAGAAGCGCCACTGAAGTTCACTTTATATCATTTCTAGGTCAATTTCCTTATGGATAACAAACTTCCCTGAAGATTTGGAATGTAGAGTACGTCCTTGATGCATAGGGATACTTCCACATTACTGTTGTTCAGTGCGTCGATTTTGCATGTCCCTTTACCTTCTGCGACGATTTGTTGTCCGTTAGCAACGGTGACGTTTTCTCTGTCGGATGAATCTAGGCTGACGAAATCCTCTAATTTATTAGAAATATGAACAGTGGCACTAAGACCCATCCATAGAAATCAGACCCACTATATGAAAACAGAATTCTTGGTTGGATTTTACAATGTTAACGTTTGCTTTTGTTTGTTTGATCTTCCGTTCTTTATATTTCCTGCAGTCTTTCTTGAAATGGCCATTTTTCTTGCAAAAGAAACAACATTTAGTTAAGTCTGTATTAAATTTATTTATTACCTTTAAAGCTGAACTGCTGCTGCCACTGTTTTGCCTGCCGAACTCCTCCAACAATTTTCTCTCCACCATTTCGAGAGTAAAGTCTGCTTTACTTCTTGTATCCAATCCGGTTACCAACATATCATATGATCGGGGCAAACTACTAAGGAGCATAGCTATAGTCCAGTTGTCGGAAAGGCCATCTTCTCCCAAAGCTGTTAATTTTTCGAAAAGTGTCGTCATGTGCTCTATGTGTTCTTCCATGTTAGTGCCATCGTGTAATTTTAGGTTGCTAATTTGCCGCATTAATTGCACCTTATTGCTGAGGGTGGCCTTCTCGTGATGTTGCTTGAGTCTGTCCCATGCCTCATTAGCACTTTTGACTCTTCTTTCGTGATGGAGTTGGCTGTCCTCAACGGAAAGACCAACCAAAACCCTGGCATCGATGTCCTTTTTAGTTCAATCGGAGGTGAATGGGTCAGGCTTTGGTTCCATGACAACGTCCCACAAATTGTCCTTCCTTAACAAGAGCTCCAATTTGTATTTCCATGTGTGGTAATTGTTCACTCCCAACTTCGATATCGTTGTTCGCAATGAGCCGGCCATTCCGCCACGAGATCCAAAGAAAAACAAATCTTTGCACACGCTGAACTTGAAGCGACTTATGTAAAAAATAAATCGCAAGCTGTATTGTCTTTATTAAATTAATTAGAGTAACAACTCTGGGCCCATAACCTGTTAATATCTGTTGGATGAACAAGGATTAAAACCACGACACAGCTTTATCGAATACTGAATCCATTTATTATAAGAAGAAAAGAAAAAACAGAAAAGTGACAGTCATATATAGTTTCAATTTGTGGGTATGTTCGCCTGATGCTCTGGTTAGGCGAATGTTACATCTAACAGATGTAAACATCAAGATGTATGAGGTTCACTACTGCATCTAGGCCGGAGCCAGGCGTGCTGGGGAAGGCCCCCGTGCAGCCGAGACGTACCTTCCCTTGAAGTTTGGCGAAGAAGCAGTAACGTATTTACGTGAAAGCTTATCCCACCAAACAACCAATGCATATGGTAGAAATAGTCTTATCATAGCCGTGAAAGGCCATAGGACTATTTTCGGTGATAAGCTCCATGTCTTGCCGAAAATGACCTTGCGCTGTCAGAAAACCGACAGCGCCTTGGTAGTCTTTAGCTCAACATGCTTGGACCAAAGAAGTTTACTATCCGGGATGACTCGGAAATATTTTGCGTTATTGGAGAGTTCGATTGTGACTCCTTTTAGCACTGGCTGAGTCAACCCGATCAGCTTCCTCCTTCACGTTAAGAGAACAGCCTTATTTTTGGGACGATTGACTGAGAGCCAATTCCTAGTTCATCAGTCGTCGATCACGTCTAGGATCACCTGATCTTTTTCCCAGACAGTCGCTAGGCATGATCCAACACAAAGTAACATATTAGCAACATAAGTGAACGCCTGAGCGTAGATGTTAGAACTGTTGACAGCGTTCAACCGAGAGTCGACCAGCATGTACCACATCAGTGGAGAGAGAACGCCGCCGTGCAGGCACCCTCTGTTTACCTCCGCCATCACATATCGGCCGGAATCCGCATCAACTTTCTATTCATTAGCATTGCTTTGATCCACAGCACCAATGACTCGTCCGCGCCATGTTGTCTGGCAGAGCTACACATGCTGTCAAAAGTCGCATTGTCAAAAGCACGCTCTATATCGATGAAAATTCCAATCGCATATTCTCTCTTGTCAAGAGCGCTCTCAATTCTATCAACTTGATTTTGGAGCGCAGTTCCGCAGGATTTTCCGCGTTGATAGGGGGTGCGATCGCAAAGCAATTTCGCGCACATAAAGCTCGCCCAGTCTTTCCATGCTTTTCAGCAAGAAGAAAGTCATACCAATTGGTCTGATGTTCTTGGCCAGTGAGTAGTCTTTTATAAATACCACTCTAACTGTACGCCAGTGTGTTGGTAGGAATGCCAGTGCCAGGACAGCAGTGAAATTTATCTTCATAGTCGGTAGCAACTGGTTTGTACCTTGTTGCAGCATGGCTGAGTTTATTTCGTCCGCACCAGGCGACTTGCGACACAACAGCGTGTAATATAAAAATAACTTGTTGTCAAATTCACATCACGGCGAGGACATTGATGAACAACAACCGTTGGCCAGTCACATTTTTTTTAAAACATGCTAGATACTGCAGCTCTCGCCGCCTTCAGGTCGTATGATATCAAAAAATCAACATGGTATACAACTATGAAAAGATCCGGAAAAATAAATATTTTTATCGAAGAACTAGCATTAGAACTCGCGGCTAAGCACTTTAAAAACGGAATTTCAAAACCAAGCTTGCGAAATTCTGCTTTGCGATATCATGATGGGATACAAATAGAAACCATTATACCTTTCCCTTCGCAACGGCAAATTACTAACGAAAATGTGAATTCTGCAAAACACAAAAGAAAGGCCATAAAACAACTGAAGTTTGCGATTTGTCTAACGTTCCCACCTACACAAGGAACTACATAAAGATTTACGAACGATGGAATGTAACAGACGAATCACCTGCTGAAGCTATCGACGCCGTTCGCAATCAGGCTGATGTTGATGAAACAATCGCTTCATCACCAAAGCACCTTCAGCCCCAAAGCGCAGCAGAAATCACTCACCGACGTAAACATTCAGCTTAATTAAATATGTTGATAGCAATTGATTATTTTTTCATATATGTATGTATGTATATAATTTGGGTTTAAATAAAAAATGAATATCTCTTTTATCTCATATAAAAATTCAATTTTCTTCCATACTAACTTTATCCCTATATCCCACTGAGTGCCCAGGTACACGTTAACTTAACATTTTATAGTACACGTCGAGGGTTAAAGCAAACAAAAAAACCGCAATACAAATTATCCGATTTGGTCCTAAAATTAATTCAGCCAATGTTTTTTGTTTTTTCATTTGACACTGACGTTGTCACAAAGTACTCTATCCCCAAACCTCGATTGGAATTTAATTAGTTTTGCGTCCTCTATATGTTGCGATGTGTTTGCCATCAGGTATCGCAGATAAAATTACTATGGAGGTTGACAGCTCACAACTTCCTCTATTGTATTGATTGTGTTCGCCACTAGGTATCGCAAAAGAACCTTACCAAACCCCAATAGAGCACTTCGCGAAACTATCTCTTTCTGAAGTCCCGCATCCCAATGTTTTTTTTTCATTTGACACTGACGTTGTAACGAAGTACTCTATCCCCAAACCTCGATTGGAATTTAATTAGTTTTGCGTCCTCTGTATGTTGCAATGTGTATGCCATCAGGTATCGCAGATAAATTTACTATGCTCTATTGTATTGATTTTGTTTTTGCCATCAGGTATCGCAAAAAAACCTTCACCAATACCCAATAGACCACTTCGCGAAACTATCTCTTTTTGAAGTCCCGAATGCCTTTCTTAAACATCAACTACAATTGATGGATTTTCAGTAATTTTTTGTAGAAATCCTATGTAAAAATCATCGTGATTGTTAATAAGGTGGATATTTAAGTGAAAGCAGGTTTTTAGACAAAAAACCTGAGAAAGTATGTTAGCAATAAAACATGTTCACCAAAAAGACTTGTGCAGCTTGATGCAACAATTTACAGGCGTTTCTACTTTTTTTTGTGTACTTATGTTATCAATTAATTATTTTTGTTCTTTTGTAGTTTTTTTTTTGAAAAAAGGGATTCCAAATCCTAGAGCACTCAGACTCTGTAACGGTCCATTGTACTACCAGGCAAAATTCCTCCTTTTGTTGTTGTTCCCCATGGGGATTGAACCTGTACCGCACGGGTAACAAGCCAACACACTAACCTCTACACCGTCGCCACCCTTTCTTTTGTAGTTAGTATAGTAGTATTATATGTATGAATAAAAAATTGTTCAACTAAATTTATTTCCAAACAAAAATATTTGTTTGCCACAACGCGATTCTCGCAGTTTCACTTTTATTTTTTTGTACACAATCCTCTTATATGTTTCTTTTTAGTATTCTAAAATAGTTTTTGGATACTCCTTTTTAATTCTGTAATTTTTTTTTGTTATAATTCGCTTAAAATTGAACTTTTTTTCCCGCAAAACTCGTTCGACTCTACAAATTCACCGATATTTGACTTATCAATTAATTCAGCCGATGTTTTTATTTTTTTTATTTGACACTGAGGTTGTTGCGAAGTACTCTTTTGCAGTGGAAAGAATACCCACTTTTTTTTCTATTTCTACCGAGAAGCTCTGAATCGTACGTAGCTAAGCCGAAAGGAACAGACCTAGAAATCAATGGACAATGTTACACTTGGTTTGGCGTTCCAGTGAAACCTTCCAGGCATATTATTTTCATAAACCGTTGCCAATCTCACAACCAGTCAATTTTGTGTAGAGTTCTGAAACGACTTAGTTTGGGAGCCTCTGATATAATGGACTTTTTTTTAATAAACAATCTAATAAAATATAATTATATGTCTAATTATAAGAGATTTTGAAAAGCTCTGCATATATATACATACGATCATTGATACCTTTAGGAGAAAACTCACATACGATCAAACATTCCCCATTCTATGTTTAAGCAAATCTTGCAACCATGTGTCCATACCCCTTATATCTATACAGATCTCTACACATTCGCGTCATAAGCTTTAAGCCGCCGCTGCCTTCCATTTACAATGCCACATAACATACTTCCATTCAAAGTTGTAGTTCATCGTGTAGAAGTCTCTTTCGCTGATAAAACCTAAAAATCGTTCGGTTTTGCTTTTATTTTCAATTCAAAGAAGTGTTTACTTTAAGTAGATATTAACAAATATAATGAGTGTGTCACATAAAAGAAATACAGGTATAGTGGATTTTCATTTCGAAATTACTTAAAATTGTCCGGACGGATGTTAAAAGAAAAAATATTATTCAACGAAAGATAACAATTGGTCGCAACAATCCGGGATACCCCATCCATCAGTAGAAGAGAAAAAATGGCGTAAAATGAACAACGGGGAACACCTCGATTTGATGTTAATTTCCCCACAACGTAATCAACAAGGAGAAGGAATACTGCGACGCCGTTTGAGTGAAAAACAGGAAATCATCCCAAAATCATATCCAACCCAATTAAATGGTCCTCGAATACACAAAACATTTTATGTCCGCCTTGCAGAGGAGTCCCCCAAGAGAAATTGTGATGAATTTTCGGATTCATCCACATACGACAGCTTCAATTGCCGTGAAACTGGTGAGTACTCTCAGAATTTGCATAAAAATCATTTTTTTTAAACTGTTGCTTTACACAAACATTCATTAAGTAACTTGAAACATATATATATATGACTGATTGTAAATGGGTATTTTCCCTAAATTACCTCATAATCATTAATTAGAAGAAAATTAATATTTATGTCATCCGTGAACTACACAGCACGTCCGAACTCGTTCAAAGCCAAATTCGAACTAAAGCGAGGCAGGCTGGAACGAGAATACTTAGCTTAGTGTGGTTGTGGATATCGCGTGGTCGCATGGATTCCTATATATAATTAATGTGTACCTATAGTATGTGTACAGTGTACGTTGATACGCTGGTGAATCTCTTCTGTTAGTGCCTCATCCAATATGCGCTTTAAAAGCGCCTATGCAAGTTCTATAAACTGCCGCTTGCGTGAAGTGAAGGCCGTATAGAAGAAGCAACTTCTATTACGTGTTGATTGGAATTTGTTTTTCAAAAATTTCCTCATTAAGCTTGTCCTATATTATGCGTCTACGTATTTTACAAAGTTGAAAACATTGAACAAAAGCATTTATTCGATTATGAACTTGTTTATTATTTCGTTGTAATGGAAAAGTAGTTATTGTGTTCTGATAAGAGCTAGCGTTATGCTGGTGAATTTAATTTATTGTTAAAGATTATTTAACAGCTGGAACATATCTGTAATGATAAAAAGATTTTAATATGGAAATCAAGATATTGAGGAAGTCAGTGATGCTGAAGATTTTAACATCACGTTTGTATTGTAGAGGGTGCGTCAACAAAAACTTCCTTTTATAGACCAGCTAGTCTGTTCTCATTTACTTCATCTTCATGGAAGAAGTGTTCACATAGGATATTCAACCTGGTTTTATAATAGAATAGAATATTTTTGTTCGTTATGTTTCAGTTACAAAATATAAGTGGCATTGACATTTTTGCCGTCAGCCAGCGAATTAACAATATGATAACATAATTCTTTAAAACTAAGATATGTATGTATGTACAATAATTCAATAAGTATGTGTATTTCAAATGCTTCATCTATGACTTGCGGTCGATATTTTGAAGCCCACTTAAGATAACTAAAACAACCTCCAAATTTGCCTTTTTAATATGCCGATTACTTCCTCTGTGGAAAGCACATTTTCCCCCAATCGTTTGTTTTGTTGCGTTGAGTAATGGACAAATCCCGATAAAATGCAGTACATCTGCATTGGCTAATTGATTGCACAGTGTGCACTCGTCATTTTGATCGATTCTTTACGGCATATATTAAAAATCGTAGATATTGTGTTCACACTATTCCGGTGGTTAAAATAATTTGCCTCTCCAAGGTCTTATTGAAGCACGCGATATGTACACCGCGTTTGACTTAGGTGTGCCTTATCTTAGAAAGAGAGGATAACTCCATATCCATAAAAGTTGCTTTCCACGTAGTTTTGTTAAATTCCGTTAAGACAAAGACGTGTTCGTTGCTTAACCTGGACCATTCACTGAAAAGTTTGACCTCTTGCTGGATTAGGTGCTTCGCATTTTTTTGCGGAAATGTAGCTTCGCTGTTTACGTGAATAAAGACAGAAGTCCTGTTTCTAGCTGTAGCATGTAGTAAGGTGCATATTTTTGTTTACCTGAAGATTTTTTTGATAAAGTAAGCCGCCAACTTTTTGACTTCATCGTATCGACGAAAACCTCATACCTGCATATAATAGAACTTACTACCGCTTTGTACCTATACTTTGTATGTATTTTGCGCCTGATGCAATGCCGCTTTTTGCCGAGCAAATTTTTCAATTGGCAATTTATTGCTCTTTTTGTCTCCTAAAATTGTTCCTGTAAAATTTTTTTGAAATCCACTTACTCCAAGATACTTCTACTTTGTCACAACCTCAAGCTCTTCATTTTCCCAGAACCATTGTTCATCCTTGCATAGCGACCCGAAACATTTCAGAAGAATATTACACCTTCGACTTGTCGGTATTATTTTTTTTTTTTGTAAAACTTTGACTCGCCAATTCGATGGAAAAGGCACTTCGACCTATGAGATCTTTTGTACCATAGGGACCAGAAAATATTTATGCTAGTAGATTTTTTACTTTCCGTATAAAGCCGACAATTTTACCAGCAGAAGAATTCTTTGATGTCTTCGGAACTCAGTTGTTCCCTGAAAAAGATCTTCTTTTTAATTCCATTGAGGACTGGACATTCACATGATATGTGTTCATCTGTTTCGTCTTTTTCAAGACATAGTCGGCACTCAGGAGAGTACTGTTTTCATTTTGTTAAGGTGGTATCGTAAACTATGCTACCAGTATGGTAACCTACTAAGTTTTTGATATCATGGTCTTCTTAAATTTACACATCTGCTGGCATTGCTATTGAAGGGCCGAATGGCTCGTTTGGCCTGTCTTAGACCTGGGATGTTCTTATTAGAGATGTTACGGATATCCGGTTAGTATCCGTTATCCGGCCATCCGGCCACTTTTTTTTCTATCCGGCTGCATTGCCGGATAGAGAGTAAGTATTCGGCGAATACCGGATAGGTAAAATAAATTGGGGATCTTTTGCTCAGCGGTTCCATTTCACTTTATTTGCTACAGGAAAGTTCAATAAGTATGTACCTATCGTAATATTTATTCATTATTAATAACTAACGTAATAAACAAGGAATACAAAAATGTAAAGAACACAAAAATTTCGCAAACTAACAATAAGTGTCTTAGTTCGACCAGTAATTTATGCCAACTGTGTGTTCTACAACAGATTCTCCTAGCACTCTCCACATTCAACACACTAGCCGTACAAACAAATAACGGAACCAAACTAGTTACAACTTGTACAAGTGTAGTGTTTGAACTAGAAAGCATAGCTATGAATGTATTCTGCTCTCGACAATATATTCGGCCGCCGGATATTCGGCTATCTGGCCAAAGTATATGCCGAATATCCGGTATCCGGTATTTAGCCAAATCACTATCCGTTACATCTCTAGTTCTTATAATGTAAGATACATTTAGTATGTTTCCAGCTTTTTATATCTCACCATAGTTTGGTCTTGTTTCTTAAGCCGAGTGTTTGAAGGGTATTGAAATAGTGCATGAGTGATTTGGAGTCAATGGTGAGCGAGCTAAAGGCATTTATAGCTGCTTGCCTATCCGTGAATATATGGATGTTTGCGCCTTTAATACCAGATATATGAATGTGGCTGGCGCATTCTTGAATGGCGTGGAGCTCTGCTTGAAATACACTGGGACTTTTTCCCATCGATATCGTTAAGCGTGTATTTGGCCCGTATATTCCGGCTCCTACCCCCGATTCCATTTTAGAACCATCCGTATACCACCTTATGCCGTTGTGGCTGTTTGGTGGGTTATAACTAACCATTTTTTTTTATATTTTAAAAAAAAAAAAAGGAAATCCAAATCCCAGAGCACTCAGACTCGGTAACGGTCCATTGTACTACCAGGCAGAAATCCTCATTTTTGGTGTAGAGGCATGAGAATGGGTGGCGTATGTTGTTGTTCCCCATGGGGATTGAACCTGCACCGCACGGGTCACAAGCCAACACACTAACCTCTACACCGTCGCCACCCTAACACACTAACCATACTTCTCTCTTTAAGATCTCTGTGGAGAATCGTTTATTGAAGCTTAGTGTTTTGTGAAGGGGGTCTGTGACCACGCAGTTCACATCAAGTTCCGGGAGTACATCGAGTAGGGTCGGCATTAACTTTCAAGTTAACTTGCATTATTATGTAACTTGTTGATAAATATCTGCAACCTTGGTGGAGTTTCCGACAAAATGAGTATACATTATTAGCTTTATTTTAATAAAGGCCAAACCGATTCCTCCAGGTAAGAAAGTCGGCAGGCCGTCCAGGAACTAGGAAAATAGTAACGGACTCATGAGGCAACCCAGCTTGACAACCATGTGCTATTCAAACCAGTTGAGATGCGATCTTCCGCCTCCAGGCAGCGCACACATAGACTTGAGCTTCTTGTTTTGCTATGTGACTCAAACTAATAATGTGACCAACTAAGGATGTCGAGTCTTTTCTATTCAATCCAAGCAGATACGTGCCACACAAGTAGCGTAACAATCGATCTTTCTTGCGCTCTTAGTGAAATAATCGTGCAGTGCAATCAGCAGCTTTCGTGATGTTGCTTAGTCCCAATCAGTGCTGCCACTTTGCTACGATCGTAGAAAAACTGCTACGTGATTTCCAATTTGCTACGCTCCCTAAAAACCTCTATTTTGCTACTTTTTTTTAAAGCACGAAATGTCAACATAAATCTTGGAATTTTTCTTAAAAAAAAAATTAACGAAACTTTATTCAATCATTACTCACTTTCCCACACCAACTTATATTCTTTTCTACCATACCCAACAAGTACCCATTTCTTGGAATGTGTTAGTGTTTGAATTTGACTGGAATCTGGAATCGGTCTGGAATTTTTTCAGATTTGAGCTTGGCAAAGAACAAGAAGACGTACTCATTTAAAATAGAGACAGTAGATAAAAAAATAATGGCTGCAAAATGTTTGGTTTCAAAAAGAAACGAAATATGGGTTTCGAATCTTTTTATTTTTTTCTAAAAGGTACTTAAAAACTTTATTTTTGAACTTTAAAAAAAAAACTGTATTAATCTAAAAGACTTGCCGGAATTTCTATGTGATATTAATTCTGCTATTGGTACAAAGATCCTACATTTATAATTTTGTGATATGAACTATTTTTTTTTTTTTAAGGCAATGCATGCAAAGCGCCTTTAAAGCGAAGTTTTTAATGTTATTTTCTTTGGTTGTTTGTTTATAGTTTTGTAAAATATGTACCTATATAGTAGTTTACAAATTATACTTGTACTAGTCCTAAAAAGTATATTTACTTTGAATAAAGAATTAGGTGTTGTTTTGTTTGTTTTCGAAAAAAAGAAGATATTTTGGACTTTCGAGTATTGCTATGCAAATTAAGTTTTGCTACACAAATTTGCTACGCAATTTTTTTGCCTTGTGGCAGCACTGGTCCCAATTAATATGATGAGTGACCGTCACGTACGTGAAGTAAATGTGATGATAAAGGGATTGAAACGTGTGGGGGACGGACAAACACGTAGTATGTTTACATGACCGAATCGAACTGAAGAAAGAACTAATTGCGAAGCGGGTTTCTGCTCTCACGGAATTGAGAGATTAAATTAAAGTACAATTCAATTTCACACTTCCTACTAAATACGTGCGTTGTATAGCCTAGTGTTAGTGACAAAGGGGGCGAACACACTCTCACTTGTCTATCTCGATCTTTTAATTCGCGTTTACATGCTGATTTTCAATCCAATCACAGAAAATTTTGTGATCGAATTGTTTAAATCCTTCAGCGTTAACATCGAATTTAATTCGGATTGAATCCGGATCGATTTCTCATGTAAACGGGATAACGGACGGTCCACAAATTCGCGTCCGATTCTTGTACTCCTTTTTGCCTTCATTCTTAATTTTTGTGTTTGCTTTATTCGTCTGCTTTGCACATTCGTGTTTGGCTCGCTGTATACCTTAGTAAATTGTGCGTGAATTTTATTTTTAAAAGTTTAAAGCAAAAATGAGTAGATGGTCGCATGAATTGGTGAATCCTGAAAGAATAGCGAACAACAAATAAAGAAAACAAGAAGAATTCAAAAAGCAAGACACGGTCAGTGGGTAAGACGCCGTCGCGTCGCCAGCAGACTGAAAAATGTCCGACTTTTCAGTCAGGATGGTTCTCGGCCATTTTTCATTTCATACTCTGGGCGGGAGCATCCCAGTTGGGTGGTCAACCAATACAGCTAGAATTACGTCCACCCAAATCAGTATTGACCCCAAAATTTGTAACGTGTTGTGTTGATAATATAGAACTAGATTTAATGATAACTATTCACATAGCACGTATATTCTTGATTTCATCATTTCCCTAACAAACTGATCATAAAATTGTACATGTCAGCGACGATAGGTGCTAACAAACCTAAACTTAAGTGTTAAGTTCAACCCATTTACTACCGAGGTTGTTTAAAATTAAAAACTCAAATGTTTGGTAACAAAACTTTATTAAATATGATCATAGATATGCAAAAATTAAAGTTTCATTTTTAAAACAAAGTAAAGAATATGTTTAATAAGCTGTAACCAAACAGGTGCAAAAGGGTAAGATATGAGTTCTAATTTTTCGTATGATATTCTTTGAGTCATACTTTTTCAACGCACACAAAGCTTACAAATCCACCTTACTCACACGTAGCATTTTCTGGTTGATGGTTGAATTGTGTGTCTTCTTAGATAGTGTAGAGCTACAATTGTCTGAAATGTAAGTAAAGCATTTTAGGAATCGGCTGCGACTTTGTAAAGCTTCCAAGCACTTACCAGTGTTGAACTTAGCATTGACGTAAAAAGCTCCCACCACCACTTTTTGTACCACTTTTGGGGTGTAGGTCAACACCCCTTATACCTTTTTTATAATCCGCAATGAGAATTGGCTGCGGTACAAATTGTTTTTGTTCTCGTCGGATGACCAGCGTTTGACACAATGCAATGGTTCCACAGATTCAAAGTTTATGCCCATAGTAACGACGTTGTTCTCCTTCCATTTCACAAAAATAAGTTCATTATTAACGTCAGAGACATTCTCAAAATGTCCCTTTTTTTAAATCTTTTCTAAATCCCTTTGCTTTCAACAAACTCAATAATTCATGAGATGTTAAAAAGTTATCAAAATAAAAAATATACGGTTAGTAGGAAATCGATCTGATTCCAAAAGTTCAAGTACAACTCGAAAACCTTGCGGCATAACTTCACCCTAATATTGTCTTGCCGTAAGTGCCATTTTCACGTTTTTGGGAAATCGCATTTAAAGGTTTAGCAGTCTACTGCACAAAAAGAAACCTATATCGACTTGGGAATCCTCTTTTTATAACAGTAATCAGATATCCTCAAATGCTTTTAGTTTGTAACATATTTAAATTTTCGTCAAAAATGAGTTAGCCGTATACGCCATCAAAATCAACAGTTTCTTTTCTTCATACTTTTCCTTGTGAATTTTTGGCGTGTACGTCAAAAAATATGCACATACGGCATTTCAGTTATAAGTTATTAAAACAAATTTCTTTCCTGCTGGTGAATTGTTTTGCTAGAAAAAAGTTTGTTCTTCTAAACAAAGATATAGTTTTCGACAAAAAATTAATTTGCATTTCATATTTCTTGAAGTTATTTATTTTAACGTTACCGCCGATTTTTCAAAAGTGTGCTGCATAAACAAAAGGAAAATCAACCCTTTCATTTTATTATATTTTTTCACTGCCACAGCAAAACTCGTCCGCGTACGTCAAAACAATTCTAAAAAAAATAAATATTAGGCATTAACCAGCAATTAGGCATTATATAGGGCCTAAAACCTAGCTTCTCCAACCACTTTCTTGTGCGAAGTGGAAGGCACCTACAATTTTACGCCGAATCCGAACGGCAAATTTTTGAGAAGCTTCTCATGACAATTGATACTCTTGGATGTTTGTCAGACGTTCGCAAGAGGTGAATTGAACCGGGAACTTTGCGATTAGTAGTCTGACACACTAACCACTGAGACACTGCGCCCAACAAAACAATTCTAAAGAAAATAAATTGACAAATTGAATGAAGAATTTGCCATATATGCCAAACTTGGCGTTTACGGCAAAACAATACGTGCTTTTGTTTTTGATGGATATACGGCAAAACCATTCTGAATATCTCAGAAATGGATAGAGATGGAACAAAACTGCTAATAATTTGAAAAGAGCGCCCCCGAAAACACAAGATTGCATACCTAGTTCAAAAAGTGAATTTTGGCGTATACGGCAAATCAATATTGGGGCGGCGATATGTAATCTATCAGGCTCTACACAAAATTATATAGGTAACCGCAGCTGCTTGTCAACAACCAGTGCTTGAAGCCAAATCTAACAGGTTTTTCTCTTATGAACTGTTTTGAGCAATGGTGATCAAAATATTTGATCATGGCTTTATCAATTAATATTTTTCCATGTATAAAATCCCATTGCTGATATTTTTGGCATAAAATGTTCAAAGAGGTCTAAGTTTAGCCATTTTGTCTCGAACGTCTATTTGACTATTTTCATTACATTAGTATAGAAAATACAGAATGTCAATTGAATTTCATATATATTATTAACAATTAATGTTCATATTGAATTATTGAATTATATGTATAGGAATTTATGAAATAAAAAACTTACTTACTACTACTATTATCGGTCAATTGAATATACTTCTTCATTAAAAGAAAAAACGATTTCTTGATATGTTGTTCGCAGCAATGTATCCTCGCCCATTTGCCAATACATGGATTCTCTAGGCATTGAGTGGTAACCACTGTAAAATAGTATTCCTTAAACAAAATGTTCAGATCTTCTTTCTCAAAATCAAAGTTATGCTGGTTGTGCTGGGAAACAGAGACAGGTGGCAATGGTGCGATGGTAGTGTATTCACTAAGTGATTGGCAGAGACCAGTTTGATCCAAAATCAATTGCGTAACATTATTATCGAACAGCGTTTCAAATATTTCGACTGGAGATTTATTTCCGAAACTAGTTCTCGTATTTATCTTGCTCACTTTGAAGTCATTGGTAGCATTCATTGTCATAAAACCCACTCATTTAGACTGGCATGGTTCGGATTGAGATTGTCCTTGGAATTAGACTCTCATCACTGATAAAGGAACTTCCTCTTCGCTGTCGTAATCCTCATCACTAATAAAGAGTTCAATTTTACCTGGGACGTGATTGGGTAACTAATCATTGTCTGAATTTTCTACATCTATCTCGTCCGTCTGTGTTGTAATCTGCATCTGGTGGTATAACTGCAATATCAAACACGGCATTTTGGTCATCTTCGATTGCATTAACAGCGTTTAGAAGATTATTGAACGTCCTTCCATAAAACGAGGCAGTCGAGAATGATTTAAAATCCATTCTAAAAAAAAACAATATTCTCTACAGATTTTGACATTGTACCCAAACGGGCACACCTAACTTCACAGTTACTAACCTCGGATAATAATAAATACTTACTTTATTTTCCACTTTTGTCTGTTTATACAAACTGTTCTTGAACTACTTCTGAAAAAATAATAATAAAATATATGAAACCAACATTTTGCCAAATATAAAACAACCTCCAAAAAACGTTCACTCTAATGAACTGAACTCAAACATGCCAAACAAAAATAAATATTAGGCGTTTGCAGGGCAAAAACCTAGCTTCTTCAACTACTTGCTTGAGCAATTATTACTCTTGGATGTTTGTCAGACGTCCGCAAGAGATGGGGCAGTGGAAAAAACTTAAAGATGTTACATGGCGCCGGCGGGATTTGAACCGGAGACCTTTAGATAACACACTAACCTCTGCGCCACTGCGCCCAGAAATCAAATCTCATCCGAACAAATGAGAGATGGGTCAACGGTAAAACGATAAACTCCATGAATATTTTGTACCCAAGCGGGTACAGTCAAATGGATTGAAAAGTCCATGTGGCCTCTTGTCTCTGGCATGTTACTCTACAAACGTTAATAAAATACGAATCTTCGAATCACAAATATGCCTTCCATTAGCCCAGGCAAACAAATCTCATAATTTTCAGTCGTTCCAACATAAAAAGAGTCACATCTCTGTTACCAAAAGCTGGACACAGCTCAACATAATTCATAAAATTATTTATCCACTGGAAATTTTAATAATATAAAAATGAACACAATTATCAAAACCTGGAAAGTCAGTAGGTAAATCTATTGCAACGAACATGCATAAGTTTTCAATGTTCATAGCACGAATTGTTATTTTTTGGCTTAGATACTTAGCCAAACATGTACCAATTTGTCCATACACGTTCGATTAACACGCTAAATAGATATTATGTATCGTCCATCATTTGTTCTACAACGTCTTGAATGTTTTATTTAATTCCCATAGATGTATGCCGTGATTCTAGTGATACGGAATCAAGTTTATCCGAAGACAGTGGAACCACAATTAATGTGGTCGAGTATGAAGTGGCAAGTGCAAGCAACAGCGAAGATTTGTTTACAAATGATTCCTCGAGTGGAACAGATGTAAGAACAAAAAAAAATTCCCTACTTATGAAGGTTAATGTACTTTATCGTCATAATTTTAGGATTTCTTTTTAGCGGCTGTTGCTACGGCCATATGCCACACATCGAAATGTTCAAGTGACTTTGCTGACACCGGTGAAGATTCGTCGGATAACGATGCACCATATGATTCTGAATTTAGCACAGCTGATTACTGGGTGTGTGTGAAATGCAAGAATAAACAGAACAATCCATTGTTCCGGTACTGTGAAAAATGTTATCAGGTAATAATTTTTTTCAATTATATTCCTAGTTGACTTTGTTTTTAGTTTGCATGAAAATCTTGTTTTGTAACTGAAATGTTTGTTTTATATCAGTGAAGCATTAATATTCTCTTTTGTCTTTGTTTTGGTAAAGTATTTTCCATTATTTCCTAAGTTAAAGCAGAATGTAAAAATAAATAAATTACTCATTCAGTTTGAATATAAAGAAAGCTAAAACGCAAAACGTAATCAGCGCAAATTCTTGACATGTCTGAACAAGTCGCGAACTCTCGCAAATCACAATTGCAAGCAGCTCAATGTTCATGAAACGTAGGTATCTCTAAACTACGTCATCATATCGTCATATGCTGTACATTTCATATGCGCGTTATGTCTTTGTGGGGAATTAAGTGGGGAATGAAATTACGCTTGTATAAGGAGAAGTGATTTTCTTCTCTTTATGATAATGCAAATAAGACGCGACGCGAAGTATGCTGTGCATGGAATCTCTCATTAAAAAAGTTTTTATTTCGCATGTTCAGAGAAAAACACTAGGTAAAGTAGTTCACACTAAGAAGCTTTGCGTTGATATTTGAATAATTTGTTCGATGAAGTGTGATTTAATTTTTTTTTTGATTTTAAGCGGTTTTGGCTATTATATAAAAAGTTCTTTACGATTTGTCGACATTTTTGTAAACATATATTGGTGTAAAAAAAAGCGTATCCCGATTTGCTTCAACAGAAAATAGCTATAAAACTTCATCGAGTTTGTAAGTCTCGCAAAAGCTTTAAAAACAGCATTTTAATGATAGTAATAAATGGCACAGTAATCACCTTTGCTGTAAAACTTTTATTTGATCGCCTGCTTCTGGACCTGTTCGGGAAATTCCGCCTAGTTTGCCTTTTTGTTTCTAGAATTTCTTGTTAACTGGAAATGAGTTAATCGAATGCTTGTAAAAAAGCCGCATATATTTTTGCTTCTGACCCACAACTCGTTCTTGTCATCTTTTTATACCCTATTCTAGGGGTATATTAATTTTGACGCATAGTTTGTAACATACCTTAATATTGCCCGTAGACCCCTAAAAGTTACTATATTTATGATCAGCATCGATAGTAATGTCGATCTAGCCATGTCCGTCCGTCGGCAAAAATTATGCCTTTAAACTGGACCTAGAGAGCTGAAATTTTAACCATATACTCTCTAGGGTCCCGAAATAATCAAGTTTAACAATTTTTGAAATCCGCCCACAGACACGCCCACAAACTCAAAAAAACAAAATTTTGGAAAAAATCGAATTTTGAGCTAGAGAGCTGAAATTTTTTATTTATGATCTATGGCCCATAAAACTGATTGGGACATAAAATTTTCAAAATCCGCCCACTGACACGCCCACAATTAAATAAAATATTTTTGAAAGTCCAAAGTTTGAGCTAGGGAGCTGAAATTTATAGTATATACTCTCTAGGTGCCCTTTATGCACATACTTAAATTTTTTTTAAATCCGCCTACTGACACGCCCACAATTAAATAAAACAATTTTATTGAAAACCCAAAGTTTGAGCTAGGGAGCGTTTTTATTTACAAAAGCTTAGTTTTTTCGATAAAATCCTTTAAATTTTTGTCACGCCCACTTATGAGATATAGGAATAAGAATAGGGTATCCAACAGTTCGCCCAAGCGGACTGTAGCCCGCCCCTATGTTTTTCATATGGTTCATTATTGTGCTGTGCTGACCTATTTGGCTTGTTTTAAATCTCTTTTTCGCATTAAAGGCGAATAAATAACGCCAAAACAAACGTCCGAAAGGCTTTCCAATAAGTGCGCGATTAGGCGCATTTTTAAATGTTCGTATAAGTCCGAATAAGGTTTTTACGAAGAAAAAAAAATTGGCAGTTAGGGACTGCTGATAGAAGTGAAAACTTAGAACTTGTATCAAAATTTGAAATTTCATAATGTTTGAATTAAAATTATCAACATCAATCTGGTTTTCACATCTATTGACACTCCGAGCAATAATTATATGCATTTTTATATGGTTTTTTATTATTCAATTATATTACTGTACAAGATCAGATCATGACAAAATATAAATACAATTCAATTAAGATAACAATTCATATACAATCACATGATTTATGGATAGTATTTGTGAATTTATGTAAATAATTTCAATGTACTTGATGAACTTTTCAATCCATTCAATCTCACTTATAAGATATGCACAGCAATAATGTTGCACAATACGTAAACTGTATAGCTACAGATATACTGCTGTAAGCGTGTCGGTGACGCGAACGAATAAGATTTCACCCATACAAAAAGCGTCTAACGCGCACAGCACACGGCCGCTGCGCGTGCGCCACTCATGAGCATGTCGGTGACGCGAACCCATAAGATTTTCCTCTACCAAAAAGTGCCCAACGCGGCTAAAGAAGTTTACACTTCAAAAATTTGAAAAGTTGCCCGGAAAATTGAAAATTTTGAAAAAAAAACTGTAAGTGTTTTTTTTAATTGGATTTTTGTACGAACTTGCGACCATAACTCACGATTTGAACGATGGATTTACGTAAGTCTTTTTTGTTTTGTTCGTTATGGTCCTGGGAAAGAAAGAAATTTTCAAAGGAAAGTCCGGAAAATTCGGACAAACTGCATAATCATATTACAGTGAACTCCCTCTTATGTGGACGATTCCCTTAAGCGGACAATATAAAGTGTGATGGTTGGCTGCTATGATTTTGTTTGAATTTTTCGCCTCAAAGTGGACAATTCTATTAAGTGGACATGGACAGTATTTTCATTTTCATTTGGTAAAAATATTCTCTTAAATGGACATTTCTTATTCACATAAGCATGTCATTTTCTTTTATTTACACGTTTATTGTGTAAGATTTCATCTCATACTCGTGCATGTATTTGTGCAACTGTAACAGCAAGCGCGTGGCGCATGCACATTCTACAAACAGTTGTCGGTATAGATACACACACATTGTACATAAGTAACATCACTATGATATTTTTCGCAGCAAACATAACGTCCGTTTGTCAACCCTTAGACCGGGGCATCATCAAAAATTTTAAAGTTTTTTATCGCGAACAAGTTTTAAACCAGCTTATTGCTAAAATGGATCACGTTGCTAATGTTAGAGAGCGTTCTTCAGGAATTACTGTGCTAGATGCCATTAATTGGGCTGCTGCAGCCTGGAACAAGGTTTCTCAAGAAACGATAAAAAACATTTCAAAAAATCTGGGTTTTTACGAAATCCAACCACCCAAATTGAAGACCTTACTTCAGGGGATGGCATACCATTGATCTGTTTTAAAAATGTATCCTCGCTAGTCAGACAAACCGTCTGCAATCAAGTTGATTACTTAGAGTGTGCCGCATGCGACAAAAATGTTCAGACAGATGAGGGATGGAATGAGAACTTGGCGGAAGATGTCTTAAGCGTAATAAGTGTGAATGACAAAAGTAAGGATGAAGAGGACATGGCTACTACGGAAGCAAATACTGAAATAGGTTGTTACTCTTACAAGAAGGCGTTGAGCGCTTGCGAATCTTTATGCAAATTCGCTTTCGTAGCTGGGGATGAAAAGGCAATGCAGCTGACATCTGTTCTTCGATCTCACTATGAGTCAGTGGTAGCTAGCGGTTGTAATCGTCATCAGAGCCGGGTTGAAGATTTTTTAGAAAAACATTTATGGACGATGTTTGTGTATGTACCTACTTATATTTGAAAAAGCTAATTAAATAAAACAATTTTCTGTTCTTTTTAAAATTTTCCCTTGAGCGCACTCTCTTACGGGACAAAAAAAACTCGGGTCCCTTGGGTGTCCACTTAAGAGAGATTTCACTGTATTATTTTTAAACTTTATTAACATATAATAAATTATAATGCTTATACATAAAAAAAAAACTAAATCGCACCATTGTAGTTGCAGAGATGACAACAACGACAACTCGTTTCAGTGATGGGTGCTCGTGGGTGAATTTTGCGTGTCCAAGACGCAGACGGATAAACGCTTATCATGTTTATGCAGCATTGGCCTGAATAAATGGCAGGCGACCCTTTAGGTATTTGTAATTATGGGAGTAAACTGCATTAGTTATTCTTTGTTACGATTGAGAAATCATTAGCGAAGGTCAAATGTCAAATGTTACAGCGGGAGTAACAAAGATTGATCGAATAAGAAGTTCCAAGATTCAAGGAAGCCTTCACGTCAAAGAACCTATCTCGGAAAAATAGAGCACGAGCTCAGTTGGTACTGTCATGTTCAAAAGAGAGATCCTACGAACCTCCTTGTTCACACAAATGCAGCAAGACCAGCAGAAATATTTAATATATCGAAAAGTAGCATCGATTCCACACGGAACAAGTTCTTTAGTAGGCCAAGCATAACATTGCGGGCAATATAAAACGTCTTCCAAGCTGTATATAGGGCGCATCAGGCTTTATGGGAGTTGTAAATATGGTGATACACTTATTTTGAAGAGACAAATAAACTTCAAAGTTATTTCGTTAAGTTGCTACATCTTAACACTAAATCAGAAGCTGTATATCCTAAGAATGAGTCAACGGACTTGACCACATTAACGTCTGCCATGAACAAAACCTTTCAATAGGCCTATTCTACTAACAAGCGTAAAGAAGGAGGAAACCGCCGTGGTGAAACACCACTGTAGCTTATTTTCATAAGAAATGCCAGAAAGAGTTCAATAAAGCTAAGTCTTCTAGAACGCAAAGTGGATTGTTATAGCTACAAAGACAGCTTGACGAAATATTCAAATGTGGTTAAGAAAGCACAGCGTGGAAAAAGGAAGCTTTTCTGTGAGAAAAGAGTAAAGCTCCTCTGGTAGGCTAAGGAAAGTAATCTCTCTCCACAAATCTCGAGTTTTATTCAAGACTAAGACGAAGTAAAGGCTGGAATTATTGTAAAGCGATGAGACCTTGTGTCTCCATATTGTTTTTACAAATAAAGTCCACATGTTCTCTGAATTCTAGCTTGGTGTCCAAACAATACCAAGGTACTTAACAGTTTAAAAATAAATAAGTATTAGGCATTAGCGGCCCATGCAGAGCCTAAAATCTAGCTTTTCCAACCATTTGCCTGTGCAAAGTGAAAGGACCTACAATTTTTAAGCCGAATCCGAACGGCAAATTTGAGAAGCTTCTCATGACAATTGATACTCTTGGATGTTTGTCAGACATTCGCAAGAGGTGGGTTAGTGGAAAAACCGTTTAGAATTTACTTTGACCGGCGGATTTGAATTTGAGACCTTAAGATTAGTAGTCCAACATACTAACCTCTGCGCTACTGAGCCTACCACTTAACAGTTTGCATTATTTCCATAGGACAAATATTTACATGTATAGTCACTCCTGTTGGAAGCCAGTAAACATTTAGGAACATACAATTGGATTTCTCAACATTCAGAATAAGAGGATTTACTTGAAGCCACATATATATTGCCCTTAAGTCACTGTTTATGTGTGCATATTTATTGTTATCTTAATTAACTTCAATGTTCCTGTGAGGATGCATAGAAACCAATTGTTTTCTTGCCAGATTTTAACGAAATAAACATAAAACTTATTTATACATACAAATGTGAACTGAATAAAAAGCTTGTAAAACTAATTTTTTTTTTAAAGCTAGGGGCCTCATTCAGCTTTGCCGCCCCGGGCCTCTGACGGGCTTAGTCCGCCACTGGCTATAGTAGGAATCTGGTTGTGTATGTAGAAAAACTTTAAGATCCGATGGGATAGTCGCCTTATCGTATATGTTTCTGTTTGTCTATTTAAATAATAAATGAATCTACTATCTGACATACCCAAAGTTAGAAATTTTGTATTTTCTTCTCAATCTCCCGATTTGTAAGCTTGTGAACTGCAAAAGGATGATATTTTGTTTAGTAACATTTCAATCGTTTCTCATAAAAGTTTTAGGAAGATGCCAGGAGCTTCACTCGCCTATGCCAAGAGCTTGAGGTCATGAACATGTCATTCTTAAACTTATTCATGTCTATTATATTCTATGCTTAATTCTCTTCTATAAACTTCTATAAAAAAATATAAACCAATTTTCTCTCACATGACATTGTACAAACATTTCATTTTACAAACATTTTTGTTACACATTTAACATTATTTTCGCATTGTTAATATGTAGGTTTTTATGTATTTTTTGTTTCTTTGTTATTAACCTTGTTGATGTAGCTTAAACCATGTTTGTTATCGCTCAGCATCATTTTAGTGGAAAATCCTAATTGCGTCATTTTTTGAATCTACTACTCGACCGCGTAATAATTGCGCAGAAGGAATGAACTAAACACGACAGTACTAAAGTGTCCAAGTACATCGAAAAAGTTCTACCAACTTCTTAATTATAATTTATGTGATTAGTCGGTCATATGCAGTATTATGTAAATGTATTTATTAAATTATAACGATTTAGTAGAAAAAAACCAATCATATTCAAAAAAGCAAAAAAGTTCATCAAAAAAAAATTCAAAAGAAAATACACAGAAAAAAAAATACACAAAAAAAACGAAAAAAAAAAATCCATGAAATACCGAAAACAATATACCGGTGAATAAAAGAAAAAAAAGAGCAAAATAACAAAATCACAAAAGATGTAAAACAGCAAATATAAAAAAAAAACATTCAAATAATGCAATATTGTGCTAAAAACAAACCTAATGAAAATGTTTGAAGTTAATTGACAATTTATCTTATTTGTATCTTTACAGATTCGTAAGACCCACTTTCCACCTCGTCCTCGTCTTCGTAAAAATCGTTCCGCATTGAAGCGCAATAGATCTTTGTTAGGTATCCCATCAATAAAACGTCCCTCCTCAGCATCTGAAGTAGATGAATCCGGTAAAAGAAGAAAAACAGACGATATTGCTCAACAAATAACGCCGACATCATCTAGTAGTTCTTTGCAGAGCGGACCAATAAGTACACTTGGTAGGTTGGTGGTTGGTATTTCACCCAACAAATTAAACAGTACTGCTGAGAGTAGTACTGACGAGGACAATAACCCTGCAAGTCGATTTTATAAAGATTCAAATGGAAATGATTTCGTCCAGACCCATGCAGACAATACATATTATCCCAAGGCCTCCACCACGACAAATAAGTTGAACAAACAAAAACACGCCCAACACTTGCGAACGGCAGCAAAGAGAAAACTTCCTAAAGGTTTATCAAAGTTAAAAATGTCAACAAAACATGACGAACAGAATGTAATCCCTAGTAATAAAGAGACTGAGACTGACTTTGCGTTAAGTCAATCCGTATGTGGCAGTAGCCAAAGCACTCTAAAAGATTCCGGCTTCAGTTCGGCTCCTTCGAGTCAAGAAAGGAAATGCTTGAGTGAGCAGCAAAACTGTGAGAATGATGGTTGTAGTGTTGTTTCCGATGGTGGCAATGGTGGTAGTTCAGACACTGTCTGCGATGAGCTGAATGACAGTGATATAGCTGATATCTCAGAAAAGAAAAACTACATCCCTAGTACTACAGAATTTGATTTTAAGTCACAAGAACCGGCTTTAGATAGGCGTGTATCTGATTTAGCACTATCATCTACTATAGAAGCACATGCAATATCACCTTTAGTGCAAAGTGTGTCTGAATGTTCAGATGCTTACACAAATGTACAAGCCTCCTCAAGTAATCCAGATTTGCTACAGATCTCTGCATTCAAAAAGAGTAAGCTTAGATCACTTCAACCAATAACTGGGATACAGTCGAATGAAAAGGATGGCGAATTTCCTAGCTATGGTTCATGTATGACATGTTTGACTGAGCCGAAAAATGGAGTTTTCGTTCATAGCAGGTTCCTGCACCTTTGCTGTTGTTACAAGTGTGCGGTAAAAATATGGAGCCAAAACAAAAAATGTCCAATTTGTAATTGTGCTGTGAAAAATGTTAAAAAGTTGTTTGTTTACTGAAAACATATTGCAAGCGATTTAAAACCCACCGATACAATATTTATTGAAGTTGAAGTCATTTAATATATTCGAACCTCGTACTAAAAATGCGTTAACAATTTTAGTAAAAGGTACAAAAAATGCCAATGATATTGATATCAACAATATGTTTTAAATTGCACAGCATAATAACGTATTGTGTAAATATATATAAACGAATGAAGTAAATGAGGTACTGCAAACCATTATACAGTCATAAATTACGAATAATGGTAAAGCTTGAAAAAAATGTGTATATTATGCATTTTATGTCAGTTATGCAAAGGATAATACAGTATTGGGGAGGAATATGTATAAAAACTGCCGGGTCTCTTCGATAATAGAATATGAATTTTATTTTATTTTTGCAATTGGGAAAAAGTTAGACTGCATTGGTTTTTCGTTCTTTGGTGAAAGGAAGGTAATAACTTTTTTTTATTATTATAAATGCGATTTAATTATTATAACGTATTTCAAAGGACAAAAAAAAACGATGTCTCTTGTTAAAAAAAGCCCCAAACTTATTTATTAATAACAAAAAAGAACGGAGAAAGAAAAACCTAAAACAAACGCAAACAAAAAATAAAACACTTTCTTTACAGCAAAAAAAAAATTGTTTTATTAAAAAAAATTGATAAGTAATACTCACAATGTAATGAAAACTCCCTGTTCCATTCTCTTGTATTCTTAACAAATTTGGAAGGTACAAAATATTCAGGAAAAAAATACATAAATATAAAAAAAACTAAGGTTTTCGGCATGAACACAATTGAAAGTCGCTGTAGTGCAATCTGTTAAGTAAGTCGCTCACTTGAAGCTCGGGTGTCTTGCTCTTAGATATTTCCATTTTTTTTCAGCCATCGACTGGATAATTTAAGACAAGAAGATACGAAAGACGACTTTCTACACACATTCGTACCCGGTATTATAAATGATTTCATGATTTTTTCCATGCCTCCAACTTTTTTACATTTTTATAATTAGGAATAGTTCTGTCAGTTAAGTATTATTTCTTTTTAAAATTTCTTTAAATTGTTCGGTGGACTTTTCGAATTTGTTTCGTTTTGAAATGTCGGAAGGAGTGCAGCACGTAGAACTAGAAGTTAATTTAATCTGCACTGCAGCTACTTTGCATGCTACAGCTACAGCTACACAATGTGTTCGCAGTATTGAGTTTGTATTCTACTTTTAACAGCTTGTACAGGCAGTTAAGCGTTATAGGCCGGGAGCTACATCTTTTCAAAATAACAAATCGCTTCAGGTGATCCTTACGCTTGCTTCTTAACTGAAGTCTGTTTTAAACATAGGGACGGGCTACAGTCCGCTTGGGCGAACTGTTGGATACCCTATTCTTATTCCTATCCTTCATAAGTGGGCGTGACAAAAGTCTAAGTATGGTTGAATTGTTAAGAACGCTCTACATATTTTGTTATATAACATTTAAAGGATTTTATCAAAAAAACAACGCTCCCTAGCTCAAACTTGGGTGTTTCAATAAAATTGTTTTATTTAATTGTGGGCGTGTCAGTAGGCGGATTTAAAAAAAATTAACACATGAGAATAAATCGCCCCTAGAGAGTATATACTATAAATTTCAGCTCCCTAGCTGAAACTTTGGATTTTCAAAAATTAATATACCCTTAGAATAGGGTATAAAAAAATTATTTTATTTATTTGTGGGCGTGTCAGTGGGCGGATTTTGAAATTTTTTTATCCCGAGCAGTTTTAGGAGTCATAGATCATATATAAAAAATTTCAGCTTTCTAGCTCAAAATTCGATTTTTTCCAAAATTTGGTTTTTTTGAGTTTGTGGGCGTGTCTGTGGGCGGATTTCAAAAATTCGTAAACTTGATTATTTCGGGACCCTAGAGAGTATATGGTTCAAATTTCAGCTCTCTAGGTCCAGTTTAAAGGCCTAATTTTTGGCTACAGACGGACGGACGGACGGACGGACATGGCTAGATCGACATTACTATCGATGCTGATCATAAATATAGTAACTTTTAGGGGTCTACGGGCAATATTAAGGTATGTTACAAACTATGCGTCAAAATTAATATACCCTTAGAATAGGGTATAAAAACAGCTGAGTTGGAAATAAACTCACAACAGAGAAAACCTGTATAAATGAAACGTTTAGACCACAAAAATATACAGGACATACTGCTATAATACTATACCATAATATGTGTATCAGTTAACCCTATAGCGGTAATTATATTTTTAGGTACGGGAAAGGTATTGTCGATTTGACGAATTGATATTCAGCTCCAATGTTTAGGACAAAATTTTGTAAATTTGAATAGAATTATGTTTGCTTAAGTCAATTTTTTAAATAAAAAGCAATCACCTTTTTTTTAAGTTTAAACTTCTTTTGGCGCATTGAGGGTATTATTTTAATTGTAGCGGGAGCAAACGGATACCGGAATCTACTTCGCAATTAACGGATTTCGTACCTACCCAATTAGTTTGGTGCTTTTTGTCATATTTTCGAGATTTCTTGGATCTCGGAACCCGCTTGCTTCTGTTGTCGAAATGGAATGAAGTTTGTTGTAAATTTATCGGGATTGTATATGGAAATTGATAGAATAAGGTCTGTATATATTGCATTGATTCAAATACAATGTCCGTTATTTTGTACGTTTGCATTCAATTTCTTGCTAATTTCGTCATGTTTATCCACACACCCAAACACACCTAACTACCAAAGGCGACAAGGCAAGAGCAACCAAACTTAAAGCTACCAACAGGTCTCGAAAGATACTCGAAAAACTTGGAAAAGTATTGAAAAATGTATTAAATAGTCACCTCTAAAGTATTAGCTTACACAAGGGCCTACACATTTTTAAATTAAACAATCTATATTTGAGTTTTTAATTGAAATTTTAAAATGATCATTCATTTTAACGTTATTGGCAATAAACGTGGACCCGTTATCAAAAAGCAGTTAATACTAAAACAACATACAGTTAATACATAAATATATATATCAGGCAGACGGCAGTATTGCCATGTCCTCATTCTTAAGTATACCAATTTGTAAACTTTATGATGGAAAAAATAAAGAATCTACTCGTATCTATATCTAATCTAATCTAATCTACTAAAACATATTATGTATGTATTGTTCAATCAATTATTCAAGCACTATGGCAATAAGATGCCGGTGATTTGTTGTATGCGTGTGTGAAACTTCTTTTCACTCTGGGCGGAATTGGACTTTATTCTTCATTTTGGCAACTTGGAGAGTGCAATTCTAACGGATTTTTGTTTTAGGTAGAAAAAGGCCTAATGACGTTTGCACAAAATATCGCTCAAGAAAACGCGTAAAAATCCGAGTTTGTTGACCGCACTCTGTCAACAAATACTATTGAGCAGACGTTCAGAAAATAGCAGTATGCAGAGCTATTAGTTGTGGGTTCATGTATTTACTAGTCTATGAGAGATTGAGAAATCACAAGTAGATCCTATAAATAGTAGAATGTGTATGATTCTTAGCATTTGTTGCAAAGCTCAACTTTATATTCTAGTGCGTTTGTCTCACGTTGATTTGCTCATATGCCATTTTGAAATTGTTTTTGACTTGCCGTTTCACAAACGTATATGTAGTTATATTTTCCTCAGCATCTTCTTTCGTATCCGATTCATCCACATTTTCCTCCCAGCCCTATAGGCCTATCCCAAAAAGCGCGTTGGATCGCTTTTGATGGTTTGTGTTTTCCTATTCTCAAAAGCGATTCGCTTTCCATCTGCCCTTCTTTGAAAACGAAAGCACTATTCAAATATCATTTCGTTTTAAAAGCGCAAGGTGGCTAGGTGATGGATTGAGATAAAATGTTAGAATTGAATAAAAAAAATCTGTTATATTGAACTAATTGATTTGTTCTGTTGCACGATATAAGATTTAAATATGATTTCTTTATTAAAGGAGCCAAAAACCCAATTGTCACTATTTTCAAAACTATTCTTATTGTATATCCAGCGCAGACCACCCAGTTTTTAAGAATATCCTTTGCTCATATTTTAATATGCATGTATAATCGTTCCGTTCACCTTATGTTTTGTTTATTCCCGGATCAAAATAAACAATATTATGCGCACTTTTGTCATAGAATACATTATAAAAAAAAAAATCATGTTTTTGGAAACAGCTTCCATTTAAATGGAAATTATGGAAGTTTGAATTGGAAAGACTTGGAACTAGTTGGCATTTACATGGAAATACTGAAAGGATAATTTTTGTTTTCGTGTCATTGCTTTTTTCTCTTTTTAATTTTATTATGGACACTGGAAACAAAAACAATTAATGCCACTTTTAAGGGAATTGAATTTATATTCTGGGCATATATAATATTAATATATCATCGCTGTATGCCAATCCGTTTGGCAGAGGACATAGAATATGTGTATCAACTTTTCTTGCTAAACATAATCGACGGGCGCTGTTGAACGATCGTCTTGGCCTAGATTCAAATTTTTATTTCTTCTTAATGGTGGATTTACACGGTCACACATTCCTAACATGTAAGATTAAAGGGATGCTAAATACTAAATATCCGTGTGACTGAAAGGGACAGCATTACCTAACATGCAAAAAAACGTGACACGTATTCAGGTCGGCCATCTTGTTTACGTGGTACGAATTATGGGAAAGCTATGCATGTTGATATTTTTATAGCGATGGCTTACGAAATTTCGATTTCCTATAAAACAAAATGGGCTATCATATGTTTTAATCGTCATAATACATTTTTGACATTTCTCTGCTTCACATCGCCGATTGTACCTACTCAAGATGGAAAACACTATTAATACGGCAGCCTTTACGAGATCCATGTTTTTATTTATTTTTTAATTCTACTACAACAAAACCGATGAAAATAAATTTGTTTGTTTACATGTGATCTGTCAAATCTCCATAATAATGTTATAGCAAGTTAAAGTAAGTGATCTCACTCTTACACCTTATTAGCATTGACTGCGGATAAACGGATCTCTCTTTTCGGTTTTGTTGCAAAAATGCGCGTGCGTGATGGTGTAAATCCACCATAAAACAAACAAATAATTTTTAGAGAGTTGCAATTATAATCTAGGCATATATGTATCATCGATGTAGGCCAACCCGGATGGGAGGGGATGTAGAATATGTGTATCAACTTCGACGAGTGCTGATCGAACGTCTTTGCCTATATTCAAATCAGTATTTCTTTCTCAACAAAAAATAATTAATGCCTTTTTAAAGATGGCAACAACGCGCCGAGTAGGTATGACAGATGATAGAAGCTGCCTGACGATAGCCAATCACGAAAAAAGAGTCCGGAGATCCCGTTGCCGAATCGTGGGTTATGGTTTCGCAAATAGGATCTCGAATTTCGAAAAACTAAAAGCCAAAGGGCGGCTCTTTAGCTGTCAAACACTGCAAGCGCCAACCTGATGTAATATCTTCATAACGGCTTCACCAGTAATTAACTTACTGCGACGCTGTGTTTTCCGTCAAAAAATAATATCGGTTTTATTCTAATGTAAAACCGTCATAGTGAAAACACAGCGTCGCTGTTGAAGACGTGTTTGTTATCTGATGGTGTTTGCACACAGCGCTATGACGATGAAATAATTTAGTAAACACAACATTTATTGACACTATTGATCCACACAAAAGACTACTTAAATGTAGATGTGCAGCTCTACTAGTCGATAACACATCCGTATATTAAATCCGTTCTACGGCATTGGAAAAAACAAAAATAAATTAATAACCTCTCATAAGGAATGTTATAATTTCATAAAATTATCCTGATTTAAAATTCTTAAAAAGGTTGTTCTTATCTACGGAATAATTCGCATCTATCTTCTTACAGTAGTGTCGTCTGAAAGTATTATCAGCCTACCAGTTTCCTCTTGAAAGAATCTCATCAACAGGCTGATTCTGTAGCCAGCCTAAGGAAGCAACCGCTGCTCGCATACTGCCAGGTGTAGCATCTATTCCAGCCTCTCGCAACACTGAACGTATCCAACCACCGATTATCGTTCTTGACGCTAGTTTCGCCGGCCCCCTTATACTTATGAATAGACTGTCAAGATTATCTACCATTGCCCTTCTTGAGACATCCTAATTAACCGCCTAATCCAAAATACTGGGCATAACTTCTTGTTTGGATGCTCGATTAACTGCCAGCTCGACTGTCTATGCGTTGACGAGTCGGTCTACGAACCAAAAGTTGGATGCAACACAATCTCCCCATCAACTTCCTCTAAACAGTCGTTGGAAATTCTCAGCAACGTTAAATCGTGAACTCTTCGTCCAGATGCCAGCAACAAGATCATCGCTGCTCTTCTTGACGCCTCAAAGAGGGTTTCGTTATTCTCTGCAGCTCCCAACCAATCTACTACCCTCCGCGGGTCCCATGTCTGCATTTTTCTGGTAGTGAGTCTAGCTAATGCTACCGCTTTTAAAATCTGCTTAACTAAAAAGTGTGAAGAAATGCTCTCGATTGCATTCGGGCCACAAAATATTGAAATTGCAGACTTGTGGACAAGAATTGTATTTGATGAATAATTCTCTTTCAAAAATAAATGCGCCAAATATCTTGTTACGATCGCACCTGTTGGAACTCTGCAGTTAACACTGTTTACTTTGCACCAATCTATCCAGGCTCTGATAGCAGGCAAGTATGTCTTTAACGTGGAATCTCTCCATCCTTTCTTTAATACTTCTTTCTCCTCATTAGACCACTCTTCTACTTGGTTACCCCACCCCCAACTCTCCATACATTCAGGCTCAAATCTTCCACTTGTGGAGGTGGTCGTCCTGTCGTCATATCTATTACTACCTTCTGCAGGTTGTTGATTGCATTTGGTGGCTCCAAGGCCCGATCTCTCAGGTCGGTCATCCAAAATATTTTCCCTTGAACGATTTAGATGAGCCAAAACCTTCGGGATAAGATTTGGTGGAGGAAATACCCAGCCTAGCTGACAATTCCAATCGCGACTGAAGGCCTCGAAGAACTCTGCTGCACGATCTTTGCAATCTATGGACACATCTTCTGACAACAGCAGTCTCTTTTGAAGCAAACAGATCTATATCGGGCGTCCCCCACCTCTCGAAGATGCGAGCCCTTACTGCCGGTAGAATGTGCCACTCGGGTATGGGTCGCCCCTTTGAAAGTCTGTCTGCTATGCCGTTGTACCTTCCCGGAAGATAGAATGCAGATATTGTTATGTTGTACTGATCGACCAGGTGAAGAATCTGATAAGTCAGATCTAATAGGCCAATGGACCTGGTTCCACCCTCCTTGCGAACGTAAGCCACCAGAGTGCGGTTGTCTGTCTGAAGCAAGACGTGTGCGGCCCTTAAATGGTCCGCACGAAAACTTAAAGCTCTGTATACCGCATACATTTCCTTCATATTGGAGTGCCATCCTATCTACCTCCCTGACCACTGGCCAGACATTGCTAGTCCGTCTAGTTGAGCACCCCAACCTGAGGCTGACGCATCTGTGACTAGGAAGTTTGTTATTGCCGTCTTGTGCATTGTTGTGACCCTGTCTGTGGCTCCGAGCCACCAATTGATCTCCTCTAAAGCCCTGCGAGGGACGGGGAGTTTCTGTCTTACACGTCTGCTGAACTTTCGAAGAAATATTTGAAGACAACGACAATTCAATCTTCCTCTTGGGATGACGAAGCTTGCAAAGTTTAACTGGCCCAAGACCCTCTGCAGTTGTCGCAAGTTGCACACCTGTCTCTGTGACATCTGGTGAAGAGAAAGTCTGATCCTCTCTTTCTTTGCCTCCGGAATACTCATAAGATTCCGTCTTGAATCCCACTGAATACCCAGGAACTCTATTACCTGCTTTGGTGTTAAAACTGATTTTTTGGAATTTATCATCCAACCAAGGGACTTTAAAAGATCTATGATTTCCGCAACCTGCACTGTAAGTCTTGAAATATCTTGGGCAGCCAAGAGAAAATCGTCCAGATACTCTAAAACCCTGATACCCCTGTTTCGAAGGACCTCCGCAATCCAACAAGTGATGGCTGAAAATAACCTGGGGGCTGATGATAGGCCAAATGGTAGGCATGTGAGTTGTAAGAGTTCGCATCTGTATACAACCCTCAGAAAAGGTCGGTGGCTCTGTGATATCGGGACATGAAAGTATACCTGTGATATGTCTATCTTTACCATCCAATCGTCTGCCTGTACAAAGTCTGGCACCGAGGAGTGAGAAATTAGTTTGAAGGATTTTTCTATTACATAATTGTTTAATGCTCGGAGGTCGAAAATGGGGCGAACTCCCCCGCTGGTCTTGCTTATGAGAAAGATTGTTGAAATAAAACTGGGGCTGGCTGATGGGGAGGGCTCTAGAACTTTCAATCTTTGCATCTCTTGCACCTGAAGATCCATGTCTTGAGATGGCCTTGTTGAAAAACTTTCTAAAATGTCTAATGTTGGGAAAACGAGAGGTGGTCCGGAACGGAAAGGTATCCTCGCCCCAGAAATACTTTTTAGAATTGTCTTTGAAAAACTTTAGTTGCCCTCCCCTGAAAATTGTTTGTGAGTCATTTGTTTTCTTTGGTGTTCTCTTTCGGATGAAAGGAAGACCTGAATCGTTGGTCTTGCTTCCTATTACTCTCTCTCTCTATAATTGTTCTTGTGCGCAGATCTTTTATAATTATTATACCTAGGTTAGGTTAGGTTTATGTGGCTGTCGGCAGAAACCGACACACTTAGACCAATTTAGGTCCATTGTGATACCACGTATGTATTATCTACCTCAACTCTGCAGATGGGGCTGGCCAACGACACGCGGTTGTTCTCAAACGGTCCCCCATCTACGTACTACCCGCGCCCAACGTCGTTTAATTGCGGTGATCTGACGAGAACCGATTAACTCGACGTGGTATGGTCGTTGGTATATTATTATACCTAGCATTACTTTTAGTTCTTTTGTCGCTGTTAATTGGAGGCTGATTCTGAAAAGATCTTCTTTCCCTAGAATAAGAAGGAGCGCTAAGCCAAGACTGAGCGCCCCACCAAGTGATTGCACTAACGCCTGAAGTGCCTGCTTAATAAAAAGATGCTCAGCGCTTGGATGAATGTTACGAAGTGCTGTCTGAACGTTCTTGTTAGAAACCTCAGAAATCAATCTCTCACGCCTCACCTCAATGCACTCAGCTCTTTTACCACATATGACCTGCAACGCCAGTTCCGTGTTCTTAGACGAATTAGAAGACGATCCGAACAAATTTGTAACTTTGTCAAACAGAGAAATTGGGTTTAAGTCATCCGGTGACTTGAAAGCCCAATCAATAATTGACTGTAGTCCCGATTTCAATAATGCCTTTTGTTCCAACAAGGAATTCGATAAGTAATCTGCTCTGTTGAAACTAAATAATCCTTTGTCCTACTGAGCACGCAAAGTTCGCCATTTACTTGCAACTCCACAAAACCTGGAATCGCAGCCAACGTCTTCATTGCCTTTGAATATCTTACAATCCTCCAAGTTGGTAATCCAAAATGCTGCAGCCTGACAAGCGACTCAAGATGCTGTTTCTTTGCTGGCTGGACGACTCTCGCCTCACTCTCAGTCTGTAACTGACCCAGATTTAGTGTCCTATTAGAAAATTCTGGATGATTGAGAAAACTCTCAGGAGATGAATCTGCATTCCCTAGAAAGCTTTATCTTCCTCCTCCCTTGGAATAAACATGCTAATGCACTGCGAAAAATAACTAACCTGATCTGTTAGATCACCGACTCGTTGCTCTACAGATGGCTGGACCCCAGATCTGGATTCTCCCTTCCGCTTATTGGGTGGAGGAGAAGCAATAGCCTCATTCTCAGTGGATGAAGAATTCGACGACGATGAACCTCTCCTTGAAAGGCGAGGACTAACCTCTCTCTTTTTCTATTTCTCCGGCGACAAACTCATATAACCCAATTTAACAGTAACTTTTACTTATTTACCACTAATTGCATATTTAAACGTGAACGTTATTTCAAATACGACTCTATGGCGACGAAGTACACAACGCTATGAAGATATTACACGTAACGTACACCAGGTTGACATTTGACATTTCTTTTATTGAGACTAAATATATATCTGTTACAGTTTGTACATATTTCTGTTTTATGTGAGAAATTCTCACATACGAGTATATATATATATACATAGACAGCGGCTGTAAAGTATGGCCTGCTTACTCAGATTTGAATTAATGTGTTTGCCACTTGGCTAGTTTACATTTTATGTGATTGCTCTTGCTCCCGGAGCGATATGTTGCTTTACTTTTGACTTAATGTCAATATATTAACTTAAAACTAGGATAACAAGTGAGGTAGAGAGGAAATGTGTACACAGTACTCATGTCTTATCGCCTCTTCAACAACGACAGCGAAATTAATATTAAACAATATGCGGTTTTGTCTTATGAAAAGTCTTCTTGTGTTGAGCGAGTGCGCTCTACTGTTTTAAAATGCTTATGTTTATGTTTATTTAAGCAAAAGTATAATATGAGTGATATGATCGTCTTTATGGACCATTTCAGACACTTCAAGAAAAAAAAGTAATTTAGTAAGTTAGTCTCGCGATGAGTTACAAACTATAATTGCCAGAATGATAATAAGAAGTTAACAGAAAAGTCCGGATGTTTACACAGAGTTATATGGTGCTTAAGACTAGGGAAATTACGAAGGGATAAGTTCTGTACCCCAATTATGACGTATAGCCTTAACATTTTTGTTTTCATTTTTATTCTTTTATTTCTTTTAAGATACATACGATGATGTATAGCGTGAGTCGTGGTAAAAGCTTTTTAGAGTGTTAGCCTCTATTGTGGCCAGGCGTTGATTTGAGGTAAAACGACAGCGGTGCTTCAACAGGTGCTGAGTCAAAATTGAGTGCTAGCACTCCAACAGGCGAGGGGTACCTTTCGTCATCCCACGATGATCCACCTTGTGATGAAGGTATCCCCCGGATGAGGTCATTATTTATATTATCCATTTTGATAATTGTTTTTTTCATTTATAATAAAGAGTATCTCATAAGGGGAGTGACATTAGTGTCCTTATAGATGTATGTGTTCGAGAAACGTTTAGTTCGTGTTTCAAAATTTTTGTTGGCACAAAGGCGAAGTATTTTTCTTTCTAGGATTTCGAGTTCCAGGGCAGAGGTAGGTGAGATAGCAAACCAGACCGGGAATGCGTACGTCATGATCGGACGTATCAGAGTTTTGTAAAGCAGCAGCTTTGTGCACTTTTGTAGTGCTCTGTTTGTCAGTAGGGGCATGAGGAGGTTAGACACCTTGCGAGCTTTGTTAAGGTTAAATCTTGCATGGTTATTGAATTTAAGCAAATTATTAAAATGCACACCTAGGTATTTGATGTTATTTTTACTCTGAATGATGCAGTCGTCTAGTCTCAGTGCTAGGCTTCTGCTTTCCCGAACTACTCCTTCCTCACCTTTCCCGCTGGCGTTCCTGAAGCAGCTGAGTTCAGATTTTGATTTGTTAATTGAAATATCCCAGGTTTTGTAGTACTCATTTATTGTACTGAGGTGTCTCCCCAGAAGACGGGTTGCCATGAGGGGGAAGGTGTCACTGACGTAGACAATGGTATTATAGCGTATAGTAGTCCCTTGGAGCAAGTATTTTCGCTACTGATTAGGGTGTGTGGAAAATCGTGAAGGAATATATTATACAGTGGGGGAGCAAGGGTGGATCCTTGGGTAACGCCGCTGTTACAGGCACAATCAGTGGATTTGGTGCCCTGAATCTGAATGAAGAAGAGTCTGTTGCTAAGGAAGCTGTCCAGAAGATGAATGATATGGGGAGGAGGTTAAGCTGCACGCACTTGAAAAGAAGTCCGTCCCTCCACACACTATCAAAGGCTTTCTCAATGTCAAGGGCACAAGCCACAGTACATTTTTTGATTCGAAGATTGGTGGTGATGTCATGATGCAGTTTCATAAGTGCGTGAACCGTAGAGTGTTCTCTGCGGAAGCCAAATTGGTAATCTGGAATGTAGTCAATGGGGTTGTCTTCAGGGCTGAGGATGTTGCTAATAATTAATCGCTCAAGAATTTTACCGACGTTAGAGAGGAGGGAGATCGGCCTGAAGTTACCGATCTGGTGATCATTTTGCTTTTTGATGATTGGGATTATTCTGGCCAACTTCCAGGCGGTCGGGAAGTAACCATTGTTTATGCAATTGTTCAGCAAGATTGTAAGAAAATTAATTGCCCTGGGGGTGATTTTTTTGAGAATAGAGTTACTGATACCGTCAGGTCAATAGGATTTTTTGGGTCTTAGTTGTCGAATTATGTTAGACACCTCCGAACTGCTGGTGAAGAATTGTGTGGTCAAAGGGGTTAGAGCAGAGTTGCCCACTTCAAAGTTGAATATACGGGACGGTTTTGAAAGCCTAGTCCGTTGAGTCAAGTTCGTGTCCTCCCTTACGATTTCTTGATTAAAATTAGGAATTTGTTCCCGGTATATTCGTTTAAAGAGATTTTTGAAAGCTGTAACTATGCTTAGCTCATTGGTTAGAGTTTCGTTATTCACTACCACCTTTCCACAGTGGAAGTTCTTCTATCCTGAACACCTCCTTAAATGCCCAGGGGCCTGGGTTTATTTTAGACAGCCTGTCTCTGAACTGCTTGTTAAGCCAGATCCTGATCTTTTCCTGAATTATCTTCTTGAGCAGGGAGATTCAAGAAGACAGTTCTCTGTATTCAATATTAGTCCTGTTGAAGTTACTGTGATATATTCTTTTGAGATGTTTGTTGCGGATGTTTTCAATTTGATTCATATTTCTGTGACATCCCTGTTACTCCGTGCACGGAATTCCACGCTTCAAACTCAGCGAAAGCCTGCATGTCCCTCGCTAATTTATTCTATTCTGAGGAAGTACTACCAACATCAAGAGACTAACTTGGTAGGTATCTCGAAATATCTTCCACCAAAATTCGTTCTTTTCCTCGGGCACTTTCATCCCAGAAGGAACTACTCCGGCGTCATTTTCGGACTCATTCATCTGAAGTTATTTCGAACTCGATTTTTTGTTTGTTCAGGCTTGGCTATAACTATTTTCCCTTTATTATTAGCTGGCAATAGTGGTGCAAAAACGTGAAAAAAACCAATAAATAAAATAATAAAATCCACGGATCATATCCAGAAAACAGGTAATTGTCCAAATAATCAATATATGCGAAAGAGTTATTAACTATATACACATATATCATTAGGCAATTTTCCAAAGGATTGGGGGGGGGGGGGTGTAAGCAATTTCTCGCTTAGTCCACGCAGGGGTACGTAAACTACGAACTTGGCTAAACTTTTTGCGAGGTTCTTCCAACACCTCCCGCCAAACAAAGAGAAATAAAACCCCCACCAATTATATTAATTTGGAACTTGATCAAATCATCGGAAGAGCAAACAACTCGATTCCTCACCACCCCACCTACACCTGCAGGTGGCAAAGAGAAACTCTGCGTTGTCACACTTACTAGTAGGCGGGGAGTTTTATCTCCAGAGACTACCGTACCTCAGTGTACCCAGAATCCACATCGCTTGTCACTATACCAACAAGCAGCTGGCCGCTAGAAAAAACACCATCATGCGTTCTCCATCCTTCGCCCACACAAGCAGTGGAGACTTTTTGCCACTGGTTACGTTATCTAACCCAAGCAATCGCCGATCATAGAGAGGAATACCGATAGCTCCCAATTAAGGAGCGAACCGATCAATAAACCACGGTTCTTCTCGGCTGATTGCGAAAAGCGGTTCTTCGCAGTAAGTGAGGCGCTCTGCAGTGATACCTGGAGTCGAGCGGTGGCTGTACGTGCGGGAAAAGTGTTTTAGTGTGGTCTGCGATTTGTTTTTGTTGGGTCTCAATTGTTACCTATTGGAACAAATACAACTACGCACCCTAGCTATATGAAATCTCTTCTCCTAATTTAATAATATAAATTTTGTAATTAATTTTGTTAATTGGCCCTAAAGTAAATCAATTTTTTTTTGTAAATTAATCTGCTAAAAGTGATCTAGTGATAGTTTGGGCGTTTTGTGTATTTCCTTTGCAATCTTCAATCCCAGCAGCTACATCGAACTGCAGCAACAACAACCCGCCGGACATTGTGCACAATTTCTGAGTTTTTTTTTGTTTAATCAGCCTTTCGCCAAGCTAGCGCTAAACTAACTTATGTTTCAACAGTTTTCTTTTATTTTAATCATTTTCTATTAATAGTATGTATGTATATCATTTGGATATATGTTTTTTTTTGCTGGATAGTTCGTATCAATTTTTTTTATTGATAACTTAATTATAAATTTCCTATAATCAAACTAATATTATTAAATTTACCTTAATTAAAACTATGAATATATCTACTTATAATTAACTTATGGCTACTTTTTTACAATTAAATGAAAATAAATGAGTGAATTTCTATATCTATAAATACAAATATGATCTGATTAATTAATTTGCTGGGGTTATGTGTGGTCGTGTGCGAATGTTTACGAAGTGTAATAGTATAGATTAGATGTGATTTTTTTTTTCTAAACAAGGGACAGTTTCTAAAAACATCAGGAGTACGGAGGCTGTCATGGCGTTCACTACTTTCGTGAGTGGGAGGGAACACAGCGTACTCAAGGCAACCTAACACCTGTTGCCCCACGAACCAGACTGTACGGTAACAAGTAGGGTCCGTCCGTTTAAATATGTAGTGGAGATTTATTGGCTACTAAATCTTGGCATGAAGAAGAAAATTTCTTTTGTTGCGTCTGGCTACCGTAGGACAAAACCCATGCCCATTCCGACTTTACCTAGCTTTGGCTTATGCAAGCATGCCAAGTAACCGTCCGGCAAGGTAGTATCCAGAGTGTCCTCAAGTGCAAAAAAGAACATGGCGCCCAACTTCGAGGCCTTAAGAACGTCACTACAAAGATTATGCTGGTTAACTCTAGAGCTTTTAGCTAAGCTCCAGCAATTGTAGAGTGTTCTATTGTGTCTCTTGGCAGTTCAAATTGAGTATGACTTTCATTAGTATAGTCCCGGTATATACATTGTTTTTATTGTAATCCGCGTTGCGACTATTGAATTTCAGAAAGAGTTGAATTGTTTTTTTTGTATTCATATTGATCTAATTTTATTCGAGAAAGGATAAGTTGTGCATATGAATATTTTTACAATATATGAATCCTTATTATTTTATGGTATAGTCCATAGTCTGGTAGTTACTACACTGGACTATATTGCTACCATTTACCTATAGTTGCTAATTCTAAACAGTCTTGTTCGCGGTGTGTGCATTAAATTGCACAGTCCGTCCGTTTAGCAAGATAGATCTTGCTAGTATAACAAATTTTATCGCATCTTATCTAATTTAATATCTTATTAATTATCTAATTTAGCACCGACCGCGCTGACCCCAAATTATGCATACATATTTTGTTTTCAATTCAGATTTATTAAAATATATTTAAAGGTAAAAGTTGGTTGAAAGGTAAAAGTTTTTGAAGTTGTATTAAAAATCTGGAATTTAGTATTATGGATAATAAAATTCCTAATATCCGCTCTAGAGGAAGGCCAAGCGTTTATAGAGGAAATTCTTCCCACAGAAATTCAGATAGTTTTCGAAATACAATCCCATCTTCAGTAGGAATGGATTCCAGACCAATAGTTAGTCGTACTCCACCGGGGTGTAGTGCAAGTGTAAATTTGAATCAGTCTCCAACCAGGAATCAAATTGTTTTAGAAGATATTCCTGGTGATAGTGATAACAATGAACGACATGAAAGTAATCAAGCTCAGACATCTGCACAAACAGATGTTGCAAGCATAGCAGCCCTAACGGCAGCTTTTCAGAGAATTCTGGAGGCAAACCAAAAAGTTTTTATTCGAGAAATGCAATCAATAAGGAATATAGTCGTCGGAAGATTAGATAATTTGAATCCAGGTATTCCAACTATAAATGAGTCAGACGTGCGTATAAATCCGCAAGTACCTTCGAACGCTCGTTCAGAGTTTGAACAGTTTTTAAACAATGCTTCGTTTTCTACACAAAGTAGACAAGTACCACCGCTAAGTCAACAAGCTTCCTCAGTAAGTTCAACTTGCAAAGTTGAAAAGTGGCAAATTTCATTTGATGGTTCTGGAAACGTACATGATTTTCTTTTCAAAGTGGAAACTCTTAAAGAACGCTCACAGTGTAGCTGGGAACATGTTCTCGCAAATTTGCATGTCCTTTTAAAAGGCAAAGCTGAGTCATGGTTCTGGTATTTCCTCAGAAAAAGTCCAATGGCGTCCTATGAGCAATTGAGGTACGCCATTATAAAAGAATTTAGTAAGGTAGAGAATGACCAGGAAAAGATTCTAAGAATGTTTTCTCGTCGCCAAGGTCAAAAGGAATCCTTTGACGACTACTACACAGATTTATTGCGAATGAACGCTAGACTGTGTGATTCTTTAAGTGATTCTAAAATGGTCGATTTGCTGATGAAAAATTCGAAGGAAAGCTTAGGACATCTTTTGTTTCCTTACCCAGTAAATAACCTGGAACAGTTAAGAGATGTGGCACGACAGGCTGAAACATTTGTCCAACATCAGATGTCTCATAGATATCCGATTTACAGACGAGAGGTGAACGAGATTGAGGAAACAGCTTTGTTAGAAAATGAAGATGGGACAGAAAGCCCAGAGGTTGCTGCCTATTCTGCTGGCAACAGGTTCGATCGTCCAAAATACCAATTGGACACTTCCAAGTTTAAGTGTTGGAATTGCGATCAGATTGGTCACTCTTTCTACGATTGTCAATCGGCGGTCAGAAACCTGTTTTGTTATCGATGCGGTGAGAAAAATGTTTCAACACCCAGTTGCCGAAAGCATCCGGTAAACAGGAGAGTGAGCGAGATGGCCACCGGGGACTCTCGTTCCATAAACCACTCCCCGAGTCAATAGAACTTCAAAATATATCTTTACGGACTCACAGAGAACTTAAAGATATAAAAACAATCCACAACCTATCTCAAACAAAAGTTACAATTTTACCGAGACACCAAAGTATTCATCCACAGTCTTCTAAAAATGATGCAAGTATTCAGACCGATAATGGTTCGCTGCTGTCTCTTCACGAGCGAATCTTGCGGTATCAGGAAACCAAACAACGAATTTTTGGTACCTCGTCCAAAGGCACACTAGCTGATCGAATTTCAAAATGTAGGCAAAGATACCAAACCAGGAAGTCATATAGAAAAATACTAGAGTCAGCTCAAATCAACGACTCACAAGAGATGCGACCATTCCTGCATATTAAAATAGGCAAGGAGCAAGTGTATGCTCTGTTAGATTCAGGTGCTTCAGTCAGCGTACTGGGAAAGAACAGTTTTGAGCTTTTGAAGCGCAATGCTATTCCTTTAAAGTCTTTCAAATCTAGTATAAGTACCGCTGATGGGACAAAGCAGGCGATTCACGGCCTCTGCCAGATACCTGTGCAATTTAATGACACCACAAAAGTTATAGACTTCTATATAGTGCCCACTTTAAAACAGCAAGTTTATTTGGGGATGAACTTTTGGAAAAGCTTCAATATTGTTCCCCGAATAATACCGGAGATGTCTGCGCTTGAAAATACGTGTATTGATTCGAACAACCATAAACTTAAGCCTATCCAAAAATATGAATTAGCCCGAGCAGTAGACCTCTTTCCATCGTTTTCGAGTTTGGGATTAGGAAAAACCAATATAGAGGAGCACTTTATTGACACAGGTGACGCTGTGCCAATAAAGTCAAAGCATTTTCCTCTGTCTCCACCGCGGCAAGCTGAGGCGTACGCTGAACTCGACAGGATGCTTTCACTCGGCGTCATTATCGAAAGCAATAGCCTCTGGAGTTCCCCAATCGTTTTGGTTAGAAAACCTGGAAAGATAAGACTGTGCATAGACTTTCGGAAAATTAACGGCGTCACGAAAAAGGACGCTTATCCTCTGCCGCACATTGGCGGATTGCTGAGTAGACTAAAAGACACTCAGTTCATTAGCGGGATAGACCTGAAGGATGCCTATTGGCAAATTCCTCTAGAAGAGACGTCCAAAGAAAAGACGGCATTTGCTGTACCCGGAAGGCCACTGTATGAATTTACTGTCATGCCTTTCGGGTTATGCAATGCACCCCAACGGATGAGTCGTCTGATGGATCGAGTTATTCCATCTCGGTTCCGCGAAAATGTGTTTGTCTACTTGGATGATTTGCTAGTGTGCACGGCTACCTTCGAGGAACACATGGTCCTGCTGAAGGAGATTGCGAAATGTCTTCATGATGCGAGGTTAACGATTAACGTGGAGAAAAGCAGATTCTGCCAACGAGAAATCAGGTATTTGGGATATATTGTCGGTCAAGGTTGTCTTAAAACCGACCCTTCAAAATTGGAAGCTATTTCAGAGTTCCCTTTACCCAAAAGCGCCCGACAAATTCGTCGATTTATTGGGATGACAGGATGGTACCGACAATTTATCTCAAATTTTTCAGATCTCGCGGCTCCTCTTACCGATTGCCTTCGAAAATCGAAGACATTCTCGTTAACTCCTGAAGCAGTGGATTCATTTCAGAAACTCAAGGAGGCGTTAACGACCGCTCCCGTCCTTGTACAGCCGGATTTTACCAAGCCTTTTGTGGTACAGTGCGATGCTTCGAGCTCTGGTGTTGGTGGTGTCCTTTACCAATTAGATGATGAGGGTAATGAGCGTCCCATTGCTTACGTGTCTCAGAAACTGAATAAAGCACAAGCAAATTATACAGTATCTGAACAAGAGTGTCTGGCCGCAATTGTTTGCGTTCACAAATTTAGACCTTATATTGAAGGATTACCTTTCAAAATTGTCACAGACCACTCCAGTCTAAAGTGGCTCATGTCCCAAAAGGACTTGAGTGGCCGCCTAGCAAGGTGGAGTCTAACGCTTCAGGCCTTTGATTTTGCAATTGAACATAGAAAAGGATCTCTAAACGTTGTGCCAGATGCCTTGTCCAGAGCAGATATGTGTGAGCTAATACCAGTTTCGAACCCTTCTGAAATCAACTTAAAATCAAACTATTTCACCTCTGGGGATTATGAGCTTTTGAAGGAAACTGTTAAAGGAAATCAGGATAAATTGCCAGATACTTGTATTTCAGATGGGTATGTTTACCATCGAGTAAAGTTTAGGACAGGTTTCCCTGACGAAGAAGAGAGTCTGTGGCGATTATGGTTACCTAATGAGCTTACTAACCAAGCTATAAAAAATGTACATAATTCTTCATCTGGGTGTCATGGTGGTTTTGAAAAAACCTTATTTCGTATTAGGCAAAAATATTTTTGGCCAGGAATGGTTAAGCAAATAAAGAATTTTGTTAAGGCATGTGATACCTGCAAAGGCATTAAGCCGGCAAACACCTCTCTTCGCCCAAAAATGGGAATGCAAATTGTGACAGAGCGGCCCATGCAAAGATTATACATTGATCTTTTAGGGCCATATCCCCGCACAAAATCTGGAAACACGACTATTTTCATAGCCATCGACCATTTTTCCAAATATGTCTTTCTAAAGCCTTTACGGAAAGCGTGCGCGAAAGCTATTTGTAAATTTTTAGAGGAAGAGGTTTTCCATCTGTTTGGGATTCCGGAATATATCCACAGCGATAACGGGAGACAATTCGTTTCCCATGAATTCGGTAAGCAGATGGAAGCTTATGGCATAAAACACATCCGGACAGGGCTCTACTCTCCGCAGGCAAATAGCTCAGAACGCGTGAACCGTGAGATCATTTCAAAGATAAGAGTATTTATCAACGACAAACATACAGAGTGGGACAAGTATGTATCGCTTATAGGAGCGACACTGCGAAGTGATTGTCACTCATCTACCAATTGTTCGCCATACTATGCACTTTTCGGTCAGCAAATGTAGAGTCAGGAAAAAAATAGGAAACTGTTTGTATGACCTTGAAGATATGAGGGGCAAACTAATAGGAAGATATCATGCGAAGGATATTCGGCAATGATTTAGAATTTTTCTTTATCTACCAGCTACTTTTAAATGGATTAGCATATCAGAATTGAATAACAAGGCTTTTCCTTTTTGTTTACATAAATGGCACGAATGTAAACAAAAATGGTTTGTTGCGGATGTTTTCAATTTGATTCATATTTCTGTGACATCCCTGTTACTCCGTGCACGGAATTCCACGCTTCAAACTCAGCGAAAGCCTGCATGTCCCTCGCTGATTTATTCTATTCTGAGGAAGTACTACCAACATCAAGAGACTAACTTGGTAGGTATCTCGAACTACTCCGGCTTTATTTTCGGACTCATTTCGGACAACTCGATTTTTTGTTTGTTCAGGCTTGGCTATAACTATTTTCCCTTTATTATTAGCTGGCAATAGTGGTGCAAAAACGTGAAAAAAAACCAATAAATAAAATAATAAAATCCACGGATCATATCCAGAAAACAGGTAATTGCCCAAATAATTAATATATGCGAAAGAGTTATTAACTATATACACATATATCATTAGGCAATTGTCCAAACGATTGGGGGGGGGGGGGGGGGGTGCAAGCAATTTCTCGCTTAGTCCACGCAGGCCCTAAGTAAATCAAGTTTTTTTTGTAAATTAATCTGCTAAAAGTGATCTAGTGATAGTTTGGGCGTTTTGTGTATTTCCTTTGCAATCTTCAATCCCAGCAGCTACATCGAACTGCAGCAACAACAACCCGCCGGACATTGTGCACAATTTCTGAGTTTTTTTTTGTTTAATCAGCCTTTCGCCAAGCTAGCGCTAAACTAACTTATGTTTCAACAGTTTTCTTTTATTTTAATCATTTTCTATTAATAGTATGTATGTATATCATTTGGATATATGTTTTTTTTTTTGCTGGATAGTTTGTATCAATTTTTTTTATTGATAACTTAATTATAAATTTCCTATAATTAAACTAATATTATTAAATTTACCTTAATTAAAACTATGAATATATCTACTTATAATTAACTTATGGCTACTTTTTTACAATTAAATGAAAATAAATGAGTGAATTTGTATATCTATAAATACAAATATGATCTGATTAATTAATTTGCTGGGGTTATGTGTGGTCGTGTGCGAATGTTTACGAAGTGTAATAGTATAGATTAGATGTGATTTTTTTTCTAAACAAGGGACAGTTTCTAAAAACATCAGGAGTACGGAGGCTGTCATGGCGTTCACTACTTTCGTGAGTGGGAGGGAACACAGCGTACTCAAGGCAACCTAACACCTGTTGCCCCACGAACCAGACTGTACGGTAACAAGTAGGGTCCGTCCGTTTAAATATGTAGTGGAGATTTATTGGCTACTAAATCTTGGCATGAAGAAGAAAATTTCTTTTGTTGCGTCTGGCTACCGTAGGACAAAACCCATGCCCATTCCGACTTTACCTAGCTTTGGCTTATGCAAGCATGCCAAGTAACCGTCCGGCAAGGTAGTATCCAGAGTGTCCTCAAGTGCAACATGTTTTTGCCATCGATGCTTTGTTTTAAAGAGCTGCTCGATCTCGTTTGGGAGATTTTTATACCTTTTAAATGAGGCTGAGATTTTGGTGGAGTGCTGCACGATTGTGTTAATAAGAGCTTCCTTGAAATCATGGATATGTCTTTCAATTTCCGCATTGGAAAGGCAGCGATGTTCAGGCGGGAGGCAATGTATTAATCGTGAGTCTAGGCATTCATGGAAGTTTGTCCAGTTCGTATTCTTGAAGGAGTTCACCATTATTTGCTCTTTTAGTAACACCTCTGCGTTGTCGATTTTTTGAGAAATCGGACAGTGATCAGTGAAAGTCGATAGAGCCCGAACATGGAAGTTCTGGTCAAAGTGATTGAGAAGGTGGTTCAAAATTAAAAAGTGGTCCAGGAAGGAGGAGCTCCTAGGGAAAGTGGGTGAAGATGCAGTTAAGTTACTCAGTGATGGGTTGTGATTACTAATCCAATTTTCAAGGTTCTACCGTTAAGGTTGTATCTAGAGTCTCCCCAGATAGGACTTCTGGCATTCAAGTCCCCCCCTATGATTGTACAATCGAAGTTGCTGCTAAGAGTGTCGAGTCTTTTTAGTTCCTCTGTTAAGGTTAATACAGGACAGTTTGTGGGTATGTATATGGATCCCAGGCGGATAACTTTTGCTACATTATTTTTTATAATCTTGATAGAAATGAAGATGCCTGGAAGAGACTGAAATTGCCAGTTAACAACATTATAAGGGATATTTTTCCCTATGACAATCGCCACCCCTTGTTGTGTGTCGTTTCGAATGATGTTAAAGCAGTCAATAAAAACTTTAAGCCTGCTGTTCAAATGTGTTTCTTGTAAAAATGCAATTTGACTGTTGTTTTTTTTTTTTTTTTTTTTTTAAATTCTGGCTCGCCAAGGCGATTTATAAAAGGGGGGGGTACTTCGACCTAAAAGATCTTTTGTACCGTATGGGCCAGAAAAATTTTAAACTAGTAAAATTTCCACTTTCCGTGTAAAGCGGACAATTTTACCAGTAGAAGAATTCTTTATGTCCTCGGGGCTCAATTGTTCCCTGAGAAATATCTTCTTTCTAATTCCATTAAGGGCTGGGCATTCACATAAAATGTGTTCAGCTGACTCGTCCTCTTCAAGACAGAGTCGGCACTCAGGAGAATCTGCTATTCTCATTTTGTGTAGATGATAACTTAAACCGTGGTGACCAGTAAGGTAACCTACTAGGTTTTTGATATCATGCCTTCTTAGGTTTAGACATTTGCTGGCATTATTATTGAAGGGCCGAATGGCTCGTTTGGCCTGTCTTAGACCTGGGATGTTATCCCAATGATAGATACATTTTCTATGTTCCCAGCTTTTAATTGCTGCCGTTGCTGCTGATCTAGGAGTGCAGCAGAAAGGTTCGGGACCTATGAAAGGTGTTTCTGAACCTTTTCTGGCCAGTTCGTCGGCCTTTTCGTTACCTTCTACCCCGACATGACCCGGAACCCACCATAATTTGGTCTTGTTTCTTGCTCTGAGTATTTGTAGGGTATTGAAGCAGTACATGACTGATTTGGAGTCAATGGTATACGAGCTAAGGGCGTTTATAGCTGCTTGACTGTCCGTGAAAATATGAATGGTTGCACCTTTTATGCCAGATAAGATAATGTGGCTGGCGCATTCTTGAATGGCGTGGAGCTCCGCTTGAAATACGCTGGGACTTTTTCCCATGGGTATCGTAAAGCGTTTGTGTGGTCCGTATATTCCCGCTCCTACCCCCGTTTCCATTTTAGAACCATCCGTATACCACTTTATGCCGTTATGGCTGTTTGGTGGGTTATTGCTAACCCATGCTTCTCTTTTGGGTATCTCCGTGGAGAACCGTTTGTTGAAGCATAGTGTTTTTTGAATGCGGTCTGTGACCGCGCAGTTCATGTTAAGTTCTGGCAGTTCATCGAGAAGGGTCTTAAGTTCCGGATGATCATTAAGACTTATCTCGTTTAGCTGTATTAGACTTATTGCACTGCGGATCGCCACTTTTTGGACGTATATGTGGAGGGGTATAATTTCTGTTATTGCCTCTATGGCAGCTGTTGGACAGGTACGCATGGCTCCGGAGATACCAAGGCACGCAAGCCGTTGTACCTTTTTGAGCTTCTCTATTGCGACCTTTTGTGTGGATTTTGTCCACCATACTATGGAGGCATATGTAATGATGGGTCTTATCATAACTGTGTAGATCCAGTGGACGATCTTTGGAGAGATTCCCCAGGTTCTACCATATGTGCGACGACAGGCCCATAAAGCTCTATTAGCTTTACTTATTTTGTTGTTTATGTGAGAGTTCCAGTTAAGTCTCTTGTCCAGGATTACTCCAAGATACTTGACTTCGTCGGAATACTCTACGACCGTGTCGTTTATTGTGATTAGGCCTAGGTCTAATTTCCTCCTTTTAGTGAAAGGAACGATGACGGCTTTACTGGGATTTATGGAAAGATTTTCCTTGATGCACCAGTCTATGGCTGTCTTTAGAGCATTTTTCATTTTTGATGTGACTCCAATTGAGTCTTTGCCCCTGACTATGATGACAATATCATCGGCGTACCCAATTGTAGTGTAGCCCAAATTGCCCATCTTGTGTAGCAGGTCATCGATGACCAATGACCACAAAAGGGGTGAAAGTTCTCCCCCTTGTGGGCAGCCCCTTACGGCTGTTACTGATACTGAGGTCGTTCCTGACGAGGCAGTTATTTTGCGACTTTCCAGCATCGCTTTGATCCATTTAATAGTTGGTTTATCAATATTTCTATGGTACAAAGCATTTGATATGGATTCATATCCAGTGTTGTCGAAAGCACCCTCTATGTCCAGAAAGGCACAAAGTGCGATCTCTTTGCAACGGTAGGCGTTTTTTATCTCTGTAGTTAGTCTTAACAGAGCGCCTTCCGTGGATTTGCCTTTTTGGTACGCATATTGGTGAGGGTGCAGAGGCATGCTTTTTGATATGCATTCTCTAATGTGAATGTCAATAATCCTTTCCATTGTTTTCAAAAAAAACGATGTCAGGCTTATCGGACGATATGATTTAGGTAATTCTCTCGGCTTGTTTCCCGGTTTAGGTATAAATACTACGTTTACCTCCCTCCAGGTAACTGGTATATACCCCCAGTTGAAGCTGAACCTAAATAAGGCAATCATGGATGGTAGTAAAAATTCTATTCCATTTTGAATGAGGGCTGGAAAAATACCGTCTGTACCGGATGCCTTGAATGGTTTAAATGAGTTAATTGCCCATTTAACCTTATCCGGAGTAAAAAGTGTTCCGGATAAACTATGAATTCTGCTGAGGTTTCTTGGAATTGAGACCTCCGCTGTATGGTCGTCTGTAATGACCATCGTGTGAGAACCTGGGAAGTGAGCCTGAAGCAAGGTTTTCAGCGTTTCTTCCCGGTCGCGTGTGATTGAACCATCTGATTTAATTAACAATCCCATGCCTTTTTCTTGATCCGTTGACAGGGCCCTTTGGAGGCGTGCCACCTCTGGAAGTTTTTCTATCTTCTCACAGTTTGCACGCCATGAGGCTCTTTTGGATCTGCGCAACTCTAAGTTGTATATGGTCAGCATGGATTTATATTGTTCCCATGTGCCGTTGCGTTTGGCTTTGTTAAAAAGCTTTCTCACCCTCTTTCGAATAGACTCAAGGTTATCGTTCCACCATGGTACGCACCTTTTAACCACGGTTCTTTTAACCTTGCAACTATTTTTGAATGAGGTAAGAATAATATCATTTATTTGCCATTGCGCAGCATCTGCATCAATTGTATTTGATGGTGCTTCTGGCAGCATGTCAGATCTGACCGCAAGATTTTCGCGGTAAGTTCTCCAATTAGTCAGTCTGTTGTCATAACGGACTGACGCGTGTTCGGCATTGCATCTTATCTCGAAACGGATGTGCATATGATCCGATAGAGATGCCTCGCCAGACACGTGCCATCCCTCTATAATATCCTTCATAAAAGGAGATGATATAGTAAGGTCTAAAACTTCTTCTCTTATAGAATTTCTAAATGTAGGACTATTTCCCTTGTTTAGAAAAACGAGGTTATTGCTATATAGATATTCTAATAACGACTCACCTCTGTTATTTGTATCTCGGCTGCCCCAGATGATATTATGTGCGTTTGCGTCGCAGCCGATTAGTATATGTACTTTCTGGTCCTCACAGTACCGGACAAGTTCCTGTACTGGTAAGGGAGGCACTGCATCCGTGTCTCCAGGAAAGTACGCCGATGCGCATACAAATTTATGCAGCTCTCGGCCTTTGTGGCGCTCTATTAGAACCGCCACCAGGTCCCTAGTTGTGAAACCTGGAATGAGAGAAAATTTTATATCTTTCTTAATAGAGATAGCCGCCCTTGGTCTGAAAGGACCTTTGGCGAAAATTAGCTCTCTGTGTTTACAATTTAATCCGGATATCTTACCATTGGTTGCCCAAGGTTCCTGGATTAGTCCAATAGCAATGTTCCCTTCGGCACATCGCTGGCTAAAGGTGTCCGATGCACCCATAGCCCTGTGCAGGTTGGCCTGCAAAACGCTAAGACGGGTGGTCATTTGCGTCTGTATTCAGGGTTTCGTACTCTATTGGGCTTGTTATCACCTCTCTTACGTACGATACCCTGTTGAGGAGGACCACTTTGTCTGCCTCTAGGACTTTTGTTTTTGTGTCCTTCTTGTGCCAGTGCTTTCTTACGATCCATACCTAACTTAGGCCTGAATCGTGTTTGGCTTTCTCTGGCTGCGCTTGACTTCGCGCTGGTAGCTTCTTTTTCTGGCACAGTTGTTACCATACTTGAAGCTGCAGCCTTAGCGGCAGCGCTGGTGCTGGCCCCACTTGGGTCAGTTGCGGTGCTGCCGTGAGCTGTGACATTCTTCTTATCCAAAACGTGCTGTTTTTGATCTTTAGGGCCCTGTGTGGCCGTCTTGTCAGCACTTTTTAGGATAAGTTTGGTCTGTCCGAATCGGAAAGAGACCATACCCTTTAGCTCCACGAGTCTCCTCATGGTGCTGTCGTTTATGGCAAAGACCATATGTGCGATGTCTCGCTCATCCGATCTTTGCAGAACCCTCCACGTTCTCGTGTTCAGTTCTTTGTTTTGGCCATCTAATAGGGCTAGGATCCTTTCGCTAGCTACGCCGGTACTCTGCGGGAAGAACCCTCTGATGACATGTGGTTTTGGAAAATTTTCCTCTCCCACAAGCATCACCTCTAACCCACATTTCTCTTTTAGCTTGGCGAAGGTTGCCTTCATCCACTCTGCAGTGGTGGCGTCTGCACATACGATCATGAGCCATCCGGCTTTGAACGTAGTACCGCGGAAGGCTGGTTTGACCTCCTCGTCACGCTGTTCGATCGTGATATCCATAATCCTCTCCTGTATCGAACCCATTTGTTCGTTGGAGAGAGGATTACGATCGATGTCCACCGGTACAACACCCAGTCTTACATAGCTCGTTATATTGCTATACGAGGCTTTGTCGACGGTTGTCTTCCCAGTGCGACCTCGCTTCGCTTCGGATTGAGGCGGGGTATTATCCTCGGATCGCATTCGCTTCACCTCGGGACCCTTGTTTTCCATCTTTTGGATCGCATAGAGACGGGCCTGCTCAATGGTGCTCCCCTTCTTCTGCGCGCGCTTAAATCTGCGCTGTTCAGATGGTGTGAACTTAACGTACTCAGACTCAGTCCGTGCCACATTGCCGACTGTCTTAGGTACGTCCTCTATATCGGGATGTCTTTCATCCGATAATATGCTGTTGCATATGGTGCTGGATTCTGAAATAGAGTCACTGAGTTGAGACAAGTTCTCTTCAGGTTCCCCCATTTCAGAGTCGATGATTACCGACTCTATCCCTTTGACAGATGTCGTGTCGTCATCGACAGGGTGTTCTAAAACATCCCTATTTGATGATGCAATTTTAGAGGCATCATTCTCTATTGTTTGTTTTGTTATTTGGTTTATTTTGAAACCCACGAGTATTCGGGATATGGTGTCGCCCGTGGTCTACCCGTCTAACCACAGGAAGGCTATCTTAAAATCGGAGGTCGCCTGGTATCCGAAGTTTGCAAACTAACGACTAAGCACCCTCTTAGCCATGCATCTCTCGGCGCTTGCCACCTTAGATTAGGGGTTTATTGGGGAAATAAGATTTAAGGATTTGATGGAGGGGGGATATGGGTAATTGAAAATTGAAAGGAAAGAGGAGAAGGGTAGCGGACGTGTAGTCCTGGTCAGTTCTTAGTTGACGCTCATCAGACGGTCTGTCCCTTATCAGAAAGGCCCGATGACTCTGCGCCGTAAGCCTCCGCACCGGCACCATCGAATTTGCGTTCCATGATGGTACACACGTCAAGGTGACTGACCCCGCAAGGAGGTGACTGTTGTTAGCCAGAGAAATTTTTTGCAGTTCTATTCTCCGGCTATGCTCTATTAAGGACGAAATGTTGAATGATATTAGATTTAAAGTCATTATATGTGGGTGGTCATGATTTGATTGACGAGCTCAAGATACGCCAGTCTCTTCTGCATTACTGTGTTGAAACTGTTCAGGTTGGACATAAAGTCCTCTATTTTCAACAGGAGGACATTCATTTCCACCCCGAAGAGTTCTTTGGATAAACCAAGAAATTGGTTGAGTATATTGCCCTTAGCGGGAAGGTTATTGGAACTCGCGGAGGGAGTATCCTTCATTTGGTGGAAGTGACTCGCGTAAGAAACTTTCGATGAGGTAAGGTTCGTCCCTGAGTTCGAAATTACGAACTCCTTCCGACTTTCTTTCCTTGACCTGGCCTCCTGGAAGATCAGCTTCCTCTTGCTCTCATATTTTTTGAAGGATTCGCAACCTCTGTAATTGGCCGGGTGGTTTTGGCCGCAATTAACGCACGTTGCCATGGACGCTTCGTCTTTGAGAATTGGGCATTGCCCGGTTTCGTGCCGCTGGACGCACTTAACACAATTGTAATTGTTTGCACAATTTTTGGCAAGATGGCCGAACAGTTGGCAACGCCTGCACTGCAGTGCCCCTTTGTTGCCCTTGGGTTTCTCCCAGGTGACTTGGGTGTTGAATAGGAATTTAATTTTGGAGATCTCCTCGGCTGAGGTGCCCGGAAGGAGTCTGACTAAGAATAGATTGTATGTTATTTTCTGTGCCCGTAATCGAATGGTGGAAAACCTTGAGACTTTGTCGACAATGGATGAAATCGATTTCAGTTCCTCGAGTATTTCATCCTCTAAGAAATCTGCCGTCAGTCCCCTTAGGATGAGATTTGTAGTTTTATCCGCTTTTGGTGTAAAAGAGTACGCTTTGAGGTTTTCGTTGTTTTTAAGCAGATCCATCAGCTGTTGATGAACCACCCTGTCGCTCACGTATAATTTACTACGCCCACCACGATTCACAATTTTAAAGTTAATATCTTTTGATTTCAAATCAAGAGTAAGTTTTCTAGTGTCTACGCTTGTCATAATTATGGGGGGACAGAACTTACCCTTAGACAGTTTCCGCTGGTGTTCCTCGTTGGTGTTGTGTACGGGATTGTGGTGTTGTCAGACTCAGTAGTTGTTGGTGGATTCGAGCTCCGAATGGTCAGGTCTTGGAGAATTGAAAATTGATTTGCAGAACTATGGGATGTGGTATCCATTTCTGTAACAGGGTGAGTTAAGGCAGCCCTGTGTCTTTTGCTGGGTTTTTGCCACTGTTCGTTGTTTGAAGAAGCCTCAGATGTTGAGGCTTTGGGTAAATGCGCCTTTTGATGCGGTTGCGAAGAAGCAATTACATCAGCACCACTGAGGCACGTGGTGAGATCGTCGTCTATTAGGTTCGTCGTTTGCTGCAAATTAATTAATTGTTGCGCAGCTTCCAGCCTTTGTTTGCTGCTCCGAGGTGTTAGTGTTGTTGTTAATTTGTTGTATTTCACCATTTCTTTTGCCTTAATCAGGCGGCATGTTGAGGTTATGCGCGGTGCGGAATGGCGTGATGACCGAGTGTCAAGGTGGGCCACGCTGAGTTTTCTTGATAAATCCTGTTTATCGTCGCTGGTTTGACGTTTGGTTTTGAAAAAAACCTTTGTATAAATGTTTAGTAATTTTTCTTATTTTCCATGGAAATTAGAATTTTTTTTGAACTACGAGTATTACTGCACGTGGCAAATGTACGAGGATGGCAGGTCTCGCCGCTTCCAAATCCAGTGTGATCAGTGACAAAATATCCTTACTTTTCGTTTTGACAACGAATTTCCAAATACGAAAGAAAGATGATTATTGAAACTTAACTTATTTACAACTTTTACGGGGTAAAAAATATACTTTATGGACGCAGAACAATTAAACGTTCATCTCCGTTTCGTATCTTCTCGAAAAGTCGTACACCAGGTTGGCGCTTGCAGTGTTTGACAGTTAAAGGGCCGCCCTCTGGGCGTCGGTTCGGTTGCTTGCGACATAGATTTTAGGCAAAGATGGAGGACTTTAGGGCGAATACACAATGGCTTCTTCAACAGCGACGCTGTGTTTTCACTAGGCAGATAATCATATCTTATCTGCCAAATAAACCAACATTAGAAATGTCGTATAACAAACAAAGACTTCAACCAACCACGTTTTCGTAAATAAACAGCTGCGATGACACCAAACATTGTGCATCGAAAACATTATAGGGGGGATTAGGCGATGGTGTAAACGCGGGGCAGGTGTGACCATTCCATCCTCCGACTACACACTACTTATGTAGCAACAACCACTATTTGGCAGTAGTTACAAAAAATAAACACGATTACACTATATTAAAGCGGGGAAGAACCGATCTCAGTGTAAAATTTTATTCGCGAAAGAAGTTTCTCGCTGTCACAAGTTAAAATTTTGAATGAGTGTTAAATTGTGGATTTCAAGTGAAGTTTTGACCAATTCAAAGTGAAAATGTATGCTTTTGTAGCTGCTGCATAGTAGTTTCAAGTTATTTTGGTAAGTTCTTGTTTGGCGACCTTTTTGACTTGTCAGAAAATTTTCTTGTCAAAAAGGCCAACTGGAGCAGCTGTAAACGGCGTAAAAGGGGTACTTGTGAACGCGTTCACACCTGCCCCATCTTAATGAGTTTTTAAGTTGAGTGTTAAAATTGCAAATAATTCGCTTTTATTTCTCTGATAGAAGATGATAAAGAAAGTGAGGGTTGAAATATCCGAAGCGGTTTATATGGCTGCTATTCGTGAAGTCATGTTTCAAAAGAAATCTTATAGGGAAACGGCTGCAAAATTTAAAATAAATTTAACAACTTTGTTTAAGAGGGTACAAAAGGCTAGACAAAATCAGAGTGGAATTCAAGAAGTTGATGAATCTGGTCTTATGGGAGGTGAGGTGTGTCTAGTCTCACTTGCTTTGCAGGACAAACCAAAATATTCTGCAAAACAGATATTTAACACTGACAAAGAACTGTCGCTTAAAGAGTAGCTCATAAAATGTGCAAAGCAGTGCTACGGCCTAACTCGCTCAAACCAAACTGCTTACAACTATGCCTCTTTTATAAAAATTAAAATCCCCGAAAGCTGGAATACTAACAAGAAAGCTGGGATTGACTGGATGCAATCTTTTATGAAGCGGCACCCAACCCTTAGCTTAAGAAAGCTGGATAGCACATCACTATCTCGGGCCATTTCATTCAATACGGAACATGTGCAGACTTTCTTTAAAAACTTAACTACCGTCATGGAAAAGTACCAAATTAAGCCAAATCGCAATTATTATTTAGATGAAACGGGTGCAACTACCGTCCTTTCCAATCCAAAAATAATTGACTTATGTGTTCCAAAGTGGAAACGTCTCTATTTTTAGGTGATTGCTAAGTCAGAAACGAAACAAGTTGGTCAAATTGTGTCGCAAGAGTGTGGTGAGCTAGTTACATTTGTTGGCATTATTAATCCTGTTGGTTCAGCTCTCCCCCAGTCTACATTTTCCCCAGAGTAAAGTTTAAAGATGTTTTTTTAAACGGTGCTCCTAATGGAAGCTGGAAGCTCTGTAGAAGACACACGAGCCGTGTATCTTGGAAAGATAGTGCAAGTCCTTAGCCGATTTGTCTTTGACATACAGTTTTTAAGGAGGTCTGCATCGAAGACTTTAAGGTTTATATATCCTCTCATTGACAATATCTCCATCGTTTCGCGAAATGTGATAAAATATATTCTTCCTGGTCCAGTTATTCTACCAGGAACATCTGGAGCTGCATCTAGATACAGTTTCGACACTGATTTAAGCAATTTCGTCATTCCTTATTCGCTAATTTATTTAAAACTAGCTGACCCATGATCGCCTTGCTTCGCCAGTCTGCCACTTCTCAAATTTAAAACAAAATACTTTCTGATAAGAACTTATAAAGAAAACGTCGAGAGTGTCTCTTCTCATTATATGGATATACTCTCAGTGTGACTCCCTCTCAATCTTAATTACATTTCATACCCTATATATCTCAATCCCATTCCCATGCGCCACAAAAACAACAACACAAACTACAAAAGGTACATAAAAAAAAGAAAAAAAAGCACACAGCACAAAAGGTACAGAGAGAGAGAAACAGATTTGTGCCGCACACACACACAAATTTTCCTCCACTCAACGCTGGTAAAATCCAGCGATCTAGCTTCAATCGAACGTTTTGCTTTTTTTTTTAATTGTATAAAATTGATAGTTTAATGCTTATTGTTCAACTTCAGGATAACCTGCAAAGATGATTTATATCTTAAAATCTTTGTACATAATTGAACTTTATATTAAAAAAAAATCCTATTTCATTTGGATGAGTCATTTCAAAGCTAGGAGCTAGAAAGCAATCGAGAGTTACAACTTTTCTTAGACATCAGCTTAGATCTCCGCTTCTGGCGATTATGTCTATGTCCATTCTATGTCCATTCTCAGGCTCTAGACCAACGTTTCCCAAAGTGTGCTCCGCGGAGCACTTGGTGATCCGCGAAGGATATCCAAGTACTCCGCGGAAAAATAAAAAAAAAGAAATAACAAAATTTCATTACACTAGTAACTAGTTGTTAATTTCGTGCTTCTGAACTTGTCATTTTGATCGCAGCAATCGAATTTGAAATGCTCATTTAAGAAAAATCAATACATACAAACAAATCGACGTGAAAGGATCAAAAGATCGTGATGGATAAAAAATAATACTATGGATCGCTGGCTAAAGTCTGGGTCGTTAAAAATAACCGCTGAAAGCTCCTTAAGAGCACCCCCAGTAGTTACTAAAGAGTCAGCAACTGGCAGGTACCTAATATGTCCAAACAAAACCATATTTTTATGTAATAATGAGAAAGTTTCCTATAGCTAGAACTGCATTTGTATTAGATGCGTTTTGTTGGCTTTACATTATTTCTTTTTTGTTATCCTCAATTCAGATTTGTGAATTGCTCGTTTTCTATATAATTATTCTATTCTAGAGCGAAGGAAAATGACGCAATAGAGACAGCGACGTCAGAACTTTCTGAAAATTTTGAGGTAGACAATGTGGCTAGTACTAGTTCTATGGCGATCAGTGCTGCAGAAAAAAACAGTGAAAAGGAAGTATCACGATTCATATTTAAATCTTGGATTTGCTGAGCCAAGTGACAACAAACCCCAATGCGTAATTTGCGGCAAAGTGTTGCCGAATAGTGCGATGTTTCCAGCAAAAATGAAACGTCATTTTGAGGGGATTCATCCAGATTGCAAAAGCAAACCGACTGATTTTTATTATTACTAACCACTGACCACTCAAAGACAGTGAACGAAAATGCGTTGATGGCGTCCTACTTAGTGAGTTTCCGAGTTGTGCAAACTGGCGAAGCCCATACAATCGCTGAAAACCTAATCAAGCCATGCGTTAAGGACATTGCTGAGTGTATGTTGGGTGAAAAGGCCAAAAAATTAATTGACACCGTTCCTCTGTCAAATAACACAATATCACGAAGAATCGGAGACTTAGCAGAGAATGTCAAAGCTACTTTACTTTCGCGAATAAAAGTCACAAAATTTGCGCTGCAAATGGATGAATCAACGGATGTTGCAGGGTTGGCCATTTTATTAGTATTTGTGCGCTACCAATATCTACAGTCCTTTCAAGAAGATCTGCTTTTCTGCAAGGCGTTGAAAACTTCAACTACTGGGGCTGAAATTTTTAAATTAATAGACAATTTCTTTATTGTCAATGATATCATTGATATCCCATGGGTGAACTGCGTGGATATGTGCACAGACGGTGCCAATGCCATGACTGGAAAAACGTCCGGTGCCGTCTCAAGAATAAAACAAAATGCCAAGAAATGCAGCAGTAGTCACTCCGTTCTACACCGCCATGCCCTTGCAATGAAAAAAATGATTTGGGCGACAGATTGTGTAATGAGCGTTGGCTCTTGAAATTATCGTATCTAGCCAATATTTTTAAAAAAATAAATGATTTCAGTGTATCTCTTCAAGGAAAGACAATAACTTTTTTCGATGTAAGTGATAAGGTAGAAGCATTTAAAAAGAAAATCAAGTTTTGGGAGAAATCTTTAAAAAATCGAAACTAAGACAGCTACCCAATGGTCAGCGAATGTAAAGAGGAAATAGTTTTGGGTATTCCTGATGACATTTTAAATGAGTTTCATGTTCACCTGCTAAGTTTGCTCGAAAGCTTTCACAGCTATTTTCCGGAAGAATACCACTCATATATTAAAGAAAATGTGTGGGTTGCAGACCCATTGTTGGAAAAGCCAACTTCTCTGACATCGTTGCAGTTTGAGTGCTTGATTGATTTGACATCAGATTCTTCTATTTTTGAAACGAAGAAGAAGAAGTGTTAAAGGACGAATTCAAAATTTTGTCAGATAAAGCCAAAATAATTCTTCTGCCGTTTGCAACAACATACATGTGCGAATCAGGATTCTCCGCCTACGTTGGAACCAAAACAAAATATAGATCCCGTCTCGATGCAGAGCCAGATATTCGGTTGCAGTTGTCTCAAATTCGACCAGATATACCAGCATTATACAAAACAAAACAGGCACATTATTCTCACTAGAAGAAATTTTCTGAGCTTTTTATTGAAATACCATTATGTATATATAATTTTATAATATTATTGAATTCCTTATGTTCTTAAATTAACATTGTTCTTGTTTTTTTCGTTGAAGTTACTTGTTTTACTTGAATTTAATAAAAAAAAAAAAACAGTTATTGCATTTTCTACACATACATAAGTGCAACGAAGTGTTCCGCGAGGAAAATTCAATTTCATCTAAAAAGTGCTCCGCGACTAAAAAAGATTCCGCTGTCTAGACTATCTGTGTACCAGGGCCCTATTCCACAAAACAAATTATGTATCAACTTTTCACTTTGCAAATATGCAATTTTTCGTCAATTTGCAAAACTTCGTGTTCCTCAAAACAATAAAATTTGATGAGTGACAAGTTAAAATTGAAAGTGTAATTTGCAAAATCTTTGCAATTTTTATATTCTATTTGCAATTTCTGTTCCACGTACGTTCTCTTGTGCAAAGTGAAAAGTTAATATTAAAAAGTGTAATTTGCAAAGATTTTGCATATAATTATGCTGTTTCGTTCCACAAAAATTGTAAACTCTATTTTTGCAAAGCAAATTTTGATATTTGTCAAAAGTTTGCAAGGTAAACGATCGCCTTACAAATTCATATTGTTATAACTAGTGAAGCTTTCAAAATGTTAAGACGTGAGTTTTTGTTCGGCGATAGTGGAGACGCGGTTATAACGAGAAATTATAGAGACCGAATTAATTTTTCGGGACTATAAAACTTTAATTTTAAAGAGTGCTTTCGTTTAAAACAAATTCAAGTTGATTTCCTTTTAAATAAAATTGGAGAAAAATTAGAGCACAATACACAACGCAATCATGCTTTGTCGGCTGAAAATCAACTGCTACTGTGCTTGCATTGGCTCGAAAATGGTTGCCAGTACCATGGTGTTGCAGCTATGCATGGTGTTGCAAAATCAACAGTTTGCAGAACCATCTATACAGTTGTCGACGTTAAAATAGACGTTTTATTGCAAAACATAGTGCAATGACGTCAGTGGTATTGCTGGAAAGTTTTTTTATGATCGGTGGATTCCCTTGTGCGTGTGGTTGCATGGATGGCACAATCATTAAAATTGATGAGCCTACATAACACGAGGAAGGATATGTGGACCGGCATGGTCCTCATTGAATGTGATGATGATATGCGGGCCAGACTACACATTTTACAGTGTAGGTAAATGCAAGTTGGCCGGACAGCGTTCACGACTCAAGGGTGTTACGGAATTTGGCTGTAAGTCAAAGATTTGACAATGGATGGAGACCATTTCCGGATGCTGTTGTTTTGGGTGATAGTGGTTACGGACTTAAAAACTGGTTGATACCACCATTACGCCTAAATCCCGATATCCCTGCTGAAGAGGCTTTCAATCGTTGCCACAAAAAAGCGCAGCGCATAATTGAAAATAGTTTTGGCATTCTAAGAAAGATTCCCGTGTTAAAATTATTTGCGACTGAGGTGTAAGTTTGCAGGTAAGGTTGTTATTGTTTGTGCCATCTTACACAATATTGCCTGTAGCATCGAAAGCAGTAGTGAAAACATGCAACCCACTGAAGACACTGACAATGAAATCGAGGAATTAGATCTGGAAAATGCTGAAAAAGAAAATGATGCCCTTAATAATATGGATCATGCGAGTGGAATGGGAAGGCTTACTTCTCTACTGCAATACTTTTCCTCATTGTTTTGAAATAAAATTGTTTTTCTTGGCTTTGACCTTTTTCCACTGCAAAAGCGTTGTTTTTTGGGGTATTTTTGGGGTTTGAGATTAAGATCTCTGAGAATAAATAATATAAGAAACAAAAATATGGAATTCACGTATTGTTTATTCAGAAAAAAAACAACTAATAATAAATAGGAAAATAGTACTAGTTTAGTAAAAATAATAATAAATAAAACTAAACACATAAAAAAACTTAAAACTCCGCAAACAACAGACTCCTCGGCGTTTCTGCCGTTGCAATTTCGCGAGTTATGGCAGAGGCTGGAAGTTGTAGCTCCCTCTCCAATTTCAGGCATTGAAGTTTCCTGTGGTAAACTTCAACCTCCAGGAGCTCCAGACGACATTTCTTCTCTCTATCCAAAGTTTCACTTTGAAACTTGGTAGAGCTCTTCCTCTTCCTTGGGTTTGGAGGTGGGTGGGCAGGTGTTTCCTCTGTCATCAATATTATGGAATTAGACTCAGCTACTGGTAGATTTTCTGAATTTCCATAGCTTTCCGGCGAATTCAGTCCATCTACCACACGTGAGTCTGATTCCAGAATATCGAGGATGGCCAAGTCAGCTTCATCCATAACGCTGTTCTTCCCAAGTCCGGGCACAGTTTTTCAGGCGTTATCCCTTTTACTCTGAAAATTAACAAAATTAAATTCACGGATAAATCTTAATGAAATTGAAACAATTTTTTATTTGGTATTCGTAGGTAATAAACTGTTTTACTTACCAATGTCCGACTCTTCCAGAACCCAAACAAACTGTCCCTCGCATAGATCCATGTTTTTTGGCCCGACGCCAGTTGCACGGATTGGGCTTTTCTTAAAACTTCCTCCCAGGCAGCCTGTTTATTTAATTTGCTTGTTTTGTTGTTTTGAAAACTTGCAAATAAAATATTTTTTTTTCTTTTATTACATATTACATATAAAGTTTTTTTTCGTTTTTATTTTGCTTTTTATTTTTAACAGCTTCCACTAGTTTTCGGACTGTTCTTTGTTGATGTTGCTGGTGCCAACGACACGACTACCAACAAGCAACATTTTTTTTTTACATTCAAAAGCAAAGAGAGTTATTTTAGTACATTAGTTAGTCCCGTTTTTTAAGTTTTAGTACAAAGAGGAAATTTAAAAAATATGGCGAACATTGGTTTTTAGCAGCTAATTTTAAATGTTTCGTTTTAGCAAATTGGATTAGTGTAAGTGTTAATGTACATAGGTAAGTTAATGTTTAAGTTTGGTTGATTATTTTGATGAATGCGAGGTTTGCTGTCGTTGGTGAGTATGGTGTGTTTGTGTGATCCAACAGCAATGCAAAGTGCAAAGTGATATGACAGAAATGCAAAGATGATTAAATGCTTTGTGGAACACTTTGCACACTCACTTTGCAGGAGAGCGCAAATACATTGCCGAAGGCGCAAAGACTTTGCATGAAAGCGCAGAGACTGCAAAAATTTGCTATTGCAAAGTGAGATTTGCAAAGAATATTGTGGAACAGAAGCACTTTTCAGTTTGCCAAAAAATGTAATTTGATATGTGCAAAGTGTAAAGTTGACAATTTGTGTGTGGCCCAGATTTCTTTTAAATCGGTTCAGTAGTTTTGGAGTTAAAGCGAGACAGACAGAGTTACTTTCGCATTTATAATACTCGTATTAGTATGGAAGTATGGATAATAAAATCTCATGTTTATACCTACCCCACATGAGTTTTAGTTTTGTTTACACATACCCCAAGGGCGGGGCAGATGTAAATAATATTACTTTGTTTTTTAAGGGCAGTGATTTTTATATAGATGCTGATATATTTCAAAATATTTTATACAAATCGAAGGCCAATAGTGAAAAGTTAATTTTTGTTCAAAGCCCCGTGATATTTAAAGCCTCAAATTTATTCTACGACGAAACTTCCAAAATTCGTTTACCATCCCCTACTCCCTCTAATGGTAGAAATAAATCAACACTTTGACAGCAGCTAGAACCTATCAGCGTTTAAAGTCGAGTCAAGCACATTGCAAATGCAACTTTGAGAGCAAAACAAAAAAAAATCATAATTTCAAAATATGTACAAACAAGGGAGAAAATGCATAAGCGTGGCAGGGTGGGTCAGCACAAGGGGAGAAACATCATCTCTTTCCTCTTCTCTCTCGATTCTTCCGCTCAGTCTTTCCGGAGTTCCGAAAATATAGTGTTGCTTCATAAAGGTGTAGGGTGGTACCTTTCGGGACGTCAAGATTTATTTGTGTAATAGCTAGCCGTGTTTCGGTGCTAGTGTATACCAAGCTCAGCATAATTTTACAAATAAAACGCCTAGATCGTATTCTATATTCACTTTTCATTTTTAAGGATCTTTTCGCAGTGTTTGTACTATAAAAGAGTGCGATTTGGATTATTATTAAAGCACGGATGCAAATCCAAACGTATTTTTTGAAAGATTTTTGAACATCATATTTTCGAAATTTCTTTTATTGAGACAAAATATATATCTGTTACATTTTGTACATATTCCTGTTTTATGTAAGAATACATATATATATATATATATATATATATATATACATAGACAGCGGCTGTAAAGTATGGCCTGCTTACTCGGATTTGAATTAATGTGATTGCCACTTGGCTAGTTTACATTTTATGTGATTGCTCTTGCTCCCGGAGCGATATATTGCTATTACTTTTGACTTAATGTCATTTTTGAACATCATAAAATTATTTGTGTTTGACAGGAAGGAAAAGAACGGATGCTTAATTTTCTTTGAAATTACGAGTTTTTTGTTTAATCGACGAACACATCCACTATCTCTGCATAACAATCGGAATATTTTTGCTCCCAATTTATTTTGCCGCCATCTAGTCGCTTCATGGCATAAACACTCTATATTCACTTCGTCTCAGTCCTCGACTGCTGACCTGACCTCTTTATCTTCAGCACTCCTTTTTGTTATTGTTTACGTGTAAAATTATGCTGAGCACAGATTTTTTGATTAAAAAAAAATTTTATTTTTCAACGTAGTCTCCCTTGAGCTCTATACACTTTGTCCAACGCTTCTCTAATTTTTTTATCCCTTCCAAAAAAAATGAGTTGTCGAGGTCCTCAAGATAGGCCTTTGTTTGCGAGATGACTTCATCATTGGAGTCAAATCTTTTTCCAACAAGCCATTTCTTCAGGTTTGGGAACAAGAAGTAGTCGCTCGGAGCCAAATCTGGAGAATATGGTGGATGAGGGAGCAATTCATAGCCCAATTCATGGATTTTTGCCATGGCAACTGCACATGTGTGCACCCTTGCATTGCCTTGGTGGAAAAGAACTTTTTTCTTGGCCAAATGACGTCGGTTTTTTTTCAAATCGTAATTGAATCGGTCCAATAAGTTGGCATAATATTCCCCATTGACTGTTCTTCCCTTTTGAAGGTAGTCAATGTGGATTATCCCGCGTGCATCCCAAAAAACAGTCGCCATAACTTTATTGGCTGACAAACCCACCTTGGCCTTCTTTGGCGCCGATTCACCCTTAGAAACCCACTGTTTTGACTGTTGTTTGGTCTCTGGTGTGTTGTGATGGATCCATGTTTCGTCCACGGTTACAAAACGGCGCAAAAACTCCTCCATATTGCGATTAAACAACGCCAAACCTTCCTGTGAAGTTGTTACACGATTGCGTTTGTGGTCGACTGTGAGCAAACGCGGCACCCATCTTGCGGAAAGCTTTCTCATGCCCAAGTAATCATTCAAAATTGAAACCACTGAGCCATGCGAGATCCCTACGGCTTCCACAATCTCTCGCACTTTCAATCTTCGGTCGGCCAACACCATATCGTGAATTTTTTCGATTGTTTCGGGTGTAGAGACCTCAACTGGGCGTCCAGGACGTTCGGCATCTTCAGTGCTTATACGGCCACAACGAAATTCAGTAAACCACTTTTTTACCATTGAAATCGATGGTGCAGAGTCCCCATAGTATTTTTCAAGCTTAGCCTTGGTCTCGGTAATGGTTTTTTTTCGCAAGAAATAATGCTTAATAAGCACACGAAATTCACTTTTTTCCATTTTCTCCTCAAATTAGTGAGTAGTCTGATAAAAATAGCTGTCAAACACAAACTAACTGACGCAGCAAGTTTAAATTTTGACAGGAGTCAACTGACAGATGCCTGTTGACAGGAGCAGTGTTGCTGTTTCAGTAAAGAGGTCAGAAATTCAAAAAGTCACGGACTTATTGACCCGCCCTCGTATATATACGAGGGGCGTTCAATATATTCTCGGTATCGGGGTGAAACTGTGATTGTATATATAAATTGACTTATTTATCAAGTAATACTATAATTTTAGTGCATTCATGTAAAATTTCATATAAATGTGATTATTAATTCGCGTTTTATCTCTAGTTAAACAGAATCATAATGGCAACTGAGACGATGATGGTGAAAATTGAGCATCGCGCTGTAATTAAATTTCTCACTAAGCAAGGAAAAAGTCAAAAAACTATTCATGAAGAGATGGTGGCTGTTTACCAGGGTTCCGTACCTTCATTATCAACTGTGCAAAAGTGGTCAAGTGAGTTCAAGAGCGGCAGAGAGAGCATTGAAGACGACCCCCGCTCCGGCGCCCCGGCTACTGCTTGTACGGGAGAAAGTATCAAAGAAGTCGAAAAACTTGTTCTTGAGGATGCCCGAATAAAGGTGAAAATGATGGCAGAGATCACCAAGCTTTCAATTGGTACCATTCACACCATTCTTCATGACCACCTTAACCTTTCAAAGGTTAGTGCAAGGTGGGTGCCACGAATGCTCACAGCGCCTCAGAAAAAAGTGAGAATCGCATGCTGTAGAGAGCTTTTGGAGATGTGTAGTGAGAACGCGGACGGTGTTATGGATCGAATTGTTACTGGGGACGAAACATGGGTCCACCACTATGACCCTGAAAGCAAACAAGAGTTCATGCAGTGGCATAAAAAAAGAACAGACCACCCGAAGAAGTTCAAAGTCACTCCGTCTGCCGGGAAGCTCATGGCCACAGTTTTTTGGGACTCAAAGGGAATCTTACTCATTGAGTACAAAAAAAAGGAGAAACCATCAACACCACATCCTACGCTTCCACTTTGCATAATTTGCGGGAGGAAATTAAAAAGAAAAGACGGGGTAAACTCGCAGCGGGTGTGTTGCTTCTTCATGACAACGCTCCTGTTCACACGGCGCGAGTTTCCAAGGCTGCTGCGCGAGATTGTGGTTTCGAAGAAATCCAACACCCACCCTTTATTCCAGACCTTGCCCCTAGTGATTATTTCCTGTTTCCGGATTTGAAAAAATGTCTTCGTGGAAAAAGATTTTCGGATGATGAAGAACTCAAGTCGGCAATAAATGGGTATTTTGCAGAGAAAGAGGAAATTTATTTTTTTGAGGGTTTAAAAAAGCTTATCTCAAGATGTAACAAATGCATTGATGTTAGGGGAAATTATATTGAAAAATAAAGACAATTTAAATTGAATTCGCATTTTCCTTCATATCGATACCGAGAATATATTGAACGCCCCTCGTATATACTTAGCACCGAAACACGGCTAATATCACCCTCTATTCATGTGTTGGTTAGCAGTGGTGTAAGAGCAGGCCACGAATTACGTACTCTTTACGCGAACACGGATAGCACATACAAACAAAAAGTAAAAGTAGTAATTTACCGCCCGATAAACACATAAGATATCTGTCCTCCCCGAAGTGGGAATAGAACCAATATATATATATATATATATATATATATATATATATAAGAAGATAACTAATAAGATATCCCTGCTATATTTCCCTGTGGGGGTTTTAATTTTACTGTAAGCGGATTACCTACTCCCGCCCTAATCTAAAAAAACACACTGATGCTTCTCGTACGTCGGTGCGGAAGCTGCTGGGTGCTCTCTAGCTGATGAAAGAGGTGCTTCGAATGGGGGATTTCCTCTCGCGCGACTTGCCTTCTCTCAGCCCTGACCGCGAATGGCTCGTTGTAGCACGCGGATGATCAACAGGGTGATCATTTGCGGGGGTAGGGGCGCGATTGGAGCGCAAATATGGAGTTTTCTCCCTGGGGGTGGAGATAATTTTGTCCTCTTCCTCCCGGACGACGGACGAAACCGCTTCTTGCTCACATTCGGTGATGGACCGAGGGGCGAGGGCAGTGTTGCATCTTTCGACGCTTTGTTTACCGTTTCGCTGTATGGGATTTTTCGGGTGGATTTCCTATGCACCTTTTTTTTCTCCATGGCTCTCCTGCTTTCATTTTTTTGTGGTCTCACTTTAATGTTTCGTTACTCTTTTTTTTCGTTTAATAGGTGATTTCCCCGGTCATGCTACGAGTGAGTGTCGCAATAAGGGCCTTTGTTCCATTAATGGGTACAAAAGACGCCATCATGAGTTACTATATGAGCTACCAGGTGAGGTGTAAACAAAACAGTACCAGTCGTGCCATCAGTATTATTTCACTTTTGTGAAGGAGCCGTCGCAGTGTGTGGAGACATCAAGTGATTCAAGTAAAAGGCAGGTGTGCCCAAAGATTTATCTGGCGTGATGGCAACGATTAAAGGCTGCCACATGTGGATGAAATGATTATCATAGAGTTCGGGGCTACATATTCGCGCTGTGCGACGACGACCAATGCTTTGGAGCATCAAGCCACGTGCATTGAAAGCAATGATCGACCACCATTACGTGGATGATTTTATTAATGTCTTTGAGTCTACAGAGCAAGCCATCAAAATATCGCTGCAGGTAAGAGAGATCCACAAGTATGTTGGGTTTGAACACGTCGATTCGAACGTCATTAATGGAGAGAGGAACCCTACAAGGAGAGCTACTAAGCGTCATTATGTAGGATTTCGATCCATTGGGGTTACTGAGCCATTTTACTATCACGGCCAAGTTGCTGATGCGAAAAGTTTGGCGACATGATATGCGATGTGACGAGTTGTTGCCTGATAAAGTTCTCCAGGGGTGGAATAGAGGGCGGTCAATGCTGTGTGATGTCGTCCTATGCAAAGTCAAACGGTTTTGTTTTCGAAAAGGGTTGCCGCAAGAACTACAGCTACATGTGTTTGTCGACGCTAGCGAGGATGCATTTGCTGCAGTTGCTTACTGGTAGAAGTAGATACGTCATTTGTTTGCTCAAAAGCGAGATGAGCCTTGAGCTTCAGGCAGCTATCTTGGGAGTACGCCTGATGACGACCATAGTAGAACAGCATTATCTACATGTTGCTCGGAGTGTCCTCTGGAGTGACTCAACAACAGTCATCAAATGGATTGGCAGTGAACTTCGCCGGTACAAACCATTTGTTCCGCTCAGAATTGCGGAAATTTGGCGACTACTAATTCATCCAATTGGAGGTGGGAACGAACTCATAAGAACCATGCTGATATGGCTACGCGGCCAAGTGGTCATTCAGTGCTTCTTCGCGTTGGTTAAGAGGTCCTGAGTTTCTGGTCAAAAAGGAGGATGAGTGATGAGTGCCAGTGCCACCGTTATTGCCAGTGATCATGAATGTGACGAATAAGAGCTTCGCCCAAAATATTGATTGGTTATCGTAAGTACAAACATCTTAGTTTTTTTATTATTTTCCCTCTCTTAACAGGCTCATTAAAACGATTTCCTGGGTTCCGCGATTTTTGGATCGATGTCGTAAACGCTTCCGAAGCTACGATAGCAACGGCATAACAGATAGCGATAATGACGCAGTGGAAAGATTGTCGTGTCATCAAGCCCAACCACAGACTACCTATACTAGAATGTTAACTCTCACTACCCCCGTCCGCTGTTCCCCTCAAATGGGAGAGCGGAATCCTCTCTCAATAGTATAGGAGGTAGTCTGTGGGCCCAACTGGACGCTTTCGTCGCAGAAATGAAACAACTCAGGTCTACCGAGCAGTAGCAAGGGGGAGTACGTTGCACCAACGCTCACCCTATATCGACAGCGATGGTATCCTTCGAGTCTATGGTCGAGTCGATGCTGTCAGCTGGCTTACTTATGCCGCCAAACGACCAATCATATTCCTATCGCCCCATAGGTTTACGAGACGACGCTCGTAGTTGCTGACAAACACCGCCGGATGAAGCACCGCCAGAAAACTTTACGCAAGGTCGTCGCCAATTGTCCCGGAGGCTGCATATCAAAAGTCACACCAGTTACTCCAATGATGAGTCCTTTATCTGAAGACCGTCTTATGCCGTTTGTGCTACTATTCTCATACACATGCTTGGATTTCTGTCCCTGTAAGAATTCGTTCCGACAATGGGACAAATTTTGTTGGTACTAATCAGAAGGCAAAACGATTTTCTGAAGTGTTTGACTGCGACCGAGTGCGAGACCAGTTAGCATCCAAGGGAGTTAAGTGTGTAATTGCCCAGCTAATCCATCGGAGGGAGGAGTAGGGAACGAATGGTACAATGCCTAAAACGGGTACTACTCCATACTCTAAAGGAAGCATACTCATAATAGAAGACGAAAACGTCGTTAATTCTCGCCCGCTTACGCATTTGCCAGTGAAACCCGACCAAGAAAAACCGCTTACACCGAACCACTTCCTTCTTGAATCAGCAAATACAGCACAGACGCCGAGTATAGATGAGCCACTGGAGCAACTATGCCGCTTACGGAAACATTTGCGAAAGGCCCGACAGCTAAGGGTTAGTTTTTGGAAACGATTGGTAGGCGAATACTTGCCAACTTTAACACGTCGTTCCAAATAGTGTGAATATGAATGTTACACGGAAGCAGTGGTGTCGAGGCCGTGTTAAAAGCATATATACAGGAGTGAATGGGGGAGTCCGAAGTGCTGAGTTTCGAAAATCCAAAGTATTGTTGAGACGTGGTCGATCCACGGATCGGAGATGTTACCGAACGACCAGTGTAATTTAGAGCCTTATTGCGAAGATCAATCGACAATTGATAATTGATTATTTTCAATGTGTGCTATTGTGAATGAACGATTCATTTGGTATTTTTGTCAATCGCATTTTTTTAGTTGACTGCGATTGACAAAATCCTTTAGAATCGTTCGTTCATAATAGCACACATTGAAAATAGTCAATTATCAACTGTCGATTGATCTTCGCAATAAGGCTCTTAATTTAATGTAAACGCAGATTCACTCTTCTTCTTCTTCTGTATTTTTGACATTTACTCGTTCCACTTTGTTGCCATTCGCCTTACGTGTGAAGTTTCCTTAATTTGGCGCATTTGCCATTTGTCAGCCGATCAAAAAAAGGGAAAGAAAACTGCTGTAAGAATATCTTTGTAAATGTATATATGTAAAAGCCCATATAAATTAGATTCGTTTTATAGAAATAAAACCTTTGAATTGTGATTCTGAGATTCTGACGGTTCTCGCTGTCAAAATAGGGTCATGCAGTGTAATCGGCATATCTCAAATGACCTAGTGACCAAATGACCACATATGACCATACTGATTTTAACAGATAAATTTTACCAAATGGTAACCGGACAATAAACTCGAATGCCAGCATAATATCTAATGACCATAACTTCAGTAGAAGTTTGCTGGTCTTTTTCTTATTTTGAAATATTCTCCTCCTATTTCCAGGTTTTGTGAAACTCAAAAGGTTGTAGTGGACAGGTTTATTTAAATAAATCTAATCACCGACAACAATACTCGGTTGCAGTTGAGTTAAACATAGTCCCATTAGTTTTTCTGTACAAATAATTTATTTTCGTTTCAAATTCGAAGGTGAGATATATCAGAAGTTGTTGTTGAAATCTTGGCAGAATTCACGCGCACCAGCTCATTTAAGAATGACTTTCTGATAAACAATCAAAATCTTATTTAGGAACATCTCGAGAAGCATACCATCAAGGACCTAAAGTTGGAGATATTATCGCTAAAGATGAAAATCTTGAATCCAGAGGAGCGAGAAATGAATTACATTGAGCAAATGACTACCTGCAAGCTTGTAAGATTCCAGAACGCTCAGTGGATAAAATCAAGACACAGATAATACCACGTTGTAGGTTGACAACAAAAGAAGAAAGAATACTTTATTGAATAAATGACGTTCTACGTAATGAAAATAAATATGACATAGATAACTTATAAATAAGATAAAGCACTCAAAACCAAATGGGTGCGTTTAGTTTATAGTTGCTGAACGAATGGAACTCCAACACTCCTCCTCATTCGTTTAGTATACTACATTTAGTTCTCAACATTTCAAGGCGAGAAGCAGCAAGGGGTTTTGTAAGCATATCAGCCAACATATTCTCCGATGAACAATATTTGCATATAACAAAAGATTTATCAACATAATCCTTTACAAAAAAAGTTTTGGTATCAATATGCTTTGACCTATTGCTGAGCTTCTCTTCCTGAATAAGTTTGAGGCAACTTTGATTATCTTCATATATAACTGTTGCATCCTTTTGCGTACAATCTAAATCTGTAAGAACGCTTCTTAACCAAGTTGCTTCCTTACATGCTTCAGATAAAGCCACGAACTCTGCTTCTGTACTAGATAGTGAAACGCAAGTTAGCGTTCTGCATGCCCAGCTTATTGACCCTCCATTTAGAAAGAAAACGTAACCTGAATTTGATTTACGAGTAGACCGGTCTTCCGCCCAATTTGCATCAGCATAACCAATCAACACACCGTCCTGGCTGTTCTTATTAAAAAGATGAAGTTTGAGATCTGAAGTCCCTTTCAGATATTGCAGAACACGCTTCAACTCGGTCCAGTCAGCCTGACTCGGTGCATTTGTCTTGCAGGCCAAGATGCTAACCGCTGCAGCTATATCTGGTCTCGTATTAGTGGCAATGAATAGCAAACTACCAATTAACTTCTGGTACTGATTGTTACTAATCAGCATGCTTGAATTGTCATCACCTTTACCGTAGCCTGGATCGAGTGGAACCTTAGACAGCTTTGCACCTTGAAGTCCATATTCCTCAACTAGCTTGTCAATGTACTGCTTCTGCCTGATCGAGTAACCGCCGTGCGAATTTTTGATGACTTCTAATCCCAAGTAGTGCCTTACGTCTCCCAGGTTATTAATTTCGAAATGAGACCGCAACATCTGCTCAGCTTCGATGATGAGTTTTTCAGAAGAACTTTAAACGATGATGTCATCTACGTAAATTAATAAGTAAATCCCGATATCATTCGGTTTCTTCTTGTATAAACACCGATCCGATCTGCTCTGGATGAATCCGTTTTCAATTAAGACTTTACTGATAGTTTGATTCCATGTAAAGGCCGCCTGCTTTAAACCGTAAAGGCCTTTCTGGAGTTTACATACCAGCTGTTGGTTTTCAGACTCAAATCCGGGTGGTTGCTTCATATAGATAACTTCCTTAAGATGGCTATTCAAAAAAGCCGCTTTTGCATCAAAATGCTTAACTTTCATTTTCCGCTTACCCGCAATCGATAGTAACGCTCTGAAAGTAGCTTGCCTCGCTACTGGTGCAAATACTTGATCATAGTCAGTGCCAAATTTCTGACTAAAACCCTGCGCAACTAATCTGGCCTTAAACCGCTGTACTCGCCCCTCAACATCACGCTTGACTTTATATACCCATTTGCACCTAACGATATTTGCATTTGCTGGAGGTTGAACCAGAGTCCAAGTACCGCTGTCTTTGAGTGACTTCATCTCCTCCTGCATTGCTCTCTTCCAGTTTTCGCAATGCTCGCTAACAATTGCCTCTCTGTAACTGTTAGGTTCCTTAATAGCACCCACATGCAGGACACTGTGGATTTCACTGATCAACCGCTTTGGTGCCACTCCCTTATTAAAGCGTGACGATGATCTTATCCCGTCGCCTGTAAATGGTTCAATACCATCTTTCTCGAATGCATCTTCAAATTCAGACTCAGACGAAATCGCGCCTGAACTTGCATCTCCCTCATCTTCGTTAGTGGATAAACTGATAACATCAGTACGCGAAGACCCATTTGAAACGATAACGTCAATGTCTGTGCCTTCGACTCGTTCTTGAATAGGTTTATCATTAGTGACTTGTTTCATCCCCACGAACTTCACATCACGGCTGATGACAATACGTTTGGTTTCCCTATTGACTAAACGAAAACCTTTGGAATGCGCATCGTATCCAACAAAAGTCAGCTGTTCAGCCTTAATGTCCCATTTCTTTCGTGACTCCTTTGGGATGTGAACAAACGCGCTCGAACCAAATATTTGGAGATGATCAATTTTCGGTTTAAACCCCGTCCACATTTCATATGGCGTAGTCGGAATGGCGCTTGATGGTAAAATGTTTTGAAGGTAGTTCGCAGTCATTATAGCTTCACCCCAGAACTCGTGACCTAATCCTGCATCCAGTAACATGCACCTTCCCATCTCTACTAACGATCTGTTATTACGCTCTGCGGTTCCGTTAAGCTGCGGAGTATATGGAGTTGTGTATTGGTAGTCAATGCCCCCAGCCTTTAAATACTGAACTACTCTACCAGACCTATATTCACCCCCGTTGTCCGATCTAATAACTTTCGGCTTTCTTGAAAATTTAGTCTTAATTAGCTCGACGTATTGCTGAAGATATCCAAATACTTCTGATTTCTCCTTTAATAAGAAAATAGTTGAAAATTTGCTGAAGTCATCTATCAATGTTAAAAAATATCTTTTGCCACCGGGTGTTACTGTTCGCATTAGCCCGCAAACATCGCTGTGTATCAAGTCCAGAATTGAAGTACTTTTCTTGCTGGTTTTAGATTTAAAGGGCAACCGTGTCATCTTCCCTTGCATGCATATTCCACAAACATCGGAACAGTCACAACTACTAACATGAGAATCACTCACCATTCGCTTAACTGCATCCATACTTCGATGTCCAAACACACGATGCCAATAGTGTATACAGTGTAACTTGTCGTTTTTGCTATTGACCATCATTGCTGGCTTTAGCTGTTTTTTCTCTCGAAGTTTGTACAGATTACCCTCTATATCAGCCACTGCAACCTCACATCCATTTGAAATTTGGATACTGCACTTATTTCCAGCAAAAGTGACACCAAAACCTTTACGCACTAATGCGTGAACCGAAAGCAGGCTCCCTTGGAACTCAGGAATGTAAAGTACGTCTTCGACACGAATTGAAATTTCCTTGCTCTTAACAAGCACATACAACTTGCACACACTGTCAAGAAAAGTTCAGATCGAACCACTGACTAAAAATAATACTTTACATTCTAAAAAACAATCAACTGAAACTTGGAGGGCGAATATTTATTTTTTCTACAAAATTCTAAATTTTCATTGATTCGTAAAAAACAAGCAACAATCAAAGAAGTCAACTAAAATTTTTGAGCCTTTTTCTTTAAACTAATTTAATTACATAAATTTTAAGCTTTTTAAATAAATAAAAGAAATTTCCTACAGAGATTGGTGACTTTTAACCGGACTATTTTCAACATTCTCAAAAATTTTAATAATTTAATACGATAAGATGTTCGTAACGCCACCACCAAATGTAACCCTGGGCAGAAGAAATATGTGTCCAATATGCGATGGGCAATACGAAGACTCCAATATGGTGAAATGTTCAATTTGCACAAAAAGAATCCATTATGCATGTGCCAACGTGGGAGAAGAAGTAGCCAACGTCAGGAACTGGAAATGCGCTAATTGCATACAATTAACTGCTGCGCACACCAGCCAGACACCAGCGAATTCCAACCTACGTACAAGATCGAATTCGGTTGCTCCATTTTACCAAGAGGAACCTCAAATAAAAGAATTGTCCAACACATATACGAAACCCAATCCAAGCGTTCATATTCTGCAACAAAGTTCCGACCAAACACCAACTTGGCCTCGACAAATGGATCAAACAGAGGAAGGCGTAGGATTTCCTGAAGAAGGCATCGGTAACATTGCAGCAATTACCGATCTATACACAAATTCCTATACGGCTGTGCAAAATACACACAGTTTGGTAAGTAACAATGAACGAAGCGTATCTCATTGCTCCGTTGCAGCCTCAATATGTTCATCGCGCTCGAGTAAATCTGTACGATTCAAACAACATATGAAGTTACTAGAAGAACAAGATGAGATCCTTAGAATGAGACAGGACATAATGAAGAAAAGAGAAGCCATTTTAAATGCATTGTCAGATGATGAGATAGAAGATCAAATAATGCCTATTCAGCCTAAAGAACAACAAAACAACGTTTCTGTTCAAATCAACGAACGAGTTCACAATTATTTGCACTCAATGAAGTCTAAAGAATTCCAAGTAAAACCGATTTTTTTTAATTCAGAACAACTTCCAGTTCAAAACCATTATGAAATGCCAGCACAAAACAATTTTTGTCAACTAAGTTCTCAGCAGCTTGCAACTAGATCCGCAATAGCAAAGGATTTACCGATATTTACAGGACAAGCGGCAGAGTGGCCAGTTTTTATAAGCGTATATAGCCAAACAACAACAGCTTGCGGTTTCACGGAAAGTGAAAACTTGATTCGGTTACAACGAAGCTTGAACTATACCATCATGTGTCCCACAAATAATTGTTATACGGCAGACCAGAGCTCTGAATGGAACATTATATCGACAAAATCAGAAGGATGTCAGGACCCAGATACGAGCGGTTAGAAACAGTTGTGGAGTTCGCTGTTGCCGTCAGAAACCTGTATGCAACGCTTCAACAAGCAAGCATGGAAGACCATATTCGCAATCCTATGCTGATGAAAGAATTAGTAGACAAGCTACCAGCAATTTTGAAAATGAATTGGGCATCTTACAAGCGATCCACAGCTGTTAACGACAATTTGAGTACATTTACCGATTGGCTAAAAGAACTTACCACAGATGCTTGCAGTGTTATGACGACAACAAATTGGTTTGCAACAAAGCCACCACAACAGCTCGGGAGAAATAGGAACGAAATTCTCAATCTGCATGAAAGAATGGAAGAAAATCCTACATCCTCAATATCTTGACCTATCACTACTATTGCTTGCAAAACCTGTGGAGAAGATTGCAAAGTTATATCTAATTGCAAGAAATTTAAGGATATGAGCTTATCACAACGTTGGGACATTGTAAAGCAGTTCAAACTATGCCGTCAATGCCTTAAAAGACATTCATTTAAATGCAAAACTCCAGTGCATTGTACTAAGGATAATTGTCAAATAAAGCATCATCCACTTCTTCATAAAGACATACATGCGAACCCGGTTCAAATTGAAGCGTCTATAAATCACCAAGTTATGACTTTTGGAGCGACCTGTTCTCCTAGCTGTGCGCAATATATAAAAAACGAAAATGCTTTAAAATTCATCGATAAGTATCCTAGAGCGGTGAAATGCATTACTGACAACCACTACGTCGATGATTTATTGGACAGTGTCAACGCCGAAGACGAAGCCGTACAATTAGCGGAAGAGGTAACAGCAATACATAAGCGAGCTGGTTTTGAAATTAGAGGTTGGAAATCCAATTCAGATACAGTTATGCGTACCCTCAATTCCGACTTCTCAGAAACAAAAAAAGACTTGGATATGAATCCAGAGCACTCAAAAGAGAAGGTTCTTGGCATGTGGTGGTGTATAAACACAGATGAATTAACTTACTCCTTACGATACAACAAAGGCAATCTGAATGTGTTGAAAGGCGAAAGAAGACCTACAAACTACAAAGCGGGAAGTCTTAAGAATCCTTATGTCAATCTACGATCCACTAGGATTAATCGGACATTTTCTGGTATACCTTAAAATCATTTTGCAAGAAATTTGGCGTAGCCGAACTGATTGGGATGACAAAATTCAAGATGAACAGAATGCTTTATGGATACATTGGCTAAAAGTACTTCCAAAGGTCGAACAGTTACGGATACCACGCTGCTACATGAAGAATCTCTTAAATTGGGACGATGTTATAACTCAGCTGCACATTTTTGTAGACGCCAGTGAGCAAGCATGTGCTGTTGTATCTTACCTGAGGATTGAAAAAGGGCAGGAGGTGGAATGCGCATTAGTCGGTTCTAAAACTAAAGTTGCACCATTAAAATTACGCTCCATTCCGAGATTAGAATTGGATGCAGCAGTAATGGGAAGTAGATTCGCCAAAAACATACAAGAACAGTTAACCGTTAAGATAGGAAAAGTTTTCTTCTGGACCGATTCGAAAGTTGTATTAAGCTGGATAAGAGGAGATCCAAGGAAATACACAAAATTCGTTGGTTTTCGAGTAGCTGAGATTCAAGAAAATTTAAGCGTCAAAGACTGGCGGTATGTGGCTACAAAAGATAACAAAAGATGCGGATGAAGGGACTAAATGGGTGAAACCTCCCAAGCTGGACAAAAGTGATCGTTGGTTTAGAGGTCCAGCCTTTTTGTATGTAAATCAATCAGAATGGCCCGTAGATATTACAGACTTTGCTGAATCATCAGAGGAACTAATAAATCTACATACAATAGATACGACCATTATCAACTGTAATAGATTTTCAAAGTGGAAGAGACTGCTAAACACAATGGCTTACGTAGTCAGATTCATTCATAACACCAAGACAAAAAGTAATCGTCATCTGAAACGCAAATGTATATTAACCAGTGAAGAACTTCAATTGGCGGAGATCATAATACTCAAGTCAGCGTAAAAAGACACCTACAGCCATGAGATAAGTCATATTCGTAAACAAACTGGAATGAAACTACAAGGACTTCAAGCTACAGTCGACCGCACAAGTTCCATATATCAATTCTCTCCATTCCTCGATGAAGAGGGATTCTTGAGGGTAAGAGGAAGAACGGATGCTGCAACTTGCATTAGCTACGACGCTAAAAGACCGATCATCCTTCCAAGAAGTCATTACATCACGCAATTAATTGTACAAAATGCGCATGAAGAATTCTTGCATCGGAACAATGAGAGTGTTGTAAATCAATTGCGACAACGTTTTTGGATCCCGAAACTTAGGTGCGTTGTAAAGAATATAAACCTAATTTGCCAGTGGTGTAAAGTTCGAAAGGCAAAACCACAAGAACCAGAGATGGCTCCACTACCACTGGCAAGATTGGCTGCCTTTACTGAACCGTTTTCTTTTGTGGGAGTTGATTACTTTGGACCTTTCAATGTGTCTATTGGCCGTCGCACTGAAAAAAGATGGGGTGTGCTTATCACGTGTCTTACAATAAGAGCAGTACATGTGGAAATAGCATACAAATTGGATGCAGACGCATTTATTTTATGTTTCCGTGATTTTATAAACCGACGAGGATTTCCAAAGGAAATATATAGCGATAGAGGAACGAATTTCATCGGAGCGGAGAGGATATTGAGGGAGTCTTTACTTGCCATCGATATTGATAAGATAGCTCAACACTTCGTAAGTCCAACGCTGAACTGGAGGTTTAATCCACCTGCATCGCCACACATGGGTGGGTCATGGGAACGGCTCGTTAAATCATTCAAAATAGCTCTATACGACTCACTACCAACGAGAACGCCTTCAGATCCTTTGTTAAGAAGTTGTCTTATTGCAGCTGAAAATATTATTAACTGTAGGCCCCTTACCTACATGCCGCTTGAAAGTGATCTGCAAGAAGCCTTAACGCCGAACCATTTTTTAAGATTGACGTCTGGAGCAACAAAACAAATGGGAGTAATCGATAACAGTGCAAAGATTTTAAAATGTGCTTATCAATATAAAGACCAATTTGCTGACAAGTGTTGGAAAAGGTTCCTAACCGAATATGCACCAGAGCTAACTTTAAGAACTAAATGGCACAAGCCAATATTACCATTGAAAGTTAGAAGCATCGTTTTAGTCATCGATAAGGATTTACCTAGGAATAACTATCCTAAAGGAAGAGTCATCGAGGTCCGAACAGCAAAAGACAGTCAAGTGCGCAGTGCTGTTATTCAAACTGCAGAAGGGATCCTGGAGAGACCAACCGTTAAAATTGCCATAATAGATGTAAAAAAGTATGAGACTACAGCGACATCTAATCCTGAAGTCGCTGTACTGGGTGGGAGTGTCAAGAAAAGTTCAGATCGAACCACTGACTAAAAATAATACTTTACATTCTAAAAAACAATCAACTGAAACTTGGAGGGCGAATATTTATTTTTTCTACAAAATTCTAAATTTTCATTGATTCGGAAAAAACAAGCAACAATCAAAGAAGTCAACTAAAATTTTTGAGCCTTTTTCTTTAAACTAATTTAATTACATAAATTTTAAGCTTTTTAAATAAATAAAAGAAATTTCCTACAGAGATTGGGGAGTTTTAACCGAACTATTTTCAACACACACCTTTACCGCTCGCGCACATCTCTTGACCATTTGCAATGATCACTTTATCCTTATGCTGAGAATTCAAAGAGATGAAATTCTCCGCCTTATTGGTAATATGAGACGTGGCTCCTGAATCCACAATCCAGCCATCTGATTTTGTGGAACTATAATGAAAGCAGAACTCGTCTAGGCAAACAACTTTGTTTGCACTCCTTTTTTCGGTGCTCTTTTTCCACTGCAGATATGATGGACAATCCCGCTTTATGTGTCCGCTCTTCTTACAAAAGAAACATTTTTTGCTGTTGGATTTTGGAAAACTTTTTACCTTTAATGCTGAATTTGTGTCACTTACACTGTTCTTTCTAAGGAATTCCTCCAGTAATTTCGCGTGTCCAAGGCTGATTGTCAAATCGGTTTCAGGCCTCGCTTCCAACGCTGTTACCAATGTGTCGTACGAAGAGGGCAAACTACTGAGTAGCATTGCAACTCTCCATCTGTCGGAGAACTCTTCACCCAACGCCGCCAACTTATCGAACAGAGTTATCATTTCCTCTGTGTGTTGTTTTATAGTTCCTTGGTCGTCAAACTTCAGACTACATATTTTGCGCATTAAATGCACCCTGTTACTGAGTGTTGATTTTTCGTCATAGTTCTTCAAGTTGTTCCAGGCTTCCTTCGCAGATGCAGCATTCCTCACATGCAGTAGTTGGTTGTCTTCCACCAACAATCCAATAATGGTCCTCGCATCGTTGTCAGCTTTAATTCATGCATCCGGATTTTGTTCAGGTTTTTCTGTAGCGAGCACATGAAACACATTATCCCTCCTGAGTAAAAGTTCTATTTTATACTTCCAGGTATGATAATTTTCCGAATTTAATTTTGTTACAGCGCTCCTTAATGTATCCATGATTTTGGCGTACCACCTGGGCCCATAACCTGTAAGATTCCAGAACGCTCAGTGGATAAAATCAAGACACAGAGAAAACCACGTTGTAGGTTGACAACAAAAGAAGAAAGAATACTTTATTGAATAAATGACGTTCTACGTAATGAAAATAAATATGACATAGATAACTTATAAATAAGATAAAGCACTCAAAACCAAATGGGTGCGTTTAGTTTATAGTTGCTGAACGAATGGAACTCCAACAAATCTTAGGTGCAACGTATAATGGAAGGAACGAATGGAGGGTAAATGCATTTGGAATTCGTTGTTGTGCGGGTTTAGTCACAGTTTCACAAATCGATAACGTCGCATCGAAGACCATAATTAAGTCTCCAGTCTACAACGTAAGTAAACTGAGATTTGGAGATGGGAGCACTACAGTCGTATGTTCTTTTTTTGCAGGAGTTCATTGGTCGACACGTTGCTTCGAATAAAATCGCAATCAGAGATTGTGCTCTCGATGTGGTACAGCCTAACGCATGTTTTGCGAGTCGAATGTGAAGGAAATTTACGAAGTGCTGTACTCACATTTCCCTAAAATTCAGAACGTTCACATCTGGATGACTTCTATTATGTGCATTTTTGAGCTTCCATATCGATAAGGTTTTCTTAAAAGTAATTCATAGTTTGAGACTACGGTTTGCTCTCTAGATAGGTACGGTTGTTCTACACATCCAGATGTTTTGTTCATCAGCTGTGAATATACGCAACAAGTTGACGCTTTAATTTTTACAAGAAATTCAAAACAATATCGCAAGTAAAGATATGTAATCGCCATCACGGAGGGGAAATTGAAAAGGGCCCACACATTGAAGTCCATACCAGACGCGACCAAAGTCCAGGATCAAACCCATTGTTTAATATTTGACGTAACCGAATGTAATTTTCAATAAATATAGAACATTCCCTCTTGAACATGAAAACATGAGTCCAAGACGTTTTTCACGCAGCGAAGTACTTGCCAGACGCGACCAAAGTCCGGGATCAATCTTATTTAATATTTGACGTAACTACCCAATTTTTTTTTTCTAAGTCTCTTGAAGACTCTGCTGAACACAGATATTTAAGTCCAAGACGTTTTACACGCGGCGAAGTCCTTGGCAGACGCTGCAAAATTGTGGCCGCGACAGCAGGCATAATCTGGCAATTCGGCTGTGGTCATTTGAATGCACAATTGGCATACAGTATAATCGTACCTTTACACTCGTTATCCCTTCCAGTCGCCAGCCGCGACAACGAGACTTGTAAATTCCAACAGCGTTTATACCATCGCCAATCCGTGGGCACTATTTACTTGACGGGTGCCAACAACATCCGATCTCTTATTAGTGAAGCCATTTAAAACATATTAAAAAACTATGTATTTGTTCGCAACTGCATCAAAAAGGGACGATTCGGAAACGCATCACTACAAAGTTTATGCCCAATCAATCCCGCCATAAATGTTCATTAGCACAAACATCTGCATCGTAATTTCGTATAGTGAAGCCGCATCGAAGCGCATTTTGCTGGCGTTTCCGAATTCACCCGAACATCGAATTTGAAGGATCTAAACGATGCACTGAAGGCATTTTTTTAATAACGACTTCTCTTGGCCAATGCCACAATGAAAATCATCATATTGGCTTAGAGAATAAAATGACCACTCATTTAGCTTAGGTACATTTGTTATTAAATGTCTATAATATTATTCATTTCATATTTATTTCACTTGTCGAAAAGTCATTAAGGCTCTCAATTTGGGAGTCAAAATAAGTGCCAGAGAACCGAACGTCTAATTAATCTATTTTTCTTCGGAAGAAAAACTTAAAAATTAATTTTTAATTTGTTACCCTTAACTACGGTTTGTTTTTTGGTGAAAATGAAGCTTATTTATATTATCATTATATGCTTTCATACAATTTTGTTTTGTGTTCACTTAATTTGAACCTTAAAATCAACTGCTCAACTAAAAAAGAAATTTTTACAAAGAACAACTTTTATATTAAAAAGGTTCTCTTTTCATTATTTTTTTAAACTTATAATAAAGTATTCCTTAGCTTTGACCTAATAGATATGCGGCAAATATTTTTGATATAATCGAAAGAGCAGGCAATATTTCGTACCCGACGTTTAACGTACATTACAATACCCTATTTGTTGGGAAACCTATCCGTAGTAAAGTAGGATTTTACAAGGATTACAAATACAACATCCCACTGCGAACAACTGCCGATAAAATTAGAAGTGAAATCCTGTACATTTTCGACTTTTATTCAAATGCATCTCAACTCGTTCAATTTTCGATTCCATCGGCGTTAACATAGAATTCAATCTCTCATGTAAACGGGATATATCTCTTCAACCGATCTATTACAATATTAATTTGCTAGAACAAATTGAAATCTCATCTGTTCCATAACCAACACAAATACAATTCCAAAGGAGCCGGCACTTTTCATGTTATTTGGTATGTGTTTAACCCCACTTCACAGTGGTATTCATTAAAAAATAGCGCTAGCGCAATTGGCAGAGAACTCTTTTGTTGATGTATCATCATTTTGTAAATAGAATAATGAATACAAAATAGTAAATATTTCGTTCATTTCATGAGTGTATTGTTTGGACACAAATCCAAAATTTAGATTCTACTACATTTAAACTCAAAAATAGGCGAAGAAAATATGATCGTGACTCATAACAAAAATATATGTGTACACGGCTACAAACGTAGCTAAATAGAACGGGGAAACCAATTGGACCAGCGCAGCAACGAAACGTTGAACTTTCTTTTCTTCTTCACACAACTCAATTTATTGTACTTGCATCCGTTGTTTTATCCGTTGGATTCTTCAGTTAATTTTTAAACGTTCCCTGTTCAAGTTGGGTTCATTCCTTTAAATCGCTCTGACAACCGTCCTATTACACAGTACCGCAAATTGCAATTTTTCTTTTCCGAGTGAACATTTTAATAGTTTTTGTTTAAATTCTTTTAAATATCAAGAGAAAACAAACTACAGTAAGTAGAAGAATTAAATACTTTGCGATTCTTTATGAAAAAAAAAACATATTGAGTTGAAATATAATTTTTTAAATTTATAATTTTTTGCGAAGTAAGGATATAGATAGTATTCCTTTGAATTTTGTTACTCGCGTCCAGTTCCCTAAATATCTTTTTGTAAATGTTAAATTTGAACAAGTTGATTTATCGGAAGGAGGTTACAAAATGGTATATTAAATTGAGATCGTAAATATTTACCTAAAAAAAGCCGGGTGTCTAACGTGGGCGTAGCCCAACTTTTTTTTTAACAATGGAATCTCGCCATATTACTAGCTGAGATGACGACCAACTGCAAATATGTATAAATTCCTTATTGTTATTGCATGCAAAACGTTTAAATATACAGAGAAAAATACTTTTATTATTGTTTTTGCATGTTCATCCATAATAATGATTTGTTTGTTCATTCATCACACCTTTATCGCAGTGTGTAAATCAAATTCAAGTAACTACCTATTGAGATTGACTATACGGCCGGGCTCTGTGATGGACGATGTTTGAGTTGAGGCTTTCGTATCTGGCTTAATTTTTTTTCACCACTTTCTTCTTTCTTTTTTTCTGGGAAGTATCTGAGTAACCAACCAAAGACCTGACCTGGCAGTAGAAAGTTGTTAGACAAGGAAATTATAAAAAAAATATTTTATCTTTGATCGGGTGCCAATTCTTAAAAAAATTAAAACTGCTGATAAAAAATATTCAATTCCACGTTGTGCATAAGGCTTTCAAAGAAAGGTTTATTTAGGAGCTTGGGCGTGGTGGATTGGCTTATCGCTTGAATTCGACTTCAATCGATTGCCAGACTATGTGTGCATGTACATAATGTTTTTTCTTTCAATTAGATGTCAGGCTGTGCATATATTTCTTTCCCCCGAATATGGGTATATATTTTTATTTCCATTAAAATTCATGACTGCACTTTGTGCGAATGGCAAGGAGGCGGCTGGTTGCAACCGCACCACTCGAATATCGAATCCACTGACTTTGATTGCATATTGCATTTACACACGAAAACGAAATAATAATTCGTCATCAAGAATATGTATTATATTGTTGCAGAACTAGCATATAATGTAGGTAAACATATTTTGAATGTAAATACATATAGCCTTATAGATATCAATGACTTCCTTTTTTTTATTATAAACCACCAGTATGTAAGCATACAGCTTGTGCTGCTCATTGTAGAAAATACCACAAAAAAATGTTTCGAGTGGGATGACTGTTTTTTTTCTTTTCTGGCGAAGTATGTATGTAGATTATGTACATGTACATAAAGAAAGAAAGGACAGAGAAATAAAAAATACAAAAAACCTTCATTCGCTTTTCATTGTTTCTGATAATGATTTTTGTATTTTTTGATGCTCTTGAAATGGCTACAGCTTGTTTCTTTATTAATCGGGAACAAGTAACAGCAAATTGTTGAATAGAGAAAAAGAAAACTTAAAAGCATTGTAAATGTGCATCAGCAATATGAGCAGCGTTGAGTCTGTGTCCTTAAAAGTCTAAGCGCAGACGTTATTTGTCGATACTATGGATACACTCATATGAGTCATGGTTACCGGTATTTTATCTGTGAATGACCCCGATTTGGTGATGATTTATTTATCAGTTTTATTCTTTCCCCTCTTGCGGATTTCTTTAAAAACGAATGATTCAATTGGGGCATTTCAAATTTGAAACTTAAAGAGAGAATAGAGATACAAAAAAAAAAAAATAATAAAAGGTGCAATCAGTCGCATTGATAATATTGATTTTTAGCACAGTTGTTATGTATAGTTATGTAGGTAGGTATACAGCCTTATTGCGAAGATCAATCGGCAATTGATAATTGACTATTTTCAATGTGTGCTATTGTGAACGAACGATTCATTTGGTATTTTTGTCAATCGCATTTTTTTAATTGACTGCGATTGACAAAATCCTTTAGAATCGTTCATTCACAATAGCACACATTGAAAATAGTCAATTATCAACTGTCGATTGATCTTCGGAATAAGGCTCAATGTCTGTCCAATATAAAAAGACACCAAGCACCATAAGAAAACCATTTTTTTTACATTGAAAACTGCGTCTATTGTCATTAGACGGACTAGGTATACCTACCAATTATAGTAACATAGTTTGTAGAATGTGTATTAGGTATGGGTAGGTATAGTCTGTCCAATATCAAGAGACTCAAAACTCCATAGGAAAATCAGTTCTTACATGGAAGGCAGTTACTCTCTTAATATTGATCGGATTACCTACGTCATAAAAGTTAAAACGCGCATCGTGAATTTATCAAAGAAATCAAGAACCGTAAAAGGTGGTTTCTGCTATGAGTAAATGAGTTTAACTATTAACTTATTTCTGTTTAAATTTAACCAAATAATGCGGTACCTACGCATCAGAGGTTGCACAATAACGTTGATAGCTTAGATGTTAAGTGCAAATAGGTAGGTATATGGCTGTTAAATACATAACAAGATGGCAGTCGCTGGTGGATGAAAACAATACATAGATCATCGCCTTGATAAGTGCAATTTTTACTCGGTAGCAAAATTAAACATACGTACACATTTTATTATATTGTACATTTACAACCCGATATTGAATACCTAGTCTTTTTTTATATAGGTAGGTATCTTGGTATTTTATTTTTTATTTTAGTTTATTGAATAGGTTAGGTTATGTTAGAGGTTTAGGTGGCTGTCGGCAGAAGCCGACACACTTAGACCAATTTAGGTCCATTGTGATACCACGTATGTATTATCTACCTCAACTCTGTAGATAGGACTGGCCAACGACAACACCGTTGTTCTCAAACGGTCCCCCATCTACGTACTAACCGCGCCCAACGTTGTTTAATTGCGGTGATCTGACGAGAACCGATTAACTCGACGTGGTATGGTCGAATAGGTTTAAACAAATGTTTTTATGTTGTGATAGCATAACAAATTATGTAGGTATGTGTTCTGTCTTTCGGTACTCGAAATAATAACGCGGACTTATTAATTCACTATTAATATTTATTTGATAGAAAAATACAGGAAGACAAAGCTTTTTTGTATGTATTTAGAGTTGGTGTTACTAATTTTGGAGTTTCAAGTTACGCTTTTGAATCTCGATGAGTTTTTAACCGCTGTCCCAGGTTTCTGGTGCAAAGCGGAAGAAACCTACAATTTAAAGCCGAATCCGAACGGCAAATTAGAGAACCTTCTCATGACAATTGATACTATTGGATGTTTGTCAGACGTTCGCAAGAGATGATTTTATTAGTGGAAAAACAATCTCATCTAGCTTCTCTTTTTGTCACAGTAGACTCATCGTAGAAACAGATCAACGCAGCAACATGACTTTGACAGCAGAGCCGGACGTTTTCAAACCAATTGTATTTATCGTGGTTGAACACATAAGCCACAACTTTAACTTCAACTTCAACGTTATGCCGGCGTTGTTTTTTGTTCGTTCTTTGCTGCAGAAGAGACAGTCGATAAATTTCTTGATTTGATTATACCACTAAAAATCAAATTGTCTTGGAAAATCCATTGTATACATTATATGATCAGATCCAATGTTCTAACCAATAATTTCTTCTTCATCCTTGAGTAATATTACTCCAGAATCATGTGCTGCTTCTGTAATAAAAGTAATCATGGTTAAACATTTACTACTTTTCTATACTTCTATGTATTTCCTTATTACTGTATGGTGCTGCTTTTTTTATACCCTAATGCTACATACGCCTTTCTTTTCTCATCGCGAACACTATATTCCTTTGGTTCAATTTGCCACAAACATGGAAATATATAATTCTATAAACTCTTCAAGAAATTGTCTTAATAAACTCCTTCAATCAGCCATTTCTATTTTTAAATGAAAAGCGAAACAAGCACGACGACTAGACGGTTGGTTAACATACCATACACCAACAATTCCAACTAGCCTTGAACGTGTTTGATCTTTGTTCGTTGTTCGGTTTTAGCATTTACGCTTTCGTTGTTCCGCGTATGTCTAACAACGAACATCGTACACCGGTCACCGGAAACAAAACGGTAGATGTAAATCCTATTTAGACTTAATCCGACCGGAGGGTGGCGACGTTGTAGAGGTTAGTGTGTTGGCTTGTGACCCGTGCGGTGCAGGTTCAATCCCCATGTGGAACAACAACATACGCCACCCAATCACATGCCTCTACACCAAAAGGAGGATTTCTGCCTGGTAGTACAATGGACCGTTACCGAGTCTGAGTGCTCTGGGATTTGGATTTCCTTTAAAAAAAAAAAAAAAAAAAAATAATCCGACCGGAATTCGACGTTTCTTTGCAAATTCTCGCAACATTTTGACTTGTTTGATCAGAGTGAGGCCGTGAATCCCAAAAATGGTATTCCCAGCAAATTAAAATTGGTTCCTCAGAGATGTCAAAGGGACCTTGTAAATATAACCAGCATTTTTTCCTTCGGCGAGATTAAGATCTGGAATAAAGAAATCATGACCCTTTTACTTTACTTCATATACAGTCAAAATCGCTTATAACGACATCGGTTATAACGACGTATCGGTTACAACGACCAAATTCTTTGGTCCCTAATCAGCGCCATTGTAATTCCATTGAACGACAATCGGTTATAACGACATCGCTTGTAACAACATATCGCTTACAACGACCGATATTACCCTTTTTTGAATTCAATATCGGCAATATCAGCTGTTGGCGCAACAGATTTTTTTTCTAGAACGGTAATCTGATTCTCTGTAGATGCGATGTATCTAAGTTCGTAGATTCTGGGATATGTTACAGTTACCGTTTGTAGACGTTATTTTTTTGCTTTTGCGTTTATTGAGTTTGTTCTACGTTGGGGAACTTTTAGTCAGTGGACATTTTTCAGTTTGACAAGTGGTTATAGAAGTTTAATATAATTTTGTGAGGCGAAAATTTGTACCTTCTTATCGGAAAATGAGTCAAAAAAAGAAATATCTGTACCTACGTTAACTGTTTATTAAAAAAAGTGGAAATATCTAATAGCTTAGTACCTATATTTGTAAATATGTATTCTTATTATTTTATGGCTCAAAATCAAAGAAAAAACATAGGGACGGGCTACAGTCCGCTTGTTCGAACTGTTGGATACCCTATTCTTATTCCTATCCCTCATAAGTGGGCGTGACAAAAGTCTAAGTATGGTTGAATTGTTAAGAACGCTCTACATATTTTGTTATATAACATTTAAAGGATTTTATTACAAAAAAAAACGTTCCCTAGCTCAAACTTGGGTGTTTCAATAAAATTGTTTTATTTAATTGTGGCGCTGTCAGTAGGCGGATTTAAAAAAAATTAACACATGAGAATAAAGGGCCCCTAGAGAGTATATATTATAAATTTCAGCTCCCTAGCTGAAACTTTGGATTTTCAAAAATTAATATACCCTTAGAATAGGGTATAAAAAAATTATTTTATTTATAATAGGGTATACAAAAATTATTTTATTTATTTGTGGGCGTGTCAGTGGGCGGATTTTGAAAATTGTTTATCCCGAGCAGTTTTAGGAGTCATAGATCATATATAAAAAATTTCAGCTTTCTAGCTCAAAATTCGATTTTTTTCAAAATTTGGTTTTTTTGAGTTTGTGGGCGTGTCTGTGGGCGGATTTCAAAAATTCGTAAACTTGATTATTTCGGGTCCCTAGAGAGTATATGGTTAAAATTTCAGCTCTCTAGGTCCAGTTTAAAGGCCTAATTTTTGGCGACAGACGGACGGACGGACATGGCTAGATCGACATTACTATCGATGCTGATCATAAATATAGTAACTTTTAGGGGTCTACGGGCAATATTAAGGTATGTTACAAACTATGCGTCAAAATTAATATACCCTTAGAATAGGGTATAATTAGGGAAAAAAAGTAAGTATATACATTAGGGTGGAGCGTCAATGTATGTAGGAAAAAAAAGTTGATGTTTCAGTTTCGAATATCTCCATTTCGTTGCATTTTGATGAGTAGAATAAATTGACATAAAATTTTTTTTTTTTGATAAAGTCTTTAGCCCTCTACCTTAGCTCAAAGTTTTGAGGCTTTGAAAAAAAAATGTTTTGTTAAAGAAAAGATTCGTCCACAAGTTTGAAATACATTAATATTATAAATCATTAATGAAATAAGAAAACAAAAATCAATATATATTAGCTTTATTAGGACAAGAAATTTACATAAACTTAAAAATAGAAACCTAAAAATGCATAGTAAATCATTTAAAAAGCCACCATGCATAATTCTTTATTCTTTAATTGTTCAAGTTATAATTTTTTTTTGTGTGGAAAAATGGTAATATATTTCGAGAATGTATTCTTGATCTAATAGGTCCTTCTCTGGCCTTTTCACCAACTACTCTGGTTGACGCTTCGGTCACCATCTTCACACAGCGCTCAACAGCTTGAGTGTGACAAGGGTAGTTTGGAAATAGCATGTTAATTGACGTTTTGTTTGCAGAAGTTCTTCCAATTCCTGATCACTCATTCTATCCAGCAATGGGGGTGATGTGACTTGTGATTCAGCCCAGATTATTAAGTCAAGATAATCATTTGCCTTAAAATTTAATTTTGGAAGTTTAAAAATTCTGACTGAACCCCCAACTTACTGTTTCTTTCTAGCCGAGATGATTCTTCTCAAGCCCAATTCTCTAATATGTGGTCTTTCATCGTTTAGCATTGCCATCAATATGTTTTCTGGGTGTGCAAAATATGAATTGCGTTGAATAACGGGGTCTATTATTTCCCTTACAACAGAACTAAAACATCTTGACAAATTTATTAACTTGAATACATGCTTTGGGCCATTTTTAATGAACTGTCTTTTTTAATACTGAACCAAACTGGACCATACACTTTTAATATATACTTAGCAAGTATTGTCAAGTTATTATTTGGATTCGATGTGACTACATAAAGCCGTAATATCCTATTAGCAGTTGTTAACCATCTTGAGTGCGCCATTTTTCCCGGGTTTCTGTTGGAGAGATCTATAGGACAGGAACCTTTGCTTATAGCGTCACACATTTGAAATAAATACTTTTGATTTGGATAATGTAGGTAGGTTACCTGGGATTGGTGAAAACTCAACAAACCGGAAGGTCAGCACAATTTTCCAACGCCTTTCCAATGGGTCCCGAATAGAGTTGAGGTCCTAATGTAGCTCCATCCAATTTAATAAATAAATGACGGAGTGGCAATTCGTTGGCATGTAGTTGACATATGAACCATTGCAATGGTCTCCCCAAGTTCAACTCCATAAGCCGGATAACCCCACTTCTCCATCCAGTGTTTGTAGCTGTACCATCGCAACCAATAACAGATAATTTGCTCAAGTCTAGGTGTATGTCCGAAAGAAAGGAGTTTATCGAGTCCGCTATAGTTTTCCTTGTTGCAGAAGGTGTGCTTATAGTTAGGTGTCCTAGGTAGTATGAACCCGGCTCGGTGAGTAGTGAAATATGCTCCTTTACTCTGGTCACTTTGTAAACTCGTTGACCTCTTTTTTCACAAACCAATCTCTTGTCTTTTCTTCCATCGAAATAAACACTTTCTATGGATGAAAGACATTCTGCAGTTTGGAGAACTTCACGTTGCCGTTTTCTGGCCCTACTAACTTTACTTCGATCTATTACGTTTTCGATATTCTCTGCGTTTACCAAGCCAACATCTTGTCACTGCACTCGCTACTGCTGCTGCTGATCGATCCGAGATGCCGAACTGATCACAAAATCTTGCTAAATTTGGAAGATACAGCCGATTTCTCTTACTACTCTCATTACATTTTGAAGTACTTGGCTGGGGTTCAGTATCAGTACTATGAGTAGTTGAAGACGAAAAAGCAGGAGGATTTGATTGAGATCTTGGTGTTGTTTTTCCTTCAAGTGATGACGTTGGAGTTTGGTGTATTAAAATCGTTTCATTTGTTTTCTGCTTCCTCAAATTTTTTTCTTCAAGTTTTTTCGTTTCCAAAAGGTCCAACCCTCCTATAGCCATTATTCTTTTATTTCTCTGATCGGTGAGAAAAGATCTTTCTAATGCAGGAACTTTCTTGTCTTTAGAACAAACACAATTATTTAAATTTACGCATTTGCAGGAACAAATGTCAAATAGTTCGGTAAGAGATTTATTTTTCCACACTTCTAAGTTATTCTTATAGTTCTCGTTTTGTTTGGATTTGGGGTATCTCAAAAAATGCAAATACTTATTACAAACACTTTTCATTTGTTGTTTTACACGTTGTATTGTAACGAAAGGCAGAGATGCAGTCCTCCAAACATTAAGTATATCAAGTCCTAGGGTTTCAAATATTTGAGTAATAGCAGGCTGCTTTCCATTGTCCATATTTTTACGTTCATTTCTCACAAAAATTATATGTTTTATTACGTCAGCGTTTGTTGGTAACACTCTTTTATTTATAAGGCATGGTGCTCCAAAGATAGGGCAGTCCAATTCTTGTCGAGTTACTCGCTTCAACATTATCAGAATTTTTTCAATAAGAGGCAAATAAAGAGATATGAAACTGAAAACGTGTTGCTCCTTGGCAGCTAATTGAACGACTAGGTGTTATTTTAATTGCAAGTCCGACACACCACATCAGAACTGAACTATAATATTCAGTGAAAGCTAACGGTATCCTATTTTCCATTTTGCATCGACCACCAGCTGCAAGTGGGACCGACAGGACAGTTCGACACACCATATCAGAATCGAAGTGAAATATTCTGTAAAAGGTACCTAACGTAACGGTATCCTAGAGCGGCAGGCGCGAGAAAAACAATTTCCCTCGATCAGCCATTTAGGACCCAGACAGCGAGCAACAAGTGCAACAACAAACCATTAGCCTTTTCAATTTTCATATTGCAAAGATATACTGTTCCAATTTTATGATTTTTATTTTTACGGGCTACAGTCCGCTTGGGCGAACTGTTGGATACCCTATTCTTATTCCTATCCCTCATAAGTGGGCGTGACAAAAGTCTAAGTGTGGTTGAATTGTTAAGAACGCTCTACATATTTTGTTATATAACATTTAAAGGATTTCATCAAAAAAAAAAAACGCTCCCTAGCTCAAACTTGGGTGTTTCAATAAAATTGTTTTAGGCGGATTTAAAAAAAATTAACACATGATAAAGGGCCCCTAGAGAAGAGTATATATAGTATAAATTTCAGCTCCCTAGCTCAAACTTTGAATTTTCAAAAAAAAAAAAATTAATTGTGGGCGTGTCAGTGGGTGGATTTTGAAAATATTTACACATGAGCATAAAGGGCCCATAGAGAGTATATAGTATAAATTTCTAGACTCCTAGCTGAAACTTTGGATTTTCAAAAATTAATATACCCTTAGAATAGGGTATAAAAAAATATTTTATTTATTTGTGGGCGTGTCAGTGGGCGGATTTTGAAAAATTTTAATCCCGAGCAGTTTTAGGAGTCATAGATCATATATAAAAAATTTCAGCTTTCTAGCTCAAAATTCGATTTTTTCCTAAATTTTGTTTTTTTGAGTTTGTGGGTGTGTCTGTGGGCGGATTTCAAAAATTCGTAAACTTGATTATTTCTGGACCCTAGAGAGTATATGGTTAAAATTTCAGCTCTCTAGGTCCAGTTTAAAGGCCTAATTTTTGCCGACAGACGGACGGACGGACATGGCTAGATCGACATTACTATCGATGCTGATCATAAATATAGTAACTTTTAGGGGTCTACGGGCAATATTAAGGTATGTTACAAACTATGCGTCAAAATTAATATACCCTTAGAATAGGGTATAGAAAAAGATTTTAAGTGGTGTCCTTATGGCGCCTTTTAATAAGTATCTCGAGAACGGGTTATCGTACAAAAAAGTTTTTCATATCTTTTTTTATAGGAAATTGAATTATCTCTCTCTTTTGTTTAGAATATTTTTGTTTGGAATTATATTTTCGAAGTTAAAGAGCCGACAACAAAAATTAGGCTTTTTTTTGCCAATTTTGCAAAACTTTGAGTTGTAGAGGTAGAGGGCTAACAAAAGTAAATTTTTTTTTTTTTATTATTTGTTACGGTTAGTGTCCGTAATTATGCAACTGTTTAACGCTATTCGAAAATGAAAATCGAAAAAAAAATTGTACGCTCCACCCTAATATACATAGCTTGATATCGGTTATACCGACCTATCGCTTATAACGACCAAATTCGTCAGTCCCTTGAAAGTCGTTACAACCGATTTTGACTGTACCTACTTTGTCCGTCTCCAAAGTTCACTGGTTAGACCTCAAACATTTCAAATTACTTCGTCATTGAGGTCAGTTTAATCTGATGCTGTTGCATTTTTATTATCCAGGAGTTTTTAGGGCTACCTCTTTTCTTTTTTAACGATTTTGAGATATTTTGTAACACAACATTTGCCCAAAAAAAGTGCGTGAGTCAATCAACTTTGCATTGGTGAATTGTTGAAACGAGCAGTCATTTTCTACTAATTTATTGCAAAACCAACATTTTGTTCGAAAACACCCACAACAAGTGGGCAAAAAAACCAAATGTGAAAAAAGACATTTGGTGCGTTCAATTTGCAAGGCAACTGCGAGTTCCCTATTTATTTAATTTCTATCACTTGCCGATGGTCACGTGAGTTATTTGATCAATGAGAAAAGGTAAAATAGTAGGGACTAGTAGTTGCCTGTGAAATTCATTAATTTCGGAACACGATCATATTACCTTCAATTCAACGGAGTTTGTCTTCGTTTGGAAGTTGGCGTGTCAGTTGGTGGATTTAACAAAAAAGGTTTTACACCTGTACTTTCTCGAATTCTAGAGAGTATAGGTATCCTTGGTTTATATTCAAGTTATTCGCTTATTTGGATTAGATTGGTTGAATTTAGGATGTGTTCATTTCATTTAAAGACATATGTTTTTTCTGGTATTTTGCTTATTTATTTAAGATTTAAAACTCGTTAATAGTACAATGTGTATGCAACCTCCCTGTTTTGGTTCGCTGATGAATTTGGTGTAGGTCCGGTGACGGGTATATATCCAGTTTTTTTGAAATCGTTGCGATTCTATTGAATGGCTAGAATTAAAAATCATTTAATACATTGTCTGGACATTTTAGGCATTTTATTAATAGCCTAATTTCATACATTTTTGGTAACACATATAGAATTCGAAATAATCTTTAGTTTTATAATGAGTTAGTTGGGTTTTTAACCAAAACCAATTTCTATTGTGTAAAATGCTTGACCAATTTAATGTATGTTTGCTCGTAAAGGAAATGTTTTTTTTATATTTGTTAAGCAAATTGCTGCATTTTTTTTATACGTGTATTTCGTTTTTTTAAGAATAAAATCGAAAAAATCAAAAAGTGGGCGTAGAGAAAACTTTGTATGAGCTAATTCTTAAAACACACGTCCTATCGTGGTATCCGTTCGGATGAAAATGTTCCATTAATTAGAGGGACTAGTTCTCCGATTAAATGCATCGCACATTTTTTTACAGTTACACAGCAAATTTCCTGCTTTCTATCTGACTAGAAAACGTTTGCGGATTATTTTAAGCTAAATAGACAAGTGGTCGGGTCAGTGTTCGGCTACTAACGGAAATGTCCCCGGTTCAAATTCCGCCGGGGCCAAGTAACATCTTGAGTTTTCCACTGGCCCGCATGTCTTGTTAACGTCTGACAAACATCCAAGAGTTTCAATTGTTGTAAGAAGCTTCTCAAATGTGCAGCTCGGATTCTTTTTTAAATTATATGTCCCTTTCACTTCGCACAAGCAAATGGTAGTAGAAGCTACGTTTAAGGCCCTGTATGTTAATATAATATATTTTTTTATAATTGAAAAGTGTTAACAATAAAAAGCAATAACAAAATTGTTATTTGGTTTTTTATAAAGAAAATGGCGGTGAGGCTATGATCAGGATGAAAGGGATTACAAGCCTACCGCTTAACTGCATTCTTACTGGTCCGCCTGTGGGGTTCGCTGGTTCGACCTCAGAAAATAAGAGCAGACCTTCTTGGAGTTGCTGCATTTGTTTAATCCATACGTTTTAAGGCCAGGCTTTCTTTCGCTTTTGCATGGAAACGTTTATTGATATTGCCTTTTTGACAGGGTTTGCAGGATTTTTCCTTTGTACATGACAGTACCGAGATTTTTTCCGAGATTGGTTCTTTGACGTCAAGGCTTCCTCGGATGTTGAAAATTCGTATTTGATCTTGTTAGGCTCCTTGCGAGTAAATGTTCCTAATTTCAGCGTTTTACTTCGAACTAATTGAGGCCCTATAGTGGTCGAACGGAATTGGCGCAAGCACATCCTTTACCACTGTAACTGCTTAGCTAGATCAAATAAACCGTAACCTAAACCTAGATAAATCTTATCTTCAGACTGATATTATAACTGTTAGCTCGCCTAAAGACTTAGCTGAATATAATGCGGCTTCACGAGAAAGTGTTAAGTTAAGCCGAAAATTTCACTCCAAATATGTAGGTGAATAAAACAAACGAGACCTGAATACTTCGACGTTAACTTTTTGTTAAAAACCCAGTTTTCGGTGAAGTGTGGAAAGGGAATTTGTCAGTTTTCCTGCTAATACGGTATTCGCACCGCGTAAAAAAAACTGAGATTTCGACAAAAGATTTTGAAATCTCATCGAAGCATCGACACTTACAAGTTCTTGTTTGAAGTTTCAATTACGTACTTGCTCTGCAATTTGTTTGTGGGCCAAGGACTTACTTGCATAAAATATTTTGTTTTGACATATTTTCATTCAGCTGTGTGCTTATGTCGCTTTGAATTTGTTAAGTAATTTTATTTTCCACAGAAGCAAGTATGTACATACAAAAACAAATATTTTTATTTTCTACTCCAAAGTAGCAAAAACACGTCGAAAATCGAGATTTTCAAAAGTTCTCTAAAATCTAAAAAAGATTTTTTTTTTCAGCCCAATCGTCATTAATGTGTACATAGTGGCGTACTAAGAGCGGGCTGGTACACGGGTTCAAACCTCCACAAAAAAGTGGCCAAATTGGTTTAGGTTAAAATAAGTTCCTCACAGAGGTATCCAACTAATTTCGTTATAAATGAAAATTCCATTTACCGCAAAAAACCCCATTAAAACCAGGCTCTCGATACGGCTCTGGGTGGGAGGCGGCTGACACCAAATCCTACCTCAAAAACTTGAAGGTACAAAGGATTGCTTGTCTGGGGACACTGGTACTATAAAATCCACTCACCAACTGGGTCTGGAAACATTGAACCTACAACCCCTGGAGCTCTTCACGAAGAACGTGGCAGCCAAATGTGCCCTCAGATTGAGAGAGATCAAAATTTGGAAGTCGTACATCTTCGGACACTTGCGTACTGGATACCTTTAATCAACGGGACTCATGCCACTAACTGATTATGTGAAATCCTTATATGACTTTAATACAAACTTCAAAGTTTATGTACCTTCTTGACATGACTGGAATTGACCCAGCACGGTCACCAAAGATATTTCCATCTTTACAGATGGATGAAAGACGAAGAAATGGAACAGGAGCAGGAGTCTTATCAGTGGCACTTAGTATCAACCAGTCCTACCGACTGCCAGACTACTGCAGTGTTTTCAAGCTGAAATCTACACGATTAAGAAAGCAGCACAGGCAGTTCTAACGATGAAACTTCCAGCAATGAAATTAATCATCTGCGTGGATAGTCAGATAATCGACTCCAACCTCATCAACGCGAAATGCGTCAAAACGTCAGGCACTCAGAGCAATTAGCTTTCACTCGGTACTATGTGGGGTTGCTGTTCACGTTGGTGTAGCAGGGAATGAGACAGCAGATACGCTGGCCAGATGCGGGTCTGATATGAACCCACTCGAGGCTGATGTGCAGGTACTGTCTGCCTTAGCCACTGCTAGGATCTTCATTGACGGTATCACGACAAGACTATGTACGGAAATGTGGGACAACAACTCAAGTTGCGTCATAACTCGTAGTCTGTGGCCCGTCATTGACAAAAAGAAAACTAAGTCCTTATTGTCTTTTGAAAGAAATCAAACCCGTGTGCGTCGGCGTATTAACCGGACACTGCATAATCGGGAATATGGCCAGAAGGCAAGGGATCCCTAAAAATTACTTCGGAAATAGGATCTGGGAGCACGGTTCTTTCATTGTTTGGGCGACCTATAGGATACCTCTAACGAATATTAATCGATTTATAAACAGATCCAAATGGTTTTGTTAACTGCGTGTCCTACCATGTACAAAAGGGTTCTCACAATGGGCCTTTTTGGCATCTGGGTGATACTTACACAATTGTGTATGCAACCCTCCTAACTTAACCTACGGCCCTGGGTGAAAAGTGATGATTGTATCGAAATCTCCCAAAAGTTAGAGATTTTGAAATAATAAAAATGAATGGAAACTCTTCTGATTTGGATGTAGATTTTGAGTGATTTCGCGAAATCTCCGATTTTGATTCATAACGTACAGCGTATAGTCGACGATTTTGTATTCGCAATAAACATAAATTGGTGACAACAAAATTGCATAATTTAAATGTCTACTAACAATATTTCCCTATGTTAAAACCTATGTGTATATGAAAATAAATATACATACCTACTCCAAAATAGAGTATAAAATGAAATACGTGTATTGGCTGGCATTTCTTTTACATACGTAAAGCATATACATATGTGAGTATGTACTACGGCAAATAAAATACAACTTAATGTAATGCTGTATTATATGAAACAAGTAAATTAACTTGAACGTACGTGTGTGTTCGGTATAAATATTAGCCTTGTGCAGGCCCATAGTTGCATTCATTTCACTTCACACCACTTTTGCCTAGAACCGTCAATGTACTTTTATTCACATGTTACCATATTTAGAAGCTTTAAATCAACGTGTGGCAGAGTAATTGATTTTCAATTGCCTAAATATGAGCATAGCAAGTTCCATTCATGTCTTAGCCGTTAATAGTTGTACTCTACACCTAAATATAAACATTTTGAGTTTCTATATTTGTCGATGCACAGCGGATCACCTTTTATGAACTTTATTTATATAAAAAATGGGCCAATATCAAATCTACAAATGAAAAAAAAACCTTTATTTAAGAATGACACATAACTTTTCTAATCGCAAGTTTCTATCAACAAAACAAACAAAGATATCACCAACGCATAATTCATAAACTCAAAATAAACAATATTTCATGTTTCATACTTCGAAATGTCAAAAAAAAAAATTTTTGCACAGATATTGTTATGTATCTATGTATCTCATAAATATTTTACCGACACGATATATCCGACAAATGAAATGAAAAGGGTAGGCGGTATTTAATAATTAACATTTTGGGTTATTAAAATAACTTTTCCTTCGTATCACCATAACTAATCATATATTTTGAAGATTCGGCATTGGATCAGTGCCAGAAGGCGACAATTTCATTTCGATAGGTATTCACAAAATACAATTATGTGTTTAAAAATGAGAAAATATTTTCTCCACAAGACCGATATCAACACATTAAATAACAGTCCATTTAGTTTCCACTTGAATGACGTTCAATTTCTTTGGATATATTTTTAGTTGCTTTTTGTAAAGGCTCAAGATATTTAAAGAGCCGCTATTTTTGAATGCATAATTTACGAATTAATTTCCATATTTAGTAAAGTTTGTAGGTCAATAAGTCTGCGGTTTTTACAACATGTGGGGCATGTTGCAGTTTTCATTGGCCACTTCAACATTGAAAAAGACCAACAAGTTTTCTTTTAATAAGTATGCTTCATGCATTTTATTTACATATTAGAATTTCATTCGCGTTTTTGAGAACAGAGTGTAGTTACAGTAGCTCAGTGGTTAGTGCGTTTGCTAAAGTTTTTTTCTCTTGCGAAAGTCAAACAAACATCCAAAAGTATCCGTTGTCATGAGAATCTTCTCAAATTTGCCGTTCAGAATCGGCGGGTGATAATGCATTCGTGCCAAAAATATAAATTTGCACACGCAAATGGTTGGAGGAGAAACTAGGTTTTAGGCCCTGTTTTCCTTACAATTTGTGGGTGATTTTTAAGCGTTTGGTTTTCAATTGTCATAAAATTCAATAATTTGTAAGCGTTGTTCATATGTTAAGCCCAACTGAAAGCGACGGGCGAAAACTGAAGCTTTTGTCATATTTGAACGAACCTTTCCCTTCCGATCTATTAATTGTGTAAGAAACCCGTAATAAAAGGATCCTAACGAAAGCAACTGCCTGTGTTTTTTCATACAAAAAAGGGGTTGTCCAATTCATTAAAAATGTGTCTGCGTCTTCGGCTGCGGCCAACGGAACTATTTGAATTAGCAACTTTAGCTGCGCGTGTGTGTGTCTGCTCGGGAAGTAACTCGTACTTGGCCCATACACTACACATGCCTGCATGCGCAAACACAAAAATGCGCAAACACGCTTTCCCCACATACTACGCATGCAAACTGCGCAATCTTCAGTCGTGTGTTCACCGCTGAACAGACAACATTAAAAAAATGTCCAGCTCCGACACCACTGCTGCGGCAATTTTAATTGCTTTAGCAGTGCAATCGTGCTTGCATGCACAAACTAGCACACATGCCTGCATGCGCAAGCAAGAAAATACCAAAAAATTTTGATATTGCTCATGCAGCTTGCGCAAACACATGGATCACGCAAGCACTGTTTGCGCATACAGACATGCGTAGTGTATGGGCCCTATAACAGTGCTTGCGCATGCAATCCGCCAGTGTATGGGGTGATCCATGTGTTTGCGCAAGCTGCATGAGCAATATCAAAAAATTTTTATATTTTCTTGCCTGCGCATGCAGGCATGTGTGGTGTGTGTGCTAGTTTGTGCATGCAAGCACGATTGCACTGGTTGTATGTTCCCAATGACAGTGTCGATATCATCCCAGATTGAAACATTATGCTTCTGCCGACCTTTCATCCGTTAATGCAGCAAGATTCCTCTTTATTGCATCGATTGATTTAATTGTCAACTCAATTAATTTTTTTTACAGTCTCAGCCGCTGATTTCTCTTTGAAAAAATGCAACTTAAACCTTGGGTATAGGACATAATAATTTGTTTTATGTATGAACCTACTCCTAATCATTTCCTATTCAAAAAAAAATAAAAATCCGCCTAGCCCTTTGCAGTGTAAGTCCTAAGGAAATATTAGGTCCGTTCGCGAACTAATATGCAAACGTAAATTTAATAAGGACCGTTCGCGAACTAATATGCAAACGTAAATTTATATAAACTTTCGTGGAAAACTACACAAACGTGTTCGCGTACTGAGAAAATGGTACTTTCGTTCATTTTTCTTCACACAGAATTTCAGCTGGTAAAAAATGAAAACTGTCAAATGATGAAATCCTATGAGTTTGCTAGCAAAAAAAAAAACAGCGGTTGCTTTTTTTCAAGTCAAACTCTGACGTTTTTCATCTTTTTACACAAAAGCGTTCGCGTACTTTTCTTTGAAATGAGAGGATTCTCTCTTGATTTTGAAGATTTGACAGTTTTCATTTTTCTACACATAAAGTACGCGAACGGACCTATTATCAACATAATTTTTAATTACTTCTATTCTCAATACAAATAAAATCCTTTCCTTTTTCCTTAAAAAAAGGTCCAACATATTTTGTACCTAGCCATCATGCGCATATCTACACAAAAATGTATGTATGAATATGTGCGCCTACCTGATACTAATATAATAATTAATATTAGGATCGGTTGTGAATCCTAATATTATTTGCAATAGGTACGTATTTGAATGCGTTTTGTATCTAGATTAGGATTTTGTACGGAGTACTTATAGAATTGTTTTGGGTGTGACGCATTTACATAGCGGACAATGTATATAGAGTACAATGTATATAGAGAATGGTACTATAATATCTACGATGTTCGTATTAGTGATGTGGAATATATGGAAACATAAGTAATATCTTAATGAAAGCTAATATATCGGTCATAACCCTAGTTGATTTTGATTAGACCAGATCATATTGAAAATGTCGGTGACAAATAAAAACTTTTGGACGGAATTTTTGGAACTGTACGAAAGCCTCCCGGTTTTGTGGCGGGTCAAAAGTGACGATTATTGCAACCGGGTCTTAAAAGCTAGTGCTTATGAAAAACTAATAAACAAATTGAAAGAAATCGATCCGGCTGCCGACCGAGAAAAAGTAATACGGAAAATAAATTCGTTTCGATCCACCTATCGCCGTGATTTAAAAAAAATTAAACAAAGTGAAAAATCTGGAGCTGGAGCAGAGGATATTTTTCGGTCCTCGTTGTGGTATTTCGATCTGCTAGGATTTCTCGAAGATCAGGAAGACTGCCTGGAAGGAAGAACCACTTTACAAAATGATACCCAAACAACAGAATTGGTAAGTTAATTTATATATTTAATTCATTCATTATTAGGCATAGGATATAATATATTTTTTTTAATTATTAGACAGTTTTTCGTAAACTTTGTTTTGCCACGGCACTGCTCCTGTAAAAGAGTTAAAATATTCGCAAAATGTATTCCTGATTTCTTTTGCTTCATTACTCGGATTGCGTGCTTGAGTACACGCAAGACCGTCCAGATGAACGTCTTCGTTTCGCCAATCAGCATAATGCATTTCACCCGAGTTTGTGTCCTCTATATCGAAACTGTTTTGCAAATAAATCGTTTCTTTCTTCTGTCTCAAAAAATTGTGCAAGTGACAGCAGGCCAATGTAATGGTTGAAACTTTCTCCGGCCTTAAATTTATTGTTTTGAGCAAAATTCTAAACCGTGATGCTAATATGCCGAACACATTTTCTACGATTCGCCTCGCACGCGATAGTCGATAGTTAAAAATAATTTCGTCTTTCTTTAAGGTGTTGTGACTGAAAGGCTTCATAATATTTCCCGTCAAAGGAAATGCGTCATCAGCAACGAATACAAATGGCATGCTGCCACAAGCTTCGGATAAAATTTCTGGAGCTGGGATTCCCAGCGATTTTTTTTTAAGTTTTTCATTAAATTTTGTTTGTTTGAAAACGCCAGCATCTGATGCTCTGCCATTGACGCCAATATCAACCATCAGGAACTTGTAGTTAGCGTTTACTACTGCCATCAATATAATAGAAAAATTCTTTTTGTAATTGAAGTAGTACGATCCCGACCCAGGAGGCTTTGTTATATTAATATGTTTCCCGTCCATGGATCCGATGCAATGGGGAAAATTCCAAAGTTCTTCAAATTTTTTGGCCTCTGTTTTCCATTCCATTGCATTCGTGGGGAGCTAGAAAAATATAAAATAAGTCAATTATCATAACAACATTTTTCATTTATTTGTTTGTTTTTAAATTATTGTTTTCTTTTCAGAGTGGCGAAAGTCCAGACAATCAGAGTGCCGAAACTTCAGGCAATCAGAGTGGTGCAAGTCCAAGCAATCGCAGTGGTGAAAGTGCAGAGCCACCCACCAAGAAGAAAAAAGCGCTGTCAAAGGAAGACGCTCTTATCAAAATGGCTTGTGACCATTTAAAAGCAGCTAATGACGATGCTGCCGTACTGGCAAGAGGATGGAGTACACAGTACAATCAGCTTTCAACGCAGCAAAAATTATACTCGCGTAAAATTATATCCGACGTATTTTTTTACGGATGTTTAGGCCGTCTAAACGAACATACTGTTCGCGAAGTACAGACGGCTTGAGATGGGAGCGGCAGATCATCGACTCCTTTGGGGAGTGATGTAAGTACTTCATCTTTGCCGCAGCAATTGTGCTTTGTTCAATCTCCACCACCAGTTGATGGACTCAACACCAACCGACAATAATTTATCCTCGACAGCAGTCATTCGGATTCGTAAACGGTTCCAGTGACAGTCAAGAGTATGCAACACTTATTCGATAGTTTTTCTCAAGATGCAGAGTAGATAAACATATATGTACCTATGTTCAGACTTAAGAAATACAAAAAATAAATTTTTTGACTTACCTACCTTTATGTTGTCTTTTAATACATGTATTATTGCTTCACATGTTTCCATAATAATTTTCCCAATAGTTTGTGGGGCAATGAGCGTTGAAAATTTTAGATCCTCGAACGTTTGCCCACTTGCTAGAAAACGGAGTGTCAATGACAGTCGCTCATTTGGAGAAATAGGTTCTCGTAGTAATGTTGTCTTTTTAACTATGATTGGAGTGACTTTATTCAATAATTCCATATAATTTTCCTTGTTCATCTTCAAGGAATTTGTGTAGTCGGGCATTGAAGAATACTCCAGCACTTTTAACAATTTGACATGCCCCAACTCATATCTTAGTTTCAGCCATTCTTTGCACCATATTCTTTTCTTTTTTTTCTTTTTTTTCTTACTTTTACTTTTTAGTGCTAAAGCAATTAAAATTGCCGCAGCAGTGGTGTCGGAGCTGGACATTTTTTAATGTTGTCTGTTCAGCGGTGAACACACGACTGAAGATTGCGCAGTTTGCATGCGTAGTGTGTGGGGACAGCGTGTTTGCGCATTTTTGTGCTTGCGCATGCAGGCATGTGTAGTGTATGGGCCCTATTATGGCCACTAGTGTGGGACGTTCAGCATTATTATGAAGGATATATTATATAAAGGATGAACACTCCTGCTTTTTTTCCACTGCCGCACCTGTTCCAAAAGTCAGACAAACATTCAAGAGTATCAATTGTCATCAGAATCTCTCAATTTTGACATTCGAAATCGGCGTAAAATTTTAGGTCCCTTCCACTTTGCACAGTCAAATGGTTGAAAAAGCTGGGTTTTTTAGGTCCTGTATTGTTAACGCTTACTATTTTTTTTTTAATTTTACGTTGTATCTAATGCGTGTCCTTTTGTTTTATTTTAGCACAACATGTCTTCACCAGCATTAAAGGATCTCCCAAAAGTCGCTACCGATCTTAAAAGCCAGCTCGAAGGTTTCAATACAGAACAACTGAAGAATGCAAACACCCAAGAGAAGGTTATCTTGCCAAGCGCTGAAGGTAAATACTATAAAACTTTGTTTAAGAACAATCAATTCTACGAAAATAATGAGAGGAAGTTGGAGGATCACTAATAGATTACTGTGTATTCAGAAGAAAAGAACTGATTGTGGTTATGAATAATATGGTTGGAAAGCTTGTACAATGAACGTTTAATACTCCGGGGATCTGTCTCTGCTTAGGTGTCAATCTCACATTTTACTTATGAACCCGAACTTTTCAAACTCCATTTTCAGTTTGACGGAATAAATCATTGTACACGCCTCACTATTTTTTTTATTCCAGCCTTCATACATCGCTGCATAAATCACTATTCATAAAACATTTTCCCATTCATATTAGTTTAAACAGTTGTTTGTCGTTAGATAAAGTACCAAGAAGAATCTATTGCATTTAGCTGCCCAAACTGGTAAACAAAACTCAGCTATTTGTGAAAAAAACAAATGAAAATATTCTGCTGATATTAGGAGATTACAGTTTTGCAGAGCAAAAGAGAGGAGGAGAAAATGACAGGCTTCGATCAACATCCAAACGCGTTTCACTTGTGCAGCATTTTTACAACGTTGCATACGTTTTATGAATCAGATCCTAGTTTGATTGCAAAAAATATTTGGAGGGTTTGTCTCTATGTTGACAGAAAATCAATAGTAGATTGGGTATCTACGGGCATGATTATTTGACTCATAGTTGTAACATGCCTTAATAATCGTTGACCCATAAAATTTACTATACAAATTTCTAATCAGCATCGACAGTTATGTAGATCTATCCATTTTTACTTAACAACTTGCTCAGTTGTTTGCCACACCCACTTTTGGGGACTTTGTCACTAAATTTTGGTGATTTTGTTATAAATAAAAAATGTTCCAAAATGGGCAAGGACTGAACTTCCACTTTGGATAGGAATATGGAAAGGCTATTAAACAGTTCGCCCAAGTGGACTGTAGCCTTCCTTATGGTTTTGTTAACTTTAGGTTCCATAATACCAAAAATATACACACCTATTGCTAGTGTCAATTGGCAATTTGCAATTGATAATTAAATATTCTCAATGCTCTTAGTTGTGTTTTATGAACCGCGAACCCAGTAGGGATGCTGTGAAGTGGGAGGGTTATGAACCCATTAGTCCAAATTATAACCTCGTCGTTAAAGAAAAGAAATATGAACGAAAACTAGAACAGAACAGAATAGCACAAGTGAGTGACAACTGTCAGATCAAGTGAGTGACAACTATCAGATCAAGTAAGAACAGAAAAGTACAGCTTCCAGTCCTACGTTCTCCTCTCAGCTCTGATCACAATTTGAACTTCTATGTTATTCTCTTGGATTTTTTTTAAAAATATGCAATAATTTTTGACATTCAACTTTCTTAGTAACGATATTTTAAGCAAACTAATAAATCAGTTGACATCAGTACTATTTGAATTTTTAAATTTGACACTTTTCAATCACTTGCTCACCCCAAAACTAGGTGCAGAAAATCTGGTGCTAAACTGAACAGCTTCATGAAATAGAATATAACAGAATGTAGAACTTTGGTGCAGGATTTTTTACTTATGGAACACAAAATCCAGCCCTTTTCTGATCTTTTCTGTACTTTTCTGTGCAGTTCATTAAACACACCTTTTGTAAACGAAGGATTCTGAAGGATCGCAGTCAATTAAAAAATACTATTGACAAAACTATCAATCGACACTTTCCGTTCACAATAGCACACATTGAAATTAGTCGGCTAACAATTGTATTCGCAATTGGGTGATATGTAGTTTGTTTGTCCACACCGAATACCATGATAAATATTGATAATTTGATACGGAAATAATCGTGACGTTGTGACACTACAATGTACAGCTCGATCGAATTTATTATTTTTTATCAAACAAATTTCAAAGTCCGAGTTTATTACATGGTTGTTAACTATGGAAGTCTGTCACCAAATTCAATCTATAAACGAATGTGTCATATAGTCATGTTCCTTATCTATTCCGACAGTCATTTACAATGTCATTCCAGCTGCCAGCTTTATTTAGACAATCTGCTGCAGCAGCTCAGAGCTTCCAGTTTTTCTATTTTTGTATTTTATGTTGTATCGTATTTTATTATCTCTGTACTAGAGAATAATCTATGGGACCTCTTTTACACGCATACAGTACAAAGAATATTTAAAGATCTTTATGTAAAAGAGAAATCCGGGGGTCCAGATATTATTTCCGCCATAATTCGGAAGAGGTGTTCTTTTTCACTCTTTTAAATCAGTCGAAAAGCTTTTCTATCTGACCTTTTCTTAGAATTCTTCTGAGCAGATAGAAAATAGTATGCAGAGAACAAAAATAGTTTACAAGCTAGGAAAATAAAGCTAATTCGTTTAATTCAAAACGGAGAGTTCCTTCTTCAACACTTCCTCCATAAACACCAAAAGGGATGAAATTTCATTTTTTTTTTTAATTTTCTTTCGTAGCATTTCGAATCGTACTCATTCCAGTGGTTTCTAAAGGAAATCTGAAGGTAAAACGTTCTCGAATATAGAAATGCTGAACCTCAATATGTCTTGGTTAATTTTCGTATTCTGAAATCTTGCCAAGTTTGACAGCACTTGCACAGTCAACGAAAAGATTATGTATAAAGTGTTTTGCTCAAGGGAGTTCTGCCATCAACTGCATGAGCAGCGTAGCCTCCTTCACTCGCAGCCACTATTACAGTTCCAGTAGTAAAGCTACTGTTCCTTGCAGTTAAATCGGCCAAAAGACTGCTCCATTATCAAACATAACAACAACGTTGTGGATCGTCTTGTTTTTATTTCACCTGCAAAATCTGCATCACTGCAGACGTTTAACTATTCGAAGAACTCAATTTGTGAGGAACTGATTCTACGAAGGTATTTTAACATTCGTTTGCAATCATTTTAGTACTGTCGCTACACAATTACAACCGCTCATATGATAACAATCCAAGATTGGCCTCGTATATTTTTCCTTTGTTTCTTTTCAAGAGTACTATACAGGAAAGCCGTCTTCACGTCGAACTGCTGGGTTTTTAAATTCTTCTATGAAATACTTAATCATAGCGTGCTACCTTATAGTCAATGATTTTTGTTGCGCATAACCTTTTTCAATAAATCGATCCTTATATCCTCACTTCCAACTTTATAGTTTTTGTTAGGGGAATACCCAGAGGTTTTCAATAACTTTTGCACTAGCTAGTCGAGAGTAACGTGCTTTTCGTTTTCTTCAAGAGAAGACTGTTTTTCTTGCAAGGCTGGTTGATAAGATGTTGGATTTCCCAACGTGATGAATTTCCAATGTCTAGGTCGAATGGTTTAAGCTGCTCTTGCTCGTATAGAGTTAGATCTCTCCTTCCAATTTCACAAACTCAATTACCGTTGTGTATGCTTTAACCGGCGATAAGGTCCATGAATCCTTCTAATTTTTGTCAGTTTAAGAAAAAAATCTGCAGTCACGTTACAAAATGAAAAGTGTGACATCTTTTACTAGCAAGAATAACATCAGTGTCGAGCACATATCCAAAAAAATATTTAAGTATATATTAAACAACATTATGCATGTTACACTCATATGTCATACTCCTATAAGATGCGACTTTACTTATATTTCCCATTATCGGCCTCTGCTGAAAGGTATAAGATAAAACTTCAAGATATTTCCTAACTTACCCATTCCCAAATGCAATTAAGACAAATCAAATATAGCTATCTACGAAGTCGACATTGTAATGATTCTTTTTTTCCTGATTTTACGAGTATAGAAAATGGCTACTGAAAAAATGTGATTCAAAAACAATTCTTAGAAAAAGGAGAAAGTTTCATACGTTCCAGTCTTCTTTGTTTTAACTGCATCTGAAGCACCATATTTGTTGGCCCAGGGCAAGGAACTTACCTACCGAACACCGTCACTTACTCTTACAATTGAAACAATACTTTAAACAGTTTTCACGCATCTAGGCACAAAACTTAAAGGTTGGGTTTATTTATGGCGATGGGTGATAGTTTTGTTTTCTGGTGTATTTTTCCCTTGCATCTGAAATCGAAAATAAAAGTTGTAGTCTCGTATGTGCGTTAATGACAACCGCCTTTGGTATTACCGAATACTTGAGATGATTCAAAGAAACGCGCAATAAAACTCATTGGCGATCAAAATATCGCAAAATTGAATCATATTGGAGTGGCTTCATTTGCATGAGTTTAATGTTCGATGTTCTAAGACAAGGCTGTCGCTCTGTTTCGGTTCACTTTAAAAACGTGAATTAACTGAAAACGAATATTGATGAGTGTTTCTCATAAATAAAACTTCATATCGATACTTTGTATGGCCCCAAAATTTTCTTCCTTCAATAAATATTTTTTTTTACAAAAAGCTAAAAACTTATTTTTATAGAAATTAATCAAGAAAAACAACGCATGTCCTTACTCAAGGACGTCCAAGGTTTTCGCTCATCTAACTTAAAGCCGACAGCAACTGTTGTAAAAGTAGCATTGCCCACAGCCGAAGGTTTGATAAAAAAAGTGTGACATGAGTGACAAAGCGTGTGTACAGTTTGTTATGTAAAATGTAACGTCCAAGCTGAATTATTGTAAGAAATATTTCATAAAAAACAACTGTTTTGTGTTTTTGTTGTTTAACTGAAGAGAAAATTCTAAAATAATGCTGTTTGTGTTCTCGCTTGCATTTAACAAAAATAATGCTGACAAGCAAAAATGCAAATTCTTTAATTGATAATAATAAGCGCAGTTGTATATATATTATAGGTATGTATGTACACATACGTAGCTTATTTCAAGAGGTGCCTTGACACAATTTAAAAATTAAGCTTTATTTCATTTTAACGCCTCATTTTTTTCTGCTATAAATAACAATCCAAAACAAACAAATAATATTGTTTTTTTTTTTGCACAGATGTTCAAGCTGAAAAGACCCAACAAAGCTTGTTTGCGGGTATTGCTGCATTCGATCCAACCAAGTTGAAGCATGCCGAAACACAGGAAAAGAATCCACTTCCTGACAAAACAGGCATGTATTATAATAACAAATATTATTATTGATTTAAATGGTTGATTTTTTTGACATTGTCTAAATATGTAATATTAAATTGCAACTTGATTTGTACACTGTAGAAGAAACAAGGAATGCAAAATGTTATTAATATTGGAATACATTCGTTATCTGTGATAGTCTTAAGCTGGACATTCACTATGACTTAATAACGCCATTTTCGGGGTATTAAACATGAATGTGAAATTCAGAAATATTTGAATTCTTTCGCACATGAACACGAACTCTGACATCCACCTGCAGTCATCAGTGTGATGATGTTGGGAATAGTACTCATGGATTGTGGAAGCACTAACCAATAACCATTAAGCTACTGACCCTGTAATGCATGGTTCCAAATTGTATCCTGCATTACTTCCCCCTTTTTTGTTCGATTCTCGTTGTGTAATCGTGATCAGTAATCGATTGATAGTAATCGAACATATATACTTGTAAAGAGAGCATATGACCGTTTTGATTTCCAACTTTTATACAAGGGGCGTGGGTTTGTTGAGCTCGCAAGTCCTTTGATTTGCGAGACGACTAATTTGAAATGAATACAACGGAAATTGATTGATTGTTAGAACGCTTCCCAACAATGTATTTTTAATTTCTGATTCAAGCTCTCTACAAACTATTGATACCCGTCGTAATCTGAATTCGAACAATCGAAGACTTCGTTTTCGAAGACACCCTTATTCTCAGTTTGGCGTTTTTAAGTAAAAGAGGTTTGCCGTTTTCAGGCTCGTGCACGTCGAGTATGCTGTGAACCGAACGTACTCAGAGTGTTCATGTTTGTTTGTGAAAAACAATTGATCCCTGTCATAAGCTGAAATTTGGCACATATATGTACTCAAGAGGTCCAAATGATCCAGCGCAAACATTTTTCAAATTTAAAAAAAAATATTTCATCGAAGAAATTAAAATTAGAGCCAGCAAGCTAAAGTTTTGGAACGTGTACTCTCTAGGGGCCCGAAATTCTCATTTGTAAACATTTTTAAAATCCGCCTGCTGAGACGGCCACTATTTAAAAAAGAAAACGTTTAATTGAAGAAATCAATGGATACAAGTTATATTCTTCGCAAAGTGTGTAGATAAGTCATAGAGCTAGTGATGGCACGATTAATCGAAAATTTTATATTAATCGGTTATTTTCTTTCGGTTAACGACTTAATTGTATCGAATTTTCCCTTTCGATTAATCGTCAAAATAATCGATTAATTAAAAAAATAATCGAAAGAAAACCATCTCTACTAAAGCAATACTGTCTAGAACAAGACAGCGCAAATCATTGCGGAAACACCAGCAATAAAACATCTGCGCGCACAAGTAATCAGTATTAGACGAAAGACGAGGACGACTCTGATTAAATAGTACAATACATCAGCCAATACATCTTAGGCCTTAACGGCACATATGTATGTATGTAACTTTTTAGAGACGGTTTTACCAAAAACATTGTTTTTTTTCTACAAAATCCTTTAAAAAACTGTTATGTATAACAAAATGTATGCTGTCAGTTTGCCATTGGTTGTGCTCAGCTTTTTACGCAGACTGTTCAGTCAATATATTCTGATCGCATATAGTGCGATCTGAACGGAAAAAGTATTACGATCTCAAAGCTCGGGTATGTCTTTTTTTGACAACTCAGATCCTGCTCTGAACGAAGTGATTCAAAATCGGGAGGCCTGTCACTATTTTATGAGGTCGAAACGGCGAACTCTACAGGCGGGCCAGTAGGGATGCAGTTAAATGGGAGAGTTATGATTCCTTTAATCCTGATCATAGTGCTATTTAAGGAAGAAGAAGAAGAGGCACTGCTCTGAAATAAAAATTTGCGTTATTAACCAGTTTGTTTTAAGTAGCTCTAGCTCCGAACGGGCCTTTGTGACCTTTTATGCTTATGACTCTTAGGTCTTGGAATTCAAATTATCACATGATACTTGACGTTCTAAATGTCGATATTAAAACAATAATTAAATATGACTTCGCCATTGAACCTTTGTTAAAGTAAAGATATTTATTTTATTTTATATAATTTTAGCAATTGAACTCGAGAAGGAGAAGAACAACTTCATTTCCGGTATCGAAAATTTTGATCCAGCCAAGTTGAAGCACACTGAAACATGTGAGAAGAACCCCCTGCCAACCAAAGAGGTCATTGAAGAGGAAAAGAAAGCATAAGCTGGAATGTGTGGATGCATTCACACCAAGACTCTCTTCCCTTTAATTTGAAAGTTTTGTATTTATTATTTCGTATTGGTATTCATAATAAAACATTTGCCACAAAAATGGTATTGAATAGAATTAGTGCTTTTTTGTGAGATATAAAGACAAATTTAAAAAAAAATTGATAATAGCTGCGTGGCATAAATCTTGCAAAAATGTGTATTCCATTTGAATCTTCCTTGTAATAAATATCCAAAGGATTTTTTTATTTTTTTATCAACACACTAAACAGTAACACATTAAAACAAGAGGAAACGAAAACATTTTTTTATAAATTTTATATTAAAACAAAAAAGTAAATGTGTTAAAAAACAAATAAATAAAAATTAAAAAAAGAACGAAAAATAATGTATTTTTTATATAACTTAAAACTAACTATCAAGTTTGTATTAACTATTTTATATACAATCAATTAAAAATCGAAATATTATGATTACGCATGTCAGGAATATGTAAAACTAGAAATCATACAATTCGCAAATTTATAGGACATTAAGGTGAGATTTTTTAAAAATCAGTGACCTACGTACCCCTTATTGTACATACTACATACATACATCCATACATATTCAAACACACTTTTTGATAAAACCAAGTATGGATGCGAGCAACTCAATTTGCATATACTAACATAATGTATGTGAGTAATATAACATCAAGTGTTAATATCTTACATGGAACAGTCGCAAGAAACATCGGTTCTATAGAACGAAACATAGGGTCAACATTATGATGCCAAAATATACCAATCAAATATCTTCTTTATAAACATTTTTTTACAATTAGTTTATAAACAAAAATAAATAGATGTTTCATGATAACTTGCAGTAAATTTGCGAATTAAAAAACTAAAACTTTGGATGACATTATTACGATCATAATATACTACACAATATAATTGATATTTGATGTAATAAACTAAGCTTTTTTACTTAAAGAGAACATGTCTGGTTTTATTTTATTAAGAAAATACTATCACATAATTCGTTTCTGCGTGGATGAAAAACGTGATTGACGTGACGTCTGCTGCCGAATCACGTCATTCATGAAGTAGGTAATTTCCTGACTAACCGCATTGTGCACACCGAGTGATATTTTCATTATATAAGCTTACAAGTGCCACAATAGAGAACTTCGCGACGTCAGTGTCAAAAAAATACCTCGGCTGAATTGATTATGAATCAAATCGTTGAAATTGTATGGGGGGATACGAGTTTTGCGCGAATATTTCGTAAAATTCTAATGAAGCGAACTATAACAAAAAAAAGTTCCAAAAGTAAGACCGAGTATCCAAGCACTATTTTTGAAACTATTTTGAAAACGTATTTTTGTTTTTTAAACAAATTAAGTTGAACAATTTTCTGTCTTCTACTTCTCCCTAATGGCGGTGAGGCTATCATCAGGATTAAACCTCCTACTTAACTGCACCCCTACTGGTCCGCCTGTGGGGTTTGCCGGCTCGAGCTCAGAAACTGAGGCCAATTAAATGCTAGTGGTCTGGATTTATTTAATCCAGAAGTGTTTAGGCCTGCTTCTCTTTCACGTTAGTATGGAAACTTGTGTTCTGACCTTGATACTGTAATGTACTACTACCTTTAAATTTATATTTCTTGCTTGTTCTGTCAAATACCAATTTGTGTATTATTTTATATTTCAACACGTGGCTTTTTGCATTAGATCATTTTTGTAATAAAGAGAGTATCGATTAACATTATTAACTTCTTATTTGGAGATACAACAGTGGTGTCAGAATTGGGATAGTTACACACCCAAACAAGTAAGAATGTCTCTGTCACCTGAATTGTTGTAGTTGCTTACGGGCATGTTTGCTGGAGCGATCCACAAGGCTGTGACGGATGCAACCCAGGCAGCTATTACCGCTGCTGCCCCACTGTCGCAGCAATCTTCATCGAAATCACCATCATTTTCTTTGACCGAGTACAAGTCATCAGAATCGACATCAGTTAGGAATTACTTCAACCGCTTCGATTGGGCACTTCAGCTTAGCAAAATCGCTGACTCAGAGCATCATCACTACGCTCGGGTTCACATGGGAGCAAAGCTGAACAATGCTCTAAAAACGCTTATAAGCCCGAGACTACCAGATAATCTTACGTATGCAGAAATTAAAAAAAACATTAGTGCAACATTTCGACGTTACTAAGAACGAGTATGCTGAAAGCATAAAATTTCGTCAGATTGCTCAGCAGAGTGGCGAGACAATTGCGAATTTTGTACTGCGACTGAGACAAGGGGCTGTGTACTGCAGCTACGGCAACTTCCTTGACAGAATGCTAATCGAACAATTAATCTATGGGGTCGAGTGTCGTGATATATGCAATGAGATAATAAGCAAGAAACCAACAACATTCACCGCTGCTTATGAAATTGCACACTCGCTCGAGGCAACTCGCAACACAGCAGCCGAAGTGAAGTCGTCGGGACTAACGCCAGCATGTGAAACCACCAACAAACTGGGATACGCGCCCCCACGTATTAAACAAAGCAAGAAGTTAGGGTACCGAACATCATCACCACTCCACCGAAGACAACATCAAAGCGAATCAGATGGTGAGAAAGAGCTCCGAACTTGTAATGGATGCGGACTGCATCATTTTCGAAACCAGTGCAAATTTCTAGACGCGGAGTGTCACACATGTGGGAAAAAGGGCACATATCAAGAGTTTGCAGGTCCACGGCAGCACAAATCGCTGAGGAAAGATCACCTTTTCTGCCGTCACCGGGAACTGGTGATTCCGTTCAATTTTTAAGCAAAGTTAGCACGTTAAATGCATTAGGGCTAACAGACAGAAAGATGATAGTGGTGCAGATCGATGGCAGTGAACTGGAGATGGAGTTGGACACTGGAGCGCCTTGTGGTATCATTAGTTTAAAGACTCTTCGCAATATTAAACCAAAATTTTGCTTACAGCAATCGGACAGACAATTTGCTAGCTATTCGCAGCACAAAGTACATTGCATCGGCCGCATACCTGTCAATGTTACAGTGGGGAAAACTGTTCGAAGATTAAACCTCTATGTCGTTGAAGGTGATTTTGATACTCTCTGTGGGAGGGAGTGGATCTCTCATTTCACACACGAAATTAATTTCGCCAAACTCCTTTCGACTAATGATCCTGTCAAATCACTTACTACAACAACAACAAGTTTGCCCCCAGAACAACAGAAACGCCTCGACCAACTGCTCACGCGATACGAAGAAGTGTTCAGCGACATCGCCAGGGAACTCAAAGTACCGCCAGCTACATTACACCTGAAGCCAGATGTATCACCTGTTTTCGCAAAAGCACGCGAAATTCCCTTGGCCTTGAGGGATATCTATGCAAAAGAAATTGATGCTAAAATTGCTTCGGGATTCTACAAAAGAGTAGAGTATTCAGAGTGGGCGTCGACATCGCACGTTGTGGCGAAGAAAAATGGAAAAATTCGAATTACGGGGAACTATAAGCCAACCCTCAACCCAAGAATGATCATCGATGAACATCCGATTCTACGAGCTGAGCATTTATTCAATCACATGAAAGGTGCTTCCGTTTTTCGCCACCTAGATGTCGTGGACGCTTATTCACACCTTCCCATCGACGAAGATTTTAGTCATGCTATGACCTTAAATACACCGACACGGATTCCGATATTCCTGCAATTTGGCAGCGGCGGATGGAAACAGTATTTCGAGACGTGCCTAACGCTTGAAATTTTTTCGACGACATACTTATACATGCGGATAACTTCGATCATCTATTAACAACCCTTGACTCAACGTTAGAAAGAATTAAATCGCATGGCCTCCGACTGAATAGACGAAAATGTGTTTTTGCTACTCCTCGCGTTGAATTTTTGGGCCACAAGATCTATACACAAGGGGTGCATACGTCGGATAATCACGTCAAAGCAGTACGAGGTGCCCCAAAGCCTACGACGCCTGAGCAATTGCAACTGTTATTAGGTAAGGCAACTTATTATTGTGCTTTCATTCCAGATCTTTCCATCAAAGACAGGCCTCTTCGAGATATGCTATGAAGTAAGAATTTCCAATGAACGATTGATGCAGACAAGGCATATGTCGACATCAAGAACACTTTGATTTCCCCGCAGGTACTAATGCCATACGATCCGTCACTACCACTGCTGTTAGCTACGGATGCTAGCAAAACAGGATTGGGTGCCGTACTATCACATCGACTGGGGAGTGGCCAAGAACGGCCAATTGCTTATGCAAGTCGCACAATGAGTGTAACGGAACAAAGATACCCACAAATAGACAAAGAAGCATTAGCCATCGTCTGGGCTGTTCAAAAGTTTTTCCTATATCTGTACGCCCGCCACTGGACACTCATCACAGACCACAAGCCGTTAACACAGATCTTGCACCCAGAGAAGTCTTTACCTGTACTCTGCATCAGTCGTATGGCGAATTATGCTGAGTTTCTCGGGAATTTCGACTACGAAGTCACTTTCAAAACTATAAAGGCTAATGCTAACGCCGATTATTGTTCTCGTGCTCCACTACCAGCAGATGCCAACCAGATCCACCGCCGTGCACCAATTGAGGGAGAACAATCGGAATATGATCCATTTGATAACTTCACGGTTCGACAAATACAGCAACTTCCAATTCGTGCTACTCAAATCGCTCAAGAGACGAAGAGAGACACACATTTGGGTAAAATCCTGGGAGCACTGGTGTCAGGTCAGTGCCTAATACGCGCAGGATACAAAGCACCAGAAACAAATTATAGGTTAGCTGCTGATTGCCTGGTTTTTGAACACAGGGTTGTTATCCCAACAGTTCTACGCAGCGCAGTTCTCAATGATCTTCACACAGCCCATCTGGGAATGGTAAAAATGAAAGGCCTAGCGCGCTCGTTTGTATTTTGGCCTGGTATTGATGCGGACATTGAACAAGTAGCAAGACCGTGCAGCATGTGTGCCAAACATGCTCATGCTCCTCCAAAGATTCGAGACCATCACTGGGGGTGCCCTAAGGCTCCATGGGAGCGCATTCATATAGATTACGCCGGACCATTCGCTGGTATGATGCTGCTCATCATCTCGGATGCTTACAGCAATTGGCTCGAGGTCAAAACCACCAACACAATGACGACTGGTGCCACTATCGCTATTCTTGATGAACTATTTGCTGCTTATGGAGTTAAAGTTACACTTGTCTCAGATAATGGGACAAATTTTACTTCCATGGAATTCAAAACATATCTGCAGACTGTGGGAGTAAAATTTCATAAGCTAACTGCACCGTATCATCCATCAACAAACGGACAAGCTGAGCGGAGTGTCCAAACCGTAAAAGATGCACTCAGAACAATGGGAACGGCAAAAGGGTCCCTACATCAAAATTTGAATGAATTCCTTCGTCAATACAGGAAAGCACCACATTCTACCACTGGCCAATCACCGTCCCAACTTTTCTTAGGTCGTTCGCTCCGAACACGTCTGGATCTTGTTAGGCCTGAAGACATATACACGAGAGTCGCCGAAAAACAATGTGCTTCGTTTAATACGACATTTCGCACGCTCCAGCCAGCCCAATCAGTATTTTTCCTTTCAAATAACCCTCGTATGGATAAATGGGTACCAGGCACAATTGCAACCCGACTAGGGGACCTTCACTATGAAATCGATTATTTTGAAAAACGAGTCAAACGACACACTGACCAAATCCGGAGTCAACTGGGAAGTAATGCGAAGGATCCCCAAACGTATGGTCCCTCTTCCGAAATGAGTCAACCAGCTCGCGTTCGTTTCCATAAAGAATCCGCAAGTTCTGCACTCATACCGGAAGGAAATTTAGCGACAGCACAATCACCCATTCAAAGAACGCAGCGAAGCGCACTAGCGATTCCAGGGAGTTTTCTCAACGACAGCTCAAATTGCACCAGAGCAAATTGCACCACCTGTCGCTGTCAGCTCTCCGCGCTATCGGGTTTTCACTCCACCAGTGGGTCTACGAACGTCGACGAGACCAAAGAAACCCCGAGCTCTTTTCTCACCCTGAAAATTCACCTAGAAAACAACGTTGGAACACGTAAGGAGGGAAGAAATATTGTGTTCTGACCTTGATACTGTAATGTACTACTACCTTTAAATTTATATTTCTTGCTTGTTCTGTCAAATATACATTTATGTATTATTTTATACATATTTCAACACGTGGCTTTTTGCATTAGATCATTTTTGTAATAAAGAGAGTTTATCGATTAACATTATTCACTTCTTATTTGGAGATACAACAGAAACGTTGATTGATATTGCATTTTTGACAATGTTCGCAGGATCTCTCCTTTGAACATGACGGTGCCAACTGAGCCGATCGCGCTAATTTTTTTTCGAAATAGGTTCTTTGACTTGAAGGCTTTCTCGGATCTTTGAACTTCTTATTCGATCAATCTTTGTTACCCCTACTTTTATGTGAAGCATCTTCATCTCAGCTGCCGTTAATTTGCGCTCATACTTTTTGTACGCTGTCCCGCATTGTGAACCGTATGTGCGCGTCGGGCGCACAACTGCGGTGTATAGCCTTCCTTTTAGCGTACGGGTCATTTTCCGGTCACAGAAGATGGCTGAGCTTTCCGGCCACTTCATCCACCCTACGCTTACGCGATACTTATTTCGTCACCACAGCTTGCTCCGCTATTGATCATTGATCCCAGATATTTGAACTTTTTGCACTTGGGACTTGGGAGTCACTCTTCTTTCATAGAAATGTCTGGAATAGGTCGGAGTGGATAGAGAACGGGCAGCACAAATATTTTGTTTTTTCGGACTAACACAATACCCATTCCCCTACAAAACTCCCACCCATACATCAGGGACGTTTGATCTTCGTTAATGATGGTTCCATCGTCAGCAAAGAATAACTGATGTACTTTGGAGTCAGCCACTTTTTTTTCAAGCAGATAATCAAGAACTGTAGTAAATATCAAGGGACTTTAGACGCTTCCCTGGTGTACACCGACTTTGATTGCGAACTCCTCGGTGACGCCAGAGGGGCATCTTACACTTGTCTTTTATCAATCATAACTGTCCATGATCATCGTACCTGACACAATAACCCACTGGTCTTCAAATAGCCGTATTATTTTTCTCATTCGGCTATCTAATACCCACTCAACGATCTTCATGGTAACTATCACAGTCTCGTGTTTCGCCTTTTCTTTTATAAAAAGAAAGACGATGTTTTTCCCTTCACTGGTTAGGCATTGGATCGCCTCTCATCAGTTTGGATTTTTGCTCGATGTTTGCCCGATACAGGCTGTATCGGGAATAAGAAAAATTGTTGATAGAAACCAGATAGCCGCTCAGAGATGCAGAAATGCCCAGGAAATCCGTTCTCACAAGTTGAACAATTTCCGCGAATATATTTTCCGAGATCCGTTCCTAACCATGAAGAAGTGCATGACATTACTGTCGCAGAAGTTAGGAAGGTGGTCAAAGACACCAGAAGAAAAGAAGCTGTGCCGGACGAGATACCCTCTCAGTTCTGGAAAAAGATGGGAGACATCGAGCAAAAATCCAAACTGATGAGAGGCGATCCAATGCCTAACCAGTGAAGGGAAAAACATCGTCTTTCTTTTTATAAAAGAAAAGGCGAAACACGAGACTGTGATAGTTACCATGAAGATCGTTGAGTGGGTATTAGATCCACACACTTTGCTTGAATTTGAGCACACTTTCTCTTCGCGCTCTTCTTGAAAAGTCTGTATTTCAATTCGAGGCTAGCTTTTTCACTTTGACCAAACTTTGAATACCGCTTTCTTGTCACTTAGCACTGCTTAGCTGCATCTCTCCACCACCATGTTTCTTTAGCGTGTTGATAGTGTCCTTTTGAAGCCCGTAGCAGTGATTTGGCTCTATCCAATCAAGGTCATTCTTGTGCTCTGCTTTCTGCACCCTCAACTTCGTTGATGATGCGATGGAGATAATTTTGCATATTTGCAATAAATGCTTCGCCTTTCTCTCTGTCCAGATTGTTCAATTTATTTTGAACAATTTTCTATACATTAATTTTATATTACTTAATACAACAAACGAACAAAAACAATTAATAACAAAATTATACAAGAAAAAAAGTGAAAATGAGTGCAAATTGCTGCATCAAGAGTTGGACAAGAACTTTTGGTCAACATGTTCACTGTTATTAGGTTTTTTTGCTTCAACATGCTCTCTCCGGTTTTTTGTCTATAATTGGTAGTTTTTATTCTTCAACAGCTTTTGTTTTCACTTAAATATACACTTTATTAACGATCACCCCTATTAGTGCCGTTTTAGTTGATCGACTATTGTCGTTATTTGAGCCGTAGCGATTTTATATCGTTAGTGTCGGTGTTGCTGTAGCGAAACGCCTCGAGTGTCGTGACATGACTTAAATAACGACAAGGGTAACACGCACCGCATCTGGAGGATACCCTTTTGGTGGAACAAATTAATGGGATAAAATTAACACGTTCAACATTTGGAACGTCCTGGAATATCCGGACACTAAATCTTGATCAAACTTGTATAGCAATCCCTTTATTTCCGTTGTCCTTTGAAGGTAACAAGTTGATTCTGCAGTAATTATAGAGGACAGTTACAAAGTGAAAGGAAGAAGAAACAGGCAACATTTTCCAAAGACGCCAGAAATGGATTTCAAAACTGGGAGTTGTTGAAGAGTTGCGTGTACCACTCAGCTGGTATGGGCAATACCTTAGCCATCCAACTGCACATTTTCCTTGACGCGAGTGAGGAGGCTTTTGCTACAATCGGATACTGGGCGATTGTGTTTCAGAACAACAATATACATCCAAGAGTATCAAGTGTCATCAGAAGCTTCTCAAATTTGCCGTTAGGATTCGGCTAAAAATTGTAGGTCCCTTCCACTTCGCACAAGCAAATGGTTGGAGAAGCTAGGTCTTAGGCCCTGTATGGGCCGTTAATGCCTAATTTTTTTTTTTGTTCGTAATGGGGAGAACTAAATGCGCATTTGCTGACGTGCCAAATACCTACAGCGTTATCAGCCAACCAGTTGCCATTGTATTTTTAGCTTTTTGATCAGGTCAGCGTCGCTATATAGCCCGTATAGTTCGTCGTTGAATCTTCTTCTCCTCACTCCATCATCACAAACTGGACCGAATATCACTCAAAGCATCTCAGAAGGTTTTCATCCGCTTTTGACAGGGTCCAAGCTTCTGCACCATGCAGTAGGACCGGGATGATTAAGGTCTTATACTCGTATAATATCTCCTTGGATCTATGAGAGAGGGCTTTACTTTTTAGATGCCTTCTAAGCCCGAAGAAACAGCGATTGGCAAGAGTGATTCTTCGCTTGATCTCTGCGCCGATGTCATTTTGCGAAGTGATAGTGGACCCAGGTAGACAAGTCTTTAACTACTTCGAAGTTGTATCTGTCCATCTGTGTTGGCTTGTAAGTTCCGTACAATTGCTTCAAGAACGATGTTAAAGAAAGTACATGATAGCTCGTCTCAAACCTTTTTCGACATGGAATGGCTCGTTGGTGTTTTGCTGACTTTGACGGAGCAGCGAGATTTCTCCATCGTCATCCTGCACAAACTGACGAGCTTGGCGGGGATGCCAAAACTTGACATGGCCTTGTATAATTCGTCCCTATATACGCTATCAAATGCGACTTTAAAGTCGATAAACAGATGGTGTGTATCGATCGGAAATTCCTGGGTTTTTTCCAAGATCAGATCTGTTGCAGTGTGAAAATTTGGTCCATGGTTGACTTTACTGATCTTAAACCACACTGATATGGGCCGATCAGGTTGTTGGCGAAAGGTTTTAGGCGTTCACATACAAGATCTTATTATAAGGAGACTTATTTCTTTGTAGTTGGCGCAGTTCATAGTATTTCCTTTCTTGTGGATAGGGCACACGATGCTGTGGTTCCATTTGTCGGGCATGCTTTCATCCCAAATTTTACATGATCCTTACCAAGAAATCTCCCGATGCTTTGATAAGCTCGGCCGGAAGGTCATCCAATCCAGCAGATTTGTTTGACTTAAGTTTGGATATCGGTATCCTTACTTCGTGTAGGTCGGGTGGACAGAAGTTTTGACTATCATCGTCCAAGCTGAACAGATCATTCTGCCTGACAGTGGGTTGTTGGCTGTTTCGGCCGTTTAACAGTCTGCAGAAGTGTTCTTTCTAAATCCTCAGTACCGGCATCCGATTACTTCCGAAAAATAGCTGGTTTTCAAAACTCATTGTTGCAGAAGTATTCGTGCACTTCTTATATTAGTTCTATTACCAAAATGCTGATATCATCGTGTGTGAAGTCCGTCGAAAATATTGGATCGCACAACTGTGAGTCCTGGTCACTATTGCAAAATTCAATCTGTAAGACCTCTAACGCCTCAAATGGGTCAACTTCTAGAAGATCGCCTCACCCCTTTGTGCGGCCGTTCACGTTCACAGGACTACATGGGACCATTCCAGGTGGCAATTTTAGTTCGCAGAGAAGAACGCTGAGTAGCGTTATTTAACTTAACTGTGCGCGCCGTTCATCTAGACTTAGCCGTCGACCTTTCAACATATGCCTTCGAAACTTCGTCAACAGGAAAAGTGTACCCATCCGTATCCGTAGTGACAATGGTACATACCTCAACGGAGCGGACAGGGAGCTAAAATTGAAACTTAATCTGTTCGACCATGGCGCAATTAAAACGTACCTAGCAGCAAAAGGAATCCATTGGATATTCAACTGTCAGCCAACCCTTGTGCTGGTGGTTGTTGGGAGAGGCTGGTGAGATCCTTCAAAAGGATAGTTCTCGTAACTCTAAAGGATGCAGTTCCTAGAGAGGAACGTAGTGTACTCATTGAACCCGAAAATACATTCAATTGATAAGAAACCACTCACCCCTAATCATTTCATTCTGTGCTGTCCTGCGAAAACAATAGAGGAAGGCTAAGTGATGAAGGATCGGTTTTGGTAAATGGGTAGCCGAATACTAACCGGAACTGGCCAGAAGGATGAAAGGGTATGCTGAGGTGCCACCGCTAAAGATGGGAAACTAAGTGACACTATGCGATCCAAACGTAGTCAGAAGCAGACGCGGGAGAATTCTGAAGTTACATCCGGCTCGAGACAGCCAAGTTCGTTTTGCGGAAGTACAAACATCCTTCGGCGTTCTGAGAAGACCCGTTTCTTAGTTGCCAAAATTGTCTATCATTGTCAGAAAAAATTACACGGTATCGGCAACTACTGTTAACTTTAGGTTTTCAATTTGGTTCCGTATATTGCTGATAGTTACGATACATCTGCAAAAATTACCTAATGATGACCTTGGATTATTCCAATGTGCGGCAGACTCATCTTTTAGGCGAAGGGGAACCAGAAATGCCATAAACAGTTGGCATCAGATACAACTTGGCTATCTTCGGAAAATATGTTTTGCTTATATGCACTATGTCCAGAAGGTTTATCGCATCACCGGTTAGGATAGTACTTAGTTCCATGTGGAGCCATTGTGATACCCTTCGTTGGGAGTGTTGGCCCTGTTGTTCTGGCCTTGGTCTTTCGTCCTTGGTTTTCTTCAATAGTCCAGGTTATCTAGCCAATTGGATGTCTGCATCTCCAGTTACTTATATATTAAATTTGTTGATTAAAATTGTAGTTTGCCAGCATCACCATCTGGGCCCTTTTTACGAATAATGATTCTCGTTGCCTGACCGTAATGTCAAAAAGCAATTACAAGTTACGAGATCGGTCGCAGGTATCGTTAGCCTAACCAACATAGCTGTCGTTATGTAAAAATTACATTTTTGTGGAATACTTTTAGTTAAATCGATTTTCAATAAATGTTTTTGTTTTGTTTGTTTGTTTGTTAAAATAAAAAGGAAACATATTCATTAGTTTGAATTTAAAAAAATCGAAAATAAAATGTTTATTGATATTGCACTGTTTATGTCATTGTATAGTCGTACGCGGCCTTTAAAGGGCTTTTTGAAATAGACGCATGTCTAATTTGCCCTTTCAGAATACGATTTCAATTTCTTCGACAATATTTAAACAATAATCGTTGCGTTATTGCGAAGATCAATCGACAGTTGATAATTGACTACGAACGATTCTAAAGGATTTTGTCAATCGCAGTCAATTAAAAAAATGCGATTGACAAAAATACCAAATGAATCGTTCGTTCACAATAGCACACATTGAAAATAGTCAATTATCAATTGATCTTCGCAATAAGGCTGTGCATCTCCAAACAAATTTGTAACAATTCCTTAATCATTACACAAATTATGGAATTTTTTTCCTTTTTCGTCGTTGTTCTCGTTATTCGGATTATGCATAGGTCATAGGTAGCGTTGCCGCAAAATCGTTCGTCGGAACTCTCGTCTCGAAATTCGTAATCGTGAAAGTGGGCGGATTTGCAACAAAGAAGAGATGATCAACCGTATCCTACTTAATCTACACTAAAAATATTATATTCCTAGCTCTTTTGAGAATTGCAATAACTTAAATAAAGAACTAGTAAATTTTCTATTAAGACCAAAACATCAGTAAATTTATATACATAAACTTTCGTGCAAAACTACACAAATGCGTTCGCGGACTGAGAAAATGGTAAAAAGATGAACGAAAAAAAAATGTACTTTCGTTCATGTTTCTTCACATAGAATTTCAGCTGGTAAGAAAATGAAAACTGTCAAATGATGATATCCTATGAGTTTGCCAGCAAAAAAAAAACCATTGGTTGCTTCTCTTCAAGCCAAACTAAGAAGTTTTTACACAAAAGCGTTCGCGTAGGTACTTTTCTTAGAAATGAGAGGATTCTCTCTCGATTTTGGAGATTTGACACTGTTCATTTTTCTACACATAAAGTACGCGAACGGACCTAATATCAACTGCACAAATGAAACCTTAGTGGAGATTCGAAGCAGAAAAGCAGAACTCATTTTGGTTTCTTTCGAAAAAATCTCCGTCTGTGCGAGGAGGGCAAATGGAGGCGAAGATTTAACCGCGAACATTATGAGCTGTACGAAGATGTGGATGTTGTCGAAAGAGCTAAAATACGTCGACTACATTGGCTCGGTTACATCGAGCGAATGGACAGTAATACTCCAGCGAAGGTTGGCGACTGTGTAGAGGTTAGTTTTGTGACCCGTGCGGTGTAGGTTCAATCCCCATGGGGAACAACGACATACGTCACCCAATATCCAGCTTCTAGACCAAAAGGAGGATTTCTGCCTGTTAGTACAATGGACCGTTACCGAGTCTGAGTACTCTGGGATTTGGATTTCCTTTTTTTCATAAAAAAAAATAAAAATAAAAAATACTCCAGCGAAGAGGTTCTTTGGCTCCTAGCACAGAGGTTCGAACTTCGGTTTTAGAAACCAAGCCATCGCGGATGCCAGACGCTTGGTCTGGACAGCTGGAAGCAGCATGATGGGGATCGCAGAGGATGGAAGTCTGCAGTGTCTCTGGCAGAGACTCTCCACGGGTCGGGAGCCCGTTAGGTAAGTATGCTTCTTGATCGTCGTTTGCATGAAATAACAACCGTCACATAGACCATTTTTGCTTTTAAAACAAATTGACATTTGGCAAGCACTTTCGCTTTTCACAAAAGGCCGAATGAAAAGTGAGATGATTTTGATAAGAAAATGCAAATCCGCTTTAAATGAGATCCGCCGCGGTTTTTGGAAATGGCCTACCGGCTCCGGAGAGATCGTGTATAAGGGTTTCATTACAGTTATTTTGTAAGGACTCGAAGAAAGAACTCAAAAATCTCCGCCATAGTCTATTATGCCGGCCCCAATACAACGGAGGAGAGTTAAGGGTAACGGGGGAAGTTTTTCCTCTATTGTAAAATTTGACTAAACTAAAAAAGCAAAAAATGAACGGCATGAAATTTTACGACACTTTGGTGGAAGTTCCTAAGTATATATTTTGTATTAGATATCTAGCGAAGACAGGGAATGTTACTCATGAAATCTTTATATATATACGAGTAATTCCACTGTACGTGTATATGTCACTGAACTCCTCCTAAAAGGCTGGGCCGATTTGAATGAATTTTTATGTATGCGTTTGGGTGGCGCCCTGGTAGGTTTAGATTCCCAATCAACCCGGCAGATGGCGCTTCAGTCGGCCACCATTGAATTCGCCGAAATGTCAGTACATTACGCCTTAACACAAATATACGTGTTCAACTGCAAAACGATCCATTGGCCTTATCATTCTACGAGCAATTGCTCAACATTGGAAATGGAACAATACCATTGCATGGAGACACACAATGCATCAAATTGTCAGACAATTTCTGCAACATGCAGATGCAGATTTACAAGCTAATTATATTAATCATGCGTGGCTTCGTGGACGAGCTATATTAGCTGCAAAAAATATCGATGTTGACGCTATTAACTTCAAAATACAACAGTCATTGCCCGGCAATGAGATATTGTTCAAATCGATCAACACTGTTACCGATCCTCTGACGAAGCAGTCAAATATCCTGTTGAATTTTTGAATTCGCTGGATTTACCAGGAATGCCAATATAAATGCACCTAAGCTATGCAACGGTACAAGATTAGTCATAAAAAAAATTATGGGCAATGTTCTTGAAGCTTCAATTTTGAACGGCAAATTTGAAGGTGAAGTTGTTCTCCTGCCACGAATCCCAATGATCCCTTCAGACTCATCCATTCCATTCAGACGTCTGCAATTTCCAATTCGCTTGACATTTGCCATGACTATTAATAAGTCACAAGGTCAAACGATGTCGATTTGTGACCTGGATCTAGAAAATCCGGTCTTTTCACATGGCCAATTATATGTGGCGTGTTCTCGCGTTGGAAAACCGTCAAGTTTATTCATTTATACTCCTCAGGAATTGACTAAAAATATTGTTCATCAACTCGCATTAAGATAAAATTAAACAAACATTATTGATTAGAAGTTTTTAGAAAAATTGATGTTATTTCAAAATAAAGAATAATGCAATTTTTATATTATTTATCTTTCATTTCATACTTTGATTAATATCCTAATCGCTTGAAATATCATGCAGGACAAGGTCTGTCGCGTCCGCTAGTATGTATATACGAGTAAATATTTGCTTTTAAAGTCGAGACGTCAAATAAATCTTCCTAAACTAATGCCAGATATGGCTGCGTATTTTATTTTTTTCTAAATTGTATTTTAAATAATTTAACACGGCGAACACCCAAGAGGAATCAGTAATCAGATCATAAGATTGTCGATACAGAGAAAGAAAAATTTCTAATAATTAAAAACCTTTTGGATTTGGCAATTCGAAACTTAACGTTCAGTTTTGCACAATTAAGTTAGTTAGACGACCTGAATTTAATTTACTCGTACATGAGCTTGGGTGTGACGGCGGGTTTTCTGCATTGTTTTTTGTAATAACTGGAAAAATTGTGTATACCATAAGTCCTTCATTTGCCGATGCCTCTGGTATTTTTCTCCACTGCTGAGACTATTTTTGTGTTAAGTGCATACAAATTCTTACCAGAGAAAGAAATCTATGAAATGCATATGATTTCCCTTGGTGCCGCAATAAACTTACGCAATCTTGCTCGCTCTTTAGATGAAGCCAATGAGAAAACGAATCGTATAAAATTTGGTCTTAGCGAATTGAGAAAAATCTCCATTTTCACGCAACGAGGGCTTATGTTGCACATGCAGATGTCGGAGAGTTCCATAAGTGAAATATGTTAAATATATTTACGCGACCAAGGAACTAAATTGTTCAATAATGCCGTCTTTATATTGAACACAATTCAGTATTTCAGCCACAACATTGCCAAAAAGGTTGCCTGATAAAAGAAAATTAATTTGAAATATTTGATACTTTAAATTAAAACGCACATTTTAATATATCTCGCATAATATTGTATGTATATTTCTACTTAAACTCAGTCAGTTACCTCCCACAAAATTAAATAAGGTTTTCTATGAACCCCACACCCTTTATACTTTGATAATATTCTCATAACATTCTCTCAGATATGTTACCGAAACTATAAAAAAACCAAGTCGTAAATTACAGAACTTTAATATCTATGAGAATGTGTTTATCCAATAGAAATTGTGTAAATAAATGTGGTTTTTGTCATTTTTTTCGTTTCCTTTTCTCCATAAACACCTTATGCAATATTTAAAATGATTTTACTTTCCAAATGTAATTCAACGTCTCCATATGTTTATTTCACTAAATGCTCAAGCCTGAGGTAGATTTTCAGATGTAGGCCTTCTTTTGTCTTTGTTGTTGGTGGTTTAGTGTATGATTTAGCTACACTTGTGTTGCTATTAAAATTTAAGAGATTTCGCTATAAGCGCAGCAGTGGCTTGCGTTTTGTTTCCGTTTTGTTTTCGCAATTCGGTGATGACATCATCTTGTTTGAAGCCTAATTTAACTAGGTCATTGACATCGGCTTCGGTGAACTTGTCCTCGTCTTTTTTCGCCTGGATGGACTTTGATGTAGACGGCGAGTCTAATTAACAAAAACAAAAGTTGTGATTCATCAATTGAACATGTAGTGGGAAGAAAAGCTGCACATACCAGTGTCCATTTTACTTGCTTCAATAGCATTACGAATCGCATCATCTTCTGCGCTTCGCTTTGATTCTTCGACAACTGTCATTTCTTCATCTGGGCCCCCAGATAGGCGGGCACATTCTGGCAACTCATTTTCATGCAGGAATGAAGTCTCAGTGCCAGTGGTACCAATGCGCAGAACATTCTTTTGAAGATCAATATTCATCTAAAACGGAGAATTATAATGTAAGCAAATTAATATAATGGTATGATATTTTAAAGGTCGTTAAACTGTTTTCAAAATGGTTTTCATAATATTCAAGGGCTATTAAATTTCAACCAATAAACACCTCTTGCTAAAGTCTGACACACTGTCAAGAGTATTAATTGTCATGAGAAGCTTCTTTAATTTGCCGTTCCACTTCGCAGAAACAAATGTTTGGAGAAGCTAAGTTGTGGGCCCGGAATTGGCCGTTAATTAATGTGGCACCAGGTTTAGACATATAAAAGTTCGATTATCTGTGCGAATAATAATCTTCTCCTTGATGGGCGCAGCTTACTAACTATTTCTGAATTCAATATAACTTTAAACATTTTAGTAAAGAAAAATTCTGCATTCTTTCGTTGGAACTACAATGTTTTCCATTATCTTTTTAAGTGAGTGAAACCGACGACTATACCACGTCGAGTTAATCGGTTCTCGTCAGATCACCGTAATTAAACGACGTTGGGCGCGGTTAGTACGTAGATGGGGGACCGCGTGTCGTTTGCCAGTCCCATCTACAAAGTTGAGGTAGATAATATACGTGGTGTCACAATGGACCTAAATTGGTCTAAGTGTGTTGGCTTCTGCCGACAGCCACATAAACCTAACCTAACCTAAGTGAGACCCTAAATTCCGAGCAAGAAACCTCAAACTCCAAACATATACTCTCTAAAAAATTTTAACCCCCAACCCCCCCCGTGTAACGCCCACTATTTAAAAAAAACGCTTTATCGAAGAAGTCGATGAAAATGAAGGTAATAAGGTAAGTTAGTTTTAACCAAATTTTTAGATTTTGTTAGAATTCCCATATGACCAAGGACTCTCAGCCGAAAACCATAACCACTTTAGTTCTCCCCAGCGGACTGTAGCCTTTCCTTATATTTTTTTTGTTGAATTAAAGACATAATCGCTATATTGCAATTTCTGTTAATTTCTCCCGAAATCGATCCGGACGCACCTATATGTATTCTGGCCTGAAAAATTCGGGTACATTTCCTCAGAAATTCTTAGCTTTCCAGTTTTTGCTCGAACACTTCAGCACTAGATACGAGTACACTTACAGCACTAGATGCTATCTTCCAAGGTAACTTCGATGATATTTAAAATCCTGCCAAAATGACAGGTCCGTTAATAGCCGTAAGTCAGTGCCAAAAAGCAAAAAGTAATTTCAGAAGCAAATATTTTTTTTTGGTTTAAACTTTTTTCGTGTTTTGGTAAGTTTCTTTAGTTTTTCTTTAATATTACATATTTATTATATTGATAGTTTATGACAAAACTTAGGAAATTAATAATAAAATTAATAATACATAATAATAATAATAATAATAATAAAATTAAATTAATAATTTGAAATTTGTAGTAATGTGGACTTATCAAATATGCTGTATGTCATTATATCCATATCAAATATGTCATTTTGTCCATTTCATATGGACAAAATGGATTTTTATATAGGTTTGGAAAACCATTTATTTTTTTTAGTTAGCATTTTTTTTTAAATTAAAACAGCATTGTAAAATGTTCGCAATAAATTTATAAAGAAATAATAAACATAACAATTGAAATATCTCTTAGAAATAATATTCTTTGAATCAAAAGGCTAACAGTATGCTATTTTGGACGTAGGTACTTCCCCTACTCTTATCTTTAATTGTTTTAAATTGTAGTTTTAACTTTTTCCGAACTACAAATTAAAATCACATCAAAGTGATCGAGTGTAGATATCAAATATTTTTCACAAATTTGTGACATCTACGAGGTCAAATTGTTTGTATAAACTTTATTTGATAGTTCGTTCTCAATACTAACATTATGAGTGCGAAAGTGCGTTTGGCTATACGTTTCTTACTCTCATCAAGGCGTAACATCTAAAAGGATTTGGAAGCAACTCTTTTAATTTTTTTCGGCGCCAAATTTTTTTATTTACCCCTTCACTCCACTGACGAAAACCGGACATCTTTGTAATACTCCTGAAACATCCAAAATGACAATTCCCAGGTTTTGATTGATTCGCATATATTTTTAACTGTCTTTTCCATTCTTAAACTATTATTTTAAGAAACGACCAATATAATTGGAAATTGTAACGTTGATAACATAAGTAACCTTATTCCAATGGTGTTTCACTTATATTTTCTGCACGATGTTCACCGAGTCTATGCTAATTCACAACACAAGTGAGTATGAATTATTCCTTTCCAGAACCTTTAAGAACTTGCTGGCATGTCTGTAAACAATTTGCTCAAATTCATACTTGCTTCAGGATGGCTCGGAAAGTTAAGGTTTTTCATAGGTTCTACAGCAAGGGAGTCATAACCCCTAGGACCCCACAATGGGTCTTCATTGACAAAAGTATAACGAGTGCAGGTATCTCCTGTCCCTCAACCCATTAACAAAACCTAACCTCAACAACTCGTGGTTAAATAATTTGTAAAAACCCCTGAAACAAGATATTTATTTTATTGACCTACCTGATGTCTTCTTAACATATCCAACCCAAGCAACATATCCATTGGTTGTTGTTCCAATACAGAGAAACTTGATGTCAAATGGTCATTCTCTATCTGCATTTGTACCATATGAATACGTCCAATAATGCGTTGTGTACCCACTCCTTTCGCAATTCCATTCCATCTAAAAATAAAAACAGTCAAAATAAAACCACCCGACGGACGACAGCAGAACTCACCTCGTATCAATTAAACGATTAATGTGACACTTTTCTGCACATGCTGCACTCATGATTGTTGTCTGTGCCCCAGAATCTATAAATGCCTTAACCGGCACACCATTCACTTTGCAATTGATGTACCTGCAAACGAAATTCATTACCACTACCTTATAAAGACACTAAGCAAGCAACATAGTCATGCCTTTCGCCATCAACTTACAACATAGTAACTGTGCCAAAGATCTCAGGGTTGTATTCAATTGCTGCGGCCATATTTTCCTGAATATTCTTTTGCTTGATCTCTTCGGCAATCAAGCGCTGTGCCTCAGTATCAAAGGGGTCAGCTTGAAGCATTCGTAGGCGCTGCATTTCTCGTTCTTTTTTCTCTGCGATTTGATCACCCAATACTTTCGCAAAAGCATCCAAATTGCCAGAAAGTAGAGCATCCGCCAGTCGTGGATTGTTTTGTTTTAGCAGCGATAAATTTTCTGGATTTGTGAGGAACATCTGCCGCACCATTTCGGGGTCTTCGTCGTCGCCCACAGTGACTTCATTTGGTGGTTGCATATGTGATGAACCAGGAACATGAATTCCACTAAAATCTAGAGAACTCAGTGGTGATGGTGCTCCGGTACCTGTGTATAAATTCACAGTTTCATGTTTCAAAAATTGAGCATATACGAGTATGTATTTAATTTGGGTTTAATAACAAAACAGAAATTATTTTGCAAGTGTGCTTTAAAATAGATATTTGGACAGAGTATAGCTGAATTCTGAGGCAAAAATATAATAAAATCAAATTAAAACTGGAACACCAACACATATGTACATGTAAACTAATTCTAATTGCAAGATTTCAGAAAGATAAACAGTTATAATTATAATTGCCTTTGAAAATAAATTATGACGTGAAACGGAAAGAAGAATGCACAGAATCTGTTTTTTTAAATGTGCGAACCCAAATGAAATGACGTAAATTTAATGATAAAAGCGGAGAACATGACATTTCCAGCAAGTACTAAATGTGCATCAAGTTGAGAGAGTGATAGGGCAAGGAGAGAACCCACGTTGCGTCAATGAAGAACCCATTCCACCACCAGTATAGAAGAGTTGTGTTTAGCTATAAAAAAAAGCTTAAGGGCATCTAGGCCTCCTGGCTCTGATTGATTACGAGCAAAGCTCTTAAAATACGCAGATTTTGGTTAAAAACTCCTGACTCGACAAAAAGAACGCATGCATTACCGAACTTTAATCCTGTCAGTTCTGCTTTATTGGACCGATTTTTGAACGTTATCAACAAACGGAAAGCTTATTCTGAATGAGGAAAACATAGTTATTAAGATAAGTGTGGCGGTTTGTTAAATACCCAATTAGCATTAAGTTGCGTTTTGTAACCGCAAACTTATTTTCTTTGCGCTTGTGTTGATCCAACCTGTGAATTTAAGTAAGTTATTTGTTATTAGTTCCGTAATACTATCCCGGGTAGGGACAGGCTAAGAATATCACTGCAGCGCTCTCACTAAAAAAATGCATATTCAGTACACTTATAATGTACTACCTACACAGCGCGGCCGTTAAGACAATTGGGATTAGAAGATGGAGGAGAGCATTCCACAATCGGGTTGTTGAGGTCGAAACGGCGAACCCCACAGGCGGATCAGAATGAATGCAGTAAAGTGGGAGGATTATGATTCATTTAATCCTGATCATAGCTTTGTCGTGGAGAATAAAAGAAGAATCCTGTGGTTACAGATGAACAAATTGGAGGTGAACGAGCAAAAAACTATATTAATGGAAAAAAACCTGTGGAGCGAAACAGACATAGCAACAAATGGAAATCAAATTGCAAGCGTAAAAAGTATCGTATTAACTATATCGTAGCGAAATCAAGATCTATGTTGGGCTAAATGTATCGAATATATAAGTTAACACCCAAAAGATTGGCCGAAGCAGAAGTCAATCAACTTCCGCCAAACAACAGTGCGCGTGCAGATACGATCAGATTGCAGGTTATTTTCCTGGAAACCTCCGTCAGCAAACCTGCAGAGGCAACGATAAGTTCCCACCGAGCTGGTTACAAGACACCTACGTCTGCACTCTAGATTCATGGAAAGCGCCGACTCAGCATCTGCTATTCACTACACTTCATTCGTTTACCTTAGGATATAAATACTTGTACAATTTAGATTAAGATGGGAGTTCAAATAAAGCATTCATTTCAAACGGTCATAGACCGGATAAAAAATATTTTTTTTACACAAACCCCACGGATAAAACCATAACTGGCGCCCGAGCAGTATAAGAATCCGTTTTCGCGCATATAACAAAGTAGTAGCCAGTGATCTTAAGTAGCCCCCGTGCTCATAAGTTAAATCGCGTAGATCGGTGTTAAAAATAAAAAAAAAATCTCGCTAATACCGAGCAGAAAGAAAAAAAGTCGTGTTGTGAAAGTGAAAAAATCTCGCTAATACCGACCAAACACCGCGGAAAAGTGAAGAAAAAACCCTTCAAACAGTGTACGAAAGAATAGTGCAGTGCCATTATCGAACTCCACTGGAGAAACGAGCCCCTCAGTAACTGTAACTAACCAGCAGACGAAAAGGAGACAGCGACCGCTGCCAGCCGCTCCAGAGTATGATCCAGAAAATCCTGATAATGTGCGTAGCGTATAAAATAAGATCATATATATATATATCAATTAGTTGAATAAGAAATATATTTTAATTATACAAGAAATCTAAAGAGTAGCAATAAAATAAAGCAACAATTAAAGTTGAGCAAAGTTTTGGAAATAATTAAGTAGATATAAACGAAAATAGAAATTGGTAATTACGAAATTAAGGAACGTATACCTAATACCTATTAAACATTAATTTTAAATACTGAAATTTATTTGAATAATAAAAAATGTCCAACCCCAACAACCTCATTCGTCCCCCCGTCCTAACATTTCACAACCGGGAAATCCTCCTCAGCCAGAAAATCCTATACAACCACATGGTCAAACAAGACCTGTTTCTACGACTAATCAGTTAACTACGAGTAGCATGGTCACAGAGATAGTAAAATCCATTTTAAATCCTGATTCTGATTTGTCCTTTCCCCAGAACAAGGGATACACCCAAAGCATAGTAATGATCTAACAGATCTCGATAAAATTCCTGATGTAGTCAGAAGCCTCCGCGATTTCACGGGAGAACCAGGAGAATTTAGCTCCTGGAGAAAGGGTGTAGATCGCATATTAAAACTGTACGAACATCTTCAAGGCATGCCGAGATACTACGGTATCCTAAATGTGATAAGGAACAAAGCAGTCGGTAACGCCGATGTGGTGCTGGAATCTTATAACACACCACTAAATTGGAAGGCAATTTCCAAATGCCTAATGTTACACTACGCAGACCAAAGGGATCTCGGTACTTTGGAGTACCAGATGACGTCCCTTATTCAAGGCAAAAATTCAGTTCAAGAGTTTTACCAATCGGTCTATAAACACCTGTCACTAATCCTTAATAAAATACAGTGCATGAAGCGAGTCACTCTCAATACTCACTAATACGTACAGGGATAAAGCATTGGATACATTCGTTCGAGGCTTAAATGGCGACTTGCCAAAGCTTTTAGGTATCCGGGAGCCTACGGACTTACCGCAAGCCTTAAACTTATGCCTCAAGTTAGAAAACAAAAAATTTAGGGCAAATTGTGCACAAAATAGGAACTCGTTTGGTCACGGTTCAACCAAGAGCCCCCATCTCTACCACAGTGTAGCAAATTCACACAGCAATACGTCCCCCATAAGCAACCTTTTTATCCCCAAGTAGCATATCTTCCGCAGGCCTATCCGCAGCAAAACTTAAACTTCCAACGACAACCACAATATAACTACCCGTTTAACAGAACCTATCAACCCCCTCCCAGGCCGACTGCACCTAAGCCACAACCTAAGCCAGAGCCAATGGAAACATCAACAATTGGGTCAGCAGCAATCAACTACCAAAACCGACCACAACCTTTTAAATACGCCGGAAAAAGGCCCGTACCCCATAACCCCTCATTATAAAAATTGGGTTCCCCAAAAAGTCCAGAGAAACTTTCATATAGATTTAGCGAACCCAAATCCACCAAATTCCGACGAGAACACTACCACTCCAGACTTCGTACTACAACCAACCGGGTACATTTCGCCGAATGATGTATACGCATTTTATCAACAAAATAACACGGAAGAAGTAGAACCCGACCCCGACCTGAGGAATTATATTCAGGACCAAGCGCAGACCGAGGACGAAACATCGGAGTACAGCGACATCCATTTTTGTAGGCTAAATTCCTCTTTGTTGCCCTACTTTCAGTGTAAAACGAAGAGCGGTCAAATCCTAAACTTTCTAATCGATACCGAATCTAGTAGAAATTACATTCAGCCTAGCCTGGTTAAGAACCCCATTCCTAACAAACAACACTTTCTAGCAAAATCCATTGCGGGCGATATTAAAATTACCCATCATACACTTCTTAATCTATTCGGACAAACAGATAAACATTTAAAATTCTTCCTTCTGCCAACATTGCAAACGTTTCACGGTATTCTGGGAAACGACAGTCTGAAGGAATTCAATGCAGTCATTCACGCACAACAAAATTCTATGGACATCCTTGGAAAAATAAAAATAAAAATCAAACAACTTAGCTCACCGTCTGTTAACTCAATAAATATAAAACTCGATCATATGTTAGACTCTCAAAAGAAATCCATCAAAGCCATTGTCGGAAAATTCCCTTCATTATTCCGAACCAAATGAAAAACTCACCTACACAACAAAAGTTGTAGGCGAGATCCGCACAAAGACAGATTCCCCAGTGTACTCGAAGTACTATCCTTACCCCGCTGCACTTAAAGACGAGATAGAAACACAAATACAAAAATTACCGAATGATAACATTATTGAACCATCCCGCTCTCCCCAAGCTTCTCAAGTTAATACATTATCAGTATCCCAGCATAGTGATAGCAGCTCAGGTAACGAACTCATTCCCTCACTACAAACCCCCATCAACGTTTTCAAGAACCAAATCATGCTCCTTACCGGAAATGATCCGAGCTACGCTTTCAAAATTCCCTTTCCCACTTATCACAGGCATATATTTATTCGTCCCGATTATAGCAGCGAAGACCTAATAGTAATTCTTAAAAAATACCTCAACCCTAGTGTTATTAACGGCATATACACTACCGAACCAATAATGGGTAAAATCCAGGAATTCTATTCGCACCACTTCAGAACATACAAAACCCGCTTCACCCAATTCGAAGTAATAGATCTCGTAAGTCAGACGGAACAAACAGAGCGAATCCTTGAAGAGCACAATAGAGCACACAGGAATAGTAAGGAGAACAAAATTCAATTGCTCCAGAAGTATTACTTTGACAAAATGAGAGCCAAAATTCACGAGATGGTAAAGCAGTGTAAAATCTGCAAGAACAGAAATACGACCGCAATCTAAATAAACCCGAATTGCAGGTAACACCTGTAAACCAATTCCCAGGCCACATTGTTCATTTCGATATCTACTCAACAGACAGGAATCTCATCCTGACTGCGGTAGATAAATTTTCCAAATACGCGCAGGTTCGCATCCTAAAATCAAGAGCTATCGAAGACGTTAGAGAACCCCTAAGGCAACTTATATTTGCTTTCGGAGTTCCAAAAATGGTAATATTTGACAATGAAAAAACATTTAGTTCAGCCTCAATCTGTTTCATGTTAAAAGATCAGCTCAACATAGAACACTAGCGCGGTAAATGGCCAAGTGGAGAGATTCCACTCCACCCTTTCCGAGATTATGCGTTGCATTAAGGCAGAACGCACCCATGGATCCTTTACGGAATTATTAGATAGAGCGGTTTACGAATACAACTATTCCATACACTCAGTAATAAACAAAAGACCTATTGAATTTTTTCTTGGAACTATATGAACAAACCAGAAGAGAAAACATCGAAAAGCTTAGGGAAAAACAAAAAAAAAAGATTATGAAATGCACAACAAGAACAGGAAACCAATAAAGAATTACACGAGAGGAGACACGATTTATGTTAGAGCAAATAAACGAATAGGGACCAAGTTATCTGCCAGGTATAGAAAAGAAATAGTTGCAGAAAATAGATCCACTACCATACTCACCGAATCAGGAAAGATAATACACAGAAGAAATGTCAGGAACTAACCCCTCTTTTCAGATGTTTCGTGACATCCTTTAATGCAGAAGTTCAGATCCTGGACTATTCAAATTCCAAAATTGTCTCAATAAATATGGGAACAGCAAAACTTCAAACCGGTACATTCAAGGTAATCCATGTTATAAATCTAGAAACGTATGAGAAAATTCTCGAAAACCTTAAGCAGCAAACCTTTAATCACGTGAACAAATCCGATCCTTACTTCACCATCCTCTCCGACTCTACATCCCAAACCCTAACACAGCTAAAAAATCTAAAACCAAGAAGAGAAGCCAGATCTCTAAATTTTCTAGGAAGCGCGTGGAAATGGCTCGCTGGGAGTCCTGATCACGACGACTTCAAAATAATTATGTCTTGTAATAATTAACATATCAAGCCAATTAAGTATGGCAGAAAAATAGTTAAAATTAAATACAATAATATAATAGATTGTAGTAATGAAATATATGGAATAGAACAAAAATACAAAAATTATAACAATGTAATGATCTGTAACCAGAACCAAATTGTTAGATTAAACGAAGATAATTGTATCAGAAATTTGTTAAAAAGTAAACAAACGAAGTGTGAAGAGGTAAACAATCAACACGTTCCAACCGTCGAAAACCTGTACCCAGGGACTCTCCGTCTCAACCAGTTCAACAACACCATCTTTATCGACAACGAGAGTGTGAATCTATCCGGATGTTTTATCATCCTATATCACAACACATCATTAATGATCAATGGACAAAATTTCACTTCAAAGGAAATACCATCATCAAAGCCACTACCAGCAGTCTTGCATTCAATTTCTCCAAGCAACACCTACGAAGAGCTACTCACCTTGGAAGCAGTTAAGGAATTGCATGTTAACAATACCCTATATATAAACCAGCTGAAAGAAGAAAACATGAGGCATTTAGTAACCAACTCTTGCTTCATAGCTCTTATAGTCTTAGCACTATTGATTGTGATTGTTAAAATCTTTCCACTACGGAAGAAGATCGTGATCCACACCGAACAAGGAAAAAGGAAGAAGCTCTAGAAGGTCAACATGAACCAGTACAGCCAAACGCAGAGAAAAACATCCCCATACTTTACATGGCGTCGAGTGAGGACACTCGAATCTAAGAAGGGAGGAGTTAACACCCAAAAGATTGGCCGAAGCAGAAGTCAATCAACTTCCGCCAAACAACAGTGCGCGTGCAGTGCGATTGCAGGTTATTTTCCTGGAAACCTCAAGTCAGCAAACCTGCAGAGGCAACGATAAGTTCCCACCGACCTGGTCACAAGACACCTACGTCTGCACTCTAGATTCATGGAAAGCGCCGACTCAGCGTCTGCTATTCACTACACTTCATTTGTTTACCTTAGGATATAAATACTTGTACAATTTAGATTAAGATGGGAGTTCAAATAAAGCATTCATTTCAAACGGAATATTTTTTTTTACACAAACCCCGCGGATAAACTTATATATTCAAAATATTGCACTGATCCCTTTGCCTTAAGTTCACTGTATGTTAGGAAAACTGCTGTATGGTATGGAACCCAATTTGTACTATTCATTCGATAAGAATCGAACATATCCAGAAACGGATCGCATCGACGCCTGTGATTTTCGCCTGCCGTGGGTTCAAAAAGTTTCATTAAAAAGTTAACATTACTAGTTATGTTAACTTTTTGAAATATTCAACGTAAAGTATTTACTACCAACTGATTTTCTAAGCAACTTTTACCTGACGTGAACACGACAATAACACGACGCTGTCAATAACGTCTTACTGATGAAATAAAGTTTCTACTTATTTAATTTATGAAATAACTCCTAACACTAAAAGATTTAACAAAACTTAAGCTTGATGAAGAAAATCGTATAACGTTTTAATCTGTAATAACTCCTAACCTTATGTGTAAATTCTAAAGACTTACCTTTTTTTGGAGTTAATTCCTTTGCATCAAATTCATAGAATCGTTTATTACGAATGAAAAAATATTCGTTTTCGTTTTGTTTTTCATCTTTCTTTTCGTAGGGTAAATTACGGCAATAATGAGTCATTAACACGGTGTTTAGGCAGGCAAAATGAGACGAGAATGGTCTTGAATTTAATATGTACTTTTAAGGAAAACTTTTTATTGGTTATGAACACAAGGCTTGGTATTTATGAATCTGATTCAGTATTATCATTCTTTTTTAAGAAATGCAAATATTGAAGATTTCTATTGTTCTTCTTAATTTCTTAACGGGGAGATTATGATCAGGAATAAGCGGATCATAACGCTCCCAACTTACTGGGTGGAGTTCGCCGGTTCTACCTCAATAAATATCAACAGGCTTCCTACTTGCGGCCGTTTATCACTAATCTTAGATTTCTATTGTAAAGAAATAAAAAAAGCGCGTATATGATAATGCGTTGAGGTCTATGAACTATTGGTTACCAAACTAAATTATGACTGCAAACAATAATATATGGAGATTTAAAAAACGATTGCAATTTTTTTTTAAATATAGATTCAATTCTCCTTCTTTTTCTTTAAGACAAGGTTGTGATCTGAACTATGGGGTCACTGCTTGAATTGGAGTACATGCAAGGGCAAATTGTTGAAAACAGCACCATTGGAAAGTGAAATAACGCCAAATTGGCCTTATTGCGCAAGGCCTTATTTCATGGCACCGATATAAATTGCTAAAAATAAATTTCTATATTTTGTTATAAATGAAATTATACAAAAACTTCATAAATAACTATATTTCACATTTCCTCTTCAGGTATAATAGACAAATTCTCAAATTATAGGTGGTAAATAACTTCACAAAATTTACGGTGAAGTAATTGCTCACCGTCAATGGGCAATAACTTCACAAAAAAAAGGAAGTTATTTCCCACTCGAGGTGAAGTTTTTGCCCATGTGAAGTTATTGCCGTGAAATAATTTCCCGGCACCGCCTCAGACACCTTTAGCCAGCGATGTGCCGAAAGGAATGTCGCTATTGATCTAAACCATGTGCAACAAAGTGTACGATTTTTGGATTAAGCAGTAAAGCCAGAGAGCTTATTTTCGCCAAATGTAGTTTTACACCCTGGGCGGCTGTTTCTGTCATGAAAGATATAAAAAACTTTCTCATTCCAGGTTTCAAGACTAGAGACCTGTGCCCCTATTCTGGTTCTGTGAAAAAATTAAATGATAAACTTTTTTTCATCATACTTTTCATTCTACGTTTTCATTTTATCATTTCATTTTACTCAGAAAGCTGATTCTCGTTACATTTATGATAAAGTATGCTGAATTTAGTGCTGAATGAAAAAGTTATCATCTGACATCCATCAAATTTATAATAATTTATTAAAAGTGATTGATACAAAATATTTCGGTACATTCAAAAAATGAGTTAGATTTTTATGTATGTAGTAATGGATGAAGAGCGCAGAAACTCTGGAAGGCTTGTTTTATCTACTTATATAAATCGGTTAAGCAATATTTTTTCCCTTCTTTTACATAGATTTAAAATTAAAACTTTAGAAAGAAGTATGAGGGACAACATAAATCCTTTTGAAACTCTTTCCGAAGAAGGTTTCATAAAACTTTATCGTTTTCCCAAATTTCATTGTCGGGAGTTAATCGATAAAGTTTCACCATTATTGAAGAAACCTAGTCGCGTTCATGGTTTGCTCCCGCATACAAAAGTCCTTGCGGCTCTAACCTTCTTTGCTAGTGGAAGCTATCAACGGTTTGTTGGACAGGATTTGCTTTTGGCACTATCGCAAACTTCCGTCAGCCGTTGCGTTCATGAGGTGACAGAAGTGCTCAACGAAATCTCAGACCAATACATTAAATTTCCATCTAGTGAAGAACTGGGAGCAGTGAAGCAAGAGTTTTTTGCAGTAGCTTCTTTTCCAGGTGTAATTGGTCTGATCGATGGAACCCATGTTAATATTACTACTCCGAACAAAGATATTGAACATGTTTATTACTGCAGGAAGGTGGTCATTCTAAAAATGTGCAAATAGTTTGCGATAGTAAATTCATTATACTTAATATAAATGCAAAATTTGGTGGGTCTACGCACGATGCTTATATTTGGCGACGTTCAAATTTAAAACGGTATTTGCAAGGAAAGCATCAGAGAGGTGAAAGAAATTATTGGTTGCTTGGAGATAGCGGATATCCGCTGCAAACGTGGCTCATGACACCAATTTTAACAACAACAAGTGAAGCTGAAGAAAATTACAATGTGGCACACAAAAGCACAAGAAATATTGTTGAAAGATGTATAGGTATTCTTAAAGGCAGATTTCGTTGTTTGTTAAAAGATAGAGTGCTTCATTATTCTCCTGAAACAGCTGGAAAAATAATACATGCCTGTGCAGTGCTTCATAATATTTTGATGAAGGCCCGAGTTCCTTTGCCTGAAGATGAAATAGAAATAGGGGAAAGTGAAACAAACTCAACTCTGCGGGAAAAAGAGTTCAAACCACAATAGTCAACCAATATTTTCGTCAAAATACAATAAAAGGAACATTCTTGTAGACATAGTCTGCAAGATTTTGAAGGTGGTCAAGATGATACTTCAGTTTAAATAAAAAATAAATAATAACAATTAATCTTTGTTTTTATTTCTTCTAATATTTCAGCAATACAGTTAAGTGCTTTTACTTTTTCTTTTTCAATTGTTAACTTTTCCTTTTTAATATTCAACATTTCTTCTTCAATTTTCAATTTTTTATTTTCGATTTCAAAATAATTTTCAAAATTTGCGTCGGTGTTAAATGGTATTTTACGTTTCCTTGCTCTTTTCGGAATAAGTTTAGGTAGAGTATCTTTTGGTGTTGATGTTGCAGTTTGTACTTCCATTGCTTGGGCATAGATATTGTTTGTTTCGTTAACATTAATGTCGATAGAAAAATCTGCCAAGACAATGGTCTTAAATTGAAAAGAAATTATGTCCTTCTCATAAAGTTTTAATTATTCGTAGGTATCTTAACAAACCTCACAATGATCCATTGTAATTCCACATTCTTGAACTCCCTCGTCACCATCAACTGCATGCGGTGTTAAAATTGTGAGAATTCTTTTCTCTAATTCGGACAGAGGTTTTATTTGTTTTATATTGTTAATACCACTTTTTGTTAGTGTGTCATTAATTGCGGAGTTGCGTTCTTTCACATGTTGCCTGAAATAATACCAATTCTGGGAATGAATGTGCCATTTACTTAAATGGAAGCTTACTTCAAATCTTGCCAACATTTCCTCTATTTTGAGCCATTTTTCTTGGCCCCGCTCAAGCCATTCAACTGCTCTGCCAAGGACCTCCACATGGCTTCTCTCGTCCTTCCACCGTCAGCACATTCCAATCTAAAAATATTTTTAAATGCATTATTAGGTATATCCAATAGGAAGCGTCTAAAGTAACGACAAACGATACACTTTAGCTTTGTCCTAAAAAATAATATTTAAATATGTAGGTGCTTACCTATCGTGAGCTAAATCGATGTTATTTTCCAAATAATCGATTAGATAACTTTTTTGCTCATCGGTTGGTCTTTTTCCTCTATTAATTTTATTCATTTCCATTTTTTTAAATTTTCCACGGCCTTTTCACCAAAAAAATATCGATTGTAAATAATTTTTCATATGAAAACTTTTTGACAGAAGTCATGTATTCATCGCTGAATAGAAAAGGAATCGCAAAACAATATTTTTCAGTGAAAAGTGTTTTCACAGCACTTTTCATAGAACCAGAATAGGGGCCCTGGTGGCCGTACAAATTGAACGCCACAATGCCCGGGAGCTGCATAAATTTCTATGCCCATCGGCGTACTTTGCTGGAGATGTTGAAGAAGTGCCTCCCTCGCCCGTTAAGAGCTTGTCTACTACTGCAAGGATCAGCAGGTACATCTAATCATGGATTGCGACGCGAAAGCGCACAATCAGGTGTGGAGTAGCCGAGATACCGAGAAAAGAGGTGTATCACTTTTAGAATATCTATATAGTAAAAACCTCGTTATATAAGGGGGTAAATCCACATTAAGGAACTCGTTAAGAAAAGAAATTTAGGTGCAATTTGAACCTAGGTCAAATATCAATTAACGACACGATAGTTGAGTATTCCAAAAAAGTCAAATATCTGGGAAAAATCCAAGACAGAATGCTAATTTGGAACCCAAAATGAGAAGCAAGGGTAAGCAATAACCGACCAAAAAGCCACAACGGCACTAAGTGGTATAACGATGGTTCTAAAATGAAAACGGGTGTGGGCTGTGGGTGCTGGTATATACGGACCAAATTTCAACATGGCACTACCTACGGGAAAAAGCCACAGCGTATTTAAAGCAGAACTCCACTCCATTCGGGAATGCGTCAACCACATTTATACCATTGGTACCAAAGGCCCAAACATATTCACGGATATTCTAGCATCTATAAATACCTTTAGCTCGCACACCATGGACTTCAAATCAGTCATACACTGTTTTATTACGCTTAAGGAACAAGTCCAAACTATGGTGGGTTCCGGGCCATGAGTGATTTGATTGTAATGAAAAGGCGGATAAACTGGCCAAGAAGGGTTCAGAAACTCCAATCACAGGTCCCGAACCCTTCTGCTGCACTCCTTGATCGGCAGCAATAAAAACCTGGGAGCATATTTTATGTATCTTTTATTGTACTCTTCTTCAGGGAACAACTGAGTTAGGTTAACTTATGTTTGTGGGTTGAACAGCTGAGTTACGAAGATATAAATAAGTCCTCTGCTGTTAAACTTGTCTGCTTTATACGGAAAGTAGAAATTTGTCTGGCCTTAATATTTTCTAGCCCCTACGGCACAAAAGATCTTATAGGTCGAAGTGCCCCTTTCATCGCCTTGGCGACCCAGAAGCTTTAAAAAAAAAGAAATGTTAAAGAATTCAATATAACCTAGATGTGAGTAACATCCGCGGGCTGAGGGCAAATCTTTTTTCGTTGTACACACACGTGTGAAAAAAGAAACCAACTGTTGGTCTTCCTGGGTTAAATTTGGTGCCATAATTCTTTTTGCATCGCAGTCTCGTCACTTATATTCGTAGTGACGTAGCCAACCAGCTTCCACCGCAATACGGCCAATGTTCCAATCCGAAATTTCATTTGGCTGAAATTTTGTTTGTCCGTTGTAAATTAGTCTACTATTGTTTCATTTATAGAAGCCCGAATTTGTATCGCAATTCTACTTTTTATGAAATTGATGCGCTGTCCGATTCAATTACGCGAATTATAACCCTTTACCCTCGCACTGAAATTATTGTCATTGCGGGCGATTTTAGCGGACGCTAAGTTTGAGTTGGCTTCGACATTCTGGACAGAGAACATCGGAGGGAAAAATGCTGAGATCTTCGTTGAGGTAAGTAATCGGACTCTGCTTGTAAATTATCCGACATGGAAACCGGACATTAGTAGGCAAGCCGCCAAATACACTATAAACGTATTATCGCCTCTAGGTTCGTCAGACTATTGAGCCACATCGGCGCATTTCTCGTACTCCAACCAAAAAGTTTTAGAACAAACTTCAAAAAGAACCGTATGGCAATAGGAGGAACTTAAATTGGAAGAATTAAATTTGTTATGCCCGCTGGTCCAGATGTTCTTTCCCCCATCGTTCAGAAAAGGTGTTCTTCCACGCTGGCAAAGCAACTGCCTAAGATTTCCTATCGATCCTATTCTTCAGGGCTCTTTCGGAGAAGATGGAAAACAGTATTTGGCCAGACAGTCCCTAAAAAAGGCGAACCTTCTTTTCCCTCCTCCTAGCGACTAATTTCCCTTACGTCCCTTCTTTCCACGGTAATGGAAACGCTGATAAACCGTCAGCTTATGAAATGAATTCCGAAAACCCGGCAAAACGGTTTTCGCACCAACAGGTCCACGGGTGATTTGATGACATATCTAACCGAAAAGTGGAACCAATCTCTTCACCATGGTGGTGAAAGTAAGATCATTGCATTTGACAGAGTTAAGCATCAAGCTGTTTTATCGTGTCTGCAACTCACCAAATAAATGCTGGTGTTCCAAAAGGCTCTATTTTGTCTCGCACTCTCTATCTCATTTTTGTTAATAACCTCCTGTCTGTAACTTCTAATCCCTTTTGTACACGCTGTCGCTGTGTAACTATAGCCGTGTTTCTTTGCACGCGGATATAGGGATAGGCATGGCATTAAAAAACGACCATCGCCGCTTAAGAATTCATCAAAAAAAACTTTGCAGCACACATGCACCTATGACGTTTGTTAGTGGCACAGCTGTAAGTTGAGTTGAGTTGAAATTAATACCAAACATATTCTAAGATTTAAAAAACTGTTTCACATTGACAGATTTTTTATTTTTTTTATAAATTCTGGCTCGCCAAGGCGATTAAATATGGGGGCACTTCGACCTAAAAAGATCTTTTGTGCCGTGTGGGCCAGAAAAATTTAGACTAGTAGAGTTTCCACTTTCCGTGTAAAGCGGACAATTCTACTAGTAGAAGAATTCTTTATGTCCTCGGGGCACATTTGTTCCCTGAAAAAGATCTTCTTTCTAATTCCGTTTAGGGCCGGACATTCACATAAAATGTGTTCAGCTGACTCGTCCTCTTCAAGACAGAGTCGGCACTCAGGAGAGTCTACTATTTTCATTTTGTGTAGATGATATCTTAAACCATGGTGGCCAGTAAGGTAACCTACTAAGTTTTTGATATCATGCCTGCTTAGGTTTAGGCATTTGCTAGCATTTTTATTGAAAGGCCGAATGGCTCGTTTGGTCTGTCTTAAACCTGGGATGCTTTCCCAAAGATGGATACATTTTCTGTGTTCCCAGCTTTTTATTGCTGACGTTGCTGCGGATCTAGGAGTGCAGCAGATGGGTTCGGGACCTATGAAGGGTGTTTCTGAACCTTTTCTGGCCAGTTCGTCGGCCTTTTCGTTACCTTCCACCCCGACATGACCCGGAACCCAACATAGCTTGGTGTTGAAGCAGTACATGACTGATTTGGAGTCAATCGTATGCGAGCTAAGGGCGTTTATAGCTGCTTGACTATCCGTGAATATATGGATGTTTGCACCTTTTATACCAGATAGATTTATGTGGCTAGCGCATTCTTGAATGGCGTGGAGCTCTGCTTGAAATGCGCTGGGACTTTTTCCCATGGGTATCGTAAAGCGTTTGTTTGGTCCGTATATTCCCGCTCCTACCCCCGCTTCCATTTTAGAACCATCAGTATACCACTTTATGCCGTTGTAGCTGTTTGGTGGGTTATTACTAACCCATGCTTCTCTCTTGGGGATCTCCGTGGAGAACCGCTTATTGAAGCATAGTGTTTTATGAATGCGGTCTGTGACCGCGCTGTTCATGTTGAGTTCTGGCAGTTCATCCAGAAGGGTCTTAAGTTCCGGATGATCGTTAAGACTTATCTCGTTTAACTGTATTTGACTTATTGCACTGCGGATCGCCACTTTTTGAATGTATATGTGGAGAGGTGTAATACCTGTTATTGCCTCTATGGCAGCCGTTGGACAGGTTCGCATGGCTCCGGAGATACCAAGGCACGCAAGCCGTTGTACCTTTTTGAGCTTCTTTATTACGACCTTTTGTGTGGATTTTGTCCACCATACAATGGAGGCGTATGTTATAATGGGTCTTATCATCACTGTGTAGATCCAGTGGACAATCTTTGGAGAGATACCCCAGGTTCTGCCATATGTGCGCCGATAGCCCCATAAAACTCTGTTAGCTTTAGTGATTTTGTTGTTGATGTTAAAGTTTCAGTTTAGTCTTTTGTCCAGGATTACTCCAAGATATTTGACTTCGTCGGAATACTCAATGGTCGTGCCATTTAGTGAAATCTGGGCTAAGCTGAGATTTCTTCTTTTTGTGAAAGGAACTATGATAGCTTTACTGGGGTTTATGGAGAGATTTTCCTTGACGCACCAGTCTATAGCTATCTTAAGGGCGTTTTGCATACGTGAAGTAACTACGTTTGATTCTTTGCCCCTAATAACGATGACCAAATCAGCGGCATACCCGTCGTAGCCTAAATTACTTAGTTTTTGAAGTAGGTCATCTATGACCAAAGACCACAGGAGGGGTGATAAAACTCCTCCTTGTGGACAGCCTTTTATAGCTGATACTGATACTGAAGTCTGTCCTGACGAAGCAGTGATTTTCCGACTTTCGAGCATCGCTTCTATCCAGTTTATGGTGGGAAAGTCTACCTTTCGGTGAATTAAAGCATTTGATATTGAATCATAACCGGTGTTATCAAAAGCACCCTATATGTCAAGAAAAGCGCATAGTGCAATTTCTTTGCAACGGTAGGCGTTGTTTATGTGATTTGTTAGTTTTAACAGGGCGCCTTCCGTTGATTTGCCTTTTTGATACGCATATTGACAGGGGTGTAGAGGCATGCTAATAGTTACGCATTCTCTGATATGAACGTCAATTATTCTTTCCATTGTTTTCAGGAAAAACGATGTCAAGCTTATGGGACGATAGGATTTAGGTAGTTCACTAGGTTTGTTACCTGGTTTGGGGATAAATACTACATTGACCTCCCGCCAAGTGCGTGGTATGTAGCCGCAGTTGAAACTGAACCTAAATAAGGCAATCATGTTAGGTAGGAAGAATTCCATACCCTTTTGAATGAGGGCTGGAAAAATTCCGTCATTTCCTGGCGCCTTGAATGGTTTAAATGAGTTTATGGCCCATTTTACCTTATCTGGACTAAATAATTTACCTTTTAAACTATTATTTCTGCTGAGGTTAGTTGGATATGAAACCTCAGTAGTGTGATCAGTTGTGTGATAGACAATTAGGGAACCAGACAAATTTACTAAATTTTGAAAAATAATAATAATTAAATCACGAACAAAATATTCGCCGGGATGTGCGAGTGGTCGGCGGGATGTCAAACTTTGACATTTCCTGAAAAATTCATCGCAACGATTCATCAGAAACGAAGAAAATGGGTTTTGGAAGCACTGTTTATCCCCGCTAAAGGACTTAGCGGCGATAGCTATCCCGCTAAAGTTAGCGTATAAAGGATAACTTATTGTTGTATTTTACATGCAAATTTCAAATTATCCCTATATCCGCGTGCAAAGAAACACGGCTTATATACATTATAAGTTAATTTAAATATCCAGCCTCTACACCAAAAGGAGGATTTCTGCCTGGTAGTACAATGGCCCGTTACCGAGTCTGAGTGCTCTGGGATTTGAATTTCCTTTTTTTTATATAAAAAAAAAAGCTAGTAGTTGAACGCACTTTTGAACCTGCCTTCAATTTTTTTTGACATTAAAGGTCTCGTTAAGTTCGTTTCCGACTTTGATGGAGCAGCGATAATACTCCATCGTCATCCTGAATAACCTGACCAGATTAAAGGGGATGTCAAAACAAGACATGGCTATATACACGCTGTCATATGCTGCCCTGAAATCGATTGTTAATTTGCATTTCTTGGGTCTTGTCTAAGATCTCCCATAGTGTGAACATTTTGTATGCAGTGGACTTCCCTGACCTGAAACCACACCTATCAGATTGTTAACGAACGAGTTCCAGGTGTTCACAGAAAGCAGCAGAGTTGACCCTTCGACGGTGAGCACAGCTAAAGAGGCCCCTATCTTGTGAATCGGGCTGTTGTGAGTTAACTCTTCTTAAAACTCACAACACGACACCTCCGACTTGTCGCATTTCCAACAGTACGTTTACAATTCATTCTTTACAGCCAGCAGCTTTGTCGTCTAAATCGGGCCGACGGAATGATCGATTTAAATAGTCCAGATTGAATGGAAAGTTCTGCCTTTTGGGTTCAAACCATACCACTCAACCTTTGACCCGTTGTTGAAGCTTCACGCTGATACAACTCTGGCTCTAAATAAAAAAAAGACCACCGTGGCATGTCTGCTTGATATTGAAAAGGCATTTGACACTGTTTGGATAGATGGTCTTGTTCGCAAGCTGATGTCACTTCACTTGCCTAATCATCTTATCCGTATCATCCATAGTTTCCTCACTAACCGCAAATTTTACGTGCGCGTGGGGAATACTAATTCAAACATTAAAAATATCCTAGCCGGAGTCGCCCAAGGATCACGCCTTGGACCCGACTTATTTAACCTCTATACCTCTGACCAACCAACAAACTCGTCAATGACAAAAACCCTGTTATTCGCGGATGACTCCATCACATATAGCTCATCGCTTAGCCCAGAAATAGCCCTCCGCAGAGTTAAGGCGCACATCCTTAGACTCTGGGAATATTACCTCCAATGGGGAATAAAAATCAATCCCACTAAAACAGAACTCATCTGTTTTAGAAATCCGTCGCATAATGGCCTAGCCACGAAATGCAAGAACCTAACGCTGACGCTCCCTAATAACACAGATGTCACAACCAGGCAAAGTGTTAAATACCTCGGAGTTCACTTTTTCGAGAGGTTCAAATTTAACCAACATGCCAAATTCACCCTTCGTAAGGCAAATCATGCCTTATCTCTTCTACGTCCTTTTATGAAAGTAAGAGGCGGTCTCCAAACTAGAACGAAACTTCTGCTTTACAAGCAACTTATTCGTCCAATTTTAACATATTGTTTCCCAATATGGTATACGATAAGCCCCACCTACATGAAAAAAATAAAAATTTTCGAGCGGAAAGCTCTCCACCATTGCACCTCCCTTTACCGTAAGCCCAACTCCTACCGCTATTATAGCAATGAAAGGCTTTACGAAAAAGCAAGAATTGTCCCGATTGACAAACACATACATTACCTCAGCACCAGGATGTTGAGAAAAACCCCAACCCATCCCAGCCCTCTTATTAATTTAATTACAGGTAATCCAGCCACAGACGATCGATATCTCCAGGTGCTCTCCATGACGGACCCAGCATTTGGAATAGCAGGATCTGACAGCTTTGGGAACTTCTACGATGCTGCAGGAACGCAGCACAACAGAGTTTGAAGCCACTAGACGACAACCAGCAAGGACCACCAGACGACCGTACCAACCAATAAACACCAAGGACCTAGACATAAACCCTATCAATTTCCCCATACCAGCCAACGACCGTCAGCAGTTCTCAAGCCGACGTTAAAATCCCACATCCTAAACAAACAAAATGTTAGACTTAAGGAACTTTTAATTAAAAAATGTAAAAGTAAATGTAATCACTAGAACAAAGTAGAGCCCCTTCTGTGCTCACCGATAAAAATTATTAGACTTAAGACATTATTAATTAATTGTAAATAGCATTAATAGACAATGTAACACAATTTGAGTACAAATAAAAATATTGTATATATATATGAACGTTCTGCCTGACTGCGGTTTTGGGTGGTTTGGCATGTTAACTCAGAAGAGAGTATCCAAACAGGATACCTACCAATACCCCGAGCTGCCCCTACCCAGTTTAAGAATTTTTGTGGTCAAATTGCGGCCATAATGCGTTGGAGCGACCCCATGGCCGTGTAGGTTCGCCCATTTCAGGTCGACAACTTGTATGGCTTTTACCATGATAATAACTTTAAATGAGCACATAAGTGGTTTCATAACCACTGCCTCCCTTCTATCTGAATATCCTACTATTCTTGCCAGTTTATCATTTAGTAGTCTGCACTGTAATGATACTCAACACAGTCACACTAGGTTCTGCTTGCATAATGACTTAAAGATTGTGCGGCAGCTCATGACTTCTTTAGAATTGATTTTATTTTATTTCATTGGCCTGAGTTCAGCCTGACTATTAATGTACGATATTCCCGCCAGATATTGATCCCATCCGCGTTAACTCTGCCGCCTTAAGACCAGCCAGAATAGCTAGGGATGTTATGGGTGGTTTTATCGGAGTCAGAGTCCGAAGCGTCATGCCGACCCCACGGAGTCGGAGGAGAAAGTTGCAGAATCAAATTATAAAAATATAAAATTTGGAGAAATCATGTTAGAAAAATAAGAAATTTTTTTAACAATTTTAGAATATAATTCGTCAGATTATAATAATCTTGAAGAAAATGGAGCGCGACTGGCCAGTTGGTAGTGTCATGTTTAAAGGAAAGATCTGGATACCCCGTCAAAAAGGCAATATTAATCAGCGTTTCCAAACGGAGTGGGAGGGCTGTGAACCCTTTATTTCAAGTCATAACCTCGTCCTTAAATAAGAATAAAATTAGTATTTTTTCCTTCTAATTGAAGATATCGAGCAATGATACTTGTTTTTAGATTCTTCTAATGGGGTTTTCGAGTAATTAACTTTTAGTTTTTCTCAAATTTCAAAAGTTCTTCATATTTATCAGCATGCAGATTTCAAATAGCCTTTTAACGAAGTCGTGGTGCCGCCTTTCCTGGATTATTTTTTTTCACAAACATTGCAACATTAGTTAAAGAATTTACACCCCGTTCGACAAAAAGTCGCAGGAAAGATTGTCCGTCCGTGTTAAAAAAAAACTCAGTAGGCTGTCCCTCTACTATCAAAATGTAAGGGGACTCCGCACAAAAACCGCTGAAGTATACTTAAACTCCCAAACCCTCTCTCATGATATCTTCTCCTTGACGGAAACATGGCTTAATGCCGGAATTTTAGACACAGAACTCTTCAATCTTGAGTTCTCCGTATTCAGAAACGATCGTCATCAAAATGACCTGAAGGAGCTTGGAGGAGGTGTCCTGATTGCTGTTGGTTCCAACCTTGAGTCACGTAAGATCGACTTTCCATTTCCACTTAATGTCGAAATCATCTGTGTAAAAATTACACTTAAGAATAAACATTTATATGTTGTTAATGCGTACATGCCATATGTTCTTTGTACTCGGAACTTTCTATGGCACTAGACCATATTTTTGACAAATCTTGTAGTGACAGCATTGTTTTACTTATAGGCAACTTCAATCTGTCACATATTGGATGAGTACCCTCGGAAGATGTTTCTCATCTCATTTCATCCCTTGACTCTGACCAACAAGAGCTCGCTTTACTTGACCACAACTTGTCTTTTGACTTACAGCAAACTAGCTGTATAAACAATTTCAAAAATCGAACTCTCGATCTTGTTTTTTCTTCTGACTCTAGCCGTGTTTCGGTGCTAGTGTATACCCAGCTCAGCATAATTTTACAAATAAAACGCCTAGATCGTATTCTATATTCACTTTTCATTTTTAAGGATGTGTTCGCAGTGTTTGTACTTTAAAAGAGTGCGATTTGGATTATTATTAAAGCAAGGATGCAAATCCAAACGTATTTTTTGAACATCATAAAATCCTTTGTGTTTGACAGCAAGGAAAAGAACGGATTCTTATTTTTGCCAATTTTTTTTTTTTTTTTAATTTTCTTCGCATAATTTTCTTTGAAATGAGGATTTTTTTGTTTAATCGACGAACACATCCACTATCTCTGCATAACAATCGGAATATTTTTGCTCCCAACTTATTTTACCGCCATCTAGTCGCTTCATGGCATCAACACTCTATGTTCACTTCGTCTCAGTCCTCGACTGCTGACCTCTTTATCTTCAGCACTCCTTTTTGTTATTGCTTACGTGTAAAATTATGCTGAGCTGGGTATACACTTAGCAGCGAAACACGGCTTCTGTTAGTACTGTGGTTCTGGAATCCAACTTCAGTATAACTAACATACGAGTAGATAATAATCATCCACCCTTGGATGTATTTATTGAACTAGGCGCACATTTTTGTACGAAAATAGTAATTCGTATGACCGTTCGCAATCTTTTGACTTTCGGAAAGCAAATTTTCAACGGCTTTCTGATGAAATTAACAGCTTTAACTTTAATCTTACGGCGTTATCTAATATTGAAGATGCAGTAGGTTCTTTTTATTCTTTGATGGATAACTTTTTTTTTATAATTTGCGTGCGCTAAAGGCATTTCTTTTTTCTGTAGTACACAGTACCCTTATAGTAGAAACCACAGCGCAGGCATTTTGTTTGTTGCTGTAAATAGCTCCCAGCAAATGATTCATTGCCTATTTTTGGGTGCTACTTACTGTATGAAAGAATAGAAGGATAGGAAAGAAGTTTGGTGCGATGGGATTTTTTCTCCACAGGTGGCGCCTAAATTACTTTAGGGAGATCTGTTTTTGTTGTGTGTATTCAATTTATAAAAATCATGATTCCTGTGAAATCCTCTAGAAATCTGAAAACGTCCCATCCCTGGTACACTAAAGAGCTCAAATCGATACGAAACAGACGTAATAGGGCATGGATGAACTATTTACAAAGTCTCTGCAATTCAGATCTTGAACTCTATTTCACATTATTTAATGAATTCAAATCTTTATCCTGCAACTTATATATTGACTATTTATGTATAAGTAAAATGGAATGCTCTTTAAAATTGAACCCCAAACTTTTTTGGGGATTCGTCAATTCTAAGAAAAAAACCGATGGTTATCCATCGAAGCTTACTTACAATAGCTCTACGACTGCTGATTCGCTAGATGCAAGCAATATGTTTGCAGATCATTTCAGTAAGTCGTTTAGGGAGACCCCTCTTCACATAGATGACCAATATTTTAGTTATCTAACTAGCTGTTCAAAAATTAGTTTTAGTAGTTTCTCATTCGATTTGGAAATAATTTTAAAATGTATCTCTTCTCTGAAGAACGACTATTCATCGTGTCCTGATGGCATTGCAACGATTGTTCTTAAAAAATGTAGTCATGTAATTGCTCCATATCTTAAGTATCTGTTTGAATTGTGCATTAGTACAGGTAAATTCCCTAATCTATGGAAAAGTGCTTTCAGGTGTGATGTATTTAAAAAAAGGCGAACGTGGTGATATCACTAATTATAGGCCTATTTCAAAGCTTTCGTGTATCCCTAAGCTTTTTGAACAAATTGTTTGTGAAAAGTTAATATTTCTTTGTCGCAATATCATTTGTAATGAACAGCATGGATTTGTAAGAAACAGATCCACTGTCACTAATTTTTTAAGTTTCTTGCATGATTGTTCTAATGCCTTAGAGAATAAGGACGAAATGGATTGCATACCTATACACTGACTTCACTAAGGCTTTCGACCAGCTGTCCCATGAAATAATCGAATTTAAATTCAGGGCTTTTGGTTTCCCACCATGTTTCATAAAATGGGTTAATTCATGCCTTAGATCAAGGGTTTATCAAGTGAAATTTAGAGGATCGCTATCCGTATATTTCACAGCTCAGTCTGGAGTTCCCCAAGGAAGTCACCTCGGACCAATTCTATTTATACTAGCCATTAATGATGTTAAAGCATGTATAAATCACATTAATATCCTGATCTACGCTGATGATATGAAAATATTTAAATCTATCACTAGTCAGCAAGACTGAATTTTTCTTCAATCTGACATTAATAGCTTCGCCAATTGGTGTGATAAAAACGGTTTTTCCCTGAAGCCTACTAAATGTCGACATATGACATTCTCTAGAAAGAATATCCCTTCCATCTGTCAATATTCTTTGTCTCAACATATTCTTTGTAATGTTGATAATTTTAAGGATCTCGGGGTTTATTTCGATCCCAAACTGGTTTTTGCTAAGCATATCAATTTTATTGGTATTAAATCTAATTCTATGCTGGGCTTCGTAAAAAGGTGGGCGAAAGAATTTAAGGACCCATACGTTTCTATGGCATTATACAATTGTTTTGTCCGTCCGATTCTTGAGTATGCCTCACAGTTTTGGACACCGTTATACAACATTCATTCAAATAGAATAGAGGCCATTCAACGTAAATTTATTCGATTTGCACTTAGAGGACTTCCATGGGATGATCCATTTAACCTTCCTCCTTACAGTCAACGTATCAAGCTTCTTCAAATGTTACCGCTTTCTCAACGAAGGCTTAATAGCGATATCATTTTTTTAACAGCAGCTTATACCCGGTCAAATAGATGCACCTGTCTTGATCTCGTCTATTGGCTTTAATTTTCATGGGGTGCCCATAATTTACGTAGTGTTGATTTATTGTTTAGCCCCCATATTAGAACGAATTATGATAGGCATGAGCCTATTAGTCGCATGAGTAGAATCTATAATCTAAATGATCATTGTGATTGACTTGCATGTTAGTAAAATTAAGCTAAAAAATATTTTGCGTAATCTATATATTAATACGGAGTAGCCTATAACGTGTTTTCCCCTTTTTTTTTGCTATTATACGTCACATAGACGTGCCAACACTATATATATTTGGGTAGGGGGCAATACATAGAAGTGCACAATACAAAAATTATCCACATATATAACACACATTATGAATTACAGCAGGTAAAATGAAGTGAATTGGATGAAATTATAACAAGAACAACAACATTGCTGTGTGAGGCAATAATCTGCCAATCGGAACGGAAAAATTTTATATCATGAAGTTACTTGAAAATGCTTGAAAATACTTGAAGTTACTTGAATTTACCAACAACAACATTGCTGTGCATGTTATGCATTTGATAATGCTTGAACATACTTGAAGTTACTTGGACATGCTTGAAGTTACTAGAAAATGCTTGAAGGTACTTGAAAATGCTTGAAGTTACTTGAAAATGCTTGAAAATACTTGAAGTTACTTGAAAATGCTTGAAGTTACCTGAAAATGCTTGAAGTTACTTGAAAATGCTTGAAGTTACTGGAAAATGCTTGAAGTTAGTTGGAAATGCTTGAAAATACTTGAATGCTTGAAGTTACTTCAAAATGTCTTAAAATACTTAAAGTTACTTGAAGTTACCAACAACAACATTGCTGTGCATGTTATGCATTTGATAATGCTTGAACATACTTGAAGTTACTTGGACATGCTTGAAGTTACTTGAAAATGCTTGAAGGTACTTGAAAATGCTTGCAGTTACTTGAAGTTACTTGAAAATGCTTGAAGTTACTTGAAAATGCTTGAAAATTTTAAGTTACTTGAAAATGCTTGAAGTTACTTGAAGTTTCCTGAAAATGCTTGAAGTTACCTTAAGTTACTTGAAAATGCTTGAAAACTTGAAGTTACTTGAAAATGCCGGAAAAATTTTATATCATGTGAAATCAGAGAATGCAATGTCGAAAAATTTCATTTTCCGATTAATATGTATAACAGTTTTTTAACTTTGTTTTTTTTTCAACTTATAGAATAAATTGGTCGAATTTCGACCATGGGGCGACCCCTAGTAATGCTTTAATGTCTTAAATTGTTTGCATGATTTTGTGTCTGTGTTAGTATTTTATAGGTACAAAATTATTGTATTTTTAATTGTTTTGTCCTTACTAACACCTGCACTAAATGATGAGCCTGTGAGAGCACTTTTAGTGCCGGCAAATTTCTGCTCGTGATAGTTGCTTGCTTTAATCACTCCACGACACAGAGCTGGTAGAGGGTTCCAGAAAACCTCTGTTTTGATTATATTGGAACCGGAGCCGTATTCGGAGGTGCAATTGAAACCGGAGGTTCCAACATTTCGGATTTGGAGATGAAGCAACGTAAAATCCCTAGAATGTATACGGGATTCTTATATACACTTTCAAAACTGGATCGGAAGAAATATAACAGTTCCTTCCGTCGATTTGGGACCGCGTGTGTATAGATCCAAATCAATTTTCCTCTCTACTATTTATCTAGTAGTAGCAAATTGGTTTAACCTTTTAAATGTCACCTACGACACTGACGTAATCAGCGGTTAAAATTATTTGTACTTAAAATTTCAAAATTGCGAGGGGAATAGCAATGAAAAAGATATCGCTTTTTATTTTAAACTGGCGGTTACCCAGCGTGCATTGCTGCGCCTAACAAAAATAAATGCATACTTTTTAGTAACAAACAAAACTACAAGCGGGTGGCAACGGTGCAGTAGTAGTGTATTCTCTTAGTGATTGGAAGCTCGTGCGTTCAATCCCGGCCAAATCCATTACTTTATTTGGAATACATGTAAAACTTGATCTCCCTAAGCAACTTAGACAACATCCATGGAGAAAAACCATACAGCTGCATCAAAACACTTATTTTCTATATCGCTATTCTTTCTAAAGAAAGTGGCACTGAAAAGATTGCTATGAAATATGCCATTGCTAGGTGCTACTTGCTATTCACAGATGCCGGCGCTGTGTAAAACAGTAAAACCCCTTTAGCGTAAGCAAATTATAAAAAAAACATAGGGACGGGCTACAGTCCGCTTGGGCGAACTGTTGGATACCCTATTCTTATTCCTATCCCTCATAAGTGGGCGTGACAAAAGTCTAAGTATGGTTGAATTGTTAAGAACGCTCTACATATTTTGTTATATAACATTTAAAGGATTTCATCAAAAAAAAAAAACGCTCCCTAGCTCAAACTTGGGTGTTTCAATAAAATTGTTTTATTTAATTGTGGGCGTGTCAGTAGGCGGATTTAAAAAAAATAACACATGAGCATAAAGGGCCCCTAGAGAGTATATATTATAAATTTCAGCTCCCTAGCTCACTTTGAATTTTTAAAAAAAAAAAAAAAAAAATTGTGGGCGTGCCGTGGGCGGATTTTGAAAATATTTACACTTGATCATAAAGGGCCCATAGAGAGTATATATTATAAATTTCAGCTCCCTAGCTCAAACTTTGGATTTTCAAAAAAATTGTTTTATTTATTTGTGGGCGTGTCAGTGGGCGGATTTTGAAAATATTTATACATGAGCTTAAAGAGCCCCTAGAGAGTATATATTAAAAATTTCAGCGCCCTAGCTCAAATTTTGGTTTTTCAATAAAATTGTTTTATTTTTTTGTGGGCGTGGCAGTGGGCGGATTTTGAAAATTTTATATCCCGAGCAGTTTTAGGAGTCATAGATCATATATAAAAAATTTCAGCTTTCTAGCTCAAAATTTGATTTTTTCCAAAATTTTGTTTTTTTGAGTTTGTGGGCGTGTCTGTGGGCGGATTTCAAAAATTCGTAAACTTGATTATTTCGGGACCCTAGAGAGTATATGGTTAAAATTTCAGCTCTCTAGGCCCAGTTTAAAGGCCTAATATTTTGCCGACGGACGGACGAACGGACATGGCTAGATCGACATTACTATCGATGCTGATCATAAATATAGTAACTTTTAGGGGTCTACGGGCAATATTAAGGTATGTTACAAACTATGCTTCAAAATTAATATACCCTTAGAATAGTCAAAACCAATTGCACCCTTTTTCTCCGCATGGTTCAGCCTGCTCACGCTACTTCATTGCCCTGCTAACAGTAGATGCTAGTTGCCTGGCAGGCGCTTGTGGCAGCTTACGTTTTCAAATCAAACAGTATTAAAGGCATTTCAATCTTTTCTCTACATCATTTAGCCCAGGTTGATCGTACTATGTCAGAAACGTTCGCGCAAGTGCCAGCACAACTGTTCAAAGTTTCAACTCAATTGGATGAACATAAGCAAACGCAGAGAAGACAAAACACGTATTGTACGTTGATGGTATTATGTCAGAAACTTTTAAGCAAGTGCCAACAACAACTCAATCGGATGAAAGATTCACGAACGCCTAAAAGACGAGCATAAAATCGTTAACTTTTTTGTATAAGATAACATTGAGCGAAAAATAAAAAAAATAGCAATTGTGCACCGATTTTAACCAACTTGACAGAAACACTCTCAGGTCAATACCGAAGGTTACTCGCCAATTTGAGCTCAATCAGTTCAGTTATATCGGAGTCCATAGCATAGACATAAACATACCCGTACATACAAGACCTTAAATCAATTGTTCATCCTAAAAATTATTCGAAAATGCTGTAAATATCTGCAAAATATGCAAACCGATTCCAGGCGATACTTCATTGGGCAAATTACATCGTTTTGAAGACGATTTATCGAACTACATAAAGCGAATAGTGAATGGTCGAATGTCATCGTCCAGACAATACGATTATCGATATTACGGAATGCAAGAGTATCGTCAAAACAATCTCGTCAATCGATAATCGACTTACGGAATGACCCCCTTGGTCTGCGTAAGGTGATTAACACATGTGAGTAACATTTTTCGTTTTTTTTTTTGTGATAGCCATTTAGTCATCACTTTCAACTTAAATGTTCGCTAATTTGTATATTTTCTGGGGTTTCACTATAGAAAGAACGTGTTTGTGCCTGTTAAATTGTTTTTTATAATCTAAAAGTGAGGATGATGAACCCAAAAATAATAATAACAACGCATATATGGCTCGATGTCTCGGCGAAGTGTTGTGGAAAAAAGGAAAGAGTCTCATTGTAGTTACAATAGAAATCACATTATTTGGTTGTAACAAGGTATGTCATTTGAGCTGAATACCTAAATGAATTCTTATTAGAACTGTTGATTTCTTTAATTAGACAACAAAAATACACAAAATTTGCCGGCAAAAATCTAAAGTGGTTTTCCATTGGGCACTTCAGATTTGTTTCTCTCAATGAAACATGAACGAAATTCCATTGTAATGAAATGACTAGCCTTCTGATAGAAGTTTGCCCAATGTAGAACTTTATGTTCCTGCTGGCAAGCATATTGCAGACCCAGTCTACGATTAAGGCATCCTTAATAGCCCTTTCTAAAGTGTTATTCGCCGAAACGCATATTTATGTTAACTAAGAAATATATTAGCCAACGTAGTAGATCAAAGATCGACGCGGAGGGCAATTAAAACATAAGTGTTGGGACAAGTTTAACTTAAAAATGAGAGTGCATTTGTATTTCGATTCTCGCGCACGAGTGTGCGGTTTCGTTAAAAATCTACCCTTGTACACTCACCACTCGTATGCGTGAGTCATTAAAGAGCAAATTTATGACTGGTATGCTTTGATTTCATGATAAAATATTGTAATGACAAAATATTAAGTGTATTGTATTAATTTATACTACGGCTAATTTTCACCTCATTTTCAATGAAACCTTACTTACAGGGTTGCAGCAAAATTCATGAGTCAGCCCACGACCCACGCACACGCTCACGAGTGTGCATATTATAGTATTGATAAACTCACTTGCGAGCGTGTACAGTAATGGAAATGCCAAACATGAGTTTTTGAAGAAAAAAACACACGCTCGGGCAATGAGCAACATGAGCAACCCCGGACAACCAGTTTGGTTTCAGGGCGAGGCATGACACTATTCATGCCGCGTCGAAACTGGTTTCCGACATTCAGTGGAATAAATGCAAGAACCAATGCACGGGTGCTTGTCTGGTTGATTTTGAGAAGGCTTTCGACACCGTATGGTTAGAGGGACTTTTCTACAAGTTGACCAGGCGGGGGATGCACAAACCTTTGCTATATGTAATTTATAATATGCTTATGGGAAAGAAGTTCGTTGTCAAATGTGGCAACGTGACTTCGAGCAGTCTTTGAAATTAAAAACGGTTTACAGCAGGGGGCGGTCAATTCTCCGATCCTGTTTAACATTTACACGAGTGATCTGGTGGGTTCACTCAGACATGCTATAGCGCATGCCGACGATTTGGTGGCATACAGATCAGGTCCTAAAATCGAGGTCATTAATATCCTTTTGCAGCGTGACTTTGATCAAATTAAGCGATATTGCGACGACTGGAAGTTGAAAATCAACTTTCAGAAGACGGAAACAATCTTGTTCAGAACTCCATTGGCTGGGGCCTCTAGGGATACCAGAAAAAACTGGAAGAAATTGGCCATTATTGGACAAAATGGGCAGCCATTGGCGGTGAGAAGCGTAGTTAGATATCTGGGTATCTGGCTTGACCAGTATCTGTATTTCGATAGACATATAGTTGCTTGTCTTGCTGGGGCCAAGAAGGCTTATGCTCTGACAAGGAGACTGTTTCATAGCAGTCAACTTGACTCTAGAGTGAAGGTCATTTGCTACGTGGCCCTTATAAGGCCGATCATCGCTTATGGTTGTCCATTGTGGTTTAATATAGCGCCTAGTTATATGGAAAAGTTTCGGGTTTTGGAGAGACAATGTCTTAGGACCTGTCTCCGGTTGTTCCGAACGCCCGAATCCAACTATATAAAATACTATCCCAACAAGGTCCTATACGATGGGGCTCAGTTGAATAGGATTGACAATTTCCTCATTAAGGTCACTCGAAGGCACGTTGCAAGGGCGATGGCCAGCGACAATAGTCTGATATTTGGGGCTTACTACCCCAATGAAATGTACATAGAGAGTACGCTCCGGTCTGGCTTTATCCCGCCAGAGGCATTTATCCATATTGATTCAAAAGGGCTGGTACAGACGAGGGATGGTATCCCGGTCTTATACCATCGCTACCGCAGCGCGAGAGATAAGCGGCTCCTCCATGACGGGGACGTCGCCAATGCTCATGAGCTCCTTCGTTTTAGTACCGCAATATCGGAGAGGGATAGATTCGACACGGAAAAGCAATTCGCCGAATTTTGGTGGCTTGTTGAGGGGGGAGGGGTCAACATGCCCTCCCAGGACGGTGCGTTACTCTAGGTAACATCCTCTTAGCTTATATGTTAGATTAAGTCAGCTAGGGCGTTTTTGGGAGAGGCCGGGCTCGCCAACGTGTGGTGGTGCTTCCGGGAGTTGACTGACGCTGTAAGGCTTCAGTCGGCTCACGGCGGCGCGTGTGCACGTTGACGACTGCCAGGCGCTCGGAAAGCAATTGGGATTTTGACCACTTGTTGCGCAAGGCAACGAGTGCTCAGAATCCTAATTATAGTTAGAATATGCTAAGTAGTTTAAGTAAGTAGAGTAGGTAGTTTGTAATTTGTTTTTTTGTTTTTTTTTTTATATAAAAATATTAAATTTGATTTAAATGATTCATTGCTGGTTTTTAGGGCTACTTACTGCATGAAAAAATAGAAGGACAGGAAAAAAGTTTGGTGCGATAAGATTTTTTCTCCACAGGTGGCGTCTAAATTGCTTTATGGAGATCTGTTTTCTTGTGTGTATTCAATTTAAAAATCATGGCCCTGGTCGGGATTCGAACGCACGACCTGCCAATCACTTGGTGTACACTTGACTTTGAAATTCATTTTTTTATTCATTATTAGATATCGACTTACAAACTAACTAGCTCTAGCTCTAAACCTAACTATAACCTTATAATTATTGCCTTTCGGCCTAATTACGAACTAATCTTATATGTCTATGTACTCGTATATTCATCAAGAATTTTTTTTTATCAAATTTTAGAATTATATAAAACAAATTAAAAGTTAAAAACTACCTATTCTAATTACTTAAACTACCTTAACGTATTCTAACTTTAATTAGGATTCTGAGCTTTCGTTGCCTTGGGCAACGAGTGGTCAAAATCCCAATTGCTTTCCGAGCGCCTGGCAGTTTTCAACGTGCACACGCGCTGCAGTGAGCTAACTGAAGCCTTACAGAGTCAATCTTCTCCCGGAAGCACTACCACAAGTTGACGAGAACGGCCTCTCCCAGAAACGCCCTAGCTTATTAATCTAACTTATAAACTAAGAGGATGTTACCTAGAGTAACGCACCGTCTTGGGAGGGCATGTTGACCCCTCAAAAGCCACCAAAATTCGGCGAATTGCTTTTCCGTATCGAATTTATCCCTCTCCGCTATTGCGGTACTAAAACGGAGGAACTCATGAGGATTGGCGACGTCCCCGCTGCTGATGCCGTAGCGGTGGTATAAACCGAGATACCATCCCTCGTCTGTACCTGTACCAACCAGTTTGCATCAATGTGGATAAATGCCTCCGGCGGGATAAAGCCAGACCGGAGCGTACTCTCTATGTACCTTTCATTGGAGTAGTAAGCCCCAAAGATCAGGCTATTGTCGCTGGCCATCGCCCTTGCAACGTGCCTTCGAGTCACCTTAATAAGGAAATTGTCAATCCTATTCAACTGCCCCATCGTATAGGACCTTGTTGGGATAGTTTTTTTTATAAAGTTGGATTCAGGCGTTCGGAACAACCGGAGACAGGCCCTAAGACATTGTCGCTCCAAAACCCGAATCTATTCCATATAACTAGGCGCTATGTTAAACCACAATGGACAACCATAATCCACGATCGGCCTTATAAGGGCCACGTAGCATTTTTATACCCTATTCTAGGGGTATATTAATTTTGACGCATAGTTTGTAACATACCTTAATATTGTCCGTAGACCCCTAAAAGTTACTATATTTATGATCAGCATCGATAGTAATGTCGATCTAGCCATGTCCGTCCGTCCGTCCGTCCGTCCGTCGGCAAAAATTAGGCCTTTAAACTGGACCTAGAGAGCTGAAATTTTAACCTCTCTAGGGTCCCGAAATAATCAAGTTTAAGAATTTTTGAAATCCGCCCACAGACACGCCCACAAACTCAAAAAAACAAAATTTTGGAAAAAATCGAATTTTGAGCTAGAGAGCTGAAATTTTTTATATATGATCTATGGCCCATAAAACTGATTGGGACATAAAATTTTCAAAATCCGCCCACTGACACGCCCACAATTAAATAAAACAAATTTTGGGAAAAAGAAATTTTGAGCTAGAAAGCTGAAATTTTTTATATATGATCTTTGGCCCATAAAACTGCTTGGACATAAAATTTTCAAAATCCGCCCACTGACACGCCCACAATTAAATAAAACAATTTTATTGAAAAACCAAAGTTTGAGCTAGGGAGCGTTTTTATTTACAAAAGCTTAGTTTTTTCCATAAAATCCTTTAAATTTTTGTCACGCCCACTTATGAGATATAGGAATAAGAATAGGGTATCCAACAGTTCGCCCAAGCGGATTGTAGCCCGCCCCTATGTTTTTTTTATTTTTATAATGCACACGCCCTAAAGAGATTTTTTGATACCCTTATAATGTATTAGCTACACAGCGCGGGCGTTAAGGAAATTAGGGTTAGCAGATAGGGAGAGATGCCGATGCACGTTGGTTTTAAATGTTTGTAAATCACAATGTGTAGGAAAAATGGAGCGGGGAAGAGCATTCCACATTCGTGTTGTACGGCTAAGGAAAGATTCCTTGTATTTCACTGTACGTCCGAATGCAGGCTTAAGGGTAAACTGATGCGCATTCCTGGCATGGCGGGTATTGCGGTTGAAATGTTCTACGGGTGGAATGCAACTGGCTATTTCGTTTGAGCACTTATAGTGGAAATAACGATAAAATAACGAGAGACAAGCGACATTGCGACGATGACTAAGACAGTCAAGCGATCTAGCAATGTTACAGTCACCAATGAGTTTTATCGCGCGTTTTTGGATCCTGTCAAGTAGCTCTAAATAAGTAATTGGAGCACCAGACCAGATGTGCGCATTGTACTCAAGTTTTGGGCGGATAAACGCCTTATAAATAGTAGACAGATCAGAAGAGGTGAAATATTTCTTGCAGCGTTCTTGGCTACATCGAATATGTGGTCATTCCAACGAAGGTTGTCATTAACACACATACCGAGAATGGAAAGCCGTTCGGTTTCAACGATGCAAGTGCCATTCATGGACAATGGCATGGTGTTAGGGTTTTGCTTTAATGACAGAAGACAGCATTGCGTTTTAGAAGCATTAAATTCCACTCTATTAGTTACACCCCACTGAGTTATGCTGTCGAGATCGGAATTTAGTGAGCTTAACATACGTTGCCGTTCCAGTTCCACACCCGAAGATGAGGGGCGTGAACCAAGAAACGAATATGAGAAGCTGAGGGTACTGTCATCGGCAAATGAATGGATTGGATTAGAGGCAGTAGACAGGAGATCATTTATAAAAATGAGAAAGAGAGTCGGAGACAAAACAGAGCCTTGGGGAACACCAGCATTTATTTGGTGAGTTGCAGACTTGAAACCGTCCAAAACAACTTGAATTGAACGGTCCGAAAGGTAATTTCTAATCCATTGAAGAAACGTATCATCGATTCCAAATGCACGCATTTTCGACAAGAGAGCTTGGTGCCAAACTCTGTCAAATGCCTTTGAAATATCAAGCGAAATGATCTTACTTTCACTACCTTGTTGAAGAGATTGGTTCCACTTTTCGGTTAGATAAGTCATCAAATCACCAGTGGACCTGTTGCTGCGAAAACCGTACTGCCGGTCATTAAGAAGTTTTCGGGATTCAAGATATTTCATGAGCTGACGGTTTATCAGCGTTTCCATGACCTTGGAAGGAAGGGAAGTTATTGCAATTGGTCGGTAGGAGGAGGGAGATGAAGATTCGCCTTTTTTGGGGACAGGCTGGACAAATGCTGTTTTTCATCTTCTCGGGAAGAGCCCTGAAGAAAAGGATAGATAGAAAAGCTTGTGCAATGGTTTTGCCAGCGAGGAAGAATGACCTTCACTCTGGAGTTAAGTTTCATAGCAGTTAATGAAACAGTCTCCTTGTCAGAGCATAAGCCTTTTTGGCCCCAGCAAGACAAGCAACTATATGATTATCGAAATACAGATACTGGTCAAGCCAGATACCCAGATATCCAACAACGCTTCTCACCGCCAATGGTTGCCCATTTTGTCAACTAATGGCCAATTTCTTCCAGTTTTTTTTGGTATCCCTAGAGGCCCCAGCCAATGGAGTTCTGAACAAGATTGTTTCCGTCTACTGAAAGTTGATTTTCAACTTCCAGTCGTCGCAATACCCCTTAATTTGATCGAAGTTACGCTGCAAAAGGATGTTAATGACCTCGATTTTATGCCCCCTGCTGTAAGCCGTTTTTAATTTCGAACACTGCTCGAAGTCACGTTTCCACATTTGACAAAGAACTTCTTTCCCATAAGCATATTATAAATTACATATAGCAAAGGTTTGTGCATGACCCGCCTGTTCAGCTTGTAGAAAAGTACCTCTAACCCCACGAGTTACGTGCAAACCCATATGGTTGCACTTAAACATAATATTATCAGATGCTTTGTCCTTGAAATAGTCAACGGCATTACACAAAACAAATGCAGATGTTTTGCACTTGCCAAAAGTAGTAAACAACATGCAGGTGTTTTGCACTTGCCGAAATCTGGTAAACAACACGCAGATGTTTTGCACTTGAAATGGAGCAAGTGCATTTATACAAAATAAGCGCAGATGTTTTGCACTTAGGCGGACCAACGGAATCAGACAAGCGCAGATGTTTTGCACTTGATGCTTTCGGGAGCCGTGCGCCTTGTTTTTGCTTGCAAGTGCATGCACGTAAACAAGTGCAGGTGTTTTGCACTTGGACATAGAAAACGTTAGAGAGAGGTTTCCTTTTAAGTTAAGTTCAAACTAAAAATAGTCTTAGAAAAAACATTGTTAAATAAAGAACCCAAAGTGGATAAGTAAATCAAATTTATAATGTGTTTTTATTTTGAGTAAAGTTAAACACCTAACTGGCGCAGTCGGAAAAAAAAGATGATGCATTTAATGCAGTAATGTATTGTTTTTGTAAACCATTTGTTATTGAAATTTCACTGAAATCCAAAAAAAAAAAAAAAAATTAAATATATTTACAAACGAAAAAGTGCATAGTAATTGAAATTTATTCCAATATAATACTACATATTCGGCGAATTAATAATGATCATACAAATAATATATACGACTGTAAAATTGTTGGACTTTTCAAACACTAAACGAGAATTTTAAACTAAAATCTAACTTTGAATGAAAAAAGAAAGAAATAAAATACAAACAAAAAACTGGTGATTAAAATTGAAAGACTAATTAGTTAAAAGACATAAACTAAAAGAAAATATTGGACAACAAGTAAAGTGAGCTCTTACGCTTTGTGGAAGCAGAGAATAAAGCATCGTTGGAATCAGCAGCATAGAAGGAAATCAACTTTTCGGAACGACGACAAATTAAATAAAAGCAGAGGTATGGCAAACTTCAATTTACTAGAATTTATAAGGGAGATTTCGGATTTCACGGGATTGGCAGAAGAACTAGATATATTTATTAAGCAAGTAGACTATGTTTATACGTTGAATAGGATAGGGCTCATAACTCTCAAAATACAAATACAATTGATTCCGGTTACTATAATCCAAACAACTCAATTCGTATAAATCAAAGGACTAACAACTCAGGGATCAGACAAAATGGTCAGAGTTCTGGATCTTTTAGAAGTAGAAATTCTAATATGGAAGTTGATCACATAGAGACAGAAAACTCTCATAAAGGTGACTTTCAAGGAAATGTCCAAACTGAACATTCCAACGACTCACGGTTCCAAAATTTTCAATCAACCGCCTCAGAACTCTTCCATGCATAATAGTAAGAACTAGGTCAAGTCCATTAAAATTGCTTATTGATTCTGGAGCAACTACATCGGTTATACAAAAAGGAATATTTCATAGTTCTTACAAAACGGAACTTGAACAGCCACTGATACTTAAGTCTATCAGTTCGAATTCATGTATTAACACAAAAATAACGATCCCACTCTTCAAAGAGTTCAACAGACCTTTAGCAAAAATCGAAATGCTTGAAACGGAATTATATAGTGATTTTGATGGCATAATTGGATGTAATATTTTAAAGCCCTTAGAATCAAAAATAGATTTTCAAAATTCACAGCTTATTACGAAAGATGCTACAATTCCACTAGTCTTTAGCAATCTACCAACTCCATTTACACAGGACGAGATTCATACCATAAGTCAAAATGAAATTCATTTTGAAAAGCCTGATATAGACAGTATTATAAAAAGGTTGAAGCTCGATAACCTTAACGGAGAAGAAGTAATGACGTTAACAGCCACCATTCGAAAGTTTAATAAAGTTTTTTACATCGAAGGGGAAAATTTATCATCTGTCGTAAAATATAACCATCAAATTCCAACAAAAAACGATATTCCTATCTTTTCAAAATCATATAGGTATCCTGAGGCACACAAAGCTGAAGTTGATAAACAAATAGCAGACATGCTATGGATTATTGTAAATTCAACCAGCCCATACAATACCCCAATTTGGGTTGTCCCAAAAAAAATAGATAACTCAGGCCAGCAAAAATGGCGCATTGTTGTCGATTATAGGAAATTAAATGACGTAACGACCGATGATCGATTTCCAATCCCTAATATGGAAGATATATTTTCCAAATTAGGTAACGCTCAATATTTCTCAACCCTTGACCTTGCAAAAGGTTTTCACCAAATTCCTGTGAGTATAGAAGACAGGCATAAAACGGCCTTTTCAACCGCGAGCGGGCACTATGAGTTTACACGAATGCCGTTCGGATTGAAAAATGCCCCAGCGTCTTTCCAAAGGATGATGAACGAAGTACTTTCTGATTTTGTTAATAGAATTTGTGTCGTATATTTAGATGATATACTAATTTTTTCAACATCACTTCAGGAACACATAGATTCCCTTAACAAAATCTTTAAAAGGCTTCTTCAACATAATCTTAAGGTGCAAATCGACAAATGCAACTTTTTAAAGCGCGAAACTGAATACCTGGGACACATAATTTCTGCGGAAGGTATAAAGCCCAATCCTAATAAGATTGAGTTGATTAAACAGATAAAAGTACCCCAGACTATAAAACAAATAAAATCGTTTCTAGGAGTCACTGGGTTTTATAGGAAATTCATTAAGGACTACTCGAAAGTAGCCCTCCCAATGACAAAATGCCTTAAGAAAGGTAATAAAGCTGATATAAAAAACAGTCAGTACATTGAGTCTTTTAACAAGCTTAAAGAACTTATATGTACCTGTCCGGTTTTGGCATATCCAAACTTTGAAAACTTATTTACATTGACAACCGATGCTAGCAACTCAGCTTTGGGAGCAGTTCTCTCCCAAAACCAACATCCCATTGCATTCGCTTCAAGAACGTTAAATCGTCATGAAATTCATTACAGCACTGTAGAAAAGGAACTTCTCTGTATAGTATGGGCCACTAAGTACTTTAGACCATACCTGTTCGGGCGTAAATTCATAGTACAGACTGATCACCGACCACTGATCTGGTTGCATTCCTTGAAAGAACCAAATTCCAAACTACAACGCTGGAAAATCAAGCTGAATGAATACGACTTTGATATTGAATACATTAAAGGTAAAGAAAACAATGTAGCCGATTTCTTAAGTCGTTTAGAAACAAATTATATGGAAAATGATGAAATCAGATCCGATTTGGCAACAATACACAGCGGTATTGAAAATCAAAACGACCATATTTTTATTACAGAAACGCCATTAAATGTATACAAAAACCAGATTTTATTAGAGAAAAAACATGCAAACAAACATACCAACAAATTTTTATACAAAAAGAAAAGGAGGACAATTATAACTGTGATTAACTATACTGAAGAATTTATTTTAAAGGTCCTTAAAGAAATTTTTCCAATAAAGGGAACCGTTGGAGTCTATTGCAAGGATGATCGTACGTTTATAGAATTCCAAAAAACAATAGTGAAGTTTTTTTCAAATTCACCGGATATGAAGATTCTTAGATGTACCAATATTTTACAAGACATTACCTGCAAAGAAAAATTATTAGAAATAATTGAAAAAACTCATCTGAACAAAAATCATAGAGGAATTGAAGAAACCTATTTTGAAATTAAAAATGTATACTACTATCCAAATCTTAGACTAGAAATACATAAATACATAAATAACTGTATTTTGTGCAACATGTGCAAATATGACAGAAACCCAATTAAACCAAAATTAATGATATCCGAGACTCCCAACAAACCAAACGAAATATTACATATATACATACATGGTTTTTAAATAAAAATACTATGTTTCTAACATGCATTGATAAACTGACTAAACATGTGTCTATTCACCCCATAACCGACAGAAACTCTATAACAATAGTTGATATTCTGAAAGAAAGGTTTGCAATCTTAGGTAAACCAGGTAAAATAATTGCTGACAATGAGTTTAATACCGCATATATTAAGGATTTCCTAAGAAAAGAAAACATACTATACCATTTTACAACCGCAAATACACACACAGGTAATTCAGTAATAGAAAGATTTCATTTAACATTAAACGAACATATTAGATTATTGAAGCTTAGTAAAGAAAATAAAGATACTAATGATAAGTTGCTAACATTAAAAGCAGTCGAATTGTACAATGACACTTTTCATTCAACAACAAAATACAAACCAAACGATCTTCTTCATTCTACTTTAAACGAATCACAATGGAACGAACTGAAACAAAGAGTCCATTCAAATAAAGAAAAGAAAATTAACAACGCACGAGTAGATACACCACAGTATAGAGATCGCGAATTAGTTAATAATTTAGGCTTTCACAATATTAAATACTTACCGCGATATGTAATAAAAGATGTTAAAAGAAAAGACAAAACTTATTTTGAAGACAAAAGCGGATTTAAACGTGATAGGCAAGTTGTAAAAAGAAGTTATAAACATCAGAATCCTATCGAAAATATACAATTTGATAAAAAACTCACAGGAAGAGATTACTCCCAAAGATATAAAAAAAAAAAAAAAAAACAGTAGGTAATCTAATTTCCTCTTAATTGTCACAAAAAAAAATAAACACTTTGTACCAAGAAAAATATAATGATAATAAAATTAATGTTAGAAAAAAAAAAAAAAAAAAAATTTAGCTATAAAGATAAGTTTAGGCCTCACATATTTTCTATATATATACTATACCTTTATAACTGTTAAAACAACTTTATAATTCTTAGAATACGTACTTTTACTTCATCTAGTACCTATAATTTAAATTAATGTAAGCCTAATTATGTAAGTCTATATCATTTAAATCATTTATATGTTTATATGGATGCATTCACATATATTTATGTGCATTCAAAAATAAGAGAAAAAAATGTATACCCACAAATAAATATAAGTAAATAGTTACATGCATATTTACTCTAAATTAATATAAAGCTACATATGTATGTATATAAAGCAAGTGAATGCTATCTAATATTATAAAATCCTTAATGTTAAAATATTGTACAAAACCTAGAATGCATTTAGCATTTAGTTTCAAATCTTTAATGAACTTCATTTACTCAGTTCATTATTTTTTTTCGGGGGGACGAGTTACGTGCAAACCCATATGGTTGCACTTAAACATAATATTATCAGATGCTTTGTCCTTGAAATAGTCAACGGCATTACACAAAACAAATGCAGATGTTTTGCACTTGCCAAAAGTAGTAAACAACATGCAGGTGTTTTGCACTTGCCGAAATCTGGTAAACAACACGCAGATGTTTTGCACTTGAAATGGAGCAAGTGCATTTATACAAAATAAGCGCAGATGTTTTGCACTTAGGCGGACCAACGGAATCAGACAAGCGCAGATGTTTTGCACTTGATGCTTTCGGGAGCCGTGCGCCTTGTTTTTGCTTGCAAGTGCATGCACGTAAACAAGTGCAGGTGTTTTGCACTTGGACATAGAAAACGTTAGAGAGAGGTTTCCTTTTAAGTTAAGTTCATACTAAAAATAGTCTTAGAAAAAACATTGTTAAATAAAGAACCCAAAGTGGATAAGTAAATCAAATTTATAATGTGTTTTTATTTTGAGTAAAGTTAAACACGTAACTCACGGTGTCGAAAGTCTTCTCAAAATCAACCAGACAAGCACCCGTGCATTGGTTCTTGCATTTATTCCACAGAATGTCAGAAACCAGTTTCGACGCGGCATGAATAGTGTCATGCCTCGCCCTGAAACCAAGCTAGTTGTCCTAAATTATGTTATTGTCCTCGACCCACTTTAACAGGGCTATATTGACAACTTTTGGATATTCCAGTTTGTGTTCAATTTTAAAAGCTATGTTTTTCTAAATGCATCTATTATTTGAAATTAATATAAAACACAGATCCGCGCACATTTAAATTTGTTTCATTCGCGATTTACGAATTTCATCGCACGGCTAAGCAATTAAAAAATATGTAAACATCTGGAGTAGTCTTGTTCGAGCGAGTTTCCTTTTACTGACATAGACAAGACAATATTGCATATACTCTGCTACAAAGTGTATAGTTCAATTACAAATCTGCTCTCGAAAAATTCTTAAATATAACTAGCCAAAGTTCGTAATTAATAATTAAAAGTGTATAAACAGGTGTGTCGACTGTCTGTTTCTATAAATAAAACAGCAAAAGCAGGTAATCCTAATTTATTAGCTGTGAAATAAACTTTCCAAGTAGACACCTAAGTCACATGACTGACAACAAAAGGAAAATCGATCAAACGTCACCCGAAAAAAATATTTATCCACTTTTTAATATCAACAGACCATCAAAGGTTTATAAATCCCAACAGACAATGTCGATCTCCCAATCTGACCTTGATAAAATCAAATCCATTATTGAGGCATCGCTCAATACAGGACTCTCCAAAGCGACGGCCAATCTAGCAACAAAAGACGATCTCAACAAACTTAGCAATGAGATACACTCGCTAAGACAACAAAACCAGGAATTATCTGAAAAAGTGCAGCATTTCGAAAATCGATGTTGCATTCTAGAAGAGGAGCTTGAACTACAGAGCAGAGAGATCAGAGGGAAAAATATTATTTTCACGATTCCAAACGACCGATCTGACCCCCAAGAAAGGATTCATAACATAACCACACTTTTGCTAGGCTCTGATGCAGACCAACAACAAATGCCACAAGCCGTAAAACTTAGTGAAAACAAGAAAATAATTAAACTCAAACTTAGCACTGGTTCCAATGAAACTGCAATGCAAATGTTAAAAAATTCCTTGAAGCTAAAAGGCACAGGCTGCTATATCCAACGAGACCTTAGCAAACAATCACAAATCAAACGTCGAATTCTACTCGGGTATCGAAAAGTCGTCAAAACAATTAAACCAAGCGAAGCAGTATTGATTAAAAACAACAATTTATTAATTGGTAATAAAACATTTTATTTAGACAATAATAACAAACTTAAATATAATAACACAAACGGAGAAAACGAACTACAGAATATCTACGGAAAACTCAATTTTAATGCTGTCAACGAAACTATGTTGTCAAACAGACGTCAGCGTGAATGGCCCAAACCAGATGCACCAGTGATGCCACTTTACACCGAAGGTCCGGAAGGTAGTAGTGTCATACAAAACTGAGAATTAAGCGTCGTCAGCTCAAACAAATTTATCTCTGCAAATATTTTATCTTACAATATATCTGGATTAAGTAATAAATTATTATTTGTAGATTTTTTTAACTATGTTAAGAACTTTGAAATTTTCTTTTTATTTGAAACACATTTAACAAGTGATAATTTAAGTAATTTTAATAAATATTTCGATGGCTTTAAGTTAATTTGGAGCGAAGCAAGTAAAACCTACATAAAGGGGCGTGCAAGTGGAGGAAGCCTGTACGGGATAAAAAAATCACATTTAAAAACTTACGATTTTGATGAATTTGAAGGAACTACCGTAGTAAAATGTGCGACACAAAATAATAATACATATATCGTTCCATCATATATAAACTGCAACAAATGGACTCACGACTTTGAGAGGCTGTGTAATACAATGTCATGTTTAGCTAGCAAAAGCGTTATGCTGATTGGAGATTGGAATTCGAGAATAAGTAACTCACAAACCACTATAGTGCAAACTGTAACAAACCCTAGTATATGCTGTACCAATAGGGTATCTAAAGACATAGTCTACAATAAAAATGGAACAGATGTACTAGAGCTACTCCAAATGTATGATCTTATTGTGTTAAACGGCTGTACCGAAGGTGATAGAGAAGGGCATTACACATTTGTCGGAGGGCAAGGCAATTCAGTTATTGATTTTTGTGCTGTTAACAACGACTGGACTGGGAAAATTAAAAAATTTGAGGTACAATACAAAACTTTTTCGGATCACATGCCAATCGTGGTTGAAGTTGATAGTGAAACACTCTCATATCACAAAAACCTGCCCCTGCTACCAAGACTTAAATGGAAATCCGAAAAAACAAATACCTACCACAGATTATTAGACAGCCTGCTCTCAGCAAATAATTCGATACCAGAAGAAACAGAAACACTCGCAAACCAAATAACTTGTTATATAAGAAGTGCTGCATCAAACAACATTTCAAATATAAGGTCACCATTTAAACAAAAATGGTTTGATAAAGAATGCATAAATGCTAGGAAGAAATCATTTGCCCTTTTGCGTGTCTGGAGAACTTGCAATGACCCTGATGTTAAAAAGTGGTATAACCAAGTGAATACCCACTACAAAAATATATGCCTAGCTAAGAAAACTGACTTCGATAATCAGCAAGCTCTCTTACTTAGTCAAACCAAGTCTTCGAAGGACTTCTGGAGAATAGCAAGGGAGATTAATGGTACAGTTTATCAAATAGGTACAGGAGTATCTGCTGATGATCTATCCATATATTTTAAACATCTTCTACTGGATAACTCAAACCTTTCTTTCTCGTATGCGGACCCCCTCATTTTCGACGATTCCCTAGATGGTGAGGTAACAACTGACGAAATTAATAATGTTATCATGAAATCCAAAAATGGAAAGGCGCCAGGCGAAGATGGGATTCCATACGAATTCTACAAAAATGCTAGTCCAACATTAATCAACTATTTGAAAGTTCTCTTCAACAGTGTGTTCTCGAGCGCAGACATCCCTTCATCGTTTAAGAAGTCCGTAATATTCCCCATCCACAAAAAGGGTTCACTAGAAAACGTAGAAAACTACAGGGGAATCTCATTCATGAATGTGTCAGCCAAGATATTTTGTGGCATACTTGTAGGACGATTAGAAAAATGGGTAGATGAAAAAAATATTCTGACAGAGCGTCAAGCTGGATTCAGAAAAAACTTTTCAACCGTTGACCAAATATTTACATTATCTGCGATTATAAGAGCCTTTCAAGCCAGAAACAAGAAAATGTACAGCTTTTTTGTAGATTTCAAGGCAGCTTTTGATCTTGTTAGCCGAAGCGCACTCTTCTATAAACTGTCTCAGTTGGGTATCTCTACAAAATTTCTTAAGACCATTAAAAAAATGTATGCCGAAACAAGTGCAGCAGTCTGGGATGGAAAAGATTTCTCAGAATGGTTTAAAACACAGACTGGTGTAAAGCAAGGGTGTCCTCTTAGTGCCTTATTGTTTTCTCTATTTATAAACGACATAGAAAAAGATTTGCCTGGTGGAGTACGAATTGCTAATACCGTGGTCAATGTCTTGCTATATGCCGATGATCTTGTTCTACTCTCTGAATCTCCTGAAAATCTCCAATTGATGATAAATCGTCTAGCCAGCTACTGCAAAAAATGGGGACTAACCATCAACACCGAAAAATCTAAAATTATGGTCTTTTCCCGTTCATCACGAGTGCAAAATGGAAATAGATGGTTTTATAATGGAAGCCGATTAGAGATTGTGAAGGAACTCAAATATTTAGGAGTGAAACTGAACCCAACCCTAGAATTTGGTAAACATCTAACGGATAAAGCCAAGTCTTCCCAAAGCTTAGTGAATCTATCATGGAAAAATGTTTTTGCAAATAAGCGGATTCTCCTCTCAACGAAATACAGAATATTTGATTCAGTTGTTAAATCAACTCTTTGTTACGCCTCTCAAGTTTGGGGATCAGACGAGTACGAAGTAATCGAGAAATTCCACAGGAACTTCTTGAAAAAATTATTCAACTTACCAATGAAATCGCCGAACTACACAATCTATTTGGAAACGGGTCTTCCAATGCTTTTTACAAGCACTCTCAAATCGCAAGCGGATTACATCATTAAAATAGGTTCGTATCCAGACTCCCGAATAACCAAAAAAATGCTATCTTATGAATTAAGAAACAAGGACTGGTGGGCGTCAAGATGGTTAAGAATTGGAAACGCGTGTGGAGAAACTATTTCATTCGATCTAAACAACCTGGACAACTTAAAGAACCAACTTTATCGAATAATAAATAAAAATGAAGATGCTATTCGTGTGCGATTTATAGAGAAAGCTCGTGAATCAGATAGCAGAGTATTGTATTCTCACCTGAACTTCAATCTAAAGGATAAGAACTATTTCAATGACTCACTCAACTATAGTGAAATATCTCTTATTTTCAAAACAAGGTGTGAGTTGATTGGTTTAAATGGCAGCCCATATAATGGAAGCTTCAACCAGTTTTGTAATATTTGCAACTTAAAAGCGAAAGAAGACTGCTTTCACATTATTAGTGTTTGTCCAATCTACAAACCACAGAGACTAGCTTATTTCGGAAAAAAATTCCTTACCATGCAGGAGACAATACAAATTCTGAACGAGTGTGATTGGAAAAAGTTATTTTATTATATTAAATCCATCTACAAATACAGGTCGCTATTAATAACAGAGTATTATGATTGATTAAGTTTATTAAAAAAATAACTATATTGTTAAAGTTACAAATGTAGGTACATGTATAAGCATTTTGCTAACCAAGCTGACGGCTAAGCCATAGCTTTAAAATTCATTCTAACTTGTAACTTATGTAATAAGAAAATATTAAATAAATGAATTTCTTACTCTTACTTACTTACTTACTTGACAACTTTTTCAAAGACCTTGCTAATATTCGGAAGCAAGCTAATTGACCGGAGATTGGCACTTAGTGAATACACTACCATCGCCATATTGCCACCCGCAATGTTTTATATTAAAAAACATAGGGACGGGCTACAGTCCGCTTGGGCGAACTGTTGGATACCCTATTCTTATTCCTATCCCTCATAAGTGGGCGTGACAAAAGTCTAAGTATGGTTGAATTGTTAAGAACGCTCTACATATTTTGTTATATAACATTTAAAGGATTTTATCAAAAAAAACGCTCCCTAGCTCAAACTTAGGTGTTTCAATAAAATTGTTTTATTTAATTGTGGGCGTGTCAGTAGGCGGATTTAAAAAAAATTAACACATGAGAATAATGGGCCCCTAGAGAGTATATATTATAAATTTCAACTCCCTAGCTCAAATTTTGGTTTTTCAAAAAAATTGTTTTATTTATTTGTGGGCGTGTCAGTGGGCGGATTTTGAAAATATTTATACATGAGCTTAAAGGGCCCCTAGAGAGTATATATTATAAATTTCAGCTCCCTAGCTCAAACTTTGGTTTTTCAATAAAAATGTTTTATTTTTTTGTGGGCGTGTCAGTGGGTGGATTTTGAAAATTTTTTATCCCGAGCAGTTTTAGGAGTCATAGATCATATATACAAAATTTCAGCTTTCTAGCTCAAAATTCGATTTTTTCCAAAATTTTGTTTTTTTGAGTTTGTGGGCGTGTCTGTGGGCGGATTTTAAAAATTCGTAAACTTGATTATTTCGGGACCCTAGAGAGTATATGGTTAAAATTTCAGCTCTCTAGGTCCAGTTTAAAGGCCTAATTTTTGGCTACAGACGGACGGACGGACGGACGGACGGACGGACATGGCTAGATCGACATTACTATCGATGCTGATCATAAATATAGTAACTTTTAGGGGTCTACGGGCAATATTAAGGTATGTTACAAACTATGCGTCAAAATTAATATACCCTTAGAATAGGGTATAATAAAAGTTTATTCGTAGCTTGTCACGCCAATCGCCCTTTTTACCAAATCCGCATCCCAAAAAAGAAAGAAACTCCTTCCGTTGAACATCAGGTTCTCGTTTGACATCTTATACAAAGTCAGCGGTCGTTAGTAGTCTGCTCACAAGTAGATGTCACTAAGTAAGCTTAGTGCTTAACAGGGTGGCGGCAACATACTCCCCCCAGTAAGTGGGGCTGGTGCTATTTCCAACTCCGCATTACTCCCTTTGACGGCACTCGGTTCTACGTCCAGAACAGCAAGCTTGGCGGCAGGACGCTCGAAAACACCTCCCGAAGTTTGTATTGTCGCTCTTCTCACCTGACCGTCGATGGCTACCACCGTGTCTGGCCGGTCTTCCTATTCCGTCGTACCAACAAGCATGTCCAAGAATTTTAGCTGTTTGCTAATAAAAAGAGTTTCTTTTCATTTCTCATCTTTTGGACAATATAGGTTACAAGCGTGGTAACAATTCTTTAAAAATAAAAACAAATTGACGTAATATTCCAAGAGCGATACGAGAATGTCACCGCCACAGCCAACACTTGCGGACATGCATAATTGTCGGGATTGCAACGATTCAGATACAGATGAGATGGTCCAGTGCGATAGCTGCGATCTTTGGCATCATTTCACATGCGTTGGTGTTGACGCTTCAGTTGCCAATCGGTCATGGAAGTGCAGACGATGCTCACCACCAGGTCCGAGTCAACCGCGAGATGAAATTTTAAGGACTGCCCTAACAGCAGTAGGAAATCCTATGGACGAAGATGCAATGTCATCAACATCCTCGACGCCTGCAGCAAAGAAGAAGCAATTGCTTTTACAGCGACTGGAGGAAGAAAAACTATTGCGAGAACAAAGCAATCAACTCTACCTGCAGCAAAAGTATAATAACCTTGCTCAGGATTCGGATGACGAGGAGGCAGACGCCAGGAACTGCGAGGAGCGATATCAGTCGGAGAGCACTAGTGATAAGCTAAGCCAACAACAACTTCAGGCCGGATGTAGCAATTCAGCACGACGAAACAAGGTTAAGTTCACCAGAAATGCAACACAATCTCCCATTCAGAGTAGTATGCCAATTTCATCTATTCAGATGGCGGCAAGAAATGCTATTCCGAAGGATTTACCTAGGTTTAGTGGTAACCCCGAAGAGTGGTCAGTATTCATCAGTTCGTTTGAAAAGAGTACCGAGCTGGCAGCGTTTTCGAATGGGGAAAACTTGATTCGTTTACAAAAATGTCTCCATGGAAGGGCATTGGAGGCCGTAAAGCATCGACTTATGCTACCGGCCATGGTACCAGACGTCATAAGGACGCTGCGAATGCTTTTCGGTAGGCCAGACCAAATTATACACACATTGATTGAAAGGGCAAAAAACATAACACCTCCAAAATCCGGAAGGTTAGAATCGCTTATTGATTATGCCCTGGCTATCAAAAACGTGTGTGCAACAATGGAAGCAACTAACTCCACAGCGCACCTCAATAATCCAACGCTGTTAAAAGAATTCGTGGACAAGCTGTCGCCGCATCTGCTACTGCATTGGGCGATTTTTTCGAGAAGCTTGCAACCGGCTTCGCTGTTAGATTTTAGCGAGTGGCTGTATGACATCGCTGAAGCTGCATGCTCCGTGACAACGCAAACCATTGGGCCCCTATCAGTCACCAACGACAAGGAGTATGACATATGCCAAGCGTGCCATCCGACTTCCAGTTGTGAAACCTTCAGAAACGCTGGACTGACCGAAAGGTGGTATATGGTTCGCCAACATAAGCTCTGTCGTTCATGTCTTGGGAGGCATGCATATTCGCGCTGCAGAGTGGCAAAAGCATGTGGTATTGGTGGGTGTAATGCAAAGCATCACGTTCTTCTACACAACTACGCAAAACAAACTCCTACAACCAGCGCTGCGACGACATCTCTTCTAACTCATCAAACACACGAGTTCGCCAAGGTTCTTTTTCGAGTTCTGCCGGTGACTTTGTATGCTAACGGAAGAACAGTCGAAACCTTTGCCTTTTTGGATGGAGGATCTTCACTTACCCTTCTCGACGAGGAACTCGCTGGCTTATTGGGGTTATCGGGACGACCTCAAGAACTGTGTCTGAGGTGGACCTCCGACACAACACGCGTTGAACGTACTTCCCAGGTTGTTTCTCTAGGAATTGCGGGCAGGAGCGGCGGTAGCCGCAAATACCAACTAAAAAACGTGCGTACAGTCCGTAGCCTGGACCTACCAACGCAGTCGTGTTTCGGACCAACGATGGCTAAGCATTATCCGCATCTGGCCGGTCTTCCTATTCCGTCGTACCAACAAGCACGTCCAAGAATTTTGATTGGTATGGACAATTGGAAGTTAGGCGTTTCTCTAAAGGTTGCAGAGGGAAGGTGGTCCCAGCAAATTGCCACCAAAACGAGGCTCGGTTGGACGGTGCATGGACCCGATGTATGCAGTAGAAACGGTAGTGATAGGAGCTCGTTTCACCTCCAGATGTGTGAGTGCAATGCAGACATGAAGCTTCACCAACTTGTGAAGGGCTTTTTCTCAATTGAGAATGTCGAAATACGCATTCCTACTCAGCAGATTATTTCCGCAGAGCAGAAACGAGCATTGAAAATTTTGGAAGATACCTGTGTTCGCATCGACGATCACTTCGAGGTAGGGCTTTTATGGAAATTTAATGACATTTCCTTACCAAACAGTCTACCTATGGCTCCTCGGCGGCATCAATGGTTACAAAAAGATATTGACAAGGACAAGGAGCTTCGCAGTATTTTAGACCAGAAGATAGCAAACCTGTTAACAAAGGGCTATGCTAAAAAATTATCTCAGGATGAGGCAAACATCGCACACAAATGGGTTTGGTACTTGCCCATATTTATTGTGAGAAATCCTAATAAACCGTCAAAGGTCAGACTGGTCTGGGATGCAGCAGCAAAGTGCAATGGAACATCGTTCAATGACTATCTTCTTAAGGGGCCCGACCAGTTGGCGCCCTTAGTGACAGTCCTATATGGTTTTCGGTGCGGTAAGTTTGGCGTGTGTGGGGACATTGCTGAAATGTTCCACCAAGTACGAATCCGAGAGGAGGACAGACATGTCCAAAGATTTTTATGGAGCGACGCTGAGGATGGACATAAACCAAGCGTTTTGGAGATGAACGTGATGACCTTCGACGCAACGTGTTCGCCGTGTACAGCCCACTATGTGAAGAATAAAAACGCAATGCTCTTCGTTAGCAGTATGCCGAGGGCAGTGGAAGCCGTCCTGGAACATCATTACGTTGATTACTTCATTGACAGCGTCAATACTGAAGCTGAAGCTATACAACTGGATAACGATGTGAAGTTCATTCATCAGCATGCTGGATTCCACATCCGTAACTGGATTTCCAACTCACCAAAGGTTCTAGAGGCCCTAAAAGAAGACAGCGGGGGATCCACGAAGGCATTCGGCGCGAATGGCACACCCGTTGCGGAGAAGATCCTGGGACTTTATTGGTGTACCTCATCCGACACTTTTACTTACGTCCTCAATTTCAACCGCCTCAAACGAGATGTGCTTAGCAAAGGATCAGTGCCTACTAAACGTGAGGTCTTAAAAATCTTCATGTCCGTTTTTGACCCCCTGGGATTCTTGTCGCATTTCCTAGTTTGCGTCAAAATACTGTTGCAGGACATTTGGAGGATTTCCATTGGTTGGGACGAGGAGCTGCCTGCAATCATTTTCGAGAAATGGCTAAGATGGACGGCACTGTTGCACAACGTGACGATGATAAAAGTCCCTAGGTGTTATTCGCCATTACTGGGTCAAGCTGATTCAAAAGTACAACTACACACTTTCGTGGATGCAAGCGAAAAAGCGTACGCAGCTGTATCTTACTTCCGCATCGACTGCCAGGGCAAAACGGATGTTATGTTACGATCGTATGCGCTAAAGCGAAGGTGGCCCCACAGCGTCCAATTTCTGTTCCACGACTGGAACTACAAGCTGCCGTCCTCGGTGTAAGGCTTGCGACTTTCATATGCAGTTCTCATAAGTTTACTATCAGTCAAGTGAGTGAATATTTGGTTGTGTAGACGTGTGTATCAAAGTGTCCGAGAATAAAAACCGAATTAAATAAACAATCCGCGCGAGTTTAGATCGTAAAGGTTGTTTTGAAAACAAAACACTTAGGAAGAATTGAACAGTGGAAGGACACACTAATTTAATCATTAAATAAATAAATCGTAAAAAAATAAAAAGAAGGAAATTGAAACCGTTGGATATAGGAAGAGAAAAAAATCGAGTGTTATTAAATTGAGTTCAAAATGAGTGAGAACATAGTGGAGTGTGAAGAATGCAAAAAAAAAGTGGGTAGAAACGATAGCTTTGTCATATGCTCAGCTTACTGCCGAAATGTTTTTTGTCAAAAATGTAATGGTTTGAGTAAATATGAGATGGGCCTGCTAAAGAATAAAAATATATTATTCGTGTGCGACAATTGCAAACCATATATGGAAAATTTAATTGAGAAAATGGATAATATGCTGAAAGTAGTGAACGAAAACAAAATTGCATTGAGTAAACAAGAAGAAGAGTTGAAGACAATATTGAAAAGTGTTAAAAGTCTGAGTGAGAAGGAGACAAATATAGGGGGTAAAAAGAAAACATATGCTGAAATAGCAATAAAAAATATTCCACCGGTAATTGTTAAGCCAAAACTTAATGTAAAACAGAATAGTGAAAAAACGAAAGAAGAGATCAAAGAAAAAATAAATCCAGCTGATCTCGCGCTCCAAATAAGTGGTGTGTCAAAAAGTGGAAATGGATCAGTTGTGATAAAATGTGGTAATGAAGAATCAAACAGAAAAATCGAGTCACAATTGAAAGAAAAATTGGGAGATAAATATAGTGTAAACATTCCAGCATTAGTTGCACCTAAAATTGTTGTTATTGGAATCGATAAAGAAATAAATGAAAATAATTTGTTAGAGGTGTTAAAAAAACAAAATAAAATCGAAGGAACAATGAAAGTTGTCAAATGTTATGAAAGGTTTAATAATAAAATGCAATATAATGCAATAATTGAAACAGATAGCAAGCTATTTAGAGAAGTTTTAGAGGTAGACAAACCAAGCTTAAATATTGGATGGAACAAATGTGCTGTATATGATAAAATAAATGTAAAAAGATGCTACAAGTGCTGGGGATTCAACCACATAGCGAAGGACTGTACAAAAAACGTATGTTGCCCCAAGTGTAGTGAAGAGCACATATTACAAGAGTGTACAAGTGAAAATTTAAAATGTAAAAACTGTGTTTTAACAATTGAAAACTTGGGTATGGAGATTGACCCTAATCATGATGCTCGGGATGTCAACTGCCCAGTTTACCTTAGAAGGATAAGCCGTGAACGGTCTAAATTTGCTTACTAGCAATTAAAATCATTTGACTGTGTGCTTCTAAACATTCAAGGACTAACAAATAATTTTATTGAAATCAAAAAGTTAGTAACTGAAAAGGAATATGATTTAATAATCTTAACTGAAACTCATTTAGGCCAATTGGTATGTGACAATGAAGTGAATATTAAAAACTATAAAATAATAAAATGTGAAAGTACATCGTCTCATACGGGAGGAATAGTATTGTATCTGAAAGATTGTTGGAAAATAAATGTTTTAAGAAACTGCCAGATAGAATTAAATGTTTGGATTTTGATAGTGGAAGTGGAAATTGGAGAAAAACAAAAAAAAAATTACATTTTTTACTTTATACCGTTCGCCTGGTGCATCTATCAGAAATTTCTGTGACAATATGAACATTTGGATGGATGAATTAGAAGGAAAAGAAAATTTAATAATTTTAGGTGACTTTAATGTAGATTGGCTTATGAACAGCGTATATAAAAAAGAACTTGAGTGTATTTTTCGGGAAAATGTTTGTAAACAACTAGTCACTGAGCCTACAAGGATAACTCCAACAACTAAGACTCTTTTAGATTATGTAGCTACGAATATTATAAACTGTACAGCAAAAGTTGATAATAAATTAAAAATAAGTGACCATGAGACAGTTACATTTAAGATTAATATTAAAACTAAACTAAACAGCGGTAAAAAGAAAATTATAAAATACTTGCAATATAACTGTTTTCAATTTGTTCAAAACATAAGACGAAGTGAAATAAATAACATAAGTATATCAACGCAAGTGAATGAACAAACATGTGATATTTTCGAAAAAGAAATTTTAAAGGTGATAAAAAAATTTATAGTTCAAAAAAACATAAAATGTGATAATGAAATAAGTTGGTTTAATCAAGATCTTCGAATACAAAAGTCTCAAAAGATCCAGAGCTATTCAAAGTTTATTTTAACGGGCTCTATTATTGATTGGGAAAATTACAAGAGGGTAAGAAATAAATATAAAAAAAGTTTAATCAAAACAGAGAGAACTTACATTCGAAACAAAATAAATGAATCAAGTTGTCAAAAAGCAATGTGGAAAACAATACAAACTCTTGTATTGGGTAAAGTGCAAACTGAACTTAAAACTGTTGAATTTGATCAATTAACAACAAATAACAATAAAGTGATTGCGAATAAATTTAATCAATACTTTAAATCAAGTGTACAAGAGATAAATGAAAATATTCCAATTGAACCGTGGATCAACTATGCGGAGCTAAGTGTAAACTGCTTTAAATTTAAAACATTAGATACTACAGAAGAACTGTTGAAAGTTGTAGAAATGATGCCTAATAAGAGCGACTATAACCTCATGAACAAAGAAATGGTGAAAGATAGTTTCAATTATGTAGGCCCAGCCCTACTTAAAATGATTAATTATTCGTTAGTAAATGGTATTTTTCCGAATAACTGGAAAACGTCTGTGATAGTTCCGGTACAAAAAGTGTCGAATTCGAATAAATGTGATCAATTTAGACCAGTTAACATGTTACCTCTTCATGAAAAAATATTAGAAAAAGTTGTGCAGATTCAGTTTGAAATGTTCTTAGAAGATAATCAAATAATAATGGAAGAGCAATCTGGTTTTCGAAGGAAACACTCTTGTGAGTCCGCTTTAAACTTCGTTGTGGCCGATTGGAAAGAGAAATTGCACGAGCGTACTAAAATTGCAGCAGCGTTCCTTGATCTAAAACGAGCCTTTGAGACGGTTGACAGGAAGATATTATTGAAGAAACTACACAGCTATGGGGTGAGAGGAGTAGAATTTTTGTGGTTTAAATCATATTTAGAAAATAGAAAACAAATTGTAAAATTTAATGACGAAATGTCTGACACAATCTCTATTGAGTTGGGGGTACCACAAGGTGCAATGTTAGGTCCATTGTTATATATTTTGTATATAAATGATTTCAAAAAAGTAATAAAAAATAGTCAAATTGTATTTTTTGCGGATGATGGTCTTCTGTATGTAAATGAAAAACAAATTAATAATGCTGTTAAAAAATTAAAAGAAGACTTAAATAATGTAAAAAGTATCTCAATATGAACAAATTAAAACTAAATACTGATAAAACTAAAATAATGTTACTGCCGTCAAATAATGAAATTAATCAGGTGGAAGAATTTGAATGTGTAAAAGAAATAAAATACTTAGGAATTGTAATAGATAATAACTTGAGTTTTAAACAACACTTTGAAAAGTTATGTGCAAAAATATCCAAGAAAATCGGTTTCTTTCGCAGAATAAGAAAGAAATTATGTATTTCAATGGCTATTAAAATATATAATACCATAATTAGGCCCCATTTCGAATATTGCTCTACAATACTATTATTGGGAACTAAAGGTATGATTGAAAACCTGCAGAAATTGCAAAATAAAGCTATGCGGTCAATTTTGTATTGTAATCGGTACACACCAATTAACTATATGCTTGAAACGTTAAAATGGTTAAATATCAAACAAAGAATTATATTTAGCTCACTATTATTTATTTTTAAAATAAAAAATAACTTAACGCCAAAATATATGCAAAGAAGACTAACTACAAGAGCTGATGTTCAACCTTATAATCTAAGAAGCAACAATAACTTTAATGTGCAATTTTTCGTAAATCTTAGGTCGCAAAATATGTTTTTTTATAAAGGAATACAAATTTTTAATAGTCTACCCAATGCTGTAAAAATTGAAACAAATTTTACCAGATATAGAAATGAAATACTTATGTTTGTTAAAAGAAATTATTGAAAAATTAAAATTTATTTATTTAATTATTTATTATATGAATTATTATAATTAAAAATGTAAAAATGGTTTTTTTATGCTAAATAAACATTAATCAAAAAATCAAAAAAAAAAAAGGTTCTTTTGGACAGACTCAAAAACCGTGCTCTCATGGCTTAAAGCAGATCCCCGCAAGTTCCAGCAGTTCGTTATGTTTCAAGTTGGCGAAGTCCTGGAAGCATCTCATATCTCCGAGTGGAGGCGGATTTCAACGAAACTCAACATAGCCGACAAGGCCACCAAATGGAATTACCATGGTTTGCAGTCCCTCATATCCGTCTAAAGGGAATTTCGGCGGGAGTTTGGCGGCACTCCCCCAAATAGATATGCCATTATGAGGCTGAAGCGCACGAAGACCGTACCATCTAAATTCCTATGTTCGGGTTCGAGACAAAATCGCGGCGGTAGCATCTTCAATTCAGGCAAATTCAAGCGTTTCGACTCGAAACTTATCGATGCGAATTGGAGTTAGCAGACGGTCATTACAGCGGATAATTCATGATGACTTGAACTTGTTTCCGTCCAAATTGCAAGCAAGTTAACCCCTCTGGATTCGCCTGGAATTTTGTCAAAAAATGATTGAAATGACCGAAAAAGACAACTTGATAAATTGCTTGTTTATGTCTGATGCGGCTCATTTTGATCTAAACGGCGATGTAAATAAGCAAAATTACCGTATATGGGACGAATCTAATCCAGAAATACTCCATGAGACGGTACTGCACCCAGAACTAGTGCAGTTTCAGCGCAGTTGGTGCGCAGTTTCATCAAACTGCATTGTGCATAATTTATGGTCTTTCATCTTCAAAAACAATTAGTTATATAAAAAAAATGAATTTTCTATACGATAAAAAAAATTTTAATAGGTACATTGTTTAAAAAAAAAGTTATTTGATTTTCTTATTGTAGCACAATTGGTACGCCACCCTGTATATCATTCGTACCAACATCTACTCTACAGCATTTCACTTTAGCTTTTATCGATAGTGATTCTTATTTGGAACCAATAATTTTATCTTATTACCTACTCTAAACTTTACTTTATTTATTTCTTTTTTAATTTTCCAACAGCCTTAACAATGTAGAGGATAATGTATTAAAAAGAAAAGTGTTTAAAATCTTATAATGACATTTTCAGAGGTTTCTGCTTCCCTTCAAAGAAATCACTATGTTTTTTTTGCGTCACTTGAATAGAAACAAACGCTAAAAAAAGAAAAAAAAATAATACAAAAACGCCTTTTAAAGGGTTTTGTTCCTTATTTTTGACTTATCGGTACGAGTACTATACCACCTTCTTACCACTTAGGTAGTTACATTCAATAAAATTTTAATTAATTGAAAAACAAATGCCATAACAAAGCCACATTTGCAAAAAAGAAAATAGAGAAGTTCAATTTTTTTTCTGTTTTTTTAGCCCAGAACAAAATTGACCAACTTTGAAGAGCTTTATAAATCAGGCGACTTATTAGAAAAATATTTTGGTAGCTGTTTTTGAAGCTTGTTTATATTCCTATAAGAAATTAGAAACTTAAAAATCAAACGAAAACATTAAATTTTCGATATTTGAGACGTCTTTAGCATTGACCCACAAAAAGGGTATCAAAATAGAACCACAAGGAGCTAATTGTGGTGAAGCTAACCCAACCTACCCACGAAGTAAGGTTGTAGTAATACATTAGTAATTTTTGCGGAGCTTGAATAGGGTGAACTTAACGGAAGTTGGACATTTTAAAGGAGCTTAAGGCGTATGACATTGAACCACAAACTTGTGGCGGTGACCGTTCGATAAAACGCTTTTTTTGTAGCTGGTAGTGGTGGACGCACATATAGAAATAAAATACATACAAGCACCGTAATTTCGAGGTTCGCCCATACCAATAGCAACTTTAATGTGAAGTTTTAATTTGTAGTCATTTTTCTTGTATACAATAGGTAATTTATAAGAACGGGTCATTGGTATTTATGTTTTGTCAAACGGGAGCTCGGTCACCGGATAGTCTTCCCTAATACATCATGAAGAGTAGTTTCTAACAATTTTGTTTCATGTATGCATGTTGCGAGTTGCGACTTGTGTTCGTTACTTCATTCGCTCCTTATATGACCCTCCATTAGGACAATGGGCGAAGTACCTATACTGTATACAGATTGCTGCAAGAAGTAAATAATATGTAGGTATATGCAAGAAGGAAAAATTATAACACGAACAAGCAAAACATGGTGTGACAACATGGGTAATGATTTCAGATACGGGCGTCGCGTCGGTTTGTTTATGAAGGTTCTCAGCCGTAAGACATTGAAGAGGATAATGGCCAACCTCCCTAGCGAAGTAAAACAATAAAACTCCTAAATTTCTGCAAGGAACTATTTTTCTTTAAACACATCTTGCATACAAAAAAAAAGTTGTTGAGTGCTTTTATTTTGGAGCACTAGAACAACAGGAACACACGATTATAAAAGAATTAATTTATATAACACTATGTACCAATATCCACTTACCTAAAACTCTACCCACTCCAGGTCTTCCAGGAGCGTTGCTGCTCAAGCTAATCTGTTGGAGTACACAACAATCACCATCGCACATACCATAAGCCTTAAGAGACTTCTTATTATCCATCAACGGACGTCCATTGAAAATCACTAGGATCTGAGGTCCAGGAACTCCGGATTCAACTTCACAGAATGCTTTAAAGTTTTCCAGTTCCAATTCTTCCGACACATCCAAGACAAAAATCTCATCTGTCAGAGTGGTAACCGTGATTTTCATATCAAAACGTTTTATTCTCTCGAATTGCGGCAAAATTATACTTGAACTGTTGCACTTTGTACTAACTCTTTATAAGCACCGATATGCTTGTTTCCCGGACAAAGATTGTAATCGCTTTGCTTTTAAATCAGCGATGTCGACGTTTTGAGCACCGTTCCTTCGTTGTGTAGCGACTAGCGAGGTTCTTTGTTCTTGCAACGAATGTATTCAGTGTTACTAGTCTGTGCAATATGCGCGAAATTATTTGTTAATATTTTTTTTGTCCAAAAATAACTCAGTCAGTCTTGTTTTTAAAGGGGATATAATAACCTCAGTGTGTGTTTTCCAATGCACGTTTAGTCGATAAATGGTACGATGCCCGCCAAATCTATCACAAAACTGAATCGAATAGCATTAATAAACAGAGAATAAACTTTTAAAGAAGCAAAAGCACGACCGAGGCAAGTTAAGTTTTCATTTCACTAAATGCCCAGAATTTGAAAATAAAATAAATTTATCGATTTAAGAGAACCGAATATTTTTTTAACAAATTTGAATGAAAGACGTATTGTGAAATTTGAGGACTTTTCTAGAATCAACACATTATGCGAGCTTACAGAAACTTAAGTTTATTCACAGCAATTGTTTGATAAAAGACGAATGAGAATTTATTATTTTGAATTGGCCATTACGGCGAAAAATATGTGACAACCATATTGCTAAGCACGCTGTAGATGCGACGAAAACAATCGGCAATGTAGTCTTCGCAGGGAAGATTTGTTATTTTTTCTTAGATCTAGATACAGTTTTGTTCTTTTGTGGTCGATTGATGAGCTTTGGTAAAAAGGGACTTGCACTTAGCAAAACTGTTTATGTGGACTTGTTTATTATAATTTTACAATATGTTCTGCATCAATTTTTACTTTACGGAATTTATAATTGCAAATTTAAAGTTTTTCCATACAAATTTATTTAATCAATGGTTGAACTTTGCTACATAAGGAACTAAATTTGGTAAATCTGTTGATATGGAATTGTTTATTATAATTTAAAAATATGTTCTGGATCAAATTTTACTTTACGGAATTTATAATTGCAAATTTAAAGTTTTTCCATACAAATTTATTTGATCAATCATCGACAAATGGCACAGCCATATTGCTATATATTTATATGCAAGTTATGCAATTAGTATATGTACATTCACGACTCGAGATTGAGTGCGAATTGTTTTTCCCACTTCAAATGTTTCTTTAATTCGAAGAATTAACAGGAAATGATTATTTAGCCTGTATGTGGCTATGACTGAAAGTCAAAAATTGGGTATATAAAAGGTCCGTTCGTGAACTAATATGCAAACGTAAATTTATATAAACTTTCGTGCAAAACTACACAAACGCGTTCGCGTACTGAGAAAATTGTAAAAAGATGAACGAAAGAAAAATGTACTTTCGTTAATTTTTCTTCACACAGAATTTCAGCTGGCAAGAAAATGAAAACTGTCAAATGATGAAATCCTATGAGTTTGCCAGCAAAAAAACATCTGTTGCTTCTTTTCAAGCCAAACTACGATGTTTTTTCAACTTTTTACACAAAAGCGTTAGCGTACTTTTCTTAGAAATGAGAGGATTCTCTCTCGATTTTGGAGATTTGACACTTTTCATTTTCCTACACATAAAGTACGCGAACGGACCTAATGTCTACTATTTCTAGTCTGACTATATAAAATTGGCGTTTTACCCAGATGTGGTGGTTTGGGATCATCAGTGGATTACCACAAACACATCAAATCCATACGCAATATTTTGCAAGTTATACAAGTAGTATATGTACATTCACGACTCGAGATTGAGTGTGAATAGTTTTTTTCCGCTTCAAATGTTTCTTCAATTCGAAGAATTAACATAGGAAAAGATTATTCAGCCTGTATGTGGCTATGACTGAAAATCAAAAATTGGGTATATAAAGTCAACTATTTCTAGTCTGACTATATAAAATTGGCGTTTCACCCAGATGTGGTGGTTTGGGATCATCAGTGGATTACCACAAACACATCAAATCCATACGCAATATTTTGCAAGTTATACAAGTAGTATGTGGACATTCACGACTCGAGATTGAGTGTGAATTGTTTTTTTCCACTTCAAATGTTTCTTCAATTCGAAGAATTAACATAGGAAATGATTATTCAGCCTGTATGTGGCTATGACTGAAAGTCAAAAATTGGGTATATAAAGTTAACTATTTCTAGTCTGACTATATAAAATTGGCGTTTCACCCAGATGTGGTGGTTTGGGATCATCAGTGGATTACCACAAACACATAAAATCCATACGCAATATTTTACAAGTTATACAAGTAGTATATGTACATTCACGACTCGAGATTGAGTGTGAATTGTTTTTTCCACTTCAAATGTTTCTTCAATTCGAAGAATTAACATAGGAAATGATTATTCAGCCTGTATGTGGCTATGATTGAAAGTCAAAAATTGGGTATATAAAGTTAACTATTTCTAGTCTGACTACATAAAAAAAGATGGGTGGTTGCATAAATGATAGATGAAATTGATATACACCACCTGGCACCTACTCCAAATCTAATTGCGAACGGAATATGCCCCCCCCCCCCCCCTCCCATACACATTGCACTGTTTATAGGATCTTCACTTGATTTCACGACGTGACTGAATGTATTCTCAACCGAATGTTTTAAACACTTTTTTTTTTGGATTATCACACATTTTCTAAAGTGTTAGCTTCTAGATAAACGAACTTCAACTTAAAACGAATTCCTAGGCGAGCTGAAGGACGAAAACAACGTGGACAGCACCAATAACATCAACAATAACAACAACAGTAGCATTGATGCCAAGGAAAAAGAAGTATCACTTTTATTTGTTTTAATTTATAAGAAATGAAGAAAGAAATGAAAGAAATGAAAAAAAAAAGTTCAATGTGACCGTGGGGTCTTCGTCTGCTGATTTATCGATATTAATATCGATTTAAAACTATATAGACATTTTCATTGATGAAAAAACATTAACAACAAATATTTAATTTATTTGTTTACATCTAGCTAAAATTAACAGCAGGTAGAAATATTTATACCTATTTTGGCATATTGATTATCATTAATAACATTTTTATTGAGTATGTTATAATCCATAAGAGAACTTATTATTTAGGGTTGATTTAATGAAATCAATTTTTGCTTAAAAAAAAATATAATTTAATAAATTAGCCTTGCTTGGGCGAACTATATTCCTAGAGTAAAAAAAAATGTATGGAGGAATTGTTAAGAATGACTTTATCTACATAATTTATGAAGGAAGCGGACTGTAGCCCTTCCCTATGTTTATACCCTATTCTAAGGGTATATTAATTTTGACGCATTGTTTGTAACATACCTTAATATTGCCCGTAGACCCCTAAAAGTTACTATCACCTCTATCGTGGAATCCGTCGGATCTGAGATTCACTTCACTTATTCGATTCACGTAAACAAAAAATTGCTATCGTGGGATCCGTCGGATACACTCCCTTACGGAACACTATTGGTGATGAGGATATTCAATTGTGGCAGCTCATTTCAAACACATTTGTTTTGTAAAAAATAAATTCATTTTCATTCACATTACCGACATGTGGATGGTTCACGTCTGCGGATTACACGATGCAAATTCTTCACTATTAGCGGATCGTTCCCCCCGACGGATTCCACGATATGGGTGTATATTTATGATCAGCATCGATAGTAATGTCGATCTAGCCATGTCCGTCCGTCCGTCCGTCCATCGGCAAAAATTAGGCCTTTAAACTGGGCCTAGAGAGCTGAAATTTTAGCCATATACTCTCTAGGGTCCCGAAATAATCAAGTTTACGAATTTTTGAAATCTTTGAAATTTTGAAATTTGAGCTAGGGAGCTCAAATTTATAATATATACTCTCTAGGGGCCGTTTAAGCTCATGTGTAAATATTTTCAAAATCCGCCTACTATTTAAAAAAAACTTTTTTGAAAATCCAAAGTTTGAGCTAGGGAGCTGAAATTTATAATATATACTCTCTAGGGGGCCCTTTATGCTCGTGTGTAAATATTTTCAAAATCCGCCTACTGACACGCCCACAATTTAAAAAAAAAACTTTTTTTTGAAAATCCAAAGTTTGAGCTAGGGAGCTGAAATTTATAATATATACTCTCTAAGGGTCCTTTATGCTCATGTGTTAATTTTTTTAAATCCGCTTACTGACACGCCCACAATTAAATAAAATAATTTTATTGAAAAACTTGAGCTAGGAAACTTTGCTTTTTACAAAAGCTTCGTTTTTGTTTGATAAAATCTTTTAAATGTTATATAACAGAATATGTAGAGCGTTCTTAACAATTCAACCATACTTAGACTTTTGTCACGCCCACTTATGAGGGATAGGAATAAGAATAGGGTATCCAATAGTTCGCCCAAGCGGACTGTAGCATTTCCCTATGTTTTTTTTTGCATTTGACACTGAGGTTGTCGCGAAGTACTCTATTGGATACGAGTCCTTTGTTATATTTGAATTTTTGGTTTTTGTTATGTCAAAGTGAACGTTAAGCCATTGGACGTAACAAAAGCAAGGCACGCGCCAAAGCGTGATTGACTTTAGAGGGTCCTTTTTTTGAATTAACCCCTGACTTGCGACCTAAAAGATCTTTTATATCAAAAAGGGGTGCTTTATCCTAAAAGACGCGTGACCTCTCTAGTGAAGGCCAATACGTTTTAAGTGGCGGAGTTTCGTAGGTCCCCTGAGAAAGATACGTCGTTTCAATGCTCCATGCAGCACCTACATTCTGTCTCCGGACTCAGATTCATTTTGTCGAGATGATATCCCAAGCCGCTTTAGCCAGTGAGGAAGCAAACCAGCTTTCTAATATTTTTTTTACTTAGCATAAGGCTTTGCTTGTAGGAGTAAGGCTTATTTTATCGTTTGGATTGGATTGTCTTGGCTCGGGGACACTTTCCCAGTGGTTAAGACGAAGCTGTTGTTCACAGTCGTTTATTAGCCCTAAAGCAGCGGTGAACGCAGATTCGGATCCAGTTCTGGCTAATCCATCTGCAGGTTCATTGCATACAATACCTTGGTAGCCAGTAACCCATTTAACTTTGACCTTGTTTAAATTTTGCAAGTCATCGTAGCAGTTTTTTACAGTCAAAAAGTCCATTGTGTTAGACGACAGTGCCTGTAGTGCTGCTTGGCTATCTGAACAGATATGTATTCTATCACATTTAATTTCCTTTCCTGAATTTTAATCAGCGCAGATCTCTTTAGCATGGACTTTTGCCTGGAATACTGTGGGATACATTCCCATAGTTGTCGAGACTTTGGTGTTGGGTCCAAAGACATCAGTTCCAATCCCTGATTCTATTTTCGATTAGTCGGGGAACCATACCAGACTTCTCGTGCCACTTAGAACTCCAATTTAGAACGGTCCATTATTTTTCCCTGAAATAAATTCCTAACATTGTATACTCTAACCATAGAGTCAGTGATGGTGTAAAACATGCTCAAGTTATGGATTGAGTTAATTATTATCAGGTGGCCCACGAGGTCATGGGATTTATAGTTGTATTCAAGGTCCATTATTTTTACCTCAAATAAATTCCCAACATTGTATACTCTAACCATAGAGTCAGTGATGGTGTAAAACATGCCCAAGTTATGGATTGAGTTAATTATTATCAGGTGGCCCACGAGGTCATGGGATTTATAGTTGTATTCAAGGTCCATTATTTTTACCTCAAATAAATTCCCAACATTGTATACTCTAACCATAGAGTCAGAGATGGTGTAAAACATGTCCAAGTTATGGATTGAGTTAATTATTATCAGGTGGCCCACGAGGTCATGGGATTTATAGTTGTATTCAAGCCAGCTTAATAGCGCTTGGACATCTGAAGGTGGTATATTTTTGTCACCTGCAGGAAAATACGCCGAGACACATAGATGCTTTGGTTCCTCTTTCTGTCGGGACTGCTATCAGTACGGTAACCAGGTCTTTATTGATGAATTCTGCAATGGGAAGAAAGTTGGTATTTATGTTGATTAAGGAGGCCGTAACAACAATCATATCAAAAAAAAACCTTCTCCATGAAAAAAACAGCAGCGCCATCTAGTGGTGAGTTACAACAAAATGGATAGCATAAAAAACGTTTCCCATGAAAAATGCATATATGTGCCAACTTTCTGGTGATCGGTCAAACAGTACAGAAGTAGATATGCTGCATCGCAATCTAGGCAGGAGTTACAACAAAGTGAATATCAAAGTGAAAAATCCTCTAAATAAAAAAATACGTTATCTGAATTTTTTTATCACCTGTGATCTGATCTGGGCCGGATTTGTATTTAAACATACTTGTACCACAATAACACAAGAGCCAGATTTTCTGCGGATCGGAGTTGAATGCAATGCTGATCCGAATCAAATCTGGGCAATAGTAAAATGCAGCTATCATGTGTCAACTCTCATGGTGATTGGTCAAACAGTATAGAAGTTGATATGCTGTGGCGAGTTATAAGAAACTGGATATCATAAAAACCTTCTGCATGTAAAAATACAAATATATGCGCCAACTTTTATGGTGATCGGTCAAACGGTTTTAAATTCTATTAACTTTGGCGGATATACCACCCACACCAATTTTTATATTATATTGATTGTAATTTATTTTTTAAAAACATATTTTTATTTATACCTATTACTTACTTATTTATTATTGCTTATTTGCTTTTTTTTTCCTGTTCCCATTTTACCTCCTGTGAACGATGAAATTTCAAATGTTATTTGAAGAAAAAGATTGAATATTATGAAATTGCGTTATAACTTGTATTAAAGTACTTTAACTGGTCCCCGGAGGACAGTTTAAATTTAATTGAATTAAACGGTAACCAGGTCAACAAAAAAACTGGTTTAACTAGTTTATAATATTAACTTCGATTAAATGTTCGCGTTCAAGACACCTGAACCCGGATGTAAGTTTGGATATGGATTATAGTGAGTGAATGATATGGCCCTTACGCTCTGACCGCATATAAAACAAATTCAAAAGTAGAATATATGGACCTGCTCATATACAGCTTAACTAAGGTCGCCTGCCTTTTACTAAGCTGTCAAATTAATTCGCCGCGATATTCACTTTTAGTACACAATTCGCCCAATTTAGCAAGCACAAAAACGGTCTGAAAATGAAAATGGCTTCCTGCAAAAAGTGAACAGTGTCGCATATGGTCTAAGTAGTTTTTTGCTTAAAATTTCCCTGTTAATTCGTGATATCAATCTTAAAATATAGTGCAAACTATTCCCCATATAACCGGTAATTAAATAAAGCAAAAGGAAATCTCTGAAAAGTGCATTATCAACGAGAATTCCTTGAATAAAAAAATATCAGTGCAAGTGGTAATAAAATCCTAAGACGTAGTTTCACAATCGCGAAAAACAGACTCGTCTTCGAAATTTTTCATAAAACCGTCAAAATATTTCCACAAAATTGCTACAACTACCAGAAGCTAACTATGAGTACACAGCCGAGTCCAGCGAGCCTAAATCCACAGGCCGAAACAGAAAAGGTAAGCTGTTCGTCATTGACATGCATTTTCGCAAACAATTTCATCAGCAGGATTCTTGAGGAAAATCAAAATTGTCACTGCTCAATCTGGAAGCCATTTGTAAAAGAAAATTCCCATAAAAAAAACTCATTTTGCGACGTCGGTGGGGAACTTTTTTTTGTCTTGCAATGAACCGTTGGGTTGGTTGTCAATATAGATAGCCTTGGGAAATCTCTCGTATTTTCTGATGTGTTGTCAATTGCTTTTTTTTTTCTTGTTTTGAAACGGATTTTTTTTTTGATTTGCTTTGGGTGTTGCTCGACTGATGTTACCGGAGATCTAGATCTAGACCCATAAAAATGAGAATAGGAGTTTATAGACGTGTTATTTGATTTTGTTGTTGGTGCGTTTCTTCCGACACAATGAAAATTGCCGGTGCTGCTGCTTTCGGAAGAGAGAAAGTTTTTGTCTAGCCTTTTGGATCGATCATGTTTGTTGTGCGCACAGATGTCCATATATTTCCCTTTATGCATATTCAACTAGGTGTTGGTGTTGGATGGAGTCCGAGAGCAGCTGACGTTCTTATACATTCTTATTTGGCGACAAATAAGAAAGCTTATGTGGCGAACACTTTCAGTGACGTTGCGTTGTGTTTGGAGTAATTAAACTATGATCTATTGGTTTTATTTGATTGACAAATGCATAGGTCTTTTAAATGAGTTCTTAATCGTCTTTTTCGGATTTTTTCTGCTTTATGTACATGTATGGAGTGGTGAGTTCTAAATGATTGAATCACATGCTTTATAATTTGGTCTCCAACGACTACTAAGTACTTTAACCAGGATGTTTGGCTTTATAGAAATGGTATCTTTATTTACTATACATATTAAGCTCTCAAGATTTGCTCTTGAAAAAACTTAATCCCACCGGAAGCCAATTATGATAATGATTCATCATGTTATTGTCTGATTACTCAGAATTAGCAGCACAATTTAAAAATTTGTCGACATAAAAAAAAGTTTAGATAAGGCAAGCTTTACACTTCAGCCAGCTATGCTTTGCTATAGAAGTAGGTAGGTAGGCACCTTTATAAGCCGATATTATTTCGGTTGAGGTCTGGGAATTAATTTTGGTTTAAAATTTCTATCTTAAGATGTTTTTAATATGTATGGTACAAATTGCACAAATGAAGGCGTTCATTAACTGCTTGTACCTACTCCGTAATTAAACCAGTTGAAGCGATAGCACCGCAGACGCAGGTGTTTCCCAAATTTACATTTCACAATTTATATAGGCACTTTTCTTACAATTTGTAAAAAAATAAATGATAAAAATTTATCCGGCGTTTTAAATTATTGTTTTGATAACAAAATTTTAAATTATTTGCACTAGTCACAAATCTACTTCTTCCTTAATGGCGGTATGATAGATAGATTTACTACGCACTATCTCTATATAAGAAGGATACTTTCACCTGCCTTTGAAGGGACTAGGCTCTTGTATTCAATTTGTAGTGGTTAGTAGTAGTTTTAGTTTATCTAGCAATATTTAGCTATTGTAATACAAAGAATGTTTAAACCAGTAGTATAAAGTTAACATAATTTACAACATTTTGCTTGAAACTTAAAAGTCGATTCTCTAACTTCAATTCATTAGGTAGCTTGTTAAACATTTTAAAGCCTTTATAAAAAAAAACTGTATTTTGTGCTTTTACTGTTGTAAAGTATGGAAGACGGAAGTTATTTCTGTTACGGACATTATAGTTATGTACACTACCGATATATAATATTTTATCACAGAGGTATCTGGGTAACAAATCATTTTTCATTTTAAACACAAACAACACATTCATAATCGTCCTTTGTCGCACACTCAACCATTTCAGCACATTGACCATGTTCACAATTGGAGTCAGCCAGTGGCATTTTAAAATTATGCGCATCGCTCTATTTTGAAACCTTTGCAGTCTATCCAACGATTGTTCGCTAAATATATAATTGTAGAACAGTATTCAAAATGTGGCTTGATTATTGTATTATATACATTTATTGCACATATAATTGACATACTTTTTCGTATTCTGCCATAAAACCCAATTGTTTTACCAATTTTCTTTGCTATGTATGCAATATGACCGTTAAAATTTAAATTCTCATCAATCATAACATCCAGATATTTTATTTCACTAACAATTTGAACTGATTCCTCATTGATCACTATCCTACTATTAGACAACCCATTGATAAACATGCTTATATTTAAGCTTAATTTGTTCATTTGGAACCATTTATGCAGTTCTTTTAAATCACTGTTAATTTGTTTGATACATTTTTCTAAATTATTACGCGAAACACATAAGAGACTATCGTCAGCCAAAAGTTGTAGTCGTGAGCACTTGACAACTTTTGGCATTTCATTAATATAGATTATAAAAAGCAACGCCCCCAGAACCGATCCCTGCCGCACACCCAAGACTACATTTATTGCATCTGAGACTGCATCATCTACCCTTGTCTTCTGTGTGTGTCGTTGCAAATATGAATGAATGAATGTACTTATTTATTTAGCTTTAAGAGCCATTAAGATTACAATTTTACAATTTCATCTTACATTTAAAATATATCAAATTTATAATCTAATATTTTATGAATTAATTTTTATAATCATATGACATTTGATATCCTATCAATTATTAATTGAATGAACATATTCAATAATTTTCTTTTTGAATTCGTTGATATTGTTTATATTTTTTATTTCTCTCGGAAGATTGTTGAATCCATTAAAACCTAGGTAAAATATCGTTCTTTGACCTCTTGTGGTCCGCGCTCTTTCTATTCTTAGGTCATCATTGTTTCGTAGGTTATATTCTGACAATTCATTGGTACGTACATTTTCACATAAATATCCTGGATACATATTGTTTTTAATTTTAAATACAAATATCATGCATAACATAAAAAGACGTTGATTTATATTTAACCATTTTAGCGTACTTAGCATATTCCTAATTGGTGTATATCTACTACATTTCAATACAATTCGCATTAATTTGTTTTGCTGTAATTGCAGCCTATCTTTATGACTGTGGACACGTATACAATAAACTAGAACAATAATCAAAATGAGGTTACATAGATTCACAGCGGTACTCATAGAGATATTCTTTCTTATTTTTCTTAATACTCCAACTTTTTTTGATATTTTCTTGCAAATATAATTTATATGTTCATTAAAGTTAAGTTGTTCGTCTAACATTACACCGAGATACTTTAATTGTTTAACTTGTTCAATTTACTCATTGTTTATAGATAAATTTATATTTACATTTAAAGACGAACTTACATGATTACATTTGAATACCATACATTTTGTTTTTGTAACATTAAGCACTAGTCTGTTCATTTCCAACCATGTATTTATTCTTTCAAGATCTTGATTTATTTCTTGTGAGCACTCCGCAGCATTCTTTCCAGTGGTGTAGAGTAAACCATCATCAGCAAATAAAATAAGTTTCGAGGATTGAATCACCTTACTCATATCATTTATAAACATAAGGAATGACCACACTCCCAGTAGTGTGCCTTGTGGAATTCCTACATTTACGGCGATCGGGGACAATATTTGGCCGTTTACGGAAGTGTGTTGTGTTCTTCCTGATAAAAAAGATTTAAACCACTTAAACTCAACAGATTTAATACAATAGTACTTCAACTTTTTTAATAAAATTTTATGATTAACTGTTTCGAAGGCCCGTTTCAAATCCAAGAAGACAGCAACCACAACATTTTTCGCCTCTATTCCTTTTCTCCAATGGTTTATCACAAAATTTAAGCATGTTTCGCACGAATGGTTTACACGAAACCCCGACTGATAGCTATCCAGGAGCCCTACTACGTAACTCGATTCTACTTTCGAATCTATTCGAAAGCCATTTCCAATTCTACTTGTACTTGTGCTATTTACTCAATTAGAATCGAATGTAAATTATGTCGCCTATATTTCTTAAAATATCCAGTTTTCAAACGGAACTTGCATTTAAGTTGACAGATAAATTGAAAAGAAATATCAAATTCGAACGATTTTGTTGTAGAATCGAATTACATAGTTGGTCCCCAGTAGTCCCTGGCTTTCAAGGTGTTCTGGGAGTTGTATCAGTACACATTTTACTATTATTTTTTCATATAAAGGCATCATATTAATTGGTCGAAAGTCACTTAGAGTTTTTGCATTTGGTATCTTTTTTATCGGCACTATAAGCGATTTTTTCCAAGATTGTGGAAAAACACCTGCACTTAGGGATATATTTATTATTCTTTCAATCACTGGTCCAACGAAACACAGGGAGTCTTTTATCATTTTAACAGTCATAAAATTAAAGTCACTTTTCTTATTAAGCATATGCACATCTTATAGTATCTATGTTGACTAGACTGAACTTAAAATCTATAAAAAAATCTAGAAAAAATTGTTGAACTTATCACTTATTATTGCACTATCGTTTATCACAGATCCATCTTCTATTTCTACTTCCAATATTATTTCTTTGCTTTTTTTAAGTGTGTACTTTTTTAGTTTTTGCCACATATCTTTTTGGGTGCTTACAGTCTCAATTTGGTTTTCTATGAAACGAGATTTTGTTAATCTAATATTCGTCTTGTACTGATTTCTACATTGATGGTACAATCGCCAAGCATTATCGTCGTTGCTAAGTACCGCCTGCCTATAAAGATTTGTTTTTGTCAACTTTGTCATTCTCAGATCGTTATTAAACCATTCCGCATTTTTGTATGGAACTAACTTTTCTTTTACCATGGAGTCTACTACTATTTTAAGACTATTCACAAATTCAACACAAAGTACGTTTAAATTTAAAGGCTGTTCACCGCTCATATTAACAAACAAGGACTTCAGATAGTTTTGTTAAGAAAAGGGTTTGATTATACACACAGTATCTATTTTTTTTTATGCTCCGTTTTATGCTTGTTTTTAGTAGTAGTAGTAGTAGTAGTAGTAGTAGTAGTAGTAGTAGTAGTATTTATTTAGTAAAAAAGTTACTATTACAATAGTTCATATACTTATTAAAGTTACATATTTGCATTTTTATGTTTACAAGACAAAGAAAAGTAAAAACGTATTCATATTAGGCTTCAAATTAAGAAATTGAATCTCTTATGTGTACTATCAATAAATTTTTAAATCTTACAAAAAGAGTTTCGTTTTTTATTTCAAGTGGCAATTCCATGAAAAGTTTTAATCCTTTATAAAAAACCATATTTTGAGTTCGAACATCTCTATACAGTTGTAATCTAAAGTCAGAATTAGATCTTAAACTATAGGGCTGTACATCTTGCGTAGGTATATATTAAATTTGATGACAAATATTTAGGAACCATGTTATGCTTCATTTTGAAGACAAACGTTATAACATTAAAGATGATGCGCTGTTTAATATTTAACCACTGCAAACACGACAGCATCAATTCAATAGGTGTATATATACTGCATTTCAGGATGGTGCGCATTGCTTTATTTTGTAATATTTGAAGCTTATTAATACTTTCGTTTTTTCCCATGAATAACACTTGCACAAAATTCAAAATGTGGTTTTTTAATTGTGTTATAAATATTTACCGCGCACATTGTTGAGATGTTTTTTCTTATTCTTCTAAGAAAGGCTACTATTTTTGAGATTTTGTTGGTAATATATATCATATGGTTGTTAAATGTTAATTTATTGTCTAGAACTACACCAAGGTATTTTATTTCGTATAATTGTTCGGTTGGTATTCTATTAATTCTCAAGTCCACAAAAGTATCATTATTTATTACCATGTATTTCGTTTTGCTTATATTAATTTTAAGTTTATTCATTTGAAGCCATTGAAACAGATTGTCGAGATCACACTGAATATCACGTTTTACAACATTTATGTCATTACCACTTACAAATAAAAGAGCATCGTCTGCGAACAAGGAGACTTTACTTTTATGTACAACACCACAAATATCGTTTATATACAGTAGGAACAGAAGGGGGCCGATGATAGTACCTTGGGGTACTCCAAACTTTGTACATTTAACATCTGATATTGCACTATTTACATTAGTTCGTTGAGTTCGGTTATTTGAGTAGGATTTAAACCATTTAAGTTTCGTTCCCTTAACACCGTATTTGAACAATTTATTTAATAATATACTTCTGTCTATAGTTTCAAAAGCTCTTTGGAAATCTAGAAAAACTGCTATTATTATGCGCTTATCGTGTCGCAATTGTTTTAACGCCATTATAAGCCAGTTAAGCGACGTTTCACAGGAGTGATTATGACGGAAACCGGACTGATTTTCAATTAAAAGTTAATTGCCACACACGAATTTATAAAATAATTGTTCATACGCACACTTTTCGACTATTTTTTCTAAAATTGGCTACATATTAATTGATCTAAATTTATCACAGATTTTAGTATTGCTTTCCTTTGGTATTGGCACTACAGTAGATTCCTTTAAATTATTTGGAAATTCACCCCGTTCAAACGATTTATTTATTATTTCTACAATAATTGGACGGACGATATCGAAACACTCAATAAATATATTTATATTTAGACGGAATGCACTTTTCTTATTCATCTTTTTACATATGGACATTAATTGGGAACAGGTTATTGCACTAAATGAGAAAGTCGATTGACATTCAGAGATATTATCACAAACGGCTGCATTATTACAAGACAAAATAGAATTACTTATGGCATTGACACTTTCAATAAAATATATATTAAATTTATTAGCAATAGTCAAACTATCGTTCTCCAATGTATTTCCAAACTGTACTTCACTAATATCTTTTTTCTTTTCATTTAAAACGAGACATTTTAACGTTCTCCACATTGACTTTTGGCTATCGCACGAATTTATTTTATCACACACGTAGTGCTTTTTGGCCAGCTGTAGTTTATTTTTATAATTATTGCGAGCCAATCTATAAACATTCCACTCTACTGGACTATTTAACAAACTCGCTCTTTTGAAACACTGTATTTTTATTTGTAGACTATTTAATTCTTGAGTGAACCACTTATTATTCGACTTATAAACTTTTTTCGTTACGGTCATTTGTTCAACACAAAATTTTAAACTTTCCTCTAAATCATTTGAAAGACCATGTAAATCATAGATGATGTTCATAAGCGAGCATCTGTTAGATATTAATGCTCTAAAATGATTTGTTTTATATTTAAACACCTTAATAAATGTTTGATTCTTGTCCACTTTTTTCTTAAGCACTTGAACTTTTACCACGATTGACTCGAACAATTTTTTCAACAGGAGATATAACGAAATCCACTTATGTTCGAGAAGATTCAGTTATTCTCGTATGTTTGGATATAATTTGCTTGCAGTTATTGAATCTAAGCATATCATTGAATGCTTTTGTATATGTGTGATCACTATTAAGAAGATTAATGTTGAAGTCACCCAAAATGGTGACATTAAAGCTTGTTTGCAAAACCACTTCTATCCAGTGCGAAAATAACGTACAAAATTCGCGTTCTGAACTGCTCGGAGATCTATAACACACTGCAATTGTTTCATTTAAATCTTCCGTGAAAAACTCGACACATAAAAACCATGCTCGCATTTCTATCTGGTATTTACAGATTATTCTGTACTTGAACATATTTTTTATATACAGGACTACACCACCCGTGTGACTGCTAGTGCTATCACACCGAATCTCACAGTAATTTTCGAGCCTTATTTCAGAGTCTTTAATGTCGTTTGTCAGATGGGTTTCCGAAAAAGCAAGAACATCAAATTCACTATTGTTGACCAAACTCGATTTCATTAAAGTTATTAAGCAGACCTTGTACATTTGAACACAGATATGAAACTTGATTTAATTGCTAATATTGAATTTTTTCTGTTTGTATTTTAAGTTTGCGCAGATATACCGGGCAGCGCTTATCGTTGGTTTCGTGACAACAGTCAACGTTTAATCCAAGTGACACATTCATTTTTTCACAATTGGCACAAATAGTTTCATCACTTTTACAGTCTTTTATGGAGTGTTCACCACCGCACTTTCTACATGCAATTTTATTTTTACACACATTTGCTTTATGATTATAGCCCTGACAATTGAAACATCTCTTAACGTAAATATATTCTTTTGCAAAACACTTTACCCAACCAATTTTTATATTTTCAAGGCTCATTATTTTCTCAAAACTATTACTGTTCATTTCCAAAATAACACTTAAGTTTCTCCATTTGCTGTTGGTTCTAAATGAATTCACTAGCTTTAAATCACATGTTGCAAGTTCAGGATTTTGTTTTATAATTTTATTGACCACCTCATCAATCGGTTCATCATTTTCTAATTTCATTATACATACGAGTACTTTAGGTTTTATCGTAGAAGGAATTATTACTTCGTAATCATCTTTTAACTTTTTCTCAATTTCACTTTTTAATTTTTCTGAGGACGCCTTATCGCCGCATTTAAAGGCCACTCCGCCCCTGTTCTTATTAACAACATTGTTTATATTCATGTTGGTAGGATTTATATTCATTTTAATTTGCTTACGTGTTTCATCTACTTCTTGCTTCGTTTTTGGGTAGACAATTACTGATGTCTCGTTCCTTTTGAGCACATCAGAGTAGAGTCTATCTCCTTTGCTCTTTCCCGCATGTTCAAATCCGCTATTATTCGGCGCGTTCAATTTGCAAGTCAACTGCAAGTTCACAACCAATTAAATGTCTATCACTTGCCAAACGATGGTCACGTGAGTTATTTGATCAATGAGAAAAGGTAAAATAGTAGTCACTAGTAGTTGACTTGTAAATTGAACGCGCCCATTATTATTGTTTTTTTTTACTTCATGTGCTAGTTCATTTAACGATTTTGATATATGTTTCACACATTTCTTTTAAATGAGTGCCTTTCTCTTTCTCCCCCACGTTTTTGGCTATTTGATTTTTGAGTTCGTTTACGGTGGCAAAAACAGATTTAACTCCCTCTTTCACTTCATCACCATCATTTTTTTCACATATTTTTGTTATTTTACTGTTTATATTTATTTGCATTTCTTCAAACATTTTTTGATTCTTGTTTAACATTTCTATTATAAGTTCATATTTCGATTGACTTGATCTGAATATTGACTCATATTGATTCAGGATTCGCTTTGATATTTCAACGCATTCTCTACATTGATAACTGAGGTTACGGTTCCTCCTAAGAAGAGACACATCGTATTCCGTCAATTGACCCTCACAACAAGCTCTGTGAAAATTTTTTCTACAAAAACCACTGCAAGGAACCAGTTGCGCATCGCCACGACTGAAACCTCGATCACATTTCCCGCAAAAATCATCCATCGTACACTAATTATCTCTTTACAGAGAAAAAACCGACATATTTGGCTGTTTTATTTTTCTTATTCGCTTTGAAAATGTTCACGTCCGTTACGATTGAATATCACACTCACCTTTAATGGTAACATCGATGGTTTCATGGTCACTTATTTTTAGATTTTTATCAACACTCGCGCTTACTATATTAGTGCAATTTGTTATTACATAATCAATCAAAGTTCTAGAGTGATTTGTTATTCTTGTAGGTTCATTAAAAATCATATGTAAGCCATTATCGTTCATAATATTATATATTCGTCTCGGATATGTGTCCGTTACATCAAACCAGTCTATATTTACATCACCAAGAATAATGAAATTGCCGCATTGCGACAGATATTGTACCCAGTTTTCTAATTCATTGCAAAAAACAATTTTTGATGACAAGCGCCTCGGTGATCTGTATATTGCACATAAATATATCACAGGATAGTTTTTACATATTAAACACCAATATTGCATACTAACTTGACATTTTTTCAGAAGACTACATTTAAAATTATTCCTGACATAAACAACAACACCACCAGTGTGACTAGATTCACTTTCACAACTAAAAGGAGTATAGAAACCTTCGAGCAGGACGTAATTAAAGTCGTTTGGGTCGGTAACATGGGTTTCCGTTATCACTAAAATGTCCACACTTTCGTTTTGCACTAGGCTTTCTAATTCATTATTATTGAACATTTAAGTAAATACACCTAATGTCATCTAATTGCTAATAATCTGTTTGTTCTTCCGCAATTTACATTACTCGCTTTATGTTTGTCGTTAATGTCCATTTTTAAATTTATTTTGGCGTTATAACAATTTATGCATTTATGTTCAACGTTAGTACACATTTTTAAATCATGGTCCTCAGCACAGTTAACACAAGCTTTTTTGCCTGTACAATGACGGACACTATCAGGTTTGTCAAGAACACAGGTTGGTTCCATTAGGCCAACCGGCAAGATCAACCTAAACTGAGTATGGTAAGTGTTTTATCGTAAATGTAGGTTTACCACATAAAACAATAAGGGATCACAATGGACCAATGGGCCCCCGTGCAAGCACAGCAGCCCTGCTGTGCACTTCCCTTCCAACCTAACCTAACCTAACCTTGCCTGTACAATGTTTTGCTGTGTGATTATAACCACAATATGACTCGAACCACCTTAATTCATTCTCTCTAATTCCATATTTATTGAGCTTATCTATTAGGATGTCCCTGTTAATTGTCTCAAATGCTCGTCTCAAATCGATAAAGACTGCCGCAATTTTATTTTTTGAGTGAACTTCATTTTTCCACTCCGCCAAGGACAACGTTTTACAATCGTTCACCAAGACAAATGCCTTTTATTGTACTTTTTTCTTTATGCAGCGCAAGTGTTTTTATAGCTCTCCACATCGATTTTTGATCTCTAGCTGATTGAATTTTTCGTGAAACATGTTCACTTTTAGCCCTATCAAGTGCTGATTTAAAACTGTTCCTAGCTAATCTGTAGTTTTGCTAGTAATTTTCGGGAATTTGACCATACCGCCATTCTATATTTATGCAGTTTGTCCATTTTCATTGACCTAAGCATGTTTATTAAACCACTGATTTGCATCAGAACTCTCAACTTTTCTTTTACATTTAAGAGAGTCAACATCACTTTCATCATCCTCAACCGATTCTATATTGAGCTGAACACGATCGTGAAATTTTCGTTTATCGTATTTTAGTACTTCTATTAGGCTTCTTGCCCTTTTTACGACAATGCTAATTTCAACGCTGATTTTGATACTTTCATGATCACTTATTTTCAGACTATCCACAACCTTGGCACTCACTCACGTTATCATTATTTGTTATTACGTAATCTATAATAGTTCACGAGGTAGGGGTGATTCTTGTTGGTTCATTCACTATTTGTTTTAATGGGTTATCACTTAATAACTGCTTAATCCTTAATGCATACGTATCACATTTCAACCAGTCGATATTCACATCTCGCATTACTATGATTTTATTCACACTTGTTGGCAACTTATCCAAATAGTCTCTAAAGATTTCACAAAACCTAGCTTCTGACGAACTTGGTGATCTGTATATGCCAGCTACTAATATATTATGTTCCATAAACATCAATTTGATAGCTAACCACTAACTTTCCATGCCTAGTGGAATATTCTCTAACGTTATAATTTGCCAGTATCCACGTACATAAAAAACAACACCACCCGTGTGTGTGGAGATTGAGTCGCATCTCACTGTTTTGTAACCCTCAATCATGATTTCATCATCATCAACCATCGATGTTAAATGAGTTTCTGTTAGACACACAACTTCATACTTTTTTACCGCTAATACATTTTCAATTTCGTTGAAATTGTTAATTATTCCTTCTATATTTAAGTATAAGCACTTACATATTGATAGTTGCTAGTATAATATTTTTTGTCTCTCAAATCGCAACTTCCTTTCTAGTACTGGCATTGTATATAAACTCTATAGTATTCTCACTTCGTGTATACGACGACTACGCCACCATACGACGTAAATACTACATTAAAAAAAGCTATATCCATACTAGCATATTGAAGAACCTTTTCTACACCTTTGTTGTCTCCATTATCTCCCATTCTTGTGAATATGAGGAGGAATATGAAGATCATGAATATGAAGATCATTCAGGTAGCAACTACCGATGGTGGCTGATGTTTGACGGAGCAGGAAATTCTCATCGGCTAGATTTATCGTATTTTATTTGTTGGCTCTGATGGAAGTATCAGCAGAATATTTTTATTTGGTTTTGCGCAAACAGATGATTCTTTGTTCTCCTTCATGCTCGTGACTAGGCATATGAGAAGGAAGACGACACAGGTAGCGTTGGTGGTTGATGGTAGGGCGGAAAGGTGAATGAATTATTATCGGGTAGACTTAAGCCATATTATTTGTTTGCTCTGATGGAAGTTTGGGGTAGGTTATGTTTTCTGGTATTTAATACAATTGGAATGTGTGTATATGATCGTTGAAGGAGAGTCGCATTTCAGCTACTGTGAGGATTCTCAAATGATTTTCTTTGTAATTCATATTTGCAAGTGAAAAATGGATATTCATATTTAAAGGTAGGGGCGATGGTAGATAAAGAAAGGTGGGAGAATTGTCATCAAGTAGATTGATGGTATATTATTTGTTGGCTTTGATGGATGTTTGGGGTAGGTTATGGCATATTGCAATTAGACCGTCACAGTCACCTGTAACTTGTTTCTTTGTATTCAACACAATTGGTGTCTGTGTTCACATCGGTGAAGGAGATTCGCATTTCAGCAATGAGGATTCCCAAATGGTTTATAAACCATATTTGCATGTGAAAAAAATATTAATTGAGGCAGAGATAAAAAAAGATAAGACAAGTTATAGTGTATTCCCAGCTACATTGCGAACGATCCTTAAGGGTTTCCACTTTAAAAAGAAAATCGTGGATATTTTCGGAGTGTTTATATCGTTTATAATTGGTTCGCGTACATGTTATAGCTTTTTGTTATCTTTTCTCAATAAGTAAACAGTCAATTGATATAAAAGTAAGTTTTTCTTAAAAAATTAAAGATTTTGTTTAATATAAGGGGTAAATGAAAGTAAAATTTATAGATAAAATATGTGTTTTTTGTATTCATTAGACGAAAAGTATAGTTGTTCAGTGTTGTCCAAGTTGGAGACCGTGTTTGTTCTAAAGCCTTGCATATGCACTGCTAAAATGTGTTTCAACTTGTTGCGCACAGGTGCGACACTCGTACTAAATTTTTCGTTTTTTAGGATCCCCATGGAAATCAAGAAAAAGAAAATTTTTGATGTTTGGATTTCTTCTTAAGTCAAAATTAAGCGCTTAGATGCGGTTTTTGCTTTTCTTATGGGTTACTTTAGCCATATACTATTTTCTGAGGCTGCAACAAAGTCAATCAAATTAACCTTTAAAACTTTATGTTTAAGATTTGACGAGAGATGGGCCAAAAGTGGTCGGCATAGAGAGCGCTTCGAAAATTCAAATTCTGTGTGGCTAAATGAAAATCTAACATATATCTTAGATGAAATACCTTCTTCATCTAGAGTAGGAAGACCGAGAAAAAGCTTAAAGATTAGATGTCAAGGTGCTGCAGGTAAAAGACCAAGGCAGTAAAGAAAAAGTCAAAGCCAGAAAATAACTAATCCAAGAAAAATTTACAAGAGAAACAGGCTTATTGGTAGATATGCCAACTCAACAGTCTCTCAATAGGTACTAATGACGGGAACAAGGCTGGACGATTTTTTAGAGATGAGGAAAAGACTGCCCAAATTACAGGAGTAGATAAAGAAATCTTAGAAGCTCTTGGGTCTGGGTTCCCAATAGATGCAGATGCTTTTGAAAAGTATGCAAGGGAAACAAGGGAACTATATTTTAAAAATTATGCCTGGTATTTTAAGCCAGTAAGTGTGCATAAGGTCTTCTTTCATGGAAAACAAATAATTTCTACTTGTATACTTCCAATCGGACAACTTTCAGAAGAAGCGCAAGAGGCAAGAAACAAGGAAAATAGAAGCGAACTTCTTACCAGAAAAATATCACGTGTAGATACAAATACTGACCCCTTAAATCGATTGCTTATAACCTCAGATCCATTCTTAGCAAGTCTAAGATACTTTTCGAGAAGAATGAAAAGTGTCATGGAACATGAAGTCTTGCAACTTTTAGATGTACCAAATAATTAAAAAAATTAAAATAAGCTGGTGTTTATGTATTGTTTTGTCTTGAAATTTGTGGTCATAATGTTAAATAAAATTTGTTATATTCTATTCTGTGAACAATTTCAATTAAAAAAAAAACAAAAAAAATAATTTTAATTTAATTCCGCTGAATCAGCGATTCGTCACACTGTGCGTTGGGTCGAAAACGAAACGTTATTTAAAAAATGTTCGAAGTCAGAACGAGCGTTCGAAGGTCTCGTAGGATTCACATTGGGAGTATTTAAATTCAAATTGTCCAATCTTCCAACTAAGGTATCTCTAATAAACTGCATTTCACGAATGAAAACTCGTTGGTTTGCCTCGAGTATTCGTTGAAATTCTGACGTAATAGCTCTAATGTCAGTGGCCTCTTCTTGAACAGGTGGAGGATGTCCATTAATATCTCGTCGCTCATTATTGTCTTCACTATTGTGATTACTTGCCTGACCGGATTGCATTGCTGCAGGAGGGTTAGTACCAGCTGTGGTAAAATCTTATCCTGGCTTAAGCCTACACTACCCCCAGGTGGAGTACGACTAACTATTGGCCTGGATTCCATTGCTTCTGAACGGGGAGTTATATTTCGAAAAGTGGACGAATTTCTCAAATTACTCGGTCTTCCTCTAGAACGTGAATGTGGAACTCTTCGGAATTTAAATACAACTTCAAAAACTTTTAACTTTCAATATCTTTTAATAAATCTGTATTAAAAAAAATGAATACCTAAATGCATAATTTGGTGTCAGCGCGGTCAGTGCTAAATTCAATATTAAATTTGATAAGATTAGATAGATACAATATGCTTAAGAGCAAGATATCTATGGTAAACAGACGGACTGTGCAAATCAATGCACACAATACGAACAACACTGTATATAATTGGCAACTACAGGTAATATAGTAGCAACATAGTTCACTGTTATAACTACCAGACAATGGACTACCTATGCTAGGTATAAAAGAATTAGGATTTATATACTCGTATTATAAAAATATTCATATGCACAACTTATCCTTTCACGAATAAAATTAGACCAATATGAATACAAAAAGCAGTTTAACTTTTTCTGATATCCAATAGTCGCAACGCGGATTACAATTAAAACTATGAATATACTGGGACTACTATACTAATGAAAGTCATACTCAACTTGAACCGCCAAGAAACACAATAGAACACTCTACAATTGCTGGAGCTTAGCTAAAAGCTCTAAAGTTAGCCAGTATAATCTTTGTAGTGACGTTCTTAATGCCTCGAAGTACATCTAATGTTAGAACACGTTTAATGCAAAAGAGAAACAAGCAAGCAGCCTCCATTAAGCAAAAAATAACAACAAGTGACCTTCCTCAATGCTTCATTGAAAAGGTACATGGACTTTAAAATATATACCAACAATTTTACATGTTGATTAAAGATAAATAAACTTGCGCAATACTCCAATTTAGCAATCTAGCTCTACGCAAAACAACGGAAATTCTTATTATCCATATAAATATTCATCGTATAGGTACCTATTGGCACTTCTTGGTGGTGCGGCATGGCACAATACTGACAAAAAATAAATTATGTCATTGCTTTATAAATTATATTGAATATTTCTAAATCAATTACAAAAAAAATGATAGAAATCGGTACATTTTCCGAGAAGATATAGCCGAAACAGTGAGAGTCTAAAATGCGACAAACTCATAATATCTCATTTGATGAAAAATACCGAAATCAAATTTTATTCAATTTTTCCTTTCAAACGAATCGCCTATTCCATCATTTCTACTCGCAGACGAAGAAGTCAGATTTATTATATTTCCATCATCTCCCTCTCATCAAACATACTATAGTGCGTACCAAAACAGTTGGCCATTCTACTGCGCAGGTCTCTTAAAATGTGTTTTACAATCTCTTAAATTGCAAAAACAAGCATAAAGAGACGAAAATGGGCGGAGCCATAATAAAAAACGACGTATACCCTGCCTTGTGTTCAAGATCGCTGTCGCGATCTCACTGAGGGTGGTTTCTTCATTTTCCTTCTTTTATACTGAAATTAGGAGCGGAGGAAAAATATAGACCATTATATGTCAACTTTACTTGGAGGCAAATATATTGTTTCGTTTTTTGTCTTGTCGGTTCTTTGTAGGAGTATGATGTGATCACGGTCGGATAGATTAAGCAAAACATTGCACATGAATTGATTGTGTGACTGTGTCCGTATGAAGGTGTACGGTTTTAGATTTAAACCCTATTTGCTCATTATGCTTTCGTTGATCATTATTAATTGTGTCGTGCATATTGATCATGTAGGTACTGATATTGGCACGCAAAGTAAAGTAAATTGCAGTGTCACACCAATTTTTTTTTGTTTATATCATTGAATTTGGGCGAGGTAGGTAAATTTAATAAAAAATTTACAATTTGGGAATTTTTTGGAAACGTAAACGATTTTATGCCCAATAACAATAGGCACGATTTTCTGTCACAAAAAAGAGGATGGGGTATTAAACGGTTCGTTAAAGACAAAATGGTGAACGTTCTTGATTCTTCAATAATTTTTTTTAAGAAATGCAATTTTTAAAACTTTTTGAACTACCCACCACTTTTAAATTTGTAACCTTGATTAAAAGTGTAAATTATAGCGAGATAAAATTGACGATGAATTGCAAATATAAAACAGATTTACAGCGAGCAGCAAAACAAAACACCAGTATACCAAATGGGTGGTTCGGTTTGGTTTGAATTAAGAAGTAAAAACACACACGTTTTAGTACTAAGATAAAAATATTTATTGATTTTGCTACCTATATATGAAATAGTTAATATTAATGTATATTAAATTGAATTCGAAGAACTGTCAGTTTCATAATCGGTTGAAGAATCATCTCCTGGATTGATAATTATTGCATCCGACATTGTGTCCCACATCTGCTCGTGTGAAAAGTATTCCTCCTCTGTCCTTATAATTTTTTCACAAACTTTGCGCCAATCTTCAACTGTTATTTTTGAAAATTCTTCTTCAGCTAGTTTCTGAACATCCGATAATCTAAACGTTGTATTTCGGCTTCCGACTCTTCCCTTGACTGTTGCCCAGATCTTTTCAATAGGGTTGAGATCTGGATGATAGGGTGGCAATCGTAGTACTTCGTGTCCCGCGCCGTGAATCATATCGTCAATCTTATGCTTGGGGTGGTGATTAGTCCGATGTCGCTTTATAAGGTCATAAAGTTCGACTTTGAGCATTTTTGAAGAATGCGGTATATTGTTGACGGAAAGCCATTCTAACATCTCCGATTTAACGGAAGCAGAAGTGATTTGCTTGTGTTCCCATTTGTTGTGATATGATGCGTTGTCCATTACAATAACCGATGGTTCCTCTAGGTTATTTAAAACTTGATCCTTCATCCATTTGGAGAAATTTTCAAAATTCATCTCATCGTGATAATCTCCTGTTTTCGACCCAGATTTAAATAAAAGCAAGGCATTATTCACGAAGCCCTTCGCTCCACCTGCATGCGCCATTATCAGCCTTTGGCCTTTTGAAATTGGCGCCTTTAAACCTTGACTGGTGCCGTCAGTCCATGCCCTTGGCCTTGTGTGAGAGCTGTGAATATAGCTCTCGTCCAAATAAATAATCTCATATCCTTCTGACCTGTACTCCCGCACCTTCCTCAGATATTTCACTCGTAAAAGTTTGATTTCATTTCTTTCGCAAAGAAATTTACGGTTGTTCTCCGTTTTCCTATAAGAAAATCCATTTCTTTTTAAAATCCTATGTAGCGACATATTGCTTAGGTTCAGCTCCAAATCTTCCTGCACCCGTTGTCTTAACATTTTTAATGTTATCATCATTTTTTCTTCAATGTGAAAGTTGTATATAATTCGCCGAACAGCTGTGATACCAAATTCGTCCAATCCAGTTTTCCATTTTGTATGTGGTACTCTTTTAGTTGGAGATTCAATAGCGCCTTTCTTCTCATATTCTTTAATTATCCTTCTTATTGTTCGGGCCGAAATTCCCGTAAACTCCTCTGTCTGTGAATTTGCGTATGTGATGGGATTATCTATACATAAATTCCTAGCTTCTTCAATTTTTTTGTAATATATCCTAACAACGATCTTACGTCCTAGACTTCCTATTGGTTTTCCTTTTCTTGAAAGATCCATGACAATTTATTATATTTTAATAAACGTATGTCCTAGCAATGCTTTTGTTTTCGTGAAAGTGAATTCCAAATAGGAAATCCATAATATATATGCGTTATCTTAAATAAAAAAAAACTCTAAAAACCAAGCAACAAATTTATTCCTTGCCCCTACAGGTAACCAAATGCAAACACTAATCATGTCGTAAAACTTTTACACTTAAGTCAAACAGGTAAAATCAAACATCATAAAATTAATGCTAACCAAGCACACCACCCATACAGGTACCTAGCGCTAAACCACGAAATGTTCAACCATAAAAAGGGTTGGGAACCCTTTCAAATACAATCGGACTTCTAGGTAGAAATGTATAAAAGTCGACCTCATAATAAAAAATTAAGTTTATTTAGATATTCAACAGCATTTTAGTTCTAAGCACTGTAAAGTTGGGTTACGCATTGTAAATTACAGGCAAAAACGCTTAGTGATTAAATCTCTTTCGCGTCATTTTTGTTCTCTTAAATCCTCTCTCTGCGCAATCGACCGTTGGCCAACTGTTTTGGTACGAACTCTACTTGCCTAAGCGAAGGCAACATTGCAAATCATCAATTACACAGAAAAATAAATACATACTTACATTTCCATACAAATGAAAATCATATGGCATGACCAGAGAATCGATAATGCGACATCTATTATCTATACAAATTAACTTACTTGGAAATCCTACATGCTACCTGTTCTGCGAAAGAACAAAAATGCCTATACTCCTTCTTACAAAGAAAAATAGATACTAACATAATATCAGAATGATTCGATAAAGAGACACAGCAAAATTTTAGACACAAACCTTCAAATGCCACCATCTTTGTTGCTGACTCGCTCGAAGTCGTCGATTTCAAATTCGTGTTGATGATAGTACTATAGAGTTTATATACAATGGTACTGGGCATTTCTCACTTCTTGTATCATGATCCACATCTATACTTTGAAGATGCAGATACTCTTTACTCCTCATACAGCTCACACATTTCACAGAATCACTTACACACTCACTAAGTTTATGTTGGCCACCACATTTCATGGTTCTGAAGCATAACTTTAATCTAAATCTAACTATCGATAATGAAACACTAGAACAGGTTGAACAAATTAAGTACCTAGGGATAGTCATTGAATCAAAATTAAGGTTTGACTCACACGTAGATTACCTAGTTAAGAAAGTATCTAAAAAAGTTGGGGTTTTCAATAGAATAAGAAATAGGATATCAATCTTGTGTGCAATAAACATCTACTATGTAATGATTAAACCACATTTTGAGTACTGTTCGTCAATATTGTATCTATGTAGTAATAATGTGTTAATGAAGCTGCAACCCTTACAAAATAGAGCCATGAGGATAATATTAAAATGTAATCGTTATATGTCAATAAGAGTAATGTTAGAAATGCTTATGTGGTTAAGTGTAAAACAACGAATCTATGTAAATGTACTATGTTTTGTTTTTAAGATCAAATATGGAATGCTACCTAACTATTTAAACAAATACCTTATATATATATAAGAGACATACAGCCTTATAATTTAAGAAATCTCTGAATTCATATATTAGTAACTATGTACTACAAATATCTGAATTCATATATTAGTAACTACTACACCTTAGTATAAGTTTAGATTGTAATATTGAATTTTAATAGCAGAGATCTGCAAAATAAATAAATAATAATAAAAAATTTAGAACATGCCATTCTATTCTTACAAACTTTCGCCGAGTGGTTTAGCCCCCAACAATGCTATTATTAAGATTAAAAGGACCATAACCCTCCCATTTAGCTGCATCCTTGCTGGTTCGCCTCTGGGCCTCCCTAATTTGAATCAGTTTGTCACTGAGGCCAATCAAATGCTGTTGTTGCTGCATTTGTGTGATCCAAGAGTTTTTAGGCCTGCCTCTCTTTAGCGTTGGTATGGGAACGTTTGATATTGCCTTTTTGACGGGGTTCGTAGGATCGCTCCTTTGAACATGACAGTACAAACTGAGCCGGTCGCGCTCCATTTTCTTTGAAACAGATTCTTTGACGTGAAGGCTTCTTCGGATCTTGGAACTTCTTATTCGATCAAACTTTGTAAGCCCTGTCATGCCAAGCATCTTCATCTCAGCTTCCTTAAACTGCCCTCATACTTATTGTACGCTGTCCAACATTGTGAACCGTATATAAGCGCCGGACGCACAACTGCGGTGTAGAGCCTTCGTTTCAGCTTAGGGGCATTTTTCGATCACAGAAACAGGCTGAGTTTTTCCGCCACTTCATCCACTCTACGCTTACGCGATTTTGTCATCACAGCTTGCTTTGCTATTGATCATAGATCTTAGATTTTTGAACTTTTTGCGCTTGGGAATTACTCTTCAATTCATAAAAATGCCTGGAATAGATCGGAGTGGATCAGATAACGGGCAGCATAAGTATTTTTATGTTTCAATGTATAACCTTATATATAAATACAAGGAGTTTGAACGTTGTGTGTGTAAAGTTCATTGAACTAATAATAATGTTATTATTATTCAGCATATCATAAGGGCACGAACAAGGTCTATGCTCCAACAGAGCCTAATCCCTTGGTTTACCGGGATAGGTATGTCCCAGCTCCCTGCTGAGATGAATGAATGAATGAAATAACTATATATATATATATATAAGTATTCTGTTTTCTTCGGACTAATACGATACCCTTTCCACTCCACATCTGCCACCCATACATCAAGTGCTCATTGCAGGCACGTTTGATTCTCGCTAATGATGGCTCCATCGTTAGCAAACAAACTGCACAATGCACTTTGGGGACCGTCACTTTTCCTTCAAGCAGATAAATCAAGGACTGTAATAAATATCAAGGGACTTGAGACACTTCCCTGGTGTACAGCAACTTTGATTGCAAACTCCTCGGTGAAGCCAACGGCGCAAACTACTCTTGTCTTTAATCAATGATACATACTTATTATCATCTGTACGTAGGTTTCTGGAACTCCTCGTTGTCTAAGCGCCACCCATAACAGATCCGTTGGTTGTCTATCAAAGGCCTTTTCAAAATCAACCAACACCGTATCCAAATCCTTTACGGAATCACGATGTTTTTATATCATGATCCTTATACTTTGGATTACATCTGTGGTGGATTTAAAATAAATAAAAAAAAATATTAGGCATTACGGGTACATACAGGGCCTAAAGGCCCATTTAGACGATCATTTCAGTTTCAGTTGAGCTATCACTTAAGCTTTCAGTTAAACTGATGTCTAAATGCAAAAACTGAAGCGCTTAACTGAAACTGAAACTGATGGAATTCCCATAAGTTCTCAGTTCAGTTATCAGTTCAACTGATGTGTAAATACGTTTCCGTTCAGTCATCATTTCAGTCGTCATTTTAATCGCAGTTGTCGTTGAATCGATATGTCGAATGGGAATGATAACATGGTCGATTTCATTGAAATTTATCTCGCATGTCAATGTTTGTGGAAGATAAATGTTTGTTAAATGATATGGCACCGGAAATGGTGCCATACGTAAAAATATTTATAAAGATGCAATATTTGAAGGTGACCTTAAGTCGTTAAATAAGACATCAAAAGTTGTGTCATATTGGTATCTTGTTAGGGTTCCGTAGCCAAATGGCAAAAAACGGAACCCTTATAGATTTATCATGTCTGTCTGTCTGTCTGTCTGTCCGGGAATGTCACAGCCACTTTTTTTGCAAAACTATAAGAGCTATACTGTTGAAACTTGGTAAGTAGATGTATTCTGTGAACCGCATTAAGATTTTCACACCCAAATAGAAAAAAAAACAATAAATTTTGGGGGTTCCCCATACTTAGAACTGAAACTCAAAAATTTACGTGTGGGGGATCTATGGATAGGTCTTCAAAAATGATATTGAGGTTTCTAACCCCCCCAAATATAAAAAAAAAACATTTAATTTCATAAACATAAACCTTATGCGTAAACTGTGAACCATTATTTTCTAATAATAAATCTGTAATAGGTGCCTAAGTAAATAATAATTATAATTCGCGCGGAACCTTTCATGGGCGAGTCCGACTCGCACTTGGCCGCTTTTTTTATAATTGGAGTCACTAGTTGCAGTAGCTCTAAATATACGCTTTTACTCGTACGTATATAGTTTGACCAATCACCATGTTCAAACCTCAATTCCCTCATTAAATTTACGTGTGATAGGGTTCGTCTTTTTAAGTACCAATCTTTGCTCCATTTCTTTCTTCTTCTTTTTGATTTATTAAGCGACAAAACTATAGCTATTGCAATTAGCCTTTCATCGTAGATTACGCAATGTATTTCTTCTGACTTTCGACTGCTCACAAGTAAAATGAAAGCTGAACTGAACACCGGACTGAAGTCTAAATGCTCGGCTTTTTAAACTGAACTGATAACTGAACTGATACCTGACCGTCTAAAAGGGCCTTACAACCTAGCTTCTTCAACCATTTGCTTGTGCGAAGTGGAAGGGGCCTATATTTTTAAGCTGAATCCGAACGGAAAATTTGAAAAGCATCTCATGACAATTGGTACTTTTGGTTGTTTGTCAGACGTTTGCAAGAGGTGGGCAGTGGAGAAAACTTTTAGATGTTACTTCGCGCCGGCGGGATTTGAAACTGAGACCTCTAGATTAGTAGCCCAACACACTAACCTCTGCGCCACTGCGCTAACTCATATGGTGTAGTGCACGAATAGCCTACTTATTAGCGAGCGTAACATTTCGAAATCGGTTCACTCTCTCTTCGTCAATGTCTCCTGTTGGTTTTTCTCTTTATTTCCACCAAAAATGATCACACGAAATTGTATTCCACCCCTTGAAAATTCAACCGCAATACCCGGCATGCTAGGAATGCACATCAGTTCACCCTCAAGCCTGTATTCAGAGGTACAGTGAAATACAAGGATTATTTCCTTAACTGAACCACTCGAATTATAGACGCTCTACCAATCTCTGTTTTTTCCTTGCATTATAATTTAAAAACATTCAAAGCCAACTTGCATCGGCATCTCACCCTGTTCTCTAATCCCTCACTTCCTTTTTGCCGAGCCGTAATTCATCGTTATAAGGGTATCCAAAACCCCTTTAGCGCGTCCGTATTATAAAAAGCGTACACTTTTGGTAACATTACCATTATTTTCTACTGGACCAACACGAATAAGTAGGTCATACTCACAAACTTTTGTACACCCACCGCGGTTCGTGCATATTTTCAACCGAAACTATTCAAGCGTAAATCGATTCATTTAGTACCACGTAGGTTCTTTACTAAAAATCGGTGCCATGAACAAAGTCGTACCTCAGATTGTAACTTTATTTCATGGCACCCTTAAAATCTTCATGGATACCCGAAATTTATAATAACGTAGGTTTGCTTATCCCAATCGAAAATCGATTTCTTATATATCGGAACTCACCTTCAAGCAATTCACCCATGTGCACGTTTTCTTTCAGCTTAATCAAATTTGAATAATTTATTGCATACATAGGTACAATAAAGTTAGCATGCATCGGATCAGATTTTATTAGCATATAGAATGAGCTGTCTTTCTTTAAAGTAAGGATGACTAGGTATACTTCTGGGAAATATATTCATCAAAATAACATTATACTGATTTTTCATGGGCCGGTACCAATAACAAATTTAGTGTGCGCTTAAATTTGTAGTTCCTTTTTCTTATATGGAAAAGCAAAATTAAATGAAAGGGACCACTAATTAAAACTTGACATTAAATTTGTTTTTGGCAAGGCACATGGTAAATAAAACGTGTAAGTTTGCTGTATTTGGAATAAAATTAATTTAGAATGTGCGAATGTCACGAATTTCGCGATTAATCACCCATAATCTGTTGAAAACAGGTCTTGCGCTTTCAAAATATTATTATGACTTTAATTAATTTATTTTATTTTATTTTTTCGCCTTGGCGCAGATTGGCTGTTCTGCAAAGAAGAAGACACAGATAACGCAATATAAACATCCTGACAAGTAATTGAATTAAAAGCGTTTCGCAATACTGCCTCAAAAATAAGACATCTATGTAGAACAGCTCATATATGTTATTGTTTTCTACGGTGACAGTTGCCAATTCTAAATTTAGAACAAGTGGTGCGCACGTTCACTTAATTAAGAGGCCCAGTTTCGATTTTAATAATATTCCGTATTTGGGAGTAAAGTAAATTTGAATGTATTCAATCTTCTTTTTGAGGGCAGACTTAACCGGGCTGGTAAGGGCGCCCCAGGAAATTTTTTCCCTTATCAGCAATGTAAATCAGATGAATGGCAACAGTTCCCCCTGAAAATTTATCGCGAAAGGCCTGATTATAAAAAAAAGACAATACGACCTGTTAGATTACTTATTTACTTAACGGGCTTCACCCGTGTAGTGTCTCGGCCTGAAACACTGCAGACTGGCACCCTTTGCAAGTGCGGGCACACTGTTTCAAGTTGTCGAGACTAAGCTAAGGTTCGGTCTTTCTTGTCGTCTCGAAACTGGGAGCTGGGCGTGGAAGTAGATCTTAGCTGGAGGATTATTGTCCATTCACTATAACTTTTTTGACTATATCCTCACCGTGGTACACCTCATCTCAGAATCTGCGGTTGCGCAGACATGAGCAAATATCCGATTTAGTTTTTTTTCTTTCGCAAGAACTCCTTTCCTGCTTATCGTGCAGCCCTCGGCGCCACTGAACAGAACTGTCAGTATCAGTTTTGAAGATCTTGCACTTGGCCCTTCGTATCGTATAGCAGTTCTTCGTCGGATCTCCACTTAGGGGTCAATGGTTGAGTTTAAATTTACTCCTAGGTAAGTGAACTCCCTAGCTACCGTAATCTTGCTTGTTGATTTGTTGAAAGCATGAAGTTGGTTTTGTCTTCGTTAACTTCAAGGTCAAACAATTTCGAATGTACTTCAGGTCATTGAGAAGTTTTCGGGACTCAATATATTTCATTAGCTGACAGTTGATCAGCGTTTCTATGACCATAGAAAAAAGGGACGTAAGTGCAATTGGTCTGTAGGAGGAGGGAGTAGAAGATTCGCCTTTTTTGGGTGAGGTCGGACAAATGCTGTTTTCCATCTCTTTGGAAGGAGCCCTAAAGAAAAGAATAGATAGAAAAGCTTACGCAGTGGTCATCATAGGAGAACATCTCTTCAGAACGATAGGGGAAATACCATCTGGACCAGTACATTTGTGTATTTCAAGATACAAAAGTACTCTAGCCAATACTTTTTTAGCGTATTTTTCCGGGTGAGAGGTGTGTTGGCGATTTGACTGCTTATGTCGGTCATTCGAGTTGGCTCATTTACAAGCTGAGTCAGATTGTTTACCTCAGCAAAATCTCAACAAACCTTCCTTCGGATGTTGTCTGTCCAGAATGTCGAAGCCAATGTGAATTGTGTATATTGAAATCACCCGCAATGACTATTTTAGTATGAGGATGAAGGGTTACAATTCTTGCGATGGAATCAGACAGGGCTTTCAACTCATTATAAGTTGAATGTCTGTCCAAATTGGGTCTTCTGTAAATAAAACAGTAGTGGATTATTTGCTACGGACATGGAATTTGAGCCAAATAAATTTAAATTCCGGATTGGAACATTGACCATATTGAGGCTGGAGTTGGTAGGCTACGTCATTTCGTATATAAACCGCGAGACCGCGATGGGGAAGCATAAAGGCACTAAGTTGTTTCCAGGTAGACTAAACTGATCAGGGCAAACGCTAATCTGTGTTTCATTAAGTGCCAAAACAGCTGGTTTGTTGTGAAAAGTATGGGTGTATAGTGAAAAAAATTTCTTCAAGCCAGGAATGTTACAGACATCCACCACAAAACTAATAGACATTATAAAATACAAACCTAATTGAAAACACAAACTCCGACGCTACCTAACAAAAGCCGTGAATTGAAGATCTGCATTAGATTCCCAAAACAATTTACCGCAGGTGTTATGCCAGTACGGTAATTTTTTTTGGTCCACTAACAAAATCAACATCTCACGGCCCACTATCCGTCTGATGCTGCCTCTACCCAACCTTTACAAGTTCACAAAATCGTACGGTACCTGCATTAGCCAAGCAAATGCAGCAGCGGCACTGGCACTATGGTTTTATTATTTATGCCTTTTTTTGTGACACACGATTTCGCGGCGCGTACAATAATTTCCAAAACAACAAAGAAGCTTTGTATCGTAGGCGAGACCTAAAAAGCAACTCATGCGCTTTCGTCGGGATGCAGACAGCAACTCTATTTTTTTTTTTTTATTTTTTTTTTTTTATAATTTGCTTACGCTAAAGGGATTTTTTTCTGTTGTTACAGTACCCTTATAATGCTAAGAACACAGTGTAAGCTACTTGGTATTAGAAAGAATAGAGAGATAGGAAAGAAGTGTTTGGGTGCAGTTGTAGGGTTTTTCTCCACGGGTGGTGTCTAAGTTACTTAGGGAGATTACGATTTCATGTATTCGGTATAAAGTAATGGACTTGGCCGGGATTCGAACGCACGACCTTCCATTCCGTAAGCGAATACACTACTACTGCACCATTACCACCCGCAAATTGTGTGATGTGTTTCACCAGACAACATTTTTACGTCTTTTGCCCGCCCAACATTATTTCAAATGTATCACTGCTTATTTTGTGCTCGTGACTGACATCGGCTTGAAACCGAGATTGTATATATGTATACATATGATAGCAATTATGGGGAACATAACTCTTAAAACTTTTTATCCTTGAATTTGTATTTGCTGACTTGCTTCCCCAAAAAGTTGTTCTGAAAGTATCATCCAATAACCAATACTAAATTATTCGATCTTTTTTTTTTAATTTGTTCTATAATAAAAATCATAACTAATGTAATGCTAAAATCTATCTTTCAGGTATTTCAATGGATAAATGAGCTTGCCCATCCAGAAACTCGTGAAACTGCTTTGTTAGAATTAAGTAAGAAACGCGAAACCGTAACAGATTTAGCACCAATGCTATGGCATAGCTTTGGTACAACAGCTGCCCTCCTTCAAGAGATTATCAATATTTACCCATCAATCAATCCTGCCACATTAACTGCACACCAATCGAATAGGGTATGTAATGCCCTTGCCTTGCTGCAGTGTGTTGCGTCACATCCGGATACACGAACTGTGTTTCTGCAGGCTCAGATTCCATTGTTTCTGTATCCGTTCCTACATACTACCTCTAAGACGCGACCATTTGAATATTTACGTTTAACTAGTTTGGGTGTAATTGGAGCTCTTGTTAAGGTGAGTAATATATCCGAGTCTTTTGAAAAAGAGAAATATTTGTATAACTTATTAATAATATATAGCAAGTTAAACACACATATTTTGGTATATATATTTGATATAGTTTTTAAATGATTTATCTTCCAGACTGATGAACAAGAAGTGATAACTTTTCTTTTAACAACTGAAATCATTCCTCTGTGCTTGCGAATAATGGAGTCGGGTTCCGAGCTAAGTAAAACTGTTGCTACATTTATTTTGCAAAAGATTCTTCTAGACGAAAGTGGCCTTTCATATATCTGCCAAACCTATGAAAGGTTTTCACATGTTGCAATCATTTTGGTAAATATAAATAGTTAAAATAGCTAATGTGTATGCTAATGTGTTTTTTTCATAGGGTAAAATGGTTATTCAACTTGCCAAAGAACCATCCGCACGCCTACTAAAGCACGTAGTTCGATGTTATCTAAGGCTCTCTGACAATGCAAGGTAAGTGCAAATTTTCTCATTTTGTTTGTATTGTTCATATTGAGCATCATTCATTTTAAGGAACTCACTTCCTGTAATTGTCGTACGATAGCGCGGATTTCCACATATACAGTGTATATCTTGCCGATCATATTATTAGGGCATCGGCCGATAAAGTGCTTTAATCTGTATAAGGTGGACGATGGTTCCCCATACGCACTTTTGTTGGCTAAACATTTGTGTCGACTGAAGTGTATTTTTATTCAAAATCAAAAATTTTTTCTTCCAAAGCCCTCCTCAGCTAATGTTGCGAATATGTATTTGTCAGTTCCTCTTTTTCGATAGGTAATCTTTAAAAATCTGCCAAAGAAATTTGTTGGGATACAATTCCAAGAATGGGTAAATTTCTTACTCTCTAGTGTGCCCCAATTTTGTTTGGCGGAAAACTAAAAAAACTGATCAATCGTCAAACGTCTTAGATGCGGCGTCCCAGATCATGACATCACAATTTCCAATACGTAGAGGAAATTCTTCCTCATATTTCATGTCATCAATCTTTTTTCTTTTTTTTTTAACGACGAGGTTATGATCTGGACTAAAAGGATGATAACCAACCCACTTCACTGCACCCATAGAGGTCCGCATGTGCGATTCGCCGGATTCACATCAAAAAGTATCATCGGACCTCCCGATTTCGAATCACTGTTTGTGGGATACAGACTTTGTTCGATCTGCCTCTCTTTCGCGATTGTAAAAGAACGTTGATTAATATCGCCTTTTTTAAGCGCTGAATTTGAGCATTTTGAATTAACTGTGGCGAACCTTGAAATGAATACCGAGCACACAGCAAGAACTGGATAAACTTAACAATGTTCTTACCTTCGGTCTCAACACAGCTTTTAACGAAAGCTGTAAAAGAACGATAATCGTCGTGGAGTACATAGTTAGTTCATGATCACCGTGAACCAACTATGTACTTATCCATGCCCTTCGAAAGGTCAACATCTTCGAATCAGTCTGCTCTCTTTTGGAACATATACTTAAAACCAGAGTGATAAATGTTTCACTTTAGAGTAGTTCTATCAAGAGAGAAGTACACCGGGGAAGCCCCCAATAAGTTCTCTCCCCCTTATTCTGGAACATAGTTATCGATAAAATCCTCGCGGAAATAGAGAAGGGTTGTGGCTTACGTGGACGATGTGGCTATCTCCATATCAGGCAAGTACCCACAGCCACTTGCCGATGTTCTTCAATTTACTCTTAATAATGTAAAAAGCTGGACAAAAACCTGCGGTCTCAATATCAATCCGACGAAGTTGGTCCTTTTTACTACGACAAACAAAATTCCATTCTTCTCGTTCCCCACTTAAAGAGGATGCACTCTAAAACTCTCCAGCAGTCGTAGCTATATAGCACTATAATTGGATTTGAAGTTTAACTGGAAAGAAAACGTTAACGAACGTACCAAGAAAGCCATGGTTGCCCTTTGCACCTACAAAAGACAGATATCAAAGCCCTTACATCCAGAACAATAACATTGAAGGCAGTGAAGGACTGCCGCGTATCTCAACGAGATAGCTACACAGTGCAACATCACCCTTTGCTGGGTACCATGTCATAGCGATGTCCAAGGGAATTGTGAAGCTGACGAATTGGCTAGATGAGGCTCCTCTGCTACAAATAGCTTAACTATAGACAAAATCGATGGAGCAATTTCGTCTGCGAGGTACCTCATCCACGTCGATGCGCTAAAAAAGGCAAACCTTAGATGGAGCCAGCTTATCCAGTGTAGCACCGCTAGACAATTATGGCCAAAGTTGACTAGAGAAGATCCAACGGATTTCTGAGACATAAAAGAGGAACCCTCTTTACCCTTTCAAGCATACCCACTAGACACTGTGCGACGGGTATGTATGCTCAAAGATTAGGCATCCCCTACAAGATTTCTGCAGAATCGTAGAACGAGGAAGAAGAGGAGTCAGTTCTGAATTTCATGTGCACGTGCCCCGCACTCGCCAGCATAAGAATGGCTTCTTTATAATAATAATACAAATATTTTGCTATGGTATATTACACTGCGACCTATTGGTTTATTGTGTCCCCTGCTTGTGCCTCGGAGAGGTTCATGCCCTCCCTTCAGAGTCCTCTCTAGATACTTCTTTTGTGAAGCGTGTCTGGTATTCTCTGATTTATCCTTGGCAGGTCACACTCCTTAGAGCACAGCGTCCAGTCCAGTTTCTTAGATGAATCTGAGAATGAGCTGTGTGTCCATTGCTTGTATGTCCTTGTCTATTATTTGGTGCCTGCCCAAATATCTCATCCTTTTGTGGGCCAGTGCCCCACAGCATTCCAGTATGTCGTCTGGACTTTCGGCGGTTTCAATGCAGAATCTGCAGAGCCCGTCCTCTGATATACCCATTTTCCTCAGGTGCTCCTTGAGTCTGCACTGCTCCGTGAGGAGGCCTGTTAGGGTTCTTAGGTTGTTTTTGTTAAGGCTGATACAAGTTTTGAATCTCTTTTTGTTGTAATTTCCTAAGTTTCTTGCTTGACTCAGACCTTGGAGGTTAAGAAAGGTTTTGGCCCTTGTTTCTGTCTCCAGAGAGTTCGCTGCATCATTGCATGTAATGCCAACATGGCCAGGTACCCAGCAGATGGAAATTCTGTTATTCTTGCCTAGTCTATTCAGTCCGTGTAGGCATTCCCACACTAGTTTAGACTTGATGACGTAGGCGTCAAGAGCCTTTATGGCTGCTTGGCTGTCAGACATTATTGCTATGTTGCAATTTCTGTAGTTTTTCTCAAGGTTGATTCGAACGCACCTGTCTATGGCACATATTTCTGCCTGGAAGATGCTGGTACATTTGCCCATGGATTCGTAGTGCTTAGTTCCTGGCCCAAAAACTGCTGCACCAGTTCCCTCCTCGGTCATCGAGCCGTCCGTGTACCACTTTGTTGTGTGGTTGCTCAGTCCATAAGTTGTGGATTCATTGCTCCAGTTCTCCTTATTGCTGAGCTTTATCTGGAAATTCTTCTCGAAGTTGAATTTCCTGATGCTGTCGTCCCTTGGTATGCCAAGAAGTGGGAGTTTTTTGAATAAGTCACCGTGTTCTTTCGAACCGATGCATTTCCCTCTTTCAATTCAATCCTTTGCCATCCTTAGGATTGTTTAGTCTGCCGCGTTCATCACCATGATGTGTAGAGGGGTTAATTCCAATAACACCTCCGTGGCTGCGGTTGGGCAGCTACGCATTGCTCCGGTAATGCACAGGCACGCCAGTCTTTGCACTTTGCTGAGTGTCTCTCTTGTTGTGGCTAGACTGGTTCGTTTCGCCCATGCTACCGCTCCGTATGTAATCATTGGTCTCACAATTGCAATGTACATCCATCGCGGGATGTTTGGGCTACATCCCCATGCTTTCCCCGCCAGGCTCCTACATATCATGAGAGCACGAGTGGCCTTCTTGGATATCTCCTCTGTATAATTTCGCCAGAGGAGTTTACTATCTAGATGAAGTCATAGATACTTTACTTCTTTGACTGGTATCAGTGTCGTGCCTGATAGGCTAATGTCCATGGCTTCTTTATGTCAATACCTCTTCCACGATCTGAATGATCTCAACAATGTCTGCACGGCTGATATCACAAACTATCAAGAAAAGTAGATGGTTCGAGGAGCAGGCAGTGTGACCCCCTGCCCCTTACCAATGGCATCACAATGGACCTTTTTTGGTGTAAGTGAACCTCATCGAGGTCCATTTCAAACCATCCAACCAACCAATCAACTCTCGGTACAGGCGCTCCATACCCTTTCCTGTAATTTGGATCACTTCTCAGTGAAGCACTCGCAAAGTCAGTATTCCTTTTTTAATCTTCATTATAAGAGGGACATTTTGACCAAGCTTTGAGTACCGCTTTCTTTTTACTTATCACTACTTTAGCTTCAACTGTCCACTATCATATTTCTTTGCTGAAGTACTCTTTTAAAGCCCTGAACAGTGAATTGGCTCTGACTTAGCAAGGTCGCTGTAGCGAATTCTATAGGTCCTATGGACAGCGATGGAGTTATGGATTTTCCGATATTTCCTTTAAAATTTCCATCAACTAACGAAAGCAGACATTTTAATATTGTCAAAAATGTTTACCTTTTTCTTTGCACATTTCTGTCAGGAGGAGATAGGGTTGCTGGGCAAACGCTACTTCTAGGTTCACCTTTCGATATTTAACCGATGCTTCATGAAACATGCTACCCACTGGTTGTCAATCTGGGTTTCTTTGCTGCAAGTGATCAGGTGTTGGCTTTGTTTGACGAATGTGGTATTTTGAACGATAAAACCGGATGACTTTCACTTGCCCAGGATATTTCAGCCGGAGAGTTTCTGGTGCCGATATAAGATGATGGGAGAGAGAATAATAATAAACAAAACAGTCACCGACTAAATCTCAAGTTGATAACATCGTTGCTAATTTATCGTGTGATTTGATATTTCCGCCAAGCGTCTAAGTCGGTTTCTGCCGTTAAACCGTACTCTCCCTTATTACTTTTCATTCATCATTTATTTTTGTCAATTTGTTTTATTTTTTATACCCATTGAAGTGTAAAAGTCCCAACCGGATGGGTGGTCGTTTCGGGTTTCTCGATTCTGATTCTGATCCCGACCCCCAGGCAAGAACGCAACCTAGGTAGATGAACTCCTTAACTACCTCGAAGTTATTGCTATCAACAGTGACGTTTTGTCCTAGGCTGTGGACAGATGTTTGTTTGTTTCTTGATAACATGTACTTTGTCTTGTCCCCATTTAATTCAAAACCAACCAATTTCGCCTGTTCTTCAATCGCTGTGAAAGCATCTAAAACGACACGCTGGGAACGGCCGATCATGCCCATATCGTCCACATATCCCAGTAGCTGGACGGATCTATTGAAGATAGTGCCTTCCGTGTTGACACCAGCCCTTCGCACTATTTTCTCCAGAACAAGATTGAAGAAATCACATGATAGCGCATCTCCTTGCTGAAATCTGGTACAAGTTTGGAATAATTCGGAAGAGCTGCTTCCAAACTGCACATTACACCGCGTATTTTCAATTGTCACGCGACACATTGGATCAGTTTTGCCGGGATCCCGACTTCGGCCATCGCCACGTCGAGCTTCTGACGATGAATTCGGTTTTAGAGTCGATGAAAAGGTGGTGGGTCTCGGCTCGAAATTCATTTTGTCTTTTCCAGTGTTTGCCTTAGTGTGAAGATTTGGTCTATTGTCGATCCACCCCTTGAACATGTCAACCGCAATACCCGCCATGCAAGGAATGCTCATCAGTTCACCCTCAAGCCTGTATTCGGACGTACAGTGAAGTTCAAAAAATATTTCCTCAGCCGTTCAACACAAATGTGGAATAATCTTCCACGCTTTGTTTTTCCCTTCACATTGTAACCTACACACATTCAAAACCAAGTGCATCGGCATCTCTCCTTTTCTTCTCACCCTAATTTCCTTAACGCCCGCTCTGTGTAGCTATTACATTATAAGGGTCCTAATAAATCCCTTTAGTGCATGTGTATTATAAAAAAAATATAATATAATAAATAAAACTAACTTTTTTCCAGAGCTCGAGAGGCCTTGCGACAATGTCTTCCCGATCAGTTGCGTGATGCAACATTCACTGGCTGCCTACAAGATGATAAATCGACTAAACATTGGCTACATATGCTTATAAAAAATTTGGAACTTGGAGCAGTTGCACCTACTGACCCGCGCCAAATTGGGATGTCACCACTGACCTCATAAGTATAAAAAAATAAAACTCAATTCACGCAACAATTTAACACATGAACCTCCAAACATTAAGCAAAAATATATATATATATAAAAAATCATTACAATTAATTAATATTAATTAAAAAAAGGAAACCTCGTGATAATTAAACAAAATATTATTAAACAAAACAGAGGAGACTGTCAATATGATTATAATTAAAATTAAATTACACAAAAGGGTACCTAATCAAAAAACCATAACAAAACAAACAAATAACATTGACATGTAATTTATCTTGAAATGAAAAAAAAACAAATAACTAATTACTTGTTAGATATAACATTTTTAATACAACAACCTCTTCCCCTATTAAATAATTAATTAAAGCGAACTACATTACCGTTAATGGAAGAACCTGAATCCGCACATAAAAATTACCCACAATAATAATATTTATCGAACAACTGAAAAAATGTTTTTAATTTGATATGAATATAATTTCCAACTTTTTTTCGTATTAAGCAAAAATGAGAGTGGAAGAAAAAAAAACAGAGAAAGAGGGCTTTGTTGATATTGATACAATTATTATCTATTATCTAATTATAACGATTAAAACAATTTATATAGATATATTATATGTAAAAAAACATATGCAAATAATAAATTAGTAAATTCTAAAGAGCATATATGTATACATTGAAATGTAAATTAAAACAATACAGAAAACCTTGCATAGCAAAGTAGAACTCTGAAACTGAAAATATTTGATAATAACTACATAAACACACCAAATTTGTAAAATAAACATACTACTTTTGTTATTTTTGTACGATTCAACAAAACAAAAATTAAATACCAAAAAATCAATAAAATAATATAATATATAATAAATCAAATAAAACGAAATGCATATTGTTAAAGGCAAAATAATTAACATGTAATATAAGTGAGACTCGTAAATGTTATCAAATTAGAATTGTTTTCGACTGAGTCACTAGTCTCGCAAAAATTCGTCATTTTACAATGGAATCCTTCCTCAGTTAATCCGGGAAATCCCTTCGCTCTCCAATCCAAGGATCACCAAAGGCGAGCCCTTTGTAACAAAGTCATTCGTCAGTATATGCAAAAAATTCTTTCGCTCAAGAAGCCAGGCGGAGAAAATGTATGTTCAAGCTAATAACCTTCTCTGGGGATGATACACAGACGATTGCGGGTTAGAAAATTCTTAGATATTATTTTGTACGCATTTGGCAACTTCATTATAGTGCACATGATAATACTGATCTTAAACGATCAAATAGCTGTACTCCTTGAAGTGTCGAATTTAAATTAAATTCAAATGATGACATCTCTTTCGACGTCGTTTCTCATGTCAGAGTATTCACATTCAATTAGATTCCCCACTTAAAGTGACCGTTACGTTATGCAACGAATGTGAAGCCATTGAAAATGCATTCATTTCTCATCGAAAACAGATCGCCTTACATTCTAAATATTATTTTGTATTTAGATCTTCTAAATAATAAACGAGCCGTATTCTTGTTGATGAACTATGAGTACCTCCCTTTCATTCATATTCTTGTACTACGATGTACTATATTGCTTTTTGGTACTGCAACAAATAAACTCTGACCCTTGCATATATATCTGCATGATACGAATTGCGAGCTTATTTTTTAAGTCGTTGTAAGAACTGAAAAGTGAAAATCCTTTTTCTTAAGTCCTTACATAGCTATAAATGTAAGCAAGATCAATGCTCTCTCCCTGACTTTAGTCGAACTTGGAAAGAGAACAACACAAAAATTAATAATATAAATACCAGCGATTTCATAAAACAAGCAATCAATTTTAAATGAATAACTTTCAATTATTTATGTTATGTCTACGACAAAATCTATGAAAATATCCAGCAAGCCAAATCTAGTCTAATCCAGAAATTGCCTTCCTATTTACGAGCTCACTTCATATTCTGCTCTTCTGAAAATACAATCTCTTTTCACCGCTCATGGGCGCTGCCCGCATAAAACACAAACACTTAAATAATAAAATAAGAACATTTATTAGTCGTTATTTAAGTAATAAAAGAAATTGTAATATTTAGATCGCAGTTAAATCGACATTTAAAAAAAAAAATAAACATTTATTTTTCCCATCCATTTCTACAATTAAAACCTTTTGTTTTTTACTAAAGAAAAGCTTTGCACTATGATAACATTTTCCTTTATTTTTATTGAATAGGTATTTACTTTTAAGTCATATCTTATGCATACACATACATATTATATTTACTTATATATACATAATAACTTGTAATGTAAAATTTAAAATTAGTTGTTTGTTTATTTTCTACATAATGATGTTTTTTTTTCTCCTTTTGTAAGTTTGTTTGTGGTATATATTTACTTTAATTATTTTTGTATATTTATTTATTTTATTTTACGTTTTTGGTTTGATGCCGATAGCGATAACACTACCAAATCTCAAAATGAGTGATCGTATTTAGTTAACTACTTATTCCTTAATTTTGGTCACACTTACGTATATATGAATAAATGAATTTATTAATATTTTATGTTTAAATAAGTAAAATAAAAGCCAATTGAAAATTTGAATTTGTATGACTATAAAAAATGGTTTTTAAAACTAATTGAAGAAGAGTAAGAGTACTCGTATGTGAAATGAATCATGACGATGAAGGGAGTAACAATTTTTATCCAGTGTGTAAACATTACAATGAATTAATTATAAAACAATAAAATATATATATATAAATTATTATATTGCAAATTATTAAGTGTATTTACTTATCTAACGGGTTTCCGACGTTTAAAGAGTCTGTGTGATACTGGCGCACTAAGAGGGGGATAGTGGGCGTCCACCAGGTCAATGGGGGGGGGGGGTTACCGAATTCCCAGAAGTCATTTCTGTTCAATGTTCATAAATTCATCTATTATATTTTGGGAAAAAGCAAGAATTCCCACAAAGGCATTTCCAAATTGCGTGAAGAAACTTGTTGATTTACTCGTATATCATGTTTGGGGGGAGCTGCAAAAAAATTGTAAGAAAACTCAGGTCACGTTTAAGACCCGTGAAAATAATTTTAAAATTGACTTTGATAACTTATTTGATATTGCACATGCCGATGAATTTGAGAGAATGAAAATAGAGGAAGACAAAGTATTTTTAAAGAAACAGATAGAGCCAGGTCGACCGGGATGCTTAGGTGGTGTAGACAAAAAATTGGCGGAGAAAGAAGAAAGAGCAAGGCAAAGACGATTGGAAGAAGAGGAAAGGAATGTAAGACAAAAAGAGTTATTGGCTGTTAAATCTAATTTCACTGCAAATAACTTGGAATGTCCAGAAGATTCGGACGAAGAACAGATTTTGAACTCCCAACTCCGCTTGCCAGATATTCTCTGCCCTGAAAAAAGTACGATAAGAGGTAGAAAGAATCTCATTACACCTAAACTTGTCGCAGCTTTAGATCGATGCCAGTTAAGTATAAGAGATTCCGTTTACATTCTTCATGCGGTCGTGGAAGCGATTGGTCTGAGCAGCGATGACTTCCCTATTAACAAATCCTCAATTCAGCGAATTCGTACTCAGAGCAGAAAATTCAGGGCAGAAGCAATAAAAACTGACTTTAAGTACAGTGTACCTGATGTAGTCACAGTCCATTGGGATGGAAAACTTTTACCCGGATTGGATGTACGAAGTTCAAAAGAGGAGCGTTTGCCTATTGTTGCTTCATTTGATGGTAGAGAACAGCTTCTTGCAGTGCCAAAACTACAGAGTTCTTCTGAAGCTAAAGCCGTCTCAACTGCTCTCTTTGACTGGAACCTTCGTAGTAAAGTAAAAATAATGTACTGCGACACAACAGCTTCGAATAGTGGCCGTTTCAATGGAGCTTGTGCTGTTTTGGAGCATACTTTAGAAAGAGAATTATTGCTTTTCGCTTGTCGTCATCATGTTTATGAATTGGTCCTAAAAACTGTCTTCGAAACCAAGATAAAGCAAATTACTAGTAGCCCAGATATTCCGCTTTACAAAAAGTTCAGAGACAATTGGAAAAACATCGATTCGAGTAAAATTGACCTATCTCTTGATTTCGTTAAAGAACATGTTGCCGAAACAAACATTACATCTTTGCTAATGTTTTATAAGGCAGAACTGGATAAAGGTTTTATAAGAGACGATTACCGCGAATTGGTTCAACTATGCGTAGTGTTTTTTGGAGGAGATACAGAGAAGAAATTAAAACTCAGACCCCCCGGAGCAATGCATCAGGCACGATGGATGGCAAAGGCGGTATACTCTTTAAAAATATGTTTGCTTCAGTCACAATTAAGAATGATTGCAGATTACAAAACGGCACTACAAGATGTTTGCTTATTTATCGTCACATTGTATGTTAAGCCTTGGCTCGAATGCACAGTGGCGATTAAAGCACCTAACCAAGATTTGTGCTTCTTGAAGGCGTTAAAAGAGTACGAAAAAGTTGACGCAGCAATTTCTAAAGCTTCTATAAGCAAGTTTAGCCATCACTTGTGGTATTTATGTGAAGAGACTGTCAGTCTATCACTTTTTGATGATGAAGTTGATAGCCAAACTAAGTGGAAAATGATTGCCAACCTAAACAGGGATAAAAGCTCAGATTTCTGCAAACGTTATGTCCCATCGAAGGAAGAACTGACCCAAAAGTTGTTTGGTAGCTAAATTATTTTTTTATGTTTTTTTTTTGTTATTGAACTTGTTATTTCTTTCAGATAAAACGTTGGATGATTTTGTATCGGAAAAGAGCAAACAATTTCTATCTCGACTGCTGATCGATGACAGTTTTCTTCAGGAAGATGTATATTCTTGGGATGATAACGCTGCTTTTCTGGAAGCTAAAAGAATAATAAGTCGTTTGAAGGTTGTAAATGACACTGCTGAGAGGGCTGTCAAATTAGTGCAAGATTTCAACGGACTTGTCACGGCTGAAGAAGAGCAAAAGCAATTCTTATTACGATGTATCCAGGAACATAGAAATTTGTATCCAGACTGTAAAAAAGCTACACTCAAGAGAAATTACCCTGGCTGATTGTTATTGTTTATGTTTTTAAATAAAGATTAATGTTTATCTTATTTTATTTTAACCCTTATTCACTTTATTTGTTGCGTTTATATTAGTTTTATAGGAGACCGAAATATCAGAACAAAACACAATTTTTAATAAACTTTGTGGTTCGGTCGGCACGGGTTGCGATCATCCTAGAAATATGAAATTTCATATTTGGGTATGTTTTAGCATTTATAAAAAATTAGAGGCTATGCATTTCAAATTTCAAAAAAAAAAAATCTCATATAAGGGACACCCTACTACATATATTTAAAAAAAATATGCAATTGTAATATTTTTTGCAACAATAGTTCCCCAAACTGCGGGGAACCTCAACTCGTTTGGGTATTTTGAGGGGATTGGCATTATGCGGGGATTTTAACATTTAGTATTTAGTACTTTATATAAGGACGATAATAATAATAATAATATTTATTTAGGGTATATCACACTGCGACCTATTGGTCTATTGTGTCCCATGCCTGTGCCTAGGAGAGGTTCATGCCCTCTCTCAGAGCCCTCTCTAGATACTTCTTTTGTGAAGCGTGTCGAGGTATTGCTCTGATTTATCTTTGGCAGGTCACACTCCCTAGAGCACAGCATGCAGTCCAGTTTCTTTGACGAATCTGAGAATGAGCTGTGGGTCCATGGCTTGTATGTCATTGTCTGTTATTTGGTGCCTGCCCAAATATCTCATCCTTTTGTGGGCCAGTGCCCACAGGATTCCGGTATGTGGTCTGGAATTTCGGCGGTTTCACTGCAGAATCTGCAGAGTCCGTCCTCTGATATACCCATCTAAGGACGATACGTCGATACATTAACGGTTTGATTATTTTTAAAACAAAAATGGGTAGCTTTAGAGAAAATATATAAATATATACATTTGAAAAGAGACGAAAGGGTACATTTTTGTTCAGTTTTCAGCTATTTCAAGTTTCTAAAAAAATTCCTAGATTTTTACATTGAATTGAAGTCAGACATTTCAAAGAGATTAGATTTCAAGGATAATTATGTTCTATTATTTCTATTGTTCATCCATCAGAACTCAGCAGTTCAACACAAAATCAATGATGCCTGCGCTGAAGCGATTTCCGGTGCTTGAGAAGTTTGTGACATTTCAAAAACTGGATGACGAGTGGCGATCTCACGCTATATTGGATTTTGTTTGACATAGACTTGACGAATAAGATAGTGCTGAAAACTAATGGGGTAAGGTTTAGACTTAAAAACAATGCGGAACATGGAAAGTTTATAAATTTAAAAATTGTCATCTGCCTTTTACTTGTATTGCCTTTTGCAAACGCACCAGTTGAAAGAAAATTAAAACTAAAAAACATAAAAACTGAAAACAGAAATCGCCTACATACTGATACTTAGTATTGTTGCATGTTTGCTTGAACTGTGTCATTCAGCATTAATTAGTCAACTGCGCCATCTAGTAGAAAGGGGCCATATTACCGATTTTGTCAGCATTTGAATAGCAGTTTGAGTAGCTGTGGAATAACTAGTACATACATGATGTTGTTCTCGAACCTTCTAAACGAACCTTCCCAACGAATCTGGAAATTTCGAAAGGTGTCACTAAGATATATAAATAGATGTCGCAGGAGCACCCAAGACATTCGAGTTGTGAACCGCGATAAAGAAGGGCGATAGATGACAGTAGTGAAAAGTATAGAGAATATTGAATAAGAGAAAAGTGATTGTTTATTTAAAGTGATTAATTGTGAAAGTGAATTGTTAAATTAAATAAGTGAATTATTAGAATAATAATCAAGAAGTAAAAGACATTGAAAGAGAACTAATAAAGATTAATTAAATAGAATTACGTTTTATCTTTTCGAATCCTAGCCGGGATGTAACATTGGTGTCAGAAGTGGGATAAAACGTATTCAGTGTGAAATTAAAGTGAAGTGAAGGAAAAAGTGATCTGGTGCTTCGACTGCAGGAAGCTGTTGAAAACGAAGGAGAAAATCCCAAGTCCGTTTTGTTCGACGTAGCAGAAGAACAAGTAAGTACAGCCGTTGATATGACTGCTATGATGGAACTATTTCTGGCCAAGTTCGATCAGAAATTCGACTGTATGGACTCTAAGTTAGATGAACAGAAGAATTCTCTAGAACAACAGACAAATTCTCTAGATTCCAAACTGCAATCAATGGACTCTAAATTTGATGAACAAAAGAATTCTCTAGATTCCAAATTGCAATCAATGGACTCTAAATTTGATGCACAAAAGAATTCTCTAGAACAACAGAAGAATTCTCTAGATTCCAAATTGCAAGCAATGGACACTAAATTCGAAGAACAAAAGAATTCCATAGTTGCCGCCCAAAAGAGCGCTGTGGAAGATTTTAAAAATGTTCTCGAAGGAAAACTCGAAGAAATTGACCAAAAGTTCGAGAAGGTTGAAACCAAATTCGACGAAATCGATACAAACATCGAGAACTTGGCTAAAGAGCTCGAGAAAGTGAAGAAGCAGAAGGCTCGAGAAAATTCTGCGGACTGCCCGAGAAGGAAAGAGATGCAGCCTCCTGTTTTCGATGGTCAAACATCATGGCCAATTTATAAGAAACAGTTTGAAGCAGCTGCAGTGGCGAACAGCTGGGACAACGAGGAAAATTCGATTGCGCTAACGCTCGCACTAAGACGTACAGCTGCGGAGTTACTCCAAACCGTCTCAGAAGAGAAGCAACACAACTACGACGCCCTGGTCAAGGCTATAGAGATGCGCTTCGGTGATGAGCATATGCAGCAAGTGTACAGGGTTCAGCTACGCAGTAGAGTCCAGAAGAGGGGAGAAACACTTCAACAGCTGCAAGCAGATATCGAACGTCTGGCACATTTGTCATATCCTAATGCTGGTGAGATTCTCATCAATGAAATGGCTGTGGAGCCGTTTATCCAAGCCATTGAAGATAGACAACTGCAAATGGCCGTAAGAATGGCTGGAAAGAGAACTCTCGCTGAGGCCCTAGCATTTGCCTTGACAATGCAAGCTGCTGATCAGGCATCGAATGTGTTCCACCGCGTAAGGGAAATTACAGATGTTGAATGCTCATGTCAAAGAGCAGACATCGTAGACCGGAGCAGAGATAACAGAGGTCAAATGCGCTGCTGGAACTGCAACAAAATAGGGCACCTACAGAGATAGTGCAGAGCTCCACCCAGACAAGGCAGTTGTCCACATTGCGGGCCTAGGAGGCGCAACGAAGAAGCATCTGGCAGGGATAACATCCATCCTGCAGATATAGCTTCGCAGAACCAGCAGTCGGGAAACGCGTAAGGACCAGCTTCGCGGGGCAGAAGTTGGTTTCCGGAATCGACGACCCCAGGACCACAATTCAAGTCTCCCAAACCAAACGAGGAAACCAGAGTCTAACAGTGGAAGCCTATATCGGACAAAATAAGTGCGTGGCAACCATCGACACCGGTGCCACCGCTTCCATTATAAGAAGGGACATCGTCCGTCAGTCTTGGCTGCACAACACCAGCAATTACTGTCTGAAAACAGCAACAGGAGCGACAGCGAAAGTGTATGGTGAGGTCATACTAACAATAAATTTGGCAGGATTAGCATTCTCCCACGCTTTCCTAGTAGCTGATATATGTGACGAATGCATCATTGGAATCGATTTCATGAAGGCGCATGATGTAGTATTGGACATTGGTATGCAAGTACTCAAGTATCGAAACGTAGAGATTCCGATAGTGTACGGGAACGAGAACGCCCTATCCCTGAGGACAGTCATTAGTAAGGACGAGGTCCTACCACCTTCTTCAGAGACACTGATTTGGACAAAGCTGGAAGGTGATCCTGCGGCCCACCGATTCTTTCTAGTCGAGCCAGAAGACAACCACTGCCGAAACTGCGTGGTTGGAAAAATGCTTGTCGAGCCGAAGAACAATATGGTTCCCGTACGAGTTCTTAATGCGGAACACAAAAGCGTCAAATTGAAGCAAGGTGAGGTGGTTGGAAAGTGTGTACCGGTTACTGCCATCACGAACATTCACAGGAAGGTGTTGCGAAGCCTCGTTCACCAATGGGAATGACTGAGGTGAAAATAGCTTTATTGCAGCACTGCGATCTGAATCAGGAGCAGCAAGCCATGGCAGGGAACCTCATCAACGAGTTTGCTGATATATTCACTTCGCGGGACTGTGAGTATGGCCGAACACACCTTGTACAACGCCGGATAGACACTGGAGATGCGAGACCGATTCGTCAGCCTCCCAGACGATTACCATTGGCTAAGCAGACGGAGGTTGCAGAGATGGTGTCGACGATGGAGAAGGAAGGAGTGATCGAATGCTCTAAAAGCCCATGGGCATTTCCAATTGTTCTAGTCAAAAAGAAAGATGGCAGCACTCGGTTCTGTGTAGACTATCGCCAACTGAATAATGTCACCAAAAAGGATAGCTACCCTCTACCAAGGATTGACTATACGCTGGATACGCTGTCCGGAGCCCGATGGTTTTCCACTCTAGATCTGAAGAGTGGCTACTGGCAAGTGCAGATCCATCCGGAAGACCGCGAGAAAACGGCTTTCACAGCAGGAAACGGGCTTTGGCAATTCACAGTAATGCCATTTGGATTATGTAACGCGCCGGCAACCTTTGAGCGTCTAATGGAGCGGGCTAACATGGAAAACGTGTTTGGTCTACTTGGACGATGTCATCGTGGTTGGAAAAACGTTTGAAGAACATCGAGATAACTTGAAGGAAGTGTTCCAGAGACTACGAAGTGCACAATTAAAGCTTAACCCGAAAAAGTGTGATCTCTTTAGATCTGAGGTGAAATATCTAGGGCACATCATTTCGTCCGAGGGAGTACGGACTGACCCAGAGAAGGTCGATGCGGTGAAAAATTGGCCCGTTCCCAAAGACAAACACCAACTGAGGAGCTTCCTGGGACTTACAACGTACTACAGACGGTTTGTGAAGGACTTTGCAAGGATCGCAAAGAGCTTGCACCAACTGACGGAAAAGGGAAAACCATTCAAATGGTCAGGTGAATGCGAAGCGAGTTTTAAGAGTCTCAAACACCAACTGTGTGATGCTTCAATTCTAGCGTACCCTACTCCAGGAAAAACATTTATTGTAGATGCCGACGCTAGTAATGTTGGGATCGGAGCCGTTCTTTCGCAGATCCATGATGGCCAAGAGAGAGTAGTTTCCTACTTCAGTAAAGTGCTATCCAAGCCGGAGAGGAACTATTGCGTAACCAGGCGGGAACTCCTGGCTTTAATCCTGGCAATAAAGCACTTCCACAAGTACTTATATGGGCAGAAATTCATCCTGCGTACAGATCATGCGTCTCTAAAGTGGCTCCTGCAGTTTAAGAACCCTGAAGAACAAGTCGTGAGGTGGATTGAGTGGCTGCAGATGTATGACTACGAGATACAGCGCCGAAAGGGAACTCTTCACTCCAACGCAGATGCCCTCTCCCGGCGACCCTGCAAGGCTGATTGTAAACATTGCGTACGCCAGGAGGAAAAAGATAAAGTGTCAGTCCAACGGTTGAGAGCTGAGCCCATTAGCGGCTGGAGTGCGCGGGAGATCCGGAATGTTCAACAGGAAGATCCGGATATCGAGCCGATTCTTGCCTGGAAGGAATATGAGGGCAAGCCGGACTGGCAGCAGATCTCCAATAGGAGTCCGGAACTGAAGGCATACTTGCCACAATGGGACTCACTTTATGTCCAGGATGGCATTTTGAAAAGAAAATGGGAAAGTTCGGATGGAACATCAGCCGTGATGCAACTTGTGGTACCCAGATCGAAAGTCAACGAAGTGCTTAGGGAACTACATGATGGAGTGTCCGGAGGTCACTTGGGAGTAAATAAGACACTCGAAAAAGTGCGAGAACACTTTTACTGGATCCACGCAAGAGACGATGTCGAAAACTGGTGCCGAAAATGCGCCACTTGCGCAGCCAGTAAAGGCCCGAGAGTAAAAATGCAAGGCAAGATGCATCAATACAACGTTGGAGCGCCCTTTGAAAGGATTGCAGTTGACATCGCAGGACCGTTTCCAGAAACCAACAGTGGAAACCGCTATATCCTCTTAGTGATGGACTACTTCACTAAATGGCCTGAAGCCTTTGCTATACCTAACCAAGAAGCTAAAACCGTGGTAAAGCAGATTGTCCACAACTGGGTAAGCAGATTTGGCGTACCAATGGAATTGCACTCGGACCAAGGTCGCAACTTCGAGTCGAAGATCTTTCAAGGAGTATGCCAGCTACTAGGGATTAAGAAGACAAGAACAACCCCGCTTCATCCACAATCGGACGGAATGGTGGAACGCTTCAATAGAACCTTAAACGAACACCTTTCTAAGGTTGTTGGCGACTGCCAGCGGGTCTGGGACAAGCACATCCCCATGTTCCTATTAGCTTATCGAAGCGCAGTTCATAACACAACAGGACATACTCCATCAGAAATCCTTTTTGGTCGAACCATCCGGTTACCTAGTGAATTGATGTTTGGATCTCCGACTGATGAAGCAACGAATGAAGATGATTATGTTGCGGATCTCAGAGAAATCATGAGAAACATTCATCGGAAAACTAGAGATAAGATTCGGATATCCAGCGACCGCATGAAGACGAGGTACGATACAAAGGCAACCACCACAGGATTCCAGGAAGGAGATCTGGTATGGCTATACAACCCTCATCGCCGAAAAGGCATGTCACCTAAACTACAGCAGGATTGGGAAGGACCCTATAAGATAGTGAAGCGCATCAACGATGTTGTCTACCGGATCCAGCGAGGAAGAGGCAAGCTGAAAGTTGTCCATGTGGATCGTCTCCATCGCTACCATGGCGAAAATATTGACGTGCTTGTTCGGGACGAACAAGTTTAAGAGCGGGATATTGTTGCATGTTTGCTTGAACTGTGTCATTCAGCATTAATTAGTCAACTGCGCCATCTAGTAGAAAGGGGCCATATTACCGATTTTGTCAGCATTTGAATAGCAGTTTGAGTAGCTGTGGAATAACTAGTACATGCATGATGTTGTTCTCGAACCTTCTAAACGAACCTTCTCAACGAATCTGGAAATTTCGAAAGGTGTCACTAAGAGATATAAATAGATGTCGCAGGAGCACCCAAGACATTCGAGTTGTGAACCGCGATAAAGAAGGGCGATAGATGACAGTAGTGAAAAGTATAGAGAATATTGAATAAGAGAAAAGTGATTGTTTATTTAAAGTGATTAATTGTGAAAGTGAATTGTTGAATTAAATAAGTGAATTATTAGAATAATAATCAAGAAGTTAAAGACATTGAAATAGAACTAATAAAGATTAATTAAATAGAATTACGTTTTATCTTTTCGAATCCTAGCCGGGATGTAACAGTATCTTTAATGACCACGGAAGGAATTACAAAATAGGGGGTAGTTTGAAATTTGATCTATCAAGAAGATGTTAGGAGCAAAGATATGGCAAAAAACAACGACTGAATAAAAATAAATAAATAAAACATCGATTTTCTTTTAAAGCCTGTTTTTTTTACTGGATAATTGTGTGGGGAATTGAATCTTTGTTCTTCCCCAGTTCGGGTAATTTAACATCGAATTTTGGGGAATTTAGGAAAGTGTCATCGGTAACACTGCAGGCAGGAGGCATGCCTTGCTGAGACAGAAGCACACAACCAACTAAAAAAGCAAAAGTCGTATAAATGTGGGATTGTGCCAATCCAACGACAGAATACCTTACATTAACCTTGAACACACAAAGGCATACACACACATAACCCTGACAAGAGCAACAGACAATTAGTACGTTTACATGACCGAATCGAAAGATCGAATTGAAACTGAATTGGTTTTCGAGGCGGGTTTTCGCTCTCACCGAATTGAGGGATTGAATTGAAGTAGAATTCAGTTCCACACTTCCTACTTAATACGTATTTCGATAGCCTTGTGTTGGTGGCGACAAAAATCCCAGTCAAGTGAACATAACAAAGGAAAACAAAGAGGGCACGCACACACACTCTCACTCGATCTCTCGATCTTTCAATTTGCGTTTACATGCTGATTTTCAATCCAATCGCAGACAATTTTGTGATCGGATTGAGTGAATCCCTCAATCTTTCAATCTGCGTTTACATGAAATTCAATTCGGATTGAATCAGGATTGAATCTCTCATGTAAACGGGATAAATGTAACGGACGAACGAACAAAAAAAGAGTAACTGGTTTTCCCTACCCAAGTAAAATATAAGAATTCATGTACAGTCACAGAATAGTCATCAAAGATCAAACTAGCGTCATTGTTGGTCATTGTAAATGGTCGATAATAAGAAGAGATAAAGAATAGAAAATAAAGTTGTTTTACATTTATGAAACGGAGTGTTTTATTGAGATTCGAAGTGAATCTCGTTATTTAGAGAAGTGCGTGAATAGGATCGAGAGAAATCCTACATAAATATAAATATTAATCACCCTGAATAAGATGCAGCAAAGAGCTAGAACTTGTAGATCAGGGCCCTACTCTGTATTTCTATTCGAAATTCACTCTGTAATTGCAAAGTTGGAATGCAAATGTTTTACATTTTAATTTCGAAACGAAAACAACTTTCGAGTAGATTTAACTTTTGAAACGAAATACAGAGTAGGGCCCAGGTCAAAACAAGAAAGAAAATTATATAGGACAAAAGGGAAATAATTTCTTTTCTTCAAACTGATTATTTTCAAATTTTTCATAGTTAAGAAGTAGGTACCAATTTAAGTTAAATACTAAAAACTAGATGCTTAAAAATCTTTATAGTTTTTGTTAAAATCGAAAATAACGAGAAATTCTTTGGCCAAGAAAAGTTTTTTTTTAATTTTATGAACCTCAAAGGAAGTACTCATCACACTATGTAAAAACTGTGAAACTAATACACACATATGTACATTAAAATAATATTTTGCAGTTTTAACGATAGAATTGATTTTCGTTCAACAAAAATTGAGACAAACGTAGTTTTGTAGTAAACTTTAATTTTGTGCTTATGAAATTAAAAAAAAAAAAACAAAAACCCACTCAAGATGGATGGATATCTACATCTATAAACCAAAACATGAGACAAGGCAACCTATCATCAGGCATCATCGTTAACATTCACATATGCCCACATTCAAATATGCCACCGTTCATATCCAATTGAAAAAGACTCAGAAAACCTTTTTGCAAAAATTATATAGACATGCGTATCCAGCTTATTTGCTTGCAGCGTGCCTATTCGTAACAGCCCGGTCCATACACACAATACAAGTAAGCTGTCTTGTAGCGGTGTACTCATTACTCGAATGTTGAGTTTATTTTTTAAATCCTTCTGCGCATGTGCGGCACTCAACAGAAGTAAGCACACCGTTGCCGTTGTGTCTTCGCAGTGCACTCAGATGTTCAGAGTTTAATTTTGAATTCGTTCTGCGCATGTTTGTCACTCAACGAAAAAAACTCGAACAAATCTGCATAAGCATCCGAATCATAAGTGCATAAATACCTACTTAATTCTATAGTTGTTTGCAAACATTCGATCTATTCCTGACACTGTTATACAGCAAGTACCTAACACTTTGTTTTTATATCGAAATGCGTTATTGTACAACCATAAGGTTTGAAACAAATGGTATATAAATAACTGAACAAAATTGTTTTCGTATCAGTGGCAATGGTAAACGCTGTATACATTATTTATTTGAATATAAATATGCATTTATGATCGTAATATGTATTACTTGTCTCTATTGTATTTACTCTTTTATGGAGAGAAATGCAACATAAAAACTAGGTACTGTAATAGCACAATTTCGTCTTTTTAGGCTTTTTAAAGAGACACACGAGACTAAAGCCTTGTAAATATTATGTTTCGCTTCTGAGCGTGTATACCACTGCTTTTTCGAAAACGACATCAGCGCCAAACATGATTTTGCCGCAATACAAATGAAATGGAAATGTTTCAAAAAAATCGACTGAACCGAATTTGGAATTATTAAATTCGCTATAACGTAATAGTCAAACCATAAATATAGATATATGAAGCGGCCAGATTATTCTTTTTCAAAAACATTAATTGTCTTTTAAGAGCCCTAAACACCATTAAAGTTTTTTTTGCCAGTTTTACCGGAACGAGTCTCGATGCCAAGGCCCTACTACTTAACTCGATTCTACTTTCGAATCTTTTCGAAAGCCATTTCCAATTCTACTTCTTATAGTTTTTTGATTGTATAAGCTTGGTTTTTAGACATACTAAATAAAATCTAATTTATTCTTATACTCAACTTATTTCATTGTAGTCTACCTACTTGCTTAGGGATGCGTTAAATGCCGATCTATATTCTAACTAGATTGCAGAGTAAACAATACCTACGAATGACTGATGTTTTTTTTGTCGTAATGGCGTAATCATACCATGGATTTACTTTAAAAAAAATATTAAGACTACAAAAACATCAAGATGTGGTCACACCAGGGGCCTCGTTTAGCTTTGTCGCCCCCGGCCTGTAACAAGCTTAGTCCGCCAGTGTTGCCTGAGAGACTGCAGTATTTCATTCTCTGTGATCCACGCTGCTTTCAGTTGTCCAGACCTAGCGATCTGGCGTTCGCGTTGGCTCGGTTTTGAAGCTGGGATTCGGTGTGGAGGCTATGCGTCGAATATCCTCTTTGTTGTAGTATTATTATCTATTCGCTGGATGTGGCCGAGCACATGTAGTCGACTTGATTAAGATTTTTGGACTACACCCACAGGTCATAGAGCTCCCAGGTGATCATTTTCTTCCATTCAGCCTCCTCGCATACAGGACAAAATATCCGACGAAGAATTTTTGTTTCAAAGGTGCCTTTTATCAACTCTCCCTTGCCTTGTCGGAGAACTGGCAGGATTAAGCTTCGGTAGAGGATGCAATTTTTCCTTCGAGTCAGGAGTTTAAGACCGATTTTATTTGCCAAACCGAAGTAGCATCGATTAAAGTGTTTTTTTTTTTTGTGTGACATGTGCAGTTAGGCTGCCCAGTAGGCCTATTCCAGAAAGCGCGTCGGATCGCTTTTAAAAGCGGATTTGTGTGTTTCCTATTCTCAAAACCGATTCGCTTACATTTGCCCTTTTTTGGAAAGCGGAAGCGAAAGCGATTTTTAAATGTCATTTGGTTCTTAAAAGCCATAGGTGGCTAGGTGACGGATTGTTGGCGGATTGAGATAAAATGTTAATATTGAAAAAAATCTGTTTTATTGTACGAATTGATTTGTTTTGTTATTTTCATCACTTCTATGAATATCTAGCGCAGAAAACCCAGTTTCAAAAATTTTCTTTGCACATATTTCAATATCGAATCGGATCTGTTTCCTTCTTTCGTTCAGATTATGAAGTCTTTAATAAACATTTTTTTTTTGATCTATACATATTATATTAGAAGTGAAAAGACTAAAAACTAGTTTACATTTAGATGGCAATACTTTAAGAATAATTTTCGCCGAAGTTCGCTTTTCAAAATAACCCAATGTCAAGTAGTTCGAAGTGGAAATATCGCTTTCAAAGGGATCACCCGCTCATTCTGGAATATGCCCCTAGGTTCTGTTAATTTGCATTTAATGATTGAGTGAAAAAAAAACTTGTGATTGCTACCACGTGGCATGGATGCTGAAGTTCGCTCAGCTAAGTCTTTGGGCGAGCGAACAGAAACATCATCTGTTTCAAGGTAAAGTTTGCCTAGAAAACGTACGCCCCTATTTGAGTGTCGATCTCTTAACTAAGGCGAATTTTCTGCCGCAAAGGAGTGCTCTCAAGCTCATGCTTGAAGATTTCAACCGTCCACACCCACAATGGAATCGTTTATGTGCGAACTCTGCGAGGCTAGCCTATACCTATCACAAGCAAAGAAGATTTTTGAGGGTTACACCAACAATAATGTGCATAACGCTGTTCGTGATTCACATTTTTTTCCTGACACTGTTATACAGCAAGTACCTAACACTTTGTTTTTATATCGAAATGCGTTATTGTACAACCATAAGGTTTGAAACAAATGGTATATAAATAACTGAACAAAATTGTTTTCGTATCAGTGGCAATGGTAAACGCTGTATACATTATTTATTTGAATATAAATATGCATTTATGATCGTAATATGTATTACTTGTCTCTATTGTATTTACTCTTTTATGGAGAGAAATGCAACATAAAAACTAGGTACTGTAATAGCACAATTTCGTCTTTTTAGGCTTTTTAAAGAGACACACGAGACTAAAGCCTTGTAAATATTATGTTTCGCTTCTGAGCGTGTATACCACTGCTTTTTCGAAAACGACATCAGCGCCAAACATGATTTTGCCGCAATACAAATGAAATGGAAATGTTTCAAAAAAATCGACTGAACCGAATTTGGAATTATTAAATTCGCTATAACGTAATAGTCAAACCATAAATATAGATATATGAAGCGGCCAGATTATTCTTTTTCAAAAACATTAATTGTCTTTTAAGAGCCCTAAACACCATTAAAGTTTTTTTTGCCAGTTTTACCGGAACGAGTCTCGATGCCAAGGCCCTACTACTTAACTCGATTCTACTTTCGAATCTTTTCGAAAGCCATTTCCAATTCTACTTCTTATAGTTTTTTGATTGCATAAGCTTGGTTTTTAGACATACTAAATAAAATCTAATTTATTCTTATACTCAACTTATTTCATTGTAGTCTACCTACTTGCTTAGGGATGCGTTAAATGCCGATCTATATTCTAACTAGATTGCAGAGTAAACAATACCTACGAATGACTGATGTTTTTTTTTGTCGTAATGGCGTAATCATACCATGGATTTACTTTAAAAAAAATATTAAGACTACAAAAACATCAAGATGTGGTCACACCAGGGGCCTCGTTTAGCTTTGTCGCCCCCGGCCTGTAACAAGCTTAGTCCGCCAGTGTTGCCTGAGAGACTGCAGTATTTCATTCTCTGTGATCCACGCTGCTTTCAGTTGTCCAGACCTAGCGATCTGGCGTTCGCGTTGGCTCGGTTTTGAAGCTGGGATTCGGTGTGGAGGCTATGCGTCGAATATCCTCTTTGTTGTAGTATTATTATCTATTCGCTGGATGTGGCCGAGCACATGTAGTCGACTTGATTAAGATTTTTGGACTACACCCACAGGTCATAGAGCTCCCAGGTGATCATTCTCTTCCATTCAGCCTCCTCGCATACAGGACAAAATATCCGACGAAGAATTTTTGTTTCAAAGGTGCCTTTTATCAACTCTCCCTTGCCTTGTCGGAGAACTGGCAGGATTAAGCTTCGGTAGAGGATGCAATTTTTCCTTCGAGTCAGGAGTTTAAGACCGATTTTATTTGCCAAACCGAAGTAGCATCGATTAAAGTGTTTTTTTTTTTTGTGTGACATGTGCAGTTAGGCTGCCCAGTAGGCCTATTCCAGAAAGCGCGTCGGATCGCTTTTGAAAGCGGATTTGTGTGTTTCCTATTCTCAAAACCGATTCGCTTACATTTGCCCTTTTTTGGAAAGCGGAAGCGAAAGCGATTTTTAAATGTCATTTGGTTTTTAAAAGCCATAGGTGGCTAGGTGACGGATTGTTGGCGGATTGAGATAAAATGTTAATATTGAAAAAAATCTGTTTTATTGTACGAATTGATTTGTTTTGTTATTTTCATCACTTCTATGAATATCTAGCGCAGAAAACCCAGTTTCAAGAATTTTCTTTGCACATATTTCAATATCGAATCGGATCTGTTTCCTTCTTTCGTTCAGATTATGAAGTCTTTAATAAACATTTTTTTTGATCTATACATATTATATTAGAAGTGAAAAGACTAAAAGCTAGTTTACATTTAGATGGCAATACTTTAAGAATAATTTTCGCCGAAGTTCGCTTTTCAAAATAACCCAATGTCAAGTAGTTCGAAGTGGAAATATCGCTTTCAAAGGGATCACCCGCTCATTCTGGAATATGCCCCTAGGTTCTGTTAATTTACATTTAATGATTGAGTGAAAAAAAAACTTGTGATTGCTACCACGTGGCATGGATGCTGAAGTTCGCTCAGCTAAGTCTTTGGGCGAGCGAACAGAAACATCATCTGTTTCAAGGTAAAGTTTGCCTAGAAAACGTACGCCCCTATTTGAGTGTCGATCTCTTAACTAAGGCGAATTTTCTGCCGCAAAGGAGTGCTCTCAAGCTCATGCTTGAAGATTTCAACCGTCCACACCCACAATGGAATCGTTTATGTGTGAACTCTGCTAGGCTAGCCTATACCTATCACAAGCAAAGAAGATTTTTGAGGGTTACACCAACAATAATGTGCATAACGCTGTTCGTGATTCACATTTTTGTTTTTTTTTTCTTTCTCTTTTTTTTCTTTCTTTTCTATATCTTTCTTATCAATTTATGTTTAATGTCTGTAATACTATTATATACTTTATAATATAATTTATTGCATTTTGTTGTTATACTTTATTTGAAGCCAACTACATACTTACTTTACTTAACGGGCTCCCTACATTTCAAGAGTCTCTGCCTGAGACGCTGCAGCCTTCCATCCTCTGCGTTCCATGGCACGCTGCTTCCAGTTGTCCAGACCAAACGCTCTGGCATCCGCAATGGCTTGGTCTTTAAAACGGGGGTTCGGTTTTCCTTGCCTTCTCGAACCTGGGGGCTGGGCTGGGTGTCGAAGGTCCTCTTGTCTGGAACAATAATCCATTCGCTCAATGTGGCCGAGTCAATGTAGTCGACGTGATTTAGCTTTTTGGACTACATCCACATACTGGACAGCTCATAGAGTTCGCGGTTGTATCTTCTCCATTCACAGAAGCGAATATCCGACCTAGTTTTTTTCTTTCAAAAGAACCCAATATTAGCTCCCCTTTTCAACTTATCGTCCTGCACTCGTTTTTTCTTGAAACGAGTAAGCTGATTAACAATAATGAGTTCGGTTTTGTTAGCAGATGAATAAATAAAGTTCGGATTGATTTAAGAAAGTAAAAAGTATTTATTCAGAATAATAAGAAAGACGCAAAAAACAACCACACCGTGTTTGGAGAAAGAAAAAAGGCAATCCATAAGTGTGTGTGTTGTAAGCGAAGTAAGTTGTAAGTTGAACAAGAAAGGTCCGGTATTTAATGGGGTGTGTTCATTGTAAACCAACACTCCTCCTCAATGAACAATCGCCTAACTCCCATCAAGTTTGAGCAGCTTACAGAAGCTCCTTTGTTTGATCGGTCCCAGAGGTTTGGTAAAAATGTCTGCCATCATCTCGTTTGTTGAACAATATTTCAATTCGATCTCATTATTTGCACAGAGATCTTGAACAAAACGCTCCTTAGTTTCTATGTGCTTTGATCGCCTACTGATACGTTCAGTATTAACAAATGCTATGCAGCTCTGGTTGTCCTCGTTGATCAATGTCGGTTCGCGCTGAATCTCGCCAAAATCTCGCAGTAGTTTTCGTAGCCATATTACCTCTTGACAGGCATCACTGAGGGCCACGTACTCAGCTTCCATCGATGAAAGTGTAACGCATTCTTGTCGTCGACTAGCCCACGAAATTGGAGACTCTCCAAATAAAAACACGTATCCAGACGTTGATCTCCTAGTAGCTTGATCACCAGCCCAGTCTGCATCCGAATAACCAACTAGTTTCCACTCCTCAGCACCGCCGATGCATATTTTGTAGTCGATAGTCCCTTTTAGGTAACGTAAGATCCTTTTTGCAGCAATCCAATCAGCTTCCGTAGGATTTTGAAATTTTCTGCCTAAAATAGCAGTGCTTGCCGATATGTCAGGTCTAGCATTCACAGCCAAATACAACAATGCGCCGACTAGACTTCGATATATTGTGCTGCTGTCTAATGAAACGGTCTTATCTTCAGCTTTCATATAACCAGGGTCCATCGGTGAGTTAGAAACCTTAGCGTTCTCCATACCAAAACTTTTAAGTAGCTTTTTAATGTAATTTTTCAGATGTATTTCAAAAACGTTGTCCTTTCGATATATTTCCATTCCCAGAAAATACCGCACTTCTCCCAGGTTGACTATTTCGAATTTTCTTTGAAGTTCGTTATAAATCGTAATAATCTCACCTTCATCCATGCTTCCCACCAGCAAGTCATCTACATAAACAAGTAGAAATACCTTCTTGCCTCCGGTATCTTTGATGTACAAACATGGATCCGCAGCCGATGCCTTAAAATGCAGCTTCAACAAAAAATTATGTAATGTCTGGTTCCAGCAGCGTGCCGATTGCTTAAGTCCATAAATACTCTTATTTAATCGGCAGACTAACCCTTCTTTTCCGGAAATTTCATAGCCAGGTGGTTGTCTCATAAAAATCTCCTCTTCGACAACTCCATGAAGATAGGCAGTTTTTACGTCGAAATGTTTGACCAGCATTCCATGCTTTGCAGCAACAGCCAAAAAAGTTCTTAGAGTTGTTAATTTCGTGACAGGAGCAAAGACTTCGTCGTAATCTACACCATACTTTTGCGTGTATCCTTGCGCGACAATTCGGGCCTTATGCCTTGTGATTTCGTTCTGCTCGTTTCTTTTTATTTTATAGACCTATTTCGAGCCGACAACCTTTCTGCCTTCCGGAAGTTTTACGAGATCCCACGTATGATTACGTCGTTGTGACTTCATCTCCTCGTTCATTGCTTCTCTCCATTCAGGTACTTGAACTGCTTCCTTGTAGTCCTTCGGTTCATCCAAAACTAGAGATGCACTGCCTACTACGTACTCATTAAGATGAATTGGTGGTACTCCACGAGTAGTTCGCTCGGAACGCCTTGTCGTAGTTCGCTCTTCCTCATCCTCGGATGGCAATTCTTCTTCAAATCCGAAAAATTCGTCCTCTCGCGAACTCTCGTCATCAACAGAAACATCAAAACTTTCCGTTGGAATCACTTCCCCTTCAGGGATAGAACGGATTTGAACTTCATCAGACACAATATCCATATTAGAGTCTGGAACACCGATATCAGCTGTCCGTGTTTCACTTTCTAGGAAATGAGCATCTCGACTGATGGTAATCTTCATAGTTGAACGATCAAGAAAAACGATACCCTTTATGTTGATCAGAGTATCCCACAAATATTAGCTTGTTAGCTTTGCAGTCCAGTTTATCACGTCTAACATCCGGTATATGCACATAAGCTTCGCAGCCAAACCTCCGTATATGCTTCAGAGATGGTTTCCTCTTATACCAGAGTTCAAACGGAGTTTTATCCACTGACTTTGATGGCAAACGATTTTGAATATAAGTTGCCGTAAGCACAGCTTCACCCCAATATCGTTTCTCCAACCCAGCGTCTATTAACATGCACTTTGTCATTTCGATGAGAGATCTGTTTTTGCGTTCAGCAACACCGTTTTGTTGGGGAGAATATGCAGTAGTGAACTGCGGCTTGATACCTTCAGCAATGTAAAAATCTCGTAGATTATTATTGTCGTATTCTCCTCCTCCATCAGATCGTATGACGACTGGTTTTCGTCCAAACTGATTTTGAACTTGACGAACGTACTGTTTTATTCTGTCTGCTGCTTCCCTTTTGTGTTTCAATAGATAAACCACTGTATAACGGCTAAAATCATCTATCATAGTCATCAGGTACCTATTTCCAGCTGGTGTTGGTGCTCTCATAGGGCCACATAAATCGGTATGTACTATATCCAATAATTGGTTCGATTTTTGATGAACTATTCCAGGAAATGGTGTTCGAGTAAGTTGTCCTTTTAAACAGCACTCGCAAACAACTTGCAGCCCACAGTTTCGTACATCTAATCCAGAAACCAACTGTTCCTTCATCATCCGCTCTAACACCGCAGTATCTCGATGACCCAAACGTCTATGCCATTGATGTTGACAATTAACATGATGTTTTCCTTCTAAAGCTTTTGATGACTGTTCCAGAACTTGAAGATGGTAAAGATTTCCACATCGATTACCCAGTAAAACAATTTTTCCCTCAGAATTATTTATGCTACAGGTATATTTATCAAACCTAGCAGAAAAACCGTTTTCGGCCAGCTTGCTCACTGACATTAGACTTCCTCCTAAATCCGGCACAAATAAAACATCTTGAAGTGTGACTCTGACACGTCTTTTATTGTCGTCAACGCCAACAATTACACCTTCTCCGCGACCAGCTGATGATATTTGTTTTCCGTCAGCCAAAACAATGCTTGCACCGTCAGATTCATTTAAGGAATTGAAAAAATGTTTATCATTTGTCATGTGCGAACTCGCACCACTGTCGATTAACCAAAAACCTGGTTTATCACGACCTGCCGCAAACGCTATATTTGTTTCCTCTGTGACCTTTGTACTAGGATTTCTTTTTCTTCCACTGCCCCTTTTGTTTGCCAAATAAGAACGACAACTTGAACGTAGATGTCCCGGCTTTTTGCAATAGAAACAAGTTCTAGTTTCCACACTGCGATTCGATTCGGTTTTCATTGCCTTTTCCTGCTTAAAAGACTCACCAGCCCGCTCCAGCCTTCGATGGTACTCGTCGATTAATTTTGACTTGATAAATTCTAATGTTATGTCGTCATTCGAACGACTGTCTAGCGCCGAAACCAAATGCTCAAATGAATCTGGCAGGCTTTGCAAGATCAAACAGATTTTTGTGTCTTTATCAAACACATGTCCAGCAGCAGCCAAACGATCGAATAACTCCTCGACATCAAACAGATGCTTCTCAACATTTCCTCCTTCTTGTACTCTTGTTGAGCACAACTTTTTGAGAAGTGACACACGAACAGATCTCGAAATTTTTTCGTGAGTATTCTGAAGTGTAGTCCAGACATCTTTTGCATGTCGACAGTTCTTCACCAAAGGCAATTGGTTATCGCTGAGAAAAAGAATAATTGTACCTTTCGCCTTCCTGTCTTCCTTCCTCCACACATCTGTCCTCGAATTTTCGTCTGGGAGATCATCCTCAACTACTTTCCATAGATCTTCTCGAGACAGGAAACTTTCCACTCTAAATTTCCAAACTGTCCAATTTGTATTATTTAATTTCGGGATTGAAAATTTTTCATCCGCCATTTTCCAAAACACGATTAACAAAGTTTCCACACAAAAAACTTCTTCGCATATACAGCGGAACAACAGGTTTTTAAAATGTCTTTAAAATACTCTAATCCACTTTTAACTTTTACTACTGGGCCCATAACCCTGTTAGCAGATGAATAAATAAAGTTCGGATTGATTTAAGAAAGTAAAAAGTATTTATTCAGAATAATAAGAAAGACGCAAAAAACAACCACACCGTGTTTGGAGAAAGAAAAAAGGCAATCCATAAGTGTGTGTGTTGTAAGCGAAGTAAGTTGTAAGTTGAACAAGAAAGGTCCGGTATTTAATGGGGTGTGTTCATTGTAAACCAACAGGTTTCACACCAAATCATAACTGCATTACAGCATTACTAAAGGGTATCTGGTGACGTACGCTGTGGCATTGATGAAGATATGCAGCCTTATTGCGAAGATCAATCGACAATTGATAATTGATTATTTTCAATGTGTGCTATTGTGAACGAACGATTCATTTGGTATTTTTGTCAATCGAATTTTTTTAATTGACTGCGATTGACAAAAACCTTTAGAATCGTTCGTTCATATTAGCACACATTGAAAATAGTCAATTATCAACTGTCGATTGATCTTCGCAATAAGGCTCATGATGTTGCTTATCATATTTTTGGACTTCTCTAAAGCATTTGATTCAGTAAGTCACTCTATCTTACTGCACAAATTAAAAAAACCTTTTGATCGTTATGCATGTCATTTTGTGAGCTCATGGCTTCAAGGAAGGACTCAAACTGTGTTTTATAACTGCGAAAATTGTTCTTCTCACTCTGTCAAGTCAGGTGTCCAACAGGGATCTGTTCTCGGACTGCTCTCATTTACCCTCTTCATAAATGACATCCATAAACAAATACACAACTGTGACTACCATATTAATGCTGATGATGTCCAACTACGTGCCTGATGAATCGGCATCGCCTTGCCGAAATCCAGTGCAAGTTTTGAACAATCCGTACTAGCTGCTTCTAAACTGCACACTACACCGCTTGTTTTAAATTGTCACGCGACACAGGGATTAGTTTTGAGAAGATCCCGCATTCGGCCATCGCCATATAGGGCTAATACCGATTAATGCTATTATTCGCGGTCTAAAAGTCGATTAAAAGTGTAAGTTTCAACTTGAAACTCGTTGGTGCTAAAAGGATTAGCCTCAACAATTCGGTCTTTTGTCAATCTGCCGATCCGAAAGCCACACTGGCACAGCGCGTGCTCATTACTTTGTTGCAGAACGGGTTGAAATGTTCACACCGAACCGTTGATAGGTGTTGCAGCCAAAATTAAGTTATATATGTATGCTTTGAGACATTTAGTAAGAAGGAGGAGCCACGGGCATCTGATTGGAACAACGAGGAACATTGTAAATTTGCAGATTGTAAATAAAAGATATTTTTCAAATCTATAGATTTATTTCTAAATGTTATTAAAATACATATTTAACGACTCCCTAACCCTGGAGTCTCTAGCTGAGAAATTTCAGCTTTTCCACCTCTGCACTCCTACGCACGCTGGTTCCATTTTGTCCATTCGCTCGATGTGGCCTTGTCAATGTTAACGACTTTATTTTAGGTCTTTAGACCACACACACCTCATAGAGTTCGCAGTTGTTTATTCTCCTTCACAGAATCAAATATTTGACGAAGAATTCTTTTCAAAAGACCCCAGTATCAACTCTCCGTTCCTGCTTATAGACCACAACTTGGCGTGACGGTTCTTTGATTTGCTTGCTCTTCAATCCCCGTACAAGTTTCTTACACCATACGCTAATAGAGGTATCCGTTCCGATTTATTCATCCTGGACGTTCTAATATCAAATATAGGTCACAATCTGTGTAAGTTCGAAAGGGACGATTGTTGGCTTTTGTGGGTAGATAGTGCTAAAGCGGAGAGTCTCATCTAGGTCTATTTAAGACGGCTACTATAGGCTTCAAACGTCAAATTTCTTTTTCTGGGCAGCTTGGTCTCGTGGGACAGTCGCACTGAATTGGTCCGGAGCAATTAGGATGTTGGAGGCGTTCCTCGCATAGATTGAGTAGTTGAAGGTTCATATTTCAGGACGTGTCGCCAACAACACCGTTGATTCAATTTATTGAGTTCATGCGGCGTTCGTGCTGTTCGTAAAAAGCAACTAAACTGATTAATGATAAAGTTACTATCCAGTTACTGACTCATAACTGACGCGGTTCGGCAAACGGAGCTGCTCGAAAGACTTCAAAATCAGATCCGCCGTATGCGGTTCGACGTTAATTCGAACTTACAGCCAAGTGGATTGATAATAGCTGCTTCGTGTGTAGACATTAACCTGTTTTCTGACAGAGCATTATAGTATGAGTTTTCTTCTTGTTGAGTGAATATTTGTATAACGAACTTGTGTGCAATTCTAGATACAAAGCCTAGTTCGTGTACTACCTTGTATTTTATTAAGCCGTTTCTGATGACTCCTTAAAGGTCGCCAAAAAAAAAAATATACCAACCAAAAAAAGAAATGCACAACCACTTTACATTATTTTTTTCCAAACTAACTGTTGAAAGCTTTAATTAGTAATTCTCTACATTCCGACTTTTCAACCTGTAACAACAGATTCTTAATTTTTGGGCTCGAATGTGTAATGAGTTTTTCCTTGCCCCGGGTACTGCTTTGGCAAAACTGGTAGGAACATTTTTTTATCTTCTAACCAGTAGTATAGAGCCAAGCAAAAGGCCATCACACCCAAGAAACTAGACCAGTATTGCCAGTTTTTCAGCCGCGGTGTATCAGGTTGACTGTAACGATCTTCCCCGTACAAGTCAATATCAGCATGTAACTACGGAAATATATTTATTATCATATCGACAAGCTTAAAGCATGAACAAATTTACCGGCTCATTGAAGTTCCTCTTATGCTCAGGGAAATCATAAGGATAGAATGGGTCCTTGGCTTCTATACCAAGTCCTTTGGGACCTGCTGGTAGATGGGGATAGTCTCCATACCATAAACCTTCATCTGCGTACGGGCGATATTCCTCTGGCAAAAGGTTGTATTTTTTTGCTGCAGCTAGACGCTCTTCTTCGGTTTTTGGATATTGACCTGGCTTAAAATCCTTGTTCCAGTCTAAATAGGCCAAAGAATTAAGTTAAATTCAAATACAATTATTTTAAGTAAATTTATGTTGACCAATGAAATGAAGATTACGTAAACAAGCACCACAGATTTTGAAAATGTTTGTTTAATGATAAGTTCACTTGGGTTACTTACGACTAGCAGTCCTGGAGGCAGTGAACAGAATCGATGGTGATTTCTGTCTAATTTGTTGGGCAAAGCAGATTCCTTTTATTAATCCAGCCATTTTTGCAAATGCAATCCTTTCCGACCAACAAATTCGGAAAAATATCGTAAACTGTCAAATAGACACCGTATGTCACATGTGACAGCTGAGCTTGCGATGTTGTCAGCCATGGCGTATGGATGGAACGAAGGAGGCAAATGTTAATGACCATTCACATGGGTACGACCGAGCAAAGACAATCATCATAATCCAAGATTCATAATTTCTGCTTAATGAATCAAATGTACAGACTACAAAGAACATACCTACTAGGTCCGGTAGGGTACTTTTTGTGTAGAAAAATGAAAACTATCAAATCTCCAAAATCGAGAGAGAATCCTCATTTCAAAGAAAAGTATGCGAACGCTTTTGCATAAAAAGATGAAAAACGTCAAAGTTTGGCTGGAAAAGAAGCAACAGCAGTTTTTTTCATACTCATAGGATTTCATCATTTGTTAGTTTTCATTTTTTTACCAACTGAAATTCTGTGTGACAAAAAATTAACGAAAGTACATTTTTTGTTCGTACATCTTTTTACCATTTTCGCAGTATGCAAACGCGTTTGTGTAGTTTCGCAGGAAAGTTTATATAAATTTAAGTTTGCATATTAGTCCGCGAACGGACCTACTGTCAAATCACCTAATATTGACCACTTTTGAAATTTGGCAGGTTGCTTTGAATTATTCGTATGTCGTATTTATGATTGGAAACAAATATACCAAGAGGATTAATAAGTAAGTGATCAAAGTTAAGCACTGGCTGTCGTAACATTGACCGGGTTTCCTTTCGTAGGATTGTAATCCATCAACGTAATATGCAGTGTTTAACGAAAGGAAATTGTAACACACATAAGTAAGCCTTGTATTTCCGTTAAAAGAATAAAAGACTAAACACTTTTCTTTATTTTATATAGCAACAGAAATAAGTCGCTAACAACAAGCACGTCCGTCTTACACCAAATATCATTGCAGGCTGTCTGTTTATATTATCTTCTAATAGGTATGTACATATTCTATTATTATCCATATTTCATTTTACATTTTGTTTCTTTTCAGTGTAACCACTGTCATTTTACATTTATGTTCTTTTCTTTAAGTGTTGCCACAATTCGACCAATCTGACAGATAATTGTTCCGATTTCGCACTCATCAACATTTGTTACTTTCCAAGATTTACATATTTTTGTGTAAGTTGAAAACCAGAATCGTCTTTTACTAAATTGGCCAAGGTCCTTATAACTTGATAAGGTCCTTTGTGTTAGCAGATGAATAAATAAAGTTCGGATTGATTTAAGAAAGTAAAAAGTATTTATTCAGAATAATAAGAAAGACGCAAAAACAACCACACCGTGTTTGGAGAAAGAAAAAAAAGGCAATCCATAAGTGTGTGTGTTGTAAGCGAAGTAAGTTGTAAGTTGAACAAGAAAGGTCCGGTATTTAATGGGGTGTGTTCATTGTAAACCAACACTCCTCCTCAATGAACAATCGCCTAACTCCCATCAAGTTTGAGCAGCTTACAGAAGCTCCTTTGTTTGATCGGTCCCAGAGGTTTGGTAAAAATGTCTGCCATCATCTCGTTTGTTGAACAATATTTCAATTCGATCTCATTATTTGCACAGAGATCTTGAACAAAACGCTCCTTAGTTTCTATGTGCTTTGATCGCCTACTGATACGTTCAGTATTAACAAATGCTATGCAGCTCTGGTTGTCCTCGTTGATCAATGTCGGTTCGCGCTGAATCTCGCCAAAATCTCGCAGTAGTTTTCGTAGCCATATTACCTCTTGACAGGCATCACTGAGGGCCACGTACTCAGCTTCCATCGATGAAAGTGTAACGCATTCTTGTCGTCGACTAGCCCACGAAATTGGAGACTCTCCAAATAAAAACACGTATCCAGACGTTGATCTCCTAGTAGCTTGATCACCAGCCCAGTCTGCATCCGAATAACCAACTAGTTTCCACTCCTCAGCACCGCCGATGCATATTTTGTAGTCGATAGTCCCTTTTAGGTAACGTAAGATCCTTTTTGCAGCAATCCAATCAGCTTCCGTAGGATTTTGAAATTTTCTGCCTAAAATAGCAGTGCTTGCCGATATGTCAGGTCTAGCATTCACAGCCAAATACAACAATGCGCCGACTAGACTTCGATATATTGTGCTGCTGTCTAATGAAGCGGTCTTATCTTCAGCTTTCATATAACCAGGGTCCATCGGTGAGTTAGAAACCTTAGCGTTCTCCATACCAAAACTTTTAAGTAGCTTTTTAATGTAATTTTTCAGATGTATTTCAAAAACGTTGTCCTTTCGATATATTTCCATTCCCAGAAAATACCGCACTTCTCCCAGGTTGACTATTTCGAATTTTCTTTGAAGTTCGTTATAAATCGTAATAATCTCACCTTCATCCATGCTTCCCACCAGCAAGTCATCTACATAAACAAGTAGAAATACCTTCTTGCCTCCGGTATCTTTGATGTACAAACATGGATCCGCAGCCGATGCCTTAAAATGCAGCTTCAACAAAAAATTATGTAATGTCTGGTTCCAGCAGCGTGCCGATTGCTTAAGTCCATAAATACTCTTATTTAATCGGCAGACTAACCCTTCTTTTCCGGAAATTTCATAGCCAGGTGGTTGTCTCATAAAAATCTCCTCTTCGACAGCTCCATGAAGATAGGCAGATTTTACGTTGAAATGTTTGACCAGCATTCCATGCTTTGCAGCAACAGCCAAAAAAGTTCTTAGAGTTGTTAATTTCGTGACAGGAGCAAAGACTTCGTCGTAATCTACACCATACTTTTGCGTGTATCCTTGCGCGACAATTCGGGCCTTATGCCTTGTGATTTCGTTCTGCTCGTTTCTTTTTATTTTATAGACCCATTTCGAGCCGACAACCTTTCTGCCTTCCGGAAGTTTTACGAGATCCCACGTATGATTACGTCGTTGTGACTTCATCTCCTCGTTCATTGCTTCTCTCCATTCAGGTACTTGAACTGCTTCCTTGTAGTCCTTCGGTTCATCCAAAACTAGAGATGCACTGCCTACTACGTACTCATTAAGATGAATTGGTGGTACTCCACGAGTAGTTCGCTCGGAACGCCTTGTCGTAGTTCGCTCTTCCTCATCCTCGGATGGCAATTCTTCTTCAAATCCGAAAAATTCGTCCTCTCGCGAACTCTCGTCATCAACAGAAACATCAAAACTTTCCGTTGGAATCACTTCCCCTTCAGGGATAGAACGGATTTGAACTTCATCAGACACAATATCCATATTAGAGTCTGGAACACCGATATCAGCTGTCCGTGTTTCACTTTCTAGGAAATGAGCATCTCGACTGATGGTAATCTTCATAGTTGAACGATCAAGAAAAACGATACCCTTTATGTTGATCAGAGTATCCCACAAATATTAGCTTGTTAGCTTTGCAGTCCAGTTTATCACGTCTAACATCCGGTATATGCACATAAGCTTCGCAGCCAAACCTCCGTATATGCTTCAGAGATGGTTTCCTCTTATACCAGAGTTCAAACGGAGTTTTATCCACTGACTTTGATGGCAAACGATTTTGAATATAAGTTGCCGTAAGCACAGCTTCACCCCAATATCGTTTCTCCAACCCAGCGTCTATTAACATGCACTTTGTCATTTCGATGAGAGATCTGTTTTTGCGTTCAGCAACACCGTTTTGTTGGGGAGAATATGCAGTAGTGAACTGCGGCTTGATACCTTCAGCAATGTAAAAATCTCGTAGATTATTATTGTCGTATTCTCCTCCTCCATCAGATCGTATGACGACTGGTTTTCGTCCAAACTGATTTTGAACTTGACGAACGTACTGTTTTATTCTGTCTGCTGCTTCCCATTTGTGTTTCAATAGATAAACCACTGTATAACGGCTAAAATCATCTATCATAGTCATCAGGTACCTATTTCCAGCTGGTGTTGGTGCTCTCATAGGGCCACATAAGTCGGTATGTACTATATCCAATAATTTGTTCGATTTTTGATGAACTATTCCAGGAAATGGTGTTCGAGTAAGTTTTCCTTTTAAACAGCACTCGCAAACAACTTGCAGCCCACAGTTTCGTACATCTAATCCAGAAACCAACTGTTCCTTCATCATCCGCTCTAACACCGCAGTATCTCGATGACCCAAACGTCTATGCCATTTATGTTGACAATTAACATGATGTTTTCCTTCTAAAGCTTTTGATGACTGTTCCAGAACTTGAAGATGGTAAAGATTTCCACATCGATTACCCAGTAAAACAACTTTTCCCTCAGAATTATTTATGCTACAGGTATATTTATCAAACCTAGCAGAAAAACCGTTTTCGGCCAGCTTGCTCACTGACATTAGACTTCCTCCTAAATCCGGCACAAATAAAACATCTTGAAGTGTGACTCTGACACGTCTTTTATTGTCGTCAACGCCAACAATTATACCTTCTCCGCGACCAGCTGATGATATTTGTTTTCCGTCAGCCAAAACAATGCTTGCACCGTCAGATTCATTTAAGGAATTGAAAAAATGTTTATCATTTGTCATGTGCGAACTCGCACCACTGTCGATTAACCAAAAACCTGGTTTATCACGACCTGCAGCAAACGCTATATTTGTTTCCTCTGTGACCTTTGTACTAGGATTTCTTTTTCTTCCACTGCCCCTTTTGTTTGCCAAATAAGAACGACAACTTGAACGTAGATGTCCCGGCTTTTTGCAATAGAAACAAGTTCTAGTTTCCACACTGCGATTCGATTCGGTTTTCATTGCCTTTTCCTGCTTAAAAGACTCACCAGCCCGCTCCAGCCTTCGATGGTACTCGTCGATTAATTTTGACTTGATGAATTCTAATGTTATGTCGTCATTCGAACGACTGTCTAGCGCCGAAACCAAATGCTCAAATGAATCTGGCAGGCTTTGCAAGATGAAACAGATTTTTGTGTCTTTATCAAACACATGTCCAGCAGCAGCCAAACGATCGAATAACTCCTCGACATCAAACAGATGCTTCTCAACATTTCCTCCTTCTTGTACTCTTGTTGAGCACAACCTTTTGAGAAGTGACACACGAACAGATCTCGAAATTTTTTCGTGAGTATTCTGAAGTGTAGTCCAGACATCTTTTGCATGTCGACAGTTCTTCACCAAAGGCAATTGGTTATCGCTGAGAAAAAGAATAATTGTACCTTTCGCCTTCCTGTCTTCCTTCCTCCACACATCTGTCCTCGAATTTTCGTCTGGGAGATCATCCTCAACTACTTTCCATAGATCTTCTCGAGACAGGAAACTTTCCACTCTAAATTTCCAAACTGTCCAATTTGTATTATTTAATTTCGGGATTGAAAATTTTTCATCCGCCATTTTCCAAAACACGATTAACAAAGTTTCCACACAAAAAACTTCTTCGCATATACAGCGGAACAACAGGTTTTTAAAATGTCTTTAAAATACTCTAATCCACTTTTAACTTTTACTACTGGGCCCATAACCCTGTTAGCAGATGAATAAATAAAGTTCGGATTGATTTAAGAAAGTAAAAAGTATTTATTCAGAATAATAAGAAAGACGCAAAAACAACCACACCGTGTTTGGAGAAAGAAAAAAAAGGCAATCCATAAGTGTGTGTGTTGTAAGCGAAGTAAGTTGTAAGTTGAACAAGAAAGGTCCGGTATTTAATGGGGTGTGTTCATTGTAAACCAACACTTTGAACTTAGGGGCGATTTCCCACATGCTCGTTGTTGACCTTTTCTACAACTACATAATTGTTGTACCCTAATATCTGGGTCACCAGCTATAACCTGGGTTGAACTGACTTGGGCCATTGCACTGTGTCGAAACAGTATTGCTGCGCTTTGCATAAGCTCACGCAGCAATACTGTTTAACTTTTGTAATTGGCACAAGAGGTAAACAGCCGGGAAGTGGTGAGTGTACGATTCAGCGAGTTTCGATTGGAACTACGGGTTTACGATTGAGTCTGATTTGACTTACGAAACGCGACGGAACAATACAACGGAAGGATACAAACAAAAAAGTTCAACTTTTTGAATTTTAGCTCCCAGATGCTGCACGGTTTCTTCGATATCTCCCAAACCAGTTGACCTACAGCGATATAATTAATTTTCCTGAACTCTAGATTCAAATATCTAACAACGTGCATTTATAGATTTTGTATCTAGATACAAACAAAAAAGTTCAACTTTTTGAATTTTAGCTCCCAGATGCTGCACGGTTTCTTCGATATCTCCTAAACCAGTTGACCTAGAGCAATAAAGTTAAGTTGCCTGAATTCTAGATTAAATTATCTAACAACGTGCATTTATAGATTTTGTATCTAGATACAAACAAAAAAGTTCAACTTTTTGAATTTTAGCTCCCAGATGCTGCACGGTTTCTTCGATATCTCCTAAACCAGTTGACCTAGAGCAATAAAGTTAAGTTGCCTGAATTCTAGATTAAATTATCTAACAACGTGCATTTATAGATTTTGTATCTAGATACAAACAAAAAAGTTCAACTTTTTGAATTTTAGCTCCCAGATGCTGCACGGTTTCTTCGATATCTCCCAAACCAGTTGACCTACAGCGATATAATTAATTTTCCTGAATTCTAGATTCAATTATCTAACAACGTGCATTTATAGATTTTGTATCTAGATACAAACAAAAAAGTTCAACTTTTTGAATTTTAGCTCCCAGATGCTGCACGGTTTCTTCGATATCTCCTAAACCAGTTGACCTAGAGCAATAAAGTTAAGTTGCCTGAATTCTAGATTAAATTATCTAACAACGTGCATTTATAGATTTTGTATCTAGATACAAACAAAAAGTTCAACTTTTTGAATTTTAGCTCCCAGATGCTGCACGGTTTCTTCGATATCTCCCAAACCAGTTGACCTACAGCGATATAATTAATTTTCCTGAATTCTAGATTCAATTATCTAACAACGTGCATTTATAGATTTTGTATCTAGATACAAACAAAAAAGTTCAACTTTTTGAATTTTAGCTCCCAGATGCTGCACGGTTTCTTCGATATCTCCTAAACCAGTTGACCTAGAGCAATAAAGTTAAGTTGCCTGAATTCTAGATTAAATTATCTAACAACGTGCATTTATAGATTTTGTATCTAGATACAAACAAAAAAGTTCAACTTTTTGAATTTTAGCTCCCAGATGCTGCACGGTTTCTTCGATATCTCCCAAACCAGTTGACCTACAGCGATATAATTAATTTTCCTAAATTCTAGATTCAATTATCTAACAACGTGCATTTATAGATTTTGTATCTAGATACAAACGAAAAAGTTCAACTTTTTGAATTTTAGCTCCCAGATGCTGCACGGTTTCTTCGATATCTCCCAAACCAGTTGTCCTAGAGCAATAAAGTTAAGCTGCCTGAATTCTAGATTAAATTATCTAACAGCGTGCATTTATAGATTTTGTATCTAGATACAAACAAAAAAGTTCAACTTTTTGAATTTTAGCTCCCAGATGCTGCACGGTTTCTCCGATATCTCCCAAACCAGTTGACCTTCAGCGATATAATTAATTTTCCTGAATTCTAGATTCAATTATCTAACAACGTGCATTTATAGATTTTGTATCTAGATACAAACAAAAAAGTTCAACCTTTTGAATTTTAGCTCCCAGATGCTGCACGGTTTCTTCGATATCTCCCAAACCAGTTGACCTACAGCGATATAATTAATTTTCCTGAATTCTAGATTCAATTATCTAACAACGTGCATTTATAGATTTTGTATCTAGATACAAACAAAAAAGTTCAACTTTTTGAATTTTAGCTCCCAGATGCTGCACGGTTTCTTCGATATCTCCCAAACCAGTTGTCCTAGAGCAATAAAGTTAAGTTGCCTGAATTCTAGATTAAATTATCTAACAGCGTGCATTTATAGATTTTGTATCTCGATACAAACAAAAAAGTTCAACTTTTTGAATTTTAGCTCCCAGATGCTGCACGGTTTCTCCGATATCTCCCAAACCAGTTGACCTTCAGCGATATAATTAATTTTCCTGAATTCTAGATTCAATTATCTAACAACGTGCATTTATAGATTTTGTATCTAGATACAAACAAAAAAGTTCAACTTTTTGAATTTTAGCTCCCAGATGCTGCACGGTTTCTTCGATATCTCCTAAACCAGTTGACCTAGAGCAATAAAGTTAAGTTGCCTGAATTCTAAATTAAATTATCTAACAACGTGCATTTATAGATTTTGTATCTAGATACAAACAAAAAAGTTCAACTTTTTGAATTTTAGCACCCAGATGCTGCACGGTTTCTTCGATATCTCCTAAACCAGTTGACCTAGAGCAATAAAGTTAAGTTGCCTGAATTCTAGATTAAATTATCTAACAACGTGCATTTATAGATTTTGTATCTAGATACAAACAAAAAAGTTCAACTTTTTGAATTTTAGCTCCCAGATGCTGCACGGTTTCTTTGATATCTCCTAAACCAGTTGTCCTAGAGCAATAAAGTTAAGTTGCCTGAATTCTAGATTAAATTATCTAACAACGTGCAATTATAGATTTTGTATCTAGATACAAACAAAAAAGTTCAACTTTTTGAATTTTAGCTCCCAGATGCTGCATGGTTTCTTCGATATCTCCTAAACCAGTTGACCTAGAGCAATAAAGTTAAGTTGAATGAATTCTAGATTAAATTATCTAACAACGTGCATTTATAGATTTTGTATCTAGATACAAACAAAAAAGTTCAACTTTTTGAATTTTAGCTCCCAGATGCTGCACGGTTTCTTCGATATCTCCCAAACCAGTTGACCTAGAGCAATAAAGTTAAGTTGCCTGAATTCTAGATTAAATTATCTAACAACGTGCATTTATAGATTTTGTATCTAGATACAAACAAAAAAGTTCAACTTTTTGAATTTTAGCTCCCAGATGCTGCACGGTTTCTTTGATATCTCCTAAACCAGTTGTCCTAGAGCAATAAAGTTAAGTTGCCTGAATTCTAGATTAAATTATCTAACAACGTGCAATTATAGATTTTGTATCTAGATACAAACAAAAAAGTTCAACTTTTTGAATTTTAGCTCCCAGATGCTGCATGGTTTCTTCGATATCTCCTAAACCAGTTGACCTAGAGCAATAAAGTTAAGTTGCCTGAATTCTATATTAAATTATCTAACAACGTGCATTTATAGATTTTGTATCTAGATACAAACAAAAAAGTTCAACTTTTTGAATTTTAGCTCCCAGATGCTGCACGGTTTCTTCGATATCTCCCAAACCAGTTGACCTACAGCGATATAATTAATTTTCCTGAATTCTAGATTCAATTATCTAACAACGTGCATTTATAGATTTTGTATCTACATACAAACAAAAAAGTTAAACTTTTTGAATTTTAGCTCCCAGATGCTGCACGGTTTCTTCGATATCTCCCAAACTAGTTGACCTACAGCGATATAATTAATTTTCCTGAATTCTAGATTAAATTATCTAACAACGTGCATTTATAGATTTTGTATCTAGATATAAACAAAAAAGTTCAACTTTTTGAATTTTAGCTCCCAGATGCTGCACGGTTTCTTCGATATCTCCCATACCAGTTGACCTACAGCGATATAATTAATTTTCCTGAATTCTAGATTCAATTATCTAACAACGTGCATTTATAGATTTTGTATCTAGATACAAACAAAAAAGTTCAACTTTTTGAATTTTAGCTCCCAGATGCTGCACGGTTTCTTCTATATCTCCTAAACCAGTTGACCTAGAGCAATAAAGTTAAGTTGCCTGAATTCTAGATTAAATTATCTAACAACGTACATTTATAGATTTTGTATCTAGATACAAACAAAAAAGTTCAACTTTTTGAATTTTAGCTCCCAGATGCTGCTCGGTTTCTTCGATATCTCCCAAACCAGTTGACCTACAGCGATATAATTAATTTTCCTGAATTCTAGATTCAATTATCTAACAACGTGCATTTATAGATTTTGTATCTAGATACAAACAAAAAAGTTCAACTTTTTGATTTTTAGCTCCCAGATGCTGCACGGTATCTTCGATATCTCCTAAACCAGTTGACCTAGAGCAATAAAGTTAAGTTGCCTGAATTCTAGATTAAATTATCTAACAACGTGCATTTATAGATTTTGTATCTAGATACAAACAAAAAAGTTCAACTTTTTGAATTTTAGCTCCCAGATGCTGCACGGTTTCTTCGATATCTCCCAAACCAGTTGACCTACAGCGATATAATTAATTTTCCTGAATTCTAGATTCAATTATCTAACAACGTGCATTTATAGGTTTTGTATCTAGATAAAAACAAAAAAGTTCAACTTTTTGAATTTTAGCTCCCAGATGCTGCACGGTTTCTTCGATATCTCCTAAACCAGTTGACCTAGAGCAATAAAGTTAAGTTGCCTGAATTCTAGATTAAATTATCTAACAACGTGCATTTATAGATTTTGTATCTAGATACAAACAAAAAAGTTCAACTTTTTGAATTTTAGCTCCCAGATGCTGCACGGTTTCTTCGATATCTCCCAAACCAGTTGACCTACAGCGATATAATTAATTTTCCTGAATTCTAGATTCAATTATCTAACAACGTGCATTTATAGGTTTTGTATCTAGATAAAAACAAAAAAGTTCAACTTTTTGAATTTTAGCTCCCAGATGCTGCACGGTTTCTTCGATATCTCCTAAACCAGTTGACCTAGAGCAATAAAGTTAAGTTGCCTGAATTCTAGATTAAATTATCTAACAACGTGCATTTATAGATTTTGTATCTAGATACAAACAAAAAAGTTAAACTTTTTGAATTTTAGCTCCCAGATGCTGCACGGTTTCTTCGATATCTCCGAAACCAGTTGACCTAGAGCAATAAAGTTAAGTTGCCTGAATTCTAGATTAAATTATCTAACAACGTGCATTTATAGATTTTGTATCTAGATACAAACAAAAAAGTTCAACTTTTTGAATTTTAGCTCCCAGATGCTGCACGGTTTCTTCGATATCTCCCAAACCAGTTGACCTACAGCGATATAATTAATTTTCCTGAATTCTAGATTCAATTATCTAACAACGTGCATTTATAGGTTTTGTATCTAGATAAAAACAAAAAAGTTCAACTTTTTGAATTTTAGCTCCCAGATGCTGCACGGTTTCTTCGATATCTCCTAAACCAGTTGACCTAGAGCAATAAAGTTAAGTTGCCTGAATTCTAGATTAAATTATCTAACAACGTGCATTTATAGATTTTGTATCTAGATACAAACAAAAAAGTTCAACTTTTTGAATTTTAGCTCCCAGATGCTGCACGGTTTCTTCGATAGAGCAATAAAGTTAAGTTGCCTGAATTCTAGATTAAATTATCTAACAACGTGCATTTATAGATTTTGTATCTAGATACAAACAAAAAAGTTCAACTTTTTGAATTTTAGCTCCCAGATGCTGCACGGTTTCTTCGATATCTCCCAAACCAGTTGACCTACAGCGATATAATTAATTTTCCTAAATTCTAGATTCAATTATCTAACAACGTGCATTTATAGATTTTGTATCTAGATACAAACGAAAAAGTTCAACTTTTTGAATTTTAGCTCCCAGATGCTGCACGGTTTCTTCGATATCTCCCAAACCAGTTGTCCTAGAGCAATAAAGTTAAGCTGCCTGAATTCTAGATTAAATTATCTAACAGCGTGCATTTATAGATTTTGTATCTAGATACAAACAAAAAAGTTCAACTTTTTGAATTTTAGCTCCCAGATGCTGCACGGTTTCTCCGATATCTCCCAAACCAGTTGACCTTCAGCGATATAATTAATTTTCCTGAATTCTAGATTCAATTATCTAACAACGTGCATTTATAGATTTTGTATCTAGATACAAACAAAAAAGTTCAACCTTTTGAATTTTAGCTCCCAGATGCTGCACGGTTTCTTCGATATCTCCCAAACCAGTTGACCTACAGCGATATAATTAATTTTCCTGAATTCTAGATTCAATTATCTAACAACGTGCATTTATAGATTTTGTATCTAGATACAAACAAAAAAGTTCAACTTTTTGAATTTTAGCTCCCAGATGCTGCACGGTTTCTTCGATATCTCCCAAACCAGTTGTCCTAGAGCAATAAAGTTAAGTTGCCTGAATTCTAGATTAAATTATCTAACAGCGTGCATTTATAGATTTTGTATCTAGATACAAACAAAAAAGTTCAACTTTTTGAATTTTAGCTCCCAGATGCTGCACGGTTTCTCCGATATCTCCCAAACCAGTTGACCTTCAGCGATATAATTAATTTTCCTGAATTCTAGATTCAATTATCTAACAACGTGCATTTATAGATTTTGTATCTAGATACAAACAAAAAAGTTCAACTTTTTGAATTTTAGCTCCCAGATGCTGCACGGTTTCTTCGATATCTCCTAAACCAGTTGACCTAGAGCAATAAAGTTAAGTTGCCTGAATTCTAAATTAAATTATCTAACAACGTGCATTTATAGATTTTGTATCTAGATACAAACAAAAAAGTTCAACTTTTTGAATTTTAGCACCCAGATGCTGCACGGTTTCTTCGATATCTCCTAAACCAGTTGACCTAGAGCAATAAAGTTAAGTTGCCTGAATTCTAGATTAAATTATCTAACAACGTGCATTTATAGATTTTGTATCTAGATACAAACAAAAAAGTTCAACTTTTTGAATTTTAGCTCCCAGATGCTGCACGGTTTCTTTGATATCTCCTAAACCAGTTGTCCTAGAGCAATAAAGTTAAGTTGCCTGAATTCTAGATTAAATTATCTAACAACGTGCAATTATAGATTTTGTATCTAGATACAAACAAAAAAGTTCAACTTTTTGAATTTTAGCTCCCAGATGCTGCATGGTTTCTTCGATATCTCCTAAACCAGTTGACCTAGAGCAATAAAGTTAAGTTGAATGAATTCTAGATTAAATTATCTAACAACGTGCATTTATAGATTTTGTATCTAGATACAAACAAAAAAGTTCAACTTTTTGAATTTTAGCTCCCAGATGCTGCACGGTTTCTTCGATATCTCCCAAACCAGTTGACCTAGAGCAATAAAGTTAAGTTGCCTGAATTCTAGATTAAATTATCTAACAACGTGCATTTATAGATTTTGTATCTAGATACAAACAAAAAAGTTCAACTTTTTGAATTTTAGCTCCCAGATGCTGCACGGTTTCTTTGATATCTCCTAAACCAGTTGTCCTAGAGCAATAAAGTTAAGTTGCCTGAATTCTAGATTAAATTATCTAACAACGTGCAATTATAGATTTTGTATCTAGATACAAACAAAAAAGTTCAACTTTTTGAATTTTAGCTCCCAGATGCTGCATGGTTTCTTCGATATCTCCTAAACCAGTTGACCTAGAGCAATAAAGTTAAGTTGCCTGAATTCTATATTAAATTATCTAACAACGTGCATTTATAGATTTTGTATCTAGATACAAACAAAAAAGTTCAACTTTTTGAATTTTAGCTCCCAGATGCTGCACGGTTTCTTCGATATCTCCCAAACCAGTTGACCTACAGCGATATAATTAATTTTCCTGAATTCTAGATTCAATTATCTAACAACGTGCATTTATAGATTTTGTATCTACATACAAACAAAAAAGTTAAACTTTTTGAATTTTAGCTCCCAGATGCTGCACGGTTTCTTCGATATCTCCCAAACTAGTTGACCTACAGCGATATAATTAATTTTCCTGAATTCTAGATTAAATTATCTAACAACGTGCATTTATAGATTTTGTATCTAGATATAAACAAAAAAGTTCAACTTTTTGAATTTTAGCTCCCAGATGCTGCACGGTTTCTTCGATATCTCCCATACCAGTTGACCTACAGCGATATAATTAATTTTCCTGAATTCTAGATTCAATTATCTAACAACGTGCATTTATAGATTTTGTATCTAGATACAAACAAAAAAGTTCAACTTTTTGAATTTTAGCTCCCAGATGCTGCACGGTTTCTTCTATATCTCCTAAACCAGTTGACCTAGAGCAATAAAGTTAAGTTGCCTGAATTCTAGATTAAATTATCTAACAACGTACATTTATAGATTTTGTATCTAGATACAAACAAAAAAGTTCAACTTTTTGAATTTTAGCTCCCAGATGCTGCTCGGTTTCTTCGATATCTCCCAAACCAGTTGACCTACAGCGATATAATTAATTTTCCTGAATTCTAGATTCAATTATCTAACAACGTGCATTTATAGATTTTGTATCTAGATACAAACAAAAAAGTTCAACTTTTTGATTTTTAGCTCCCAGATGCTGCACGGTATCTTCGATATCTCCTAAACCAGTTGACCTAGAGCAATAAAGTTAAGTTGCCTGAATTCTAGATTAAATTATCTAACAACGTGCATTTATAGATTTTGTATCTAGATACAAACAAAAAAGTTCAACTTTTTGAATTTTAGCTCCCAGATGCTGCACGGTTTCTTCGATATCTCCCAAACCAGTTGACCTACAGCGATATAATTAATTTTCCTGAATTCTAGATTCAATTATCTAACAACGTGCATTTATAGGTTTTGTATCTAGATAAAAACAAAAAAGTTCAACTTTTTGAATTTTAGCTCCCAGATGCTGCACGGTTTCTTCGATATCTCCTAAACCAGTTGACCTAGAGCAATAAAGTTAAGTTGCCTGAATTCTAGATTAAATTATCTAACAACGTGCATTTATAGATTTTGTATCTAGATACAAACAAAAAAGTTCAACTTTTTGAATTTTAGCTCCCAGATGCTGCACGGTTTCTTCGATATCTCCCAAACCAGTTGACCTACAGCGATATAATTAATTTTCCTGAATTCTAGATTCAATTATCTAACAACGTGCATTTATAGGTTTTGTATCTAGATAAAAACAAAAAAGTTCAACTTTTTGAATTTTAGCTCCCAGATGCTGCACGGTTTCTTCGATATCTCCTAAACCAGTTGACCTAGAGCAATAAAGTTAAGTTGCCTGAATTCTAGATTAAATTATCTAACAACGTGCATTTATAGATTTTGTATCTAGATACAAACAAAAAAGTTAAACTTTTTGAATTTTAGCTCCCAGATGCTGCACGGTTTCTTCGATATCTCCTAAACCAGTTGACCTAGAGCAATAAAGTTAAGTTGCCTGAATTCTAGATTAAATTATCTAACAACGTGCATTTATAGATTTTGTATCTAGATACAAACAAAAAAGTTCAACTTTTTGAATTTTAGCTCCCAGATGCTGCACGGTTTCTTCGATATCTCCCAAACCAGTTGACCTACAGCGATATAATTAATTTTCCTGAATTCTAGATTCAATTATCTAACAACGTGCATTTATAGGTTTTGTATCTAGATAAAAACAAAAAAGTTCAACTTTTTGAATTTTAGCTCCCAGATGCTGCACGGTTTCTTCGATATCTCCTAAACCAGTTGACCTAGAGCAATAAAGTTAAGTTGCCTGAATTCTAGATTAAATTATCTAACAACGTGCATTTATAGATTTTGTATCTAGATACAAACAAAAAAGTTCAACTTTTTGAATTTTAGCTCCCAGATGCTGCACGGTTTCTTCGATATCTCCCAAACCAGTTGACCTACAGCGATATAATTAATTTTCCTGAATTCTAGATTCAATTATCTAACAACGTGCATTTATAGGTTTTGTATCTAGATAAAAACAAAAAAGTTCAACTTTTTGAATTTTAGCTCCCAGATGCTGCACGGTTTCTTCGATATCTCCTAAACCAGTTGACCTAGAGCAATAAAGTTAAGTTGCCTGAATTCTAGATTAAATTATCTAACAACGTGCATTTATAGATTTTGTATCTAGATACAAACAAAAAAGTTAAACTTTTTGAATTTTAGCTCCCAGATGCTGCACGGTTTCTTCGATATCTCCTAAACCAGTTGACCTAGAGCAATAAAGTTAAGTTGCCTGAATTCTAGATTAAATTATCTAACAACGTGCATTTATAGATTTTGTATCTAGATACAAACAAAAAGTTCAACTTTTTGAATTTTAGCTCCCAGATGCTGCACGGTTTCTTCGATATCTCCCAAACCAGTTGACCTACAGCGATATAATTAATTTTCCTGAATTCTAGATTCAATTATCTAACAACGTGCATTTATAGATTTTGTATCTAGATACAAACAAAAAAGTTCAACTTTTTGAATTTTAGCTCCCAGATGCTGCACGGTTTCTTCGATATCTCCTAAACCAGTTGACCTAGAGCAATAAAGTTAAGTTGCCTGAATTCTAGATTAAATTATCTAACAACGTGCATTTATAGATTTTGTATCTAGATACAAACAAAAAAGTTCAACTTTTTGAATTTTAGCTCCCAGATGCTGCACGGTTTCTTCGATATCTCCCAAACCAGTTGACCTACAGCGATATAATTAATTTTCCTGAATTCTAGATTCAATTATCTAACAACGTGCATTTATAGATTTTGTATCTAGATACAAACGAAAAAGTTCAACTTTTTGAATTTTAGCTCCCAGATGCTGCACGGTTTCTTCGATATCTCCCAAACCAGTTGTCCTAGAGCAATAAAGTTAAGTTGCCTGAATTCTAGATTAAATTATCTAACAGCGTGCATTTATAGATTTTGTATCTAGATACAAACAAAAAAGTTCAACTTTTTGAATTTTAGCTCCCAGATGCTGCACGGTTTCTCCGATATCTCCCAAACCAGTTGACCTTCAGCGATATAATTAATTTTCCTGAATTCTAGATTCAATTATCTAACAACGTGCATTTATAGATTTTGTATCTAGATACAAACAAAAAAGTTCAACCTTTTGAATTTTAGCTCCCAGATGCTGCACGGTTTCTTCGATATCTCCCAAACCAGTTGACCTACAGCGATATAATTAATTTTCCTGAATTCTAGATTCAATTATCTAACAACGTGCATTTATAGATTTTGTATCTAGATACAAACAAAAAAGTTCAACTTTTTGAATTTTAGCTCCCAGATGCTGCACGGTTTCTTCGATATCTCCCAAACCAGTTGTCCTAGAGCAATAAAGTTAAGTTGCCTGAATTCTAGATTAAATTATCTAACAGCGTGCATTTATAGATTTTGTATCTAGATACAAACAAAAAAGTTCAACTTTTTGAATTTTAGCTCCCAGATGCTGCACGGTTTCTCCGATATCTCCCAAACCAGTTGACCTTCAGCGATATAATTAATTTTCCTGAATTCTAGATTCAATTATCTAACAACGTGCATTTATAGATTTTGTATCTAGATACAAACAAAAAAGTTCAACTTTTTGAATTTTAGCTCCCAGATGCTGCACGGTTTCTTCGATATCTCCTAAACCAGTTGACCTAGAGCAATAAAGTTAAGTTGCCTGAATTCTAAATTAAATTATCTAACAACGTGCATTTATAGATTTTGTATCTAGATACAAACAAAAAAGTTCAACTTTTTGAATTTTAGCACCCAGATGCTGCACGGTTTCTTCGATATCTCCTAAACCAGTTGACCTAGAGCAATAAAGTTAAGTTGCCTGAATTCTAGATTAAATTATCTAACAACGTGCATTTATAGATTTTGTATCTAGATACAAACAAAAAAGTTCAACTTTTTGAATTTTAGCTCCCAGATGCTGCACGGTTTCTTTGATATCTCCTAAACCAGTTGTCCTAGAGCAATAAAGTTAAGTTGCCTGAATTCTAGATTAAATTATCTAACAACGTGCAATTATAGATTTTGTATCTAGATACAAACAAAAAAGTTCAACTTTTTGAATTTTAGCTCCCAGATGCTGCATGGTTTCTTCGATATCTCCTAAACCAGTTGACCTAGAGCAATAAAGTTAAGTTGAATGAATTCTAGATTAAATTATCTAACAACGTGCATTTATAGATTTTGTATCTAGATACAAACAAAAAAGTTCAACTTTTTGAATTTTAGCTCCCAGATGCTGCACGGTTTCTTCGATATCTCCCAAACCAGTTGACCTAGAGCAATAAAGTTAAGTTGCCTGAATTCTAGATTAAATTATCTAACAACGTGCATTTATAGATTTTGTATCTAGATACAAACAAAAAAGTTCAACTTTTTGAATTTTAGCTCCCAGATGCTGCACGGTTTCTTTGATATCTCCTAAACCAGTTGTCCTAGAGCAATAAAGTTAAGTTGCCTGAATTCTAGATTAAATTATCTAACAACGTGCAATTATAGATTTTGTATCTAGATACAAACAAAAAAGTTCAACTTTTTGAATTTTAGCTCCCAGATGCTGCATGGTTTCTTCGATATCTCCTAAACCAGTTGACCTAGAGCAATAAAGTTAAGTTGCCTGAATTCTATATTAAATTATCTAACAACGTGCATTTATAGATTTTGTATCTAGATACAAACAAAAAAGTTCAACTTTTTGAATTTTAGCTCCCAGATGCTGCACGGTTTCTTCGATATCTCCCAAACCAGTTGACCTACAGCGATATAATTAATTTTCCTGAATTCTAGATTCAATTATCTAACAACGTGCATTTATAGATTTTGTATCTACATACAAACAAAAAAGTTAAACTTTTTGAATTTTAGCTCCCAGATGCTGCACGGTTTCTTCGATATCTCCCAAACTAGTTGACCTACAGCGATATAATTAATTTTCCTGAATTCTAGATTAAATTATCTAACAACGTGCATTTATAGATTTTGTATCTAGATATAAACAAAAAAGTTCAACTTTTTGAATTTTAGCTCCCAGATGCTGCACGGTTTCTTCGATATCTCCCATACCAGTTGACCTACAGCGATATAATTAATTTTCCTGAATTCTAGATTCAATTATCTAACAACGTGCATTTATAGATTTTGTATCTAGATACAAACAAAAAAGTTCAACTTTTTGAATTTTAGCTCCCAGATGCTGCACGGTTTCTTCTATATCTCCTAAACCAGTTGACCTAGAGCAATAAAGTTAAGTTGCCTGAATTCTAGATTAAATTATCTAACAACGTACATTTATAGATTTTGTATCTAGATACAAACAAAAAAGTTCAACTTTTTGAATTTTAGCTCCCAGATGCTGCTCGGTTTCTTCGATATCTCCCAAACCAGTTGACCTACAGCGATATAATTAATTTTCCTGAATTCTAGATTCAATTATCTAACAACGTGCATTTATAGATTTTGTATCTAGATACAAACAAAAAAGTTCAACTTTTTGATTTTTAGCTCCCAGATGCTGCACGGTATCTTCGATATCTCCTAAACCAGTTGACCTAGAGCAATAAAGTTAAGTTGCCTGAATTCTAGATTAAATTATCTAACAACGTGCATTTATAGATTTTGTATCTAGATACAAACAAAAAAGTTCAACTTTTTGAATTTTAGCTCCCAGATGCTGCACGGTTTCTTCGATATCTCCCAAACCAGTTGACCTACAGCGATATAATTAATTTTCCTGAATTCTAGATTCAATTATCTAACAACGTGCATTTATAGGTTTTGTATCTAGATAAAAACAAAAAAGTTCAACTTTTTGAATTTTAGCTCCCAGATGCTGCACGGTTTCTTCGATATCTCCTAAACCAGTTGACCTAGAGCAATAAAGTTAAGTTGCCTGAATTCTAGATTAAATTATCTAACAACGTGCATTTATAGATTTTGTATCTAGATACAAACAAAAAAGTTCAACTTTTTGAATTTTAGCTCCCAGATGCTGCACGGTTTCTTCGATATCTCCCAAACCAGTTGACCTACAGCGATATAATTAATTTTCCTGAATTCTAGATTCAATTATCTAACAACGTGCATTTATAGGTTTTGTATCTAGATAAAAACAAAAAAGTTCAACTTTTTGAATTTTAGCTCCCAGATGCTGCACGGTTTCTTCGATATCTCCTAAACCAGTTGACCTAGAGCAATAAAGTTAAGTTGCCTGAATTCTAGATTAAATTATCTAACAACGTGCATTTATAGATTTTGTATCTAGATACAAACAAAAAAGTTCAACTTTTTGAATTTTAGCTCCCAGATGCTGCACGGTTTCTTCGATATCTCCCAAACCAGTTGACCTATAGCGATATAATTAATTTTCCTGAATTCTAGATTCAATTATCTAACAACGTGCATTTATAGGTTTTGTATCTAGATAAAAACAAAAAAGTTCAACTTTTTGAATTTTAGCTCCCAGATGCTGCACGGTTTCTTCGATATCTCCTAAACCAGTTGACCTAGAGCAATAAAGTTAAGTTGCCTGAATTCTAGATTAAATTATCTAACAACGTGCATTTATAGATTTTGTATCTAGATACAAACAAAAAAGTTAAACTTTTTGAATTTTAGCTCCCAGATGCTGCACGGTTTCTTCGATATCTCCGAAACCAGTTGACCTAGAGCAATAAAGTTAAGTTGCCTGAATTCTAGATTAAATTATCTAACAACGTGCATTTATAGATTTTGTATCTAGATACAAACAAAAAAGTTCAACTTTTTGAATTTTAGCTCCCAGATGCTGCACGGTTTCTTCGATATCTCCCAAACCAGTTGACCTACAGCGATATAATTAATTTTCCTGAATTCTAGATTCAATTATCTAACAACGTGCATTTATAGGTTTTGTATCTAGATAAAAACAAAAAAGTTCAACTTTTTGAATTTTAGCTCCCAGATGCTGCACGGTTTCTTCGATATCTCCTAAACCAGTTGACCTAGAGCAATAAAGTTAAGTTGCCTGAATTCTAGATTAAATTATCTAACAACGTGCATTTATAGATTTTGTATCTAGATACAAACAAAAAAGTTCAACTTTTTGAATTTTAGCTCCCAGATGCTGCACGGTTTCTTCGATATCTCCCAAACCAGTTGACCTACAGCGATATAATTAATTTTCCTGAATTCTAGATTCAATTATCTAACAACGTGCATTTATAGGTTTTGTATCTAGATAAAAACAAAAAAGTTCAACTTTTTGAATTTTAGCTCCCAGATGCTGCACGGTTTCTTCGATATCTCCTAAACCAGTTGACCTAGAGCAATAAAGTTAAGTTGCCTGAATTCTAGATTAAATTATCTAACAACGTGCATTTACAGATTTTGTATCTAGATACAAACAAAAAAGTTAAACTTTTTGAATTTTAGCTCCCAGATGCTGCACGGTTTCTTCGATATCTCCGAAACCAGTTGACCTAGAGCAATAAAGTTAAGTTGCCTGAATTCTAGATTAAATTATCTAACAACGTGCATTTATAGATTTTGTATCTAGATACAAACAAAAAAGTTCAACTTTTTGAATTTTAGCTCCCAGATGCTGCACGGTTTCTTCGATATCTCCCAAACCAGTTGACCTACAGCGATATAATTAATTTTCCTGAATTCTAGATTCAATTATCTAACAACGTGCATTTATAGGTTTTGTATCTAGATAAAAACAAAAAAGTTCAACTTTTTGAATTTTAGCTCCCAGATGCTGCACGGTTTCTTCGATATCTCCTAAACCAGTTGACCTAGAGCAATAAAGTTAAGTTGCCTGAATTCTAGATTAAATTAACTAACAACGTGCATTTATAGATTTTGTATCTAGATACAAACAAAAAAGTTCAACTTTTTGAATTTTAGCTCCCAGATGCTGCACGGTTTCTTCGATATCTCCCAAACCAGTTGACCTACAGCGATATAATTAATTTTCCTGAATTCTAGATTCAATTATCTAACAACGTGCATTTATAGATTTTGTATCTAGATACAAACAAAAAAGTTCAACTTTTTGAATTTTAGCTCCCAGATGCTGCACGGTTTCTTCGATATCTCCTAAACCAGTTGACCTAGAGCAATAAAGTTAAGTTGTCTGAATTCTAGATTAAATTATCTAACAACGTGCATTTATAGATTTTGTATCTAGATACAAACAAAAAAGTTAAACTTTTTGAATTTTAGCTCCCAGATGCTGCACGGTTTCTTCGATATCTCCTAAACCAGTTGACCTAGAGCAATAAAGTTAAGTTGCCTGAATTCTAGATTAAATTATCTAACAACGTGCATTTATAGAATTTGTATCTGGATACAAACAAAAAAGTTCAACTTTTTGAATTTTAGCTCCCAGATGCTGAACGGTTTCTTCGATTTCTCCTAAACCAGTTGACCTAGAGCAATAAAGTTAAGTTGCCTGAATTCTAGATTAAATTATCTAACAACGTGCATTTATAGATTTTGTATCTAGATACAAACAAAAAAGTTGAACTTTTTGAATTTTAGCTCCCAGATGCTGCACGGTTTCTTCGATATCTCCCAAACCAGTTGACCTACAGCGATATAATTAATTTTCCTGCATTCTAGATTAAATTATCTAACAACGTGCATTTATAGATTTTGTATCTAGATACAAACAAAAAAGTTCAACTTTTTGAATTTTAGCTCCCAGATGCTGCACGGTTTCTTCGATATCTCTCAAACCAGTTGACCTACAGCGATATAATTAATTTTCCTGAATTCTAGAGTCAATTATCTAACAACGTGCATTTATAGATTTTGTATCTAGATACAAACAAAAAAGTTCAACCTTTTGAATTTTAGCTCCCAGATGCTGCACGGTTTCTTCGATATCTCCCAAACCAGTTGACCTACAGCGATATAATTAATTTTCCTGAATTCTAGATTCAATTATCTAACAACGTGCATTTATAGATTTTGTATCTAGATACAAACAAAAAAGTTCACCTTTTTGAATTTTAGCTCCCAGTTGCTGCACGGTTTCTTCGATATCTCCTAAACCAGTAGACCTAGAGCAATAAAGTAAAGTTGCCTGAATTCTAGATTAAATTATCTAACAACGTGCATTTATAGATTTTGTATCTAGATACAAACAAAAAAGTTCAACTTTTTGAATTTTAGCTCCCAGATGCTGCACGGTTTCTTCGATATCTCCCAAACCAGTTGACCTACAGCGATATAATTAATTTTCCTGAATTCTAGATTCAATTATCTAACAACGTCCGTTTATAGATTTTGTATCTAGATACAAACAAAAAAGTTCAACTTTTTGAATTTTAGCTCCCAGATGCTGCACGGTTTCTTCGATATCTCCCAAACCAGTTGACCTACAGCGATATAATTAATTTTCCTGAATTCTAGATTCAATTATCTAACAACGTGCATTTATAGATTTTGTATCTAGATACAAACAAAAAAGTTCAACTTTTTGAATTTTAGCTCCCAGATGCTGCACGGTTTCTTCGATATCTCCTAAACCAGTTGACCCAGAGTAATACAGTTAAGTTGCCTGAATTCTAGATTAAATTATCTAACAACGTGCATTTATAGATTTTGTATCTAGATACAAACAAAAAAGTTCAACTTTTTGAATTTTAGCTCCCAGATGCTGCACGGTTTCTTCGATATCTCCCAAACCAGTTGACCTACAGCGATATAATTAAGTTGCCTGAATTCTAGATTAAATTATCTAACAACGTGCATTTATAGATTTTGTATCTAGATACAAACAAAAAAGTTCAACTTTTTGAATTTTAGCTCCCAGATGCTGCAAGGTTTCTTCGATATCTCCCAAACCAGTTGACCTACAGCGATATAATTAATTTTCCTGAATTCTAGATTCAATTATCTAACAACGTGCATTTATAGATTTTGTATCTAGATACAAACAAAAAAGTTCAACTTTTTGAATTTTAGCTCCCAGATGCTGCACGGTTTCTTCGATATCTCCCAAACCAGTTGACCTACAGCGATATAATTAATTTTCCTGAATTCTAGATTCAATTATCTAACAACGTGCATTTATAGATTTTGTATCTAGATACAAACAAAAAAGTTCAACTTTTTGAATTTTAGCTCCCAGATGCTGCACGGTTTCTTCGATATCTCCTAAACCAGTTGACCTAGAGCAATAAAGTTAAGTTGCCTGAATTCTAGATTAAATTAACTAACAACGTGCATTTATAGATTTTGTATCTAGATACAAACAAAAAAGTTCAACTTTTTGAATTTTAGCTCCCAGATGCTGCACGGTTTCTTCGACATCTCCCAAACCAGTTGACCTACAGCGATATAATTAATTTTCCTGAATTCTAGATTCAATTATCTAACAACGTGCATTTATAGATTTTGTATCTAGATACAAACGTAAAAGTTCAACTTTTTGAATTTTAGCTCCCAGATGCTGCACTTTTTTGTGACGCACACCTCAAACACAAAAACAGATTTTAATTTCGTTAGGTTTTGAATTTAACTGCTGCTCCCTAAGTCATGAACTTAAACCGGACGTTCACTTTAACATACCCCAACAATCTCCACCAATCAGCTGAAATGTACACTGAACTGTTGCACTCCCCCACGGAAAGCATCCATTTTAACCACCCAAGCCACACGTATGCTCGACTCATTTTATTTCAATCCAGTCAGTGCGCGCGACAAGTTCTTTGAAGCCTTTTATTCGATCCATCATACAGTGGAAAAATAGTACAAAGTTCTTACACATATAGAACATAAGAATCCACAGGTAAGATTGGAATCTAGTTTTCTTTTCAATTTATTTTGATTTTAAAAGACCATTTCAATGTTGCGGCTTTAGGAGTCAATATTATTTGGGCCTAATTTGTCGCCGCCGCCTGAGATTCTTGCCATTCAGTTAAATGGTTCCTAGATCTCGTATATGCAAAGCATTTATCCGAGCAAAAGAATTCACCAAAAAAACAAGGTAGGTTATTGTTTGTTTAAGCGGCGTGTAGTGCAAATAATAATCCAATTATTTCCCACAGAAAATTGCGGACGCTCATCAATAGAGTTCGGGAGTGCCGCGTTACCCACATTCGTACTAAGGTACATAAATAGAAAGCCCGAACTGAAGCGTCCGCAATTGTTTTTTACTCTATCATCGAGTTTGTGCTACGCGATCAGAAAGATCAACAAAAATCCTGAATGAGACCGCCTCAGCGCATCGTGCTTGGCTTAGTTTCTAACTAACGCAAGGAACATACGCACGTGGTGTAGCAGTCATCAAAGTCTCACAAATCCTCACCAGCAGACACGTGATTTAAATCACATTCCAACAACCGCATAATTTAAAAGGAATGAAAAGAAAAGTGTTATAAAATAATCATCTTAATTAGTGCTTGTCATGAATTACATGTGCATGCACAAAAGTCTGTATGAAGTGTCGAATCAACTCTTTTTTTTTATAACCAAAAATAAAACAAAATTTGCCCTAACGTAAAGTAAAAGTTATTAAAACCAAGTCAGTATTACCAAATTTGTTAAAGTGAGCTAGGTATTTGCCTAAGAAGTGTTGGGTAATTAATTTACCATATATATAGCACAACTAGTAAAACATCAAAACCATCTTATACCAACGACAGAAACATGTGGCCACATCCTTCTCATCGTCTGGACAACCGTGAGTACTTAATTTCTAACTATATGATCATAGATTTCTGAGGCAAAATCCTAAAACTTTTTTCTATCCTTTTACAATTTTTAAACATATAATATTTGTTCTTAAATAAGTAAATTACCTAAAATACACACATACATACCACTACATACTTAAAATATCTGCTTGCATTAAATTAAATACCTACCCTAAAAAAAAAAAAAAACCTTAGACTAATTACTATATCCAGTGCATTATTGCTAGATCAAAATATCAATTTAAGTATGCATAACACTCGTAAACATGTTTCTTGTTGATAAGACAATTTTTTTCTTCATGAATAAACCTACATACTTACATGCATTTGTGTAAAATATTAAAATGATTCCGGTTCGTGTTTAAATTATCCGCAATTAGGGTTGTGATTGTGTAGATACGTGTGTGGGTATCTACTGGGACTATCCTAGAAAGATATGGACGCAGGATAGTCACGGTGCATCTCGTCTCTTACCAGATGCATAGGGGCAGGGCAAGTCCAACATGTTTCGCAACACCTGAAACATCGTCAGCTTCGTCATCGTTTTTATTCGCTATTTTTCTGATTTTACCTTGATTCTCTCTTGAATCACTTCCTCTTCTTTTCTCTCTCCTCAACTTTACCCCCTATAATTTTCAGGCACGATAATACATGTGTGTATAGGAAGACAGCAAGATCCCATCCCACCGTCGAGCTTACGCCGCGCATCCGCAAGCGTGCCTATTGCTGTCATGGGACTTAGGTCAACCACCACCTCCTTTCCATCAACCTACCTGTACATCACATTGGCGCCCAGCAACGTGTGGCCGGTAGCATCATTTGTCCATCAACGTAACCCATGTCTTCACATGGGCATATTCAAAGTTGAACCATGACATACATTGCCACCTCGTCACTTCAATCAATTTTGATTACATGCTAATCAACACCGTGATTGTAATTCAAAATGTATTAACATAGTACTTCTTACATCCAAGTACCCCTTTTAGTACCAATGACATTTTGCAAACAAGCTTTCTTGCGTAAGCTTTTCCCAACAATTTTACTTTCTTTCCCCCCTTCAGGTAAACAATTCAAAAAAATCGATCAAGGAGTCCGATTGCTGACGTAAAAGTAATCTAAGCATCGTTGCACTTGACCATATTTTTTATTTTGACTATGTGTAGGAAGCACAACTATGAGTCCATAGATCGTCTATAATGACTATGAGGCCATAGGATGTCACCTGCAACATATATTTTTCTGAGTCGTCAAACAATACGATTATCAGATATTGATAACAGGTTCGGCTGTCCAGAGAAATATATTACGTCACTTCTGTTTACCCGCCTTTTCCTCTATACTTCTCAATACTTTTCCCCTAACAAAATCGAAAACAGCTGACTTTCCCTCACATGTAAAAACCGATCACAACCTTATCAAGAATCATATAAATAATTTTCCATTTTTTTGTTAAAACAACAACCTTTTCTCTTTTCATTAAACAATTCTGAAACCATTTCTCTTGATTTATTGTTTCGCTCTTAACGCAATGAGTAATCAAAAGAATACTTCAATTAACGGAGCGATTCCGAAACAAAAGAAAATAAATCAAAACAAAAACATTATTCCACGCTCTCGGAACACCTATGACTTACGTCACACTAATACTCCTCTGCAACGGAATTCCGATTTTGGCAACAACACGCAGCCAGTAAGACACTCACCCACATCGATTGTTGACAATTCATCAATCCCTAACATTTCTCTTAATACTAATAGAAGACAGAGCGAACATTTTGACAATGTCCAAAGCTCAAGCATAGTGTCTCTCTCTCACCCCACACTGAATTTTGATGTTACAACTGCTACAGTTATTCCAATTACTACGACCACAGTAACAAGTGTTACTAGCCCAATCATGTCAACATTAATTGGAAGAGAAAATCCCGCAAGTCATTCTGCCATAGTCGATTTTACTTTGCCTAGTGGTCTTGCTGACAACATTCCAACTGTTGCAAATGCGAATGCAAGAAATGCCGCTAGCAATATTTTCCCAGCTGATCCAATTAATCGCCTAGGTCAACAAACTCAATTTGTTTCCAGCAACTCATCGAGAATGAAACACCTCGATGACCACATTAAGGATGTTGTAACTTCATCCTTGGGTGAATTAATTCCAGATTTAATTAAGATCAGCGTACAAAAGGCAATGTCTGAATTAAATAATGCGGATTCAGCAAGAGCAATGCATGATATTGATCGCGTCCAGGATTACTTTAGTATTCCAAATCATACACGACCATCCAACCCTATTGGAAATCATTATCCAGACGAGGAGGCATTTTCGAATTTTAATTCAAATCATAGCGCTGCGTTTGATAGGCGATATTCCATGAACAGAAACGTTCCTCAAAGCGAAACTCAATCCCTACAACTCGATAGATGGGGCGTTAAATTCGATGGCACCTCGAAAGGGATGTCCATCGAGGATTTTGTCTTTAGAGTTGAGGTGTTGAAGAACAATAATGAATGTTCTTGGAATGCGGTTATTAAACAATTCCACCATCTCTTAACAGGAACGGCTCAGGACTGGTATTGGCAGTATCTTCGAAATAATCCTAGAGGAAATTGGTCAATGCTTAGACAAGCATTATTTAAGCAGTTTAGAAGCCATGAAAATGACTTTGAAATTGTCAAGCAAATCATGGACCGAAAGCAGATCCCTCAGGAGAATTTCGAAGATTACTACAATTCTATACTGCTATTGAAAGGCCAGCTCAAAACGCCTATGAGAGAAAAAGACCTCGTAACAATTCTGCGAACAAACATTAACACCAAGTTGATGAGTTTCATTTATCCTATGCGGATTCATACCCTAGAACAATTCAGAGAAGAATGTAAAAAAGTAGAGCGGATGTTACGTTCGAGATTTCCCTCTCAAAATCGCCAACATTTTCCATACAGGACGGTACATGAAATCGATGCAGTGGTTAATACCACCAGCTTAGTTGATCATGAAGATGATGAGGACATATCAGCCATTTCAGGTGCGCATTCGGGACAGGTGGTCAACAATTCCTTGCCGAAGGTACTCAAGTGCTTCAACTGTAAAAAGATGGGACACTTGTTTATTAACTGCCGCTCACCCATACACAAATTATTTTGTTACCGTTGTGGTACAGATAATGTGACCGTCTTAAATTGCAGGAAGTGCAATCCCAGTCGGGAAAACTTCCAACCGAACGTGACCATTCCCGGGGAGTCCCGTTCGACTCAGACGCTCCCGGAATAACAAAAGTAGATGCTTCTACAAATACTATCCCTGACATACAATCAAACCCTAATCGTGACATTAACACTTATTCAAATCAAACAAATTTCAATCCAATTCATTACCAACATAAACAAGCTGAGTTTCGATCCCAACCATATGAGGAAAGGTTGCGAAGATATACGGCGCTGCGGGCGAAGATTTTTAATTTGAGCGAAATTCAATTCACCGGATCGTCGCGTAAATTAAAAAAGCTTCGATCGCGACACAAGAAGCGAATTTTTTACAAATCGATGATTAGCAGCTGCATTTTGAATTCGAAATCTGATCCTCGACCGTACGCTACCATCGAAATCATGGGAAAAGAGATCACAGGACTGTTGGATAGTGGTGCAACCATTTCCTGTTTAGGTAGCGATTGCATAACTTTCATCCAGAGTTTAAATCTACCCGTCATTGACTTTACGTCATCCATCAAAACAGCTGATGGCAAACCACAGTCGATCGTGGGTCGAGTGAGCGTAGAAGTAGTGTACGGTGATCAAAAACAACAATTAGATTTGTATCTTGTTCCCTCACTTTCACAGCCGCTGTATCTCGGTATAGATTTTTGGCAGAGATTCAAGATTGCGCCCAACATCGTAAGCGAACTAACCAAGCCGCTTATTACCGAAAGTGCTTCAAATAAACCTGAAGTACCCGTACATTGCTTAAATGCTGCTGAAAAGTCGAAGCTACAGGAGGTGATAGGTAAATTCCCTTCCTTTTCTCAACTTGGTCTTGGAAAAACTTCAGTCGAAATGCACATCATTGACACCAACGATGCCGAGCCTGTAAAACAGAGGCATTACCCTGTTTCTCCGCCTATTCAAGAATTAATTTATGAGGAGTTGGATCGCATGATTTCTTTGGGGGTGATTGAAGAGAGTTCTAGTTCATGGAGTTCACCCATTGTTTTAATCCGGAAACCGGGTAAAAACCGATTATGTCTAGACTCTCGGAAAGTGAACTCACTCACAAAGAAGGACGCGTATCCTCTTCCTCATATAGAAGGAATGCTAAGCCGTCTTCAGGACACGCATTATATTAGTAGTGTCGACCTTAAAGATGCGTTTTGGCAGCTTCCTTTGGAGGAAAAATCCAGAGAGAAAACAGCCTTCACTGTGCCAGGGCGACCACTCTATCAATTCACCGTCATGCCTTTTGGACTGTGTAATGCGGCCCAAAGGATGTGTCGGTTAATGGATAGAGTGATCCCAAGTGCACTTAGAGAACAAGTTTTCGTTTATCTGGATGACCTCCTGATTATTTCCAAGGATTTTGAATCACACATTACCATGCTGAATAAAGTCGCGGATTGTTTGAAAGAAGCTAACCTAACAATTAATGTAGAGAAGTCACATTTCTGCTTTAAGGAGTTGAGGTACTTAGGTTATATTGTTGGCCAAGGTCACATAAAACCTGATCCTAATAAGGTCGCTTCTATCAAGGACTTTCCTGTGCCATCGTCGCAAAAACACGTCCGACGATTTTTAGGATTGTGCGGATGGTACAGAAGATTCATTAGGAATTTCGCCTCGATAGCAAGCCCTTTAACAGATACTCTCAAAAAAGCCAAAAGTTTTTCAATGACTCCTGATGCGCTGACCTCGTTTGAAGCCTTGAAAAGTGCACTTATCTCTGCTCCGTTGTTAAGCAATCCCGATTTCAGAAAACCTTTTACAATTCAGTGTGACGCGTCTAGTAACGGTATAGGCGGCGTTCTTTATCAGCTTGATGAAGACGAAAACGAGAAGCCAATTGCGTTCTTCTCAGAAAAGCTGAATGCCTGTCAACGTAACTATAGCGTCACCGAACAGGAATGCTACGCAGCGGTACAAGCGGTCCGGAAATTTCGACCTTATATTGAAGGATTATCCTTTACAATAGTGACGGACCATGCGAGTCTTAAATGGCTAATGGGTCTGAAAGACCTGAGTGGTAGGTTGGCACGTTGGTCTCTGAAGCTCCAAGCGTTCACTTTTGACATCAAGCATAAAAAAGGGTCACAGAACATAGTACCCGATGCTCTATCGCGAGCATTCGCTAATGAACTCACCTTAGACTTACCAGCGAAACCTGTAGTGGATTTGAAATCTTCCGAATTCTCCTCACCGGAATACCTGACCTTGATTTCGACTATTGTGAGTAATCCAGATAACTTCCCAGACATAAAAGTGGCGGACAATAAGTATGTTTACAAACGACACTTTTCGAGTTGTGATTCGCTTCCCACGGAGGAATGATGAAAACATTAGATCGAATCAAGAGATTTTGTTATTGGCCGAATATGACAGATCAAGTACGTTCCTTTGTTAAGAACTGTTCTGTTTGCAAAGAAACCAAAGCTCCCAACAGCATTTTGAGACCACCGATGATTTCGCAACAGCAGCTGGATAGACCTTTCCAAAAACTCTATATTGATTTTATGGGTCCTTATCCAAGAACTAAAAGGGGCAAAGCTTTTATATTTGTGGTATTGGATGGATTTTCAAAATGCGTTTTTCTGCAAGCGATGCACAAAGCGAACGTTCGTTTGGTAATTGAGTTTTTGGAACAGAAAGTTTTCAGCCAGTATGGAGTTCCCGAGTCTGTGCATAGCGACAACGGCAAACAATTTGTTGCTAAGGAGTTCCAGTGCTTTCTTTTGAAATATGGTTGCAACCACATCCGAAATGCTGTGTACTCTCCGCAAGCAAATGCTTCTGAGAGGGTAAATCAGTCGATTTTATCGGCGATTAGGAGCTATATCAAGCAAGACCAGCGCGAGTGGGACCAACACTTGTTTGGAATCCAGCAGGCACTGTGGACGTCCTTGCATCAGTCGACGGGAATGACGCCATATTTTTGTCTCTTTGGTCAACATATGGTAACACATGGCAGTACATATGAATTGCTCCGTAAGCTAGAGGCAGTCAGCGATAGCGAGCTTCAATGTTTACCGAATCATGACAAGCTAGAGATAATCAGAAATAAGGTGAAGGAAAATCTAAAATTCGCTTTTGCGAGAAGCAAAAGCTCGTATAATCTCAGAAGCGTCAAGCGTCAATTCCAGATAGGTGAAGAAGTTTATCGCAGGAACTTCACTCTTAGCGACGCTTCAAAAAATCTGAATGCCAAGCTGTGTAACAAGTTCGTAAAATGCAGGATATCGAAACAAGTTGGTAACTCGTTGTATGAAGTGGAAAATTTAGACGGTAAAAGCATTGGCGTTTATCATGCTAAAGATTTAAGGAAATAACATCAACTCCTTACCAGTTGACATAGAGGTGATTCCAGGGTCATGGGTCGAGGCAGCGTAAAGGGGTTTGAGTCTTCCGATTCTCATGCATTTTCGCATCAAGAGCTGAACCGAAAATGCATGACTTTGTGACGCACACCTCAAACACAAAAACAGATTTTAATTTCGTTAGGTTTTGAATTTAACTGCTGCTCCCTAAGTCATGAACTTAAACCGGACGTTCACTTTAACATACCCCAACAATCTCCACCAATCAGCTGAAATGTACACTGAACTGTTGCACTCCCCCACGGAAAGCATCCATTTTAACCACCCAAGCCACACGTATGCTCGACTCATTTTATTTCAATCCAGTCAGTGCGCGCGACAAGTTCTTTGAAGCCTTTTATTCGATCCATCATACAGTGGAAAAATAGTACAAAGTTCTTACACATATAGAACATAAGAATCCACAGGTAAGATTGGAATCTAGTTTTCTTTTCAATTTATTTTGATTTTAAAAGACCATTTCAATGTTGCGGCTTTAGGAGTCAATATTATTTGGGCCTAATTTGTCGCCGCCGCCTGAGATTCTTGCCATTCAGTTAAATGGTTCCTAGATCTCGTATATGCAAAGCATTTATCCGAGCAAAAGAATTCACCAAAAAAACAAGGTAGGTTATTGTTTGTTTAAGCGGCGTGTAGTGCAAATAATAATCCAATTATTTCCCACAGAAAATTGCGGACGCTCATCAATAGAGTTCGGGAGTGCCGCGTTACCCACATTCGTACTAAGGTACATAAATAGAAAGCCCGAACTGAAGCGTCCGCAATTGTTTTTTACTCTATCATCGAGTTTGTGCTACGCGATCAGAAAGATCAACAAAAATCCTGAATGAGACCGCCTCAGCGCATCGTGCTTGGCTTAGTTTCTAACTAACGCAAGGAACATACGCACGTGGTGTAGCAGTCATCAAAGTCTCACAAATCTTCACCAGCAGACACGTGATTTAAATCACATTCCAACAACCGCATAATTTAAAAGGAATGAAAAGAAAAGTGTTATAAAATAATCATCTTAATTAGTGCTTGTCATGAATTACATGTGCATGCACAAAAGTCTGTATGAAGTGTCGAATCAACTCTTTTTTTTTATAACCAAAAATAAAACAAAATTTGCCCTAACGTAAAGTAAAAGTTATTAAAACCAAGTCAGTATTACCAAATTTGTTAAAGTGAGCTAGGTATTTGCCTAAGAAGTGTTGGGTAATTAATTTACCATATATATAGCACAACTAGTAAAACATCAAAACCATCTTATACCAACGACAGAAACATGTGGCCACATCCTTCTCATCGTCTGGACAACCGTGAGTACTTAATTTCTAACTATATGATCATAGATTTCTGAGGCAAAATCCTAAAACTTTTTTCTATCCTTTTACAATTTTTAAACATATAATATTTGTTCTTAAATAAGTAAATTACCTAAAATACACACATACATACCACTACATACTTAAAATATCTGCTTGCATTAAATTAAATACCTACCCTAAAAAAAAAAAAAAAACCTTAGACTAATTACTATATCCAGTGCATTATTGCTAGATCAAAATATCAATTTAAGTATGCATAACACTCGTAAACATGTTTCTTGTTGATAAGACAATTTTTTTCTTCATGAATAAACCTACATACTTACATGCATTTGTGTAAAATATTAAAATGATTCCGGTTCGTGTTTAAATTATCCGCAATTAGGGTTGTGATTGTGTAGATACGTGTGTGGGTATCTATTGGGACTATCCTAGAAAGATATGGACGCAGGATAGTCACGGTGCATCTCGTCTCTTACCAGATGCATAGGGGCAGGGCAAGTCCAACATGTTTCGCAACACCTGAAACATCGTCAGCTTCGTCATCGTTTTTATTCGCTATTTTTCTGATTTTACCTTGATTCTCTCTTGAATCACTTCCTCTTCTTTTCTCTCTCCTCAACTTTACCCCCTATAATTTTCAGACACGATAATACATGTGTGTATAGGAAGACAGCAAGATCCCATCCCACCGTCGAGCTTACGCCGCGCATCCGCAAGCGTGCCTATTGCTGTCATGGGACTTAGGTCAACCACCACCTCCTTTCCATCAACCTACCTGTACATCACAGTTTCTTCGATATCTCCTAAACCAGTTGACCTGGAGCAATAAAGTTAAGTTGCCTGAATTCTAGATTAAATTATCTAACAACGTGCATTTATAGATTTTGTATCTAGACACAAACAAAAAAGTTCAACTTTTTGAATTTTAGCTCCCAGATGCTGCACGGTTTCTTCGATATCTCCCAAACCAGTTGACCTACAGCGATATAATTAATTTTCCTGAATTCTAGATTCAATTATCTAACAACGTGCATTTATAGATTTTGTATCTAGATACAAACAAAAAAGTTCAACTTTTTGAATTTTAGCTCCCAGATGCTGCACGGTTTCTTCGATATCTCCTAAACCAGTTGACCTGGAGCAATAAAGTTAAGTTGCCTGAATTCTAGATTAAATTATCTAACAACGTGCATTTATAGATTTTGTATCTAGATACAAACAAAAAAGTTCAACTTTTTGAATTTTAGCTCCCAGATGCTGCACGGTTTCTTCGATATCTCCCAAACCAGTTGACCTACAGCGATATAATTAATTTTCCTGAATTCTAGGAATTCTAGATTAAATTATCTAACAACGTGCATTTATAGATTTTGTATCTAGATACAAACAAAAAAGTTCAACTTTTTGAATTTTAGCTCCCAGATGCTGCACGGTTTCTTCGATATCTCCTAAACCAGTTGACCTAGAGCAATAAAGTTAAGTTGCCTGAATTCTAGATTAAATTATCTAACAACGTGAATTTATAGATTTTGTATCTAGATACAAACAAAAAAGTTCAACTTTTTGAATTTTAGCTCCCAGATGCTGCACGGTTTCTTCGATATCTCCTAAACCAGTTGACCTAGAGCAATAAAGTTAAGTTGCCTGTATTCTAGATTAAATTATCTAACAACGTGTATTTATAGATTTTGTATCTAGATACAAACAAAAAAGTTCAACTTTTTGAATTTTAGCTCCCAGATGCTGCACGGTTTCTTCGATATCTCCCAAACCAGTTGACCTACAGCGATATAATTAATTTTCCTGAATTCTAGATTCAATTATCTAACAACGTGCATTTATAGATTTTGTATCTAGATACAAACAAAAAAGTTCAACTTTTTGAATTTTAGCTAACAGATGCTGCACGGTTTCTTCGATATCTCCTAAACCAGTTGACCCAGAGTAATACAGTTAAGTTGCCTGAATTCTAGATTAAATTATCTAACAACGTGCATTTATAGATTTTGTATCTAGATACAAACAAAAAAGTTCAACTTTTTGAATTTTAGCTCCCAGATGCTGCACGGTTTCTTCGATATCTCCTAAACCAGTTGACCTAGAGCAATAAAGTTAAGTTGCCTGAATTCTAGATTAAATTATCTAACAACGTGCATTTATAGATTTTGTATCTAGATACAAACAAAAAAGTTCAACTTTTTGAATTTTAGCTCCCAGATGCTGCACGGTTTCTTCGATATCTCCTAAACCAGTTGACCTAGAGCAATAAAGTTAAGTTGCCTGAATTCTAGATTTAATTATCTAACAACGTGCATTTATAGATTTTGTATCTAGATACAAACAAAAAAGTTCAACTTTTTGAATTTTAGCTCCCAGATGCTGCACGGTTTCTTCGATATCTCCTAAACCAGTTGACCTAGAGCAATAAAGTTAAGTTGCCTGAATTCTAGATTAAATTATCTAACAACGTGCATTTATAGATTTTGTATCTAGATACAAACAAAAAAGTTCAACTTTTTGAATTTTAGCTCCCAGATGCTGCACGGTTTCTTCGATATCTCCTAAACCAGTTGACCTAGAGCAATAAAGTTAAGTTGCCTGAATTCTAGATTAAATTATCTAACAACGTGCATTTATAGATTTTGTATCTAGATACAAACAAAAAAGTTCAACTTTTTGAATTTTAGCTCCCAGATGCTGCACGGTTTCTTCGATATCTCCTAAACCAGTTGACCTAGAGCAATAAAGTTAAGTTGCCTGAATTCTAGATTAAATTATCTAACAACGTGCATTTATAGATTTTGTATCTAGATACAAACAAAAAAGTTCAACTTTTTGAATTTTAGCTCCCAGATGCTGCACGGTTTCTTCGATATCTCCCAAACCAGTTGACCTACAGCGATATAATTAATTTTCCTGAATTCTAGATTCAATTATCTAACAACGTGCATTTATAGATTTTGTATCTAGATACAAACAAAAAAGTTCAACTTTTTGAATTTTAGCTCCCAGATGCTGCACGGTTTCTTCGATATCTCCTAAACCAGTTGACCTAGAGCAATAAAGTTAAGTTGCCTGAATTCTAGATTAAATTATCTAACAACGTGCATTTATAGATTTTGTATCTAGATACAAACAAAAAAGTTCAACTTTTTGAATTTTAGCTCCCAGATGCTGCACGGTTTCTTCGATATCTCCTAAACTAGTTGACCTAGAGCAATAAAGTTAAGTTGCCTGAATTCTAGATTAAATTATCTAACAACGTGCATTTATAGATTTTGTATCTAGATACAAACAAAAAAGTTCAACTTTTTGAATTTTAGCTCCCAGATGCTGCACGGTTTCTTCGATATCTCCTAAACCAGTTGACCTAGAGCAATAAAGTTAAGTTGCCTGAATTCTAGATTAAATTATCTAACAACGTGCATTTATAGATTTTGCATCTAGATACAAACAAAAAAGTTCAACTTTTTGAATTTTAGCTCCCAGATGCTGCACGGTTTCTTCGATATCTCCTAAACCAGTTGACCTAGAGCAATAAAGTTAAGTTGCCTGAATTCTAGATTAAATTATCTAACAACGTGCATTTATAGATTTTGTATCTAGATACAAACAAAAAAGTTCAACTTTTTGAATTTTAGCTCCCAGATGCTGCACGGTTTCTTCGATATCTCCTAAACCAGTTGACCTAGAGCAATAAAGTTAAGTTGCCTGAATTCTAGATTAAATTATCTAACAACGTGCATTTATAGATTTTGTATCTAGATACAAACAAAAAAGTTCAACTTTTTGAATTTTAGCTCCCAGATGCTGCACGGTTTCTTCGATATCTCCTAAACCAGTTGACCTAGAGCAATAAAGTTAAGTTGCCTGAATTCTAGATTAAATTATCTAACAACGTGCATTTATAGATTTTGTATCTAGATACAAACAAAAAAGTTCAACTTTTTGAATTTTAGCTCCCAGATGCTGCACGGTTTCTTCGATATCTCCCAAACCAGTTGACCTACAGCGATATAATTAATTTTCCTGAATTCTAGATTCAATTATCTAACAACGTGCATTTATAGATTTTGTATCTAGATACAAAGAAAAAAGTTCAACTTTTTGAATTTTAGCTCCCAGATGCTGCACGGTTTCTTCGATATCTCCTAAACCAGTTGACCTAGAGCAATAAAGTTAAGTTGCCTGAATTCTAGATTAAATTATCTAACAACGTGCATTTATAGATTTTGTATCTAGATACAAACAAAAAAGTTCAACTTTTTGAATTTTAGCTCCCAGATGCTGCACGGTTTCTTCGATATCTCCCAAACCAGTTGACCTACAGCGATATAATTAATTTTCCTGAATTCTAGATTCAATTATCTAACAACGTGCATTTATAGATTTTGTATCTAGATACAAACAAAAAAGTTCAACTTTTTGAATTTTAGCTCCCAGATGCTGCACGGTTTCTTCGATATCTCCTAAACCAGTTGACCTAGAGCAATAAAGTTAAGTTGCCTGAATTCTAGATTAAATTATCTAACAACGTGCATTTATATATTTTGTATCTAGATACAAACAAAAAAGTTCAACTTTTTGAATTTTAGCTCCCAGATGCTGCACGGTTTCTTCGATATCTCCTAAACCAGTTGACCTACAGCGATATAATTAATTTTCCTGAATTCTAGATTAAATTATCTAACAACGTGCATTTATAGATTTTGTATCTAGATACAAACAAAAAAGTTCAACTTTTTGAATTTTAGCTCCCAGATGCTGCACGGTTTCTTCGATATCTCCTAAACCAGTTGACCTAGAGCAATAAAGTTAAGTTGCCTGAATTCTAGATTAAATTATCTAACAACGTGCATTTATAGATTTTGTATCTAGATACAAACAAAAAAGTTCAACTTTTTGAATTTTAGCTCCCAGATGCTGCACGGTTTCTTCGATATCTCCTAAACCAGTTGACCTAGAGCAATAAAGTTAAGTTGCCTGAATTCTAGATTAAATTATCTAACAACGTGCATTTATAGATTTTGTATCTAGATACAAACAAAAAAGTTCAACTTTTTGAATTTTAGCTCCCAGATGCTGCACGGTTTCTTCGATATCTCCCAAACCAGTTGACCTACAGCGATATAATTAATTTTCCTGAATTCTAGATTCAATTATCTAACAACGTGCATTTATAGATTTTGTATCTAGATACAAACAAAAAAGTTCAACTTTTTGAATTTTAGCTCCCAGATGCTGCACGGTTTCTTCGATATCTCCTAAACCAGTTGACCTAGAGCAATAAAGTTAAGTTGCCTGAATTCTAGATTAAATTATCTAACAACGTGCATTTATAGATTTTGTATCTAGATACAAACAAAAAAGTTCAACTTTTTGAATTTTAGCTCCCAGATGCTGCACGGTTTCTTCGATATCTCCTAAACTAGTTGACCTAGAGCAATAAAGTTAAGTTGCCTGAATTCTAGATTAAATTATCTAACAACGTGCATTTATAGATTTTGTATCTAGATACAAACAAAAAAGTTCAACTTTTTGAATTTTAGCTCCCAGATGCTGCACGGTTTCTTCGATATCTCCTAAACCAGTTGACCTAGAGCAATAAAGTTAAGTTGCCTGAATTCTAGATTAAATTATCTAACAACGTGCATTTATAGATTTTGCATCTAGATACAAACAAAAAAGTTCAACTTTTTGAATTTTAGCTCCCAGATGCTGCACGGTTTCTTCGATATCTCCTAAACCAGTTGACCTAGAGCAATAAAGTTAAGTTGCCTGAATTCTAGATTAAATTATCTAACAACGTGCATTTATAGATTTTGTATCTAGATACAAACAAAAAAGTTCAACTTTTTGAATTTTAGCTCCCAGATGCTGCACGGTTTCTTCGATATCTCCTAAACCAGTTGACCTAGAGCAATAAAGTTAAGTTGCCTGAATTCTAGATTAAATTATCTAACAACGTGCATTTATAGATTTTGTATCTAGATACAAACAAAAAAGTTCAACTTTTTGAATTTTAGCTCCCAGATGCTGCACGGTTTCTTCGATATCTCCTAAACCAGTTGACCTAGAGCAATAAAGTTAAGTTGCCTGAATTCTAGATTAAATTATCTAACAACGTGCATTTATAGATTTTGTATCTAGATACAAACAAAAAAGTTCAACTTTTTGAATTTTAGCTCCCAGATGCTGCACGGTTTCTTCGATATCTCCCAAACCAGTTGACCTATAGCGATATAATTAATTTTCCTGAATTCTAGATTCAATTATCTAACAACGTGCATTTATAGATTTTGTATCTAGATACAAACAAAAAAGTTCAACTTTTTGAATTTTAGCTCCCAGATGCTGCACGGTTTCTTCGATATCTCCTAAACCAGTTGACCTAGAGCAATAAAGTTAAGTTGCCTGAATTCTAGATTAAATTATCTAACAACGTGCATTTATAGATTTTGTATCTAGATACAAACAAAAAAGTTCAACTTTTTGAATTTTAGCTCCCAGATGCTGCACGGTTTCTTCGATATCTCCTAAACTAGTTGACCTAGAGCAATAAAGTTAAGTTGCCTGAATTCTAGATTAAATTATCTAACAACGTGCATTTATAGATTTTGTATCTAGATACAAACAAAAAAGTTCAACTTTTTGAATTTTAGCTCCCAGATGCTGCACGGTTTCTTCGATATCTCCTAAACCAGTTGACCTAGAGCAATAAAGTTAAGTTGCCTGAATTCTAGATTAAATTATCTAACAACGTGCATTTATAGATTTTGCATCTAGATACAAACAAAAAAGTTCAACTTTTTGAATTTTAGCTCCCAGATGCTGCACGGTTTCTTCGATATCTCCTAAACCAGTTGACCTAGAGCAATAAAGTTAAGTTGCCTGAATTCTAGATTAAATTATCTAACAACGTGCATTTATAGATTTTGTATCTAGATACAAACAAAAAAGTTCAACTTTTTGAATTTTAGCTCCCAGATGCTGCACGGTTTCTTCGATATCTCCTAAACCAGTTGACCTAGAGCAATAAAGTTAAGTTGCCTGAATTCTAGATTAAATTATCTAACAACGTGCATTTATAGATTTTGTATCTAGATACAAACAAAAAAGTTCAACTTTTTGAATTTTAGCTCCCAGATGTTGCACGGTTTCTTCGATATCTCCTAAACCAGTTGACCTAGAGCAATAAAGTTAAGTTGCCTGAATTCTAGATTAAATTATCTAACAACGTGCATTTATAGATTTTGTATCTAGATACAAACAAAAAAGTTCAACTTTTTGAATTTTAGCTCCCAGATGCTGCACGGTTTCTTCGATATCTCCCAAACCAGTTGACCTACAGCGATATAATTAATTTTCCTGAATTCTAGATTCAATTATCTAACAACGTGCATTTATAGATTTTGTATCTAGATACAAACAAAAAAGTTCAACTTTTTGAATTTTAGCTCCCAGATGCTGCACGGTTTCTTCGATATCTCCTAAACCAGTTGACCTAGAGCAATAAAGTTAAGTTGCCTGAATTCTAGATTAAATTATCTAACAACGTGCATTTATAGATTTTGTATCTAGATACAAACAAAAAAGTTCAACTTTTTGAATTTTAGCTCCCAGATGCTGCACGGTTTCTTCGATATCTCCTAAACTAGTTGACCTAGAGCAATAAAGTTAAGTTGCCTGAATTCTAGATTAAATTATCTAACAACGTGCATTTATAGATTTTGTATCTAGATACAAACAAAAAAGTTCAACTTTTTGAATTTTAGCTCCCAGATGCTGCACGGTTTCTTCGATATCTCCTAAACCAGTTGACCTAGAGCAATAAAGTTAAGTTGCCTGAATTCTAGATTAAATTATCTAACAACGTGCATTTATAGATTTTGCATCTAGATACAAACAAAAAAGTTCAACTTTTTGAATTTTAGCTCCCAGATGCTGCACGGTTTCTTCGATATCTCCTAAACCAGTTGACCTAGAGCAATAAAGTTAAGTTGCCTGAATTCTAGATTAAATTATCTAACAACGTGCATTTATAGATTTTGTATCTAGATACAAACAAAAAAGTTCAACTTTTTGAATTTTAGCTCCCAGATGCTGCACGGTTTCTTCGATATCTCCTAAACCAGTTGACCTAGAGCAATAAAGTTAAGTTGCCTGAATTCTAGATTAAATTATCTAACAACGTGCATTTATAGATTTTGTATCTAGATACAAACAAAAAAGTTCAACTTTTTGAATTTTAGCTCCCAGATGTTGCACGGTTTCTTCGATATCTCCTAAACCAGTTGACCTAGAGCAATAAAGTTAAGTTGCCTGAATTCTAGATTAAATTATCTAACAACGTGCATTTATAGATTTTGTATCTAGATACAAACAAAAAAGTTCAACTTTTTGAATTTTAGCTCCCAGATGCTGCACGGTTTCTTCGATATCTCCCAAACCAGTTGACCTACAGCGATATAATTAATTTTCCTGAATTCTAGATTCAATTATCTAACAACGTGCATTTATAGATTTTGTATCTAGATACAAAGAAAAAAGTTCAACTTTTTGAATTTTAGCTCCCAGATGCTGCACGGTTTCTTCGATATCTCCTAAACCAGTTGACCTAGAGCAATAAAGTTAAGTTGCCTGAATTCTAGATTAAATTATCTAACAACGTGCATTTATAGATTTTGTATCTAGATACAAACAAAAAAGTTCAACTTTTTGAATTTTAGCTCCCAGATGCTGCACGGTTTCTTCGATATCTCCCAAACCAGTTGACCTACAGCGATATAATTAATTTTCCTGAATTCTAGATTCAATTATCTAACAACGTGCATTTATAGATTTTGTATCTAGATACAAACAAAAAAGTTCAACTTTTTGAATTTTAGCTCCCAGATGCTGCACGGTTTCTTCGATATCTCCTAAACCAGTTGACCTAGAGCAATAAAGTTAAGTTGCCTGAATTCTAGATTAAATTATCTAACAACGTGCATTTATATATTTTGTATCTAGATACAAACAAAAAAGTTCAACTTTTTGAATTTTAGCTCCCAGATGCTGCACGGTTTCTTCGATATCTCCTAAACCAGTTGACCTACAGCGATATAATTAATTTTCCTGAATTCTAGATTAAATTATCTAACAACGTGCATTTATAGATTTTGTATCTAGATACAAACAAAAAAGTTCAACTTTTTGAATTTTAGCTCCCAGATGCTGCACGGTTTCTTCGATATCTCCTAAACCAGTTGACCTAGAGCAATAAAGTTAAGTTGCCTGAATTCTAGATTAAATTATCTAACAACGTGCATTTATAGATTTTGTATCTAGATACAAACAAAAAAGTTCAACTTTTTGAATTTTAGCTCCCAGATGCTGCACGGTTTCTTCGATATCTCCTAAACCAGTTGACCTAGAGCAATAAAGTTAAGTTGCCTGAATTCTAGATTAAATTATCTAACAACGCGCTTTTATAGATTTTGTATCTAGATACAAACAAAAAAGTTCAACTTTTTGAATTTTAGCTCCCAGATGCTGCACGGTTTCTTCGATATCTCCCAAACCAGTTGACCTACAGCGATATAATTAATTTTCCTGAATTCTAGATTAAATTATCTAACAACGTGCATTTATAGATTTTGTATCTAGATACAAACAAAAAAGTTCAACTTTTTGAATTTTAGCTCCCAGATGCTGCACGGTTTCTTCGATATCTCCTAAACCAGTTGACCTAGAGCAATAAAGTTAAGTTGCCTGAATTCTAGATTAAATTATCTAACAACGTGCATTTATAGATTTTGTATCTAGATACAAACAAAAAAGTTCAACTTTTTGAATTTTAGCTCCCAGATGCTGCACGGTTTCTTCGATATCTCCTAAACCAGTTGACCTAGAGCAATAAAGTTAAGTTGCCTGAATTCTAGATTAAATTATCTAACAACGTGCATTTATAGATTTTGTATCTAGATACAAACAAAAAAGTTCAACTTTTTGAATTTTAGCTCCCAGATGCTGCACGGTTTCTTCGATATCTCCTAAACCAGTTGACCTAGAGCAATAAAGTTAAGTTGCCTGAATTCTAGATTAAATTATCTAACAACGTGCATTTATAGATTTTGTATCTAGATACAAACAAAAAAGTTCAACTTTTGAATTTTAGCTCCCAGATGCTGCACGGTTTCTTCGATATCTTCTAAACCAGTTGACCTAGAGCAATAAAGTTAAGTTGCCTGAATTCTAGATAAAATTATCTAACAACGTGCATTTATAGATTTTGTATCTAGATACAAACAAAAAAGTTCAACTTTTTGAATTTTAGCTCCCAGATGCTGCACGGTTTCTTCGATATCTCCCAAACCAGTTGACCTACAGCGATATAATTAATTTTCCTGAATTCTAGATTCAATTATCTAACAACGTGCATTTATAGATTTTGTATCTAGATACAAACAAAAAAGTTCAACTTTTTGAATTTTAGCTCCCAGATGCTGCACGGTTTCTTCGATATCTCCTAAACCAGTTGACCTAGAGCAATAAAGTTAAGTTGCCTGAATTCTAGATTAAATTATCTAACAACGTGCATTTATAGATTTTGTATCTAGATACAAACAAAAAAGTTCAACTTTTGAATTTTAGCTCCCAGATGCTGCACGGTTTCTTCGATATCTCCTAAACCAGTTGACCTAGAGCAATAAAGTTAAGTTGCCTGAATTCTAGATTAAATTATCTAACAACGTGCATTTATAGATTTTGTATCTAGATACAAACAAAAAAGTTCAACTTTTTGAATTTTAGCTCCCAGATGCTGCACGGTTTCTTCGATATCTCCTAAACCAGTTGACCTAGAGCAATAAAGTTAAGTTGCCTGAACTCTAGATTTAATTATCTAACAACGTGCATTATAGATTTTGTATCTAGATACAAACAAAAAAGTTCAACTTTTTGAATTTTAGCTCCCAGATGCTGCACGGTTTCTTCGATATCTCCTAAACCAGTTGACCTAGAGCAATAAAGTTAAGTTGCCTGAATTCTAGATTAAATTATCTAACAACGTGCATTTATAGATTTTGTATCTAGATACAAACAAAAAAGTTCAACTTTTTGAATTTTAGCTCCCAGATGCTGCACGGTTTCTTCGATATCTCCTAAACCAGTTGACCTAGAGCAATAAAGTTAAGTTGCCTGAATTCTAGATTAAATTATCTAACAACGTGCATTTATAGATTTTGTATCTAGATACAAACAAAAAAGTTCAACTTTTTGAATTTTAGCTCCCAGATGCTGCACGGTTTCTTCGATATCTCCTAAACCAGTTGACCTAGAGCAATAAAGTTAAGTTGCCTGAATTCTAGATTAAATTATCTAACAACGTGCATTTATAGATTTTGTATCTAGATACAAACAAAAAAGTTCAACTTTTTGAATTTTAGCTCCCAGATGCTGCACGGTTTCTTCGATATCTCCCAAACCAGTTGACCTACAGCGATATAATTAATTTTCCTGAATTCTAGATTCAATTATCTAACAACGTGCATTTATAGATTTTGTATCTAGATACAAACAAAAAAGTTCAACTTTTTGAATTTTAGCTCCCAGATGCTGCACGGTTTCTTCGATATCTCCTAAACCAGTTGACCTAGAGCAATAAAGTTAAGTTGCCTGAATTCTAGATTAAATTATCTAACAACGTGCATTTATAGATTTTGTATCTAGATACAAACAAAAAAGTTCAACTTTTTGAATTTTAGCTCCCAGATGCTGCACGGTTTCTTCGATATCTCCTAAACTAGTTGACCTAGAGCAATAAAGTTAAGTTGCCTGAATTCTAGATTAAATTATCTAACAACGTGCATTTATAGATTTTGTATCTAGATACAAACAAAAAAGTTCAACTTTTTGAATTTTAGCTCCAGATGCTGCACGGTTTCTTCGATATCTCCTAAACCAGTTGACCTAGAGCAATAAAGTTAAGTTGCCTGAATTCTAGATTAAATTATCTAACAACGTGCATTTATAGATTTTGCATCTAGATACAAA